>JAJTUV010001211.1:0-600000 GCA_021653895.1 Mastomys natalensis | reverse complement strand
TAAAACATTCTGGATAGACATGGCAGGTGTTTTCAAAAGTCAGGGAATAAAAGATACTCCTTTTCTGCTACTCAGTTCAGAGACAAACTACACACACAAACACATGTGCACACACACACACTTAGAATTAACACAGCACACTATTTTTTGCCCCACACCCTTGTCTAGAACAAGATATTCCGAGTTATCCTCTCCTGAGCACCATCCATTACTGTTCTGAGCAGGCTTGGACTTGTTTTCAGAAGATAGCTGGGCCTGGGGACCACGTATCACTTCATTGTCATTAATTGTGTTATGAGTCAGAGCTGTAATGAAGACAAGTTTTGGTTGTTGCTAACTGTCGAGGGAAATACAATTGCAGAGGCCCAAAAGCCACAGAGGGAGGGCAAACAGGACAGATTTGCTTTGTTTATTAGGCCCATGTGGTCATCAGATAAATGGTCAGCATCGTGGGACTCTTGTGTAGACAGACCTTCAGTTTTTTCTGCTGCTCTCAGAGGCCCTTAGAAGTCACTAGTTTTTACCCAGAGTGGCTCATTAGTAACAGGAAGAAGCAGAATGAAGCAAAAGAGGATTCAAAAATAACCATAGAAACAAACTGAAAAGAGAACTAAACAGGAAATTGTCTTCCGTGCAAACAAGGCCAGATCTTTATGTTATGGTAGCAGAGATTCAGAATACACTAGGGCATCTATATCAAAGAGTTAAACTTCAGAGGATGATAATCTTGTGTCCCCTGGCTTACCAATCCCACAAAAGCCTAGTATGTACTTAGTGTTGAATCTGGTGGGTTAGACTACATACAAAGCATAGACTGCCCAATCCATCACCTCCATCAATTTGAAAGTCCAATTGCATGTGTAGGATTCTCAACCTCTTTAATATCTATCTGGAACCCGCTTAGACTTAACATCCTCTCCTTGCTTTTGACTTATATATTACCTGACCCAGCTGCAGTCTTCCTTGGTTTTAGAAATCCCTGGTCTATTGTATTGTTTATAGCCAGCAGGAGGCTCATCTTCAGTCCTTGTGACAGGATTCATTATGACATCATCTGAGGTAGTTACAAGTTACTTGGTGCTTAAGTCTCTTAAGGATTGCACTCCTGAGCAAGGTCATAAATCCTAGCACTTTACAAACCAAAGCACAGGAAGACACAATATCAGATTAAGATTCACCCTCTAGCAGAGATTGAGGGAGAATAGACAAGTCTCACAATGCTTGGTTATCCTCACCTTGCTCTAAGGCTGGGAGAAGCCAGAGTAGAGGAGAAAAAAGAGTAAACCAGGCCTCACTGTCACTCCAGAGAGTTTAAGAGAACAGAGAGAAAGAAGGATTTAAGTATTTGCCTCTGCATAACTTAGAAGTCTATGAGCACTTGTCAGGGGTTAGACTGCTTATCCAGCTCCATAATTTGTTTATGTGGCAAAATGGCTGACCACTCTCTGTCCTCTTTCTCTCTTTAGTAAGATATGAGAATGGTGAAAGCCTGCATGGTTCCTGAGCTACCTGCCCAGGTAAAAGGAAGAAACACAGTGACAAGAACAAAACCTGGTTCATACACTCAGTGTGAATTGGCTGTTACTATTAACAAGGCTTCATGCGCCAGTCATATTGACATTTTCTTCAAAGAGGCTAGAAGTTATCTTCTGTCCACAAACAGAAGAGTTTCTTATCACAGGCAGCACAGGAATCCTGAAAGCTTCTGTGGTAGTGGTACCTAAGTTGCCCATTTTCTCTTTGTCACTCAGGTCACCAGATTAAGACTTACATCTTATAAATCTGAAAAGATGACAGTACTTAGTTGAGTTGCCAAGCAGCATGGTGCTATATCACCACCCTTTGGGTCTGGTGGATGCCAAGGACCGGGATATTAACAGGCTCTTAGTCTGTCTCTGGTAAATACCCACTAGGAATAGGACCTTGCCTATCTTTACCAATCAAAAGACTTCAAGATCAAATATATTGCTAGCAAAATAAAGTTAAAAGCCAAGTTATTCCTGTTAGCCTCAGTCCTATTTGAGTGGCACAATCTAACCAAGTAACATGACTATTTATACAGTTACTTAACTGTTACCTATTCAAAACAAGGTTTCTGCTCTGGGAACTCCAACATTGAACCCCACAGAATCAAGAAACCTCATTCAAGCAATCGTTTCATGGAGAACAGAGGACAAAGTCCAAGATCCACCCATTTCCGTAAAAACAGTTGTCATCAGGTATCTTGATGAAATGTAAGAAGTGCTAGTGTGTGAGCTGCTCTGAACTGTATTTCTAAACTTGCTTAATCTGAAAGCTATCTCAGTTTTCCACACTGAGATTAACACTGCCCGAGCACATTCAGTGTGGGAGTGTAACATTCACAAAGGGAAATAACTTGAAAGTAAAGGAGACCAAAAGGCATAATTACCCCAGGCAACTGTTTTGTTCATTCAGTGACTGTAGTGGTTTTAAAGCCTTATAATTTGTCACAGCTCAGAGCAGTTTAAATCTCAGCTGTGCTCCTCTGAGAAATCGAGATGCTTCCCTTTCTTTATTCCTTCTGACAACCTATTCTTTTAATATCATCTTTGTTCTAAGACGGCATAGACCTTGCTCTCCCTTCATCAAACACAGAAAAACTGCCAACAGCAGCAGACACCTACCTTTGCACTAGGCTCCAATGAACAAATACACAATGAGTGGAGCAATTCCAAATGGGTATCATGTCTCTCAGGTTCAAGTATCAGTTTGCTTGTTTTGTGGCTGTTAATCACCTCTTAAGCAAACAATTGCTTTATCTATGTACTGTGCCTCATTTCACTTTCAAATTATGTGTGTGTTTTTCTCCTAACAGCTTATTACGATCTATAATTAACAATTTTATTGAAAGCAGAGCTGAGCATTAAGAGAACCACATACTATCTGAGAAGGAACTTGAAACAGAAGGCCTTTGCTTTCATTAAATATTTGACAAACAGCTTCTCCCCTTTTCTCTGTTGTGCTCTGTCATCTTCAGAAATCCCCAAGCACAGACACAGAACACTGAAATATTTCACATTTCGGCAAAATTACAATTTGTTACCTTTGCATTTGAATAAGCTTAGAACCATAGCCTAGACATGGTTTAGAATCCACATGCAAGCACAGGGACAGTCAGGACTACTCTCAGAGAAAGGAAGCTCCCTGGAAGCAACTCAGCAAAGCTCTCAGGTAATCAACAAACTAAAGGAAGTCTGAGACTAGGGTGACAAACTCTTCAGTCTTCCTTGCAGAAGCCCATGGGGAAAGGAACAACAGAGGACAATTAAATAGTTAAAAGTGGAATTTCCTGGAATGCTCTAAAAGTTAGATTATTTTCCAAGCCCATGGTACATCTCCAATCTAAACGACCTTCATTCTTTTTACCCATCTCTCAGTTAATACAAACTCAATGAACATGCAGCAATCCTGATTAAATAAATATCTCACCCTTGGAAATAGGTCTTAAGATAATATGATCAAGTTTTCTAGTAAATAGACTTCTTAGATAGGTTCTGGCACAGATAACCCATGTTTCCCTTCAACCACTGGAGAACATTCTCTGTAAGATGTATAAAAGTTATAAGGGACACAGGACACAGTTCTTGAGGCCTGTGCTAATAGCCTGGGGTAGTTCTGATTTGCATAGTCAACAAACTCTTGCCTGAGAGAAAGAAGAGCAGCCTTTAGTTTGAGACAGCTCTACAAGCTTGGGTTCCATCTCCTTTTTCTTTGATGTGCAAGCTTGAAGTCCTGCTATGCTGCTCTTCTAAATCTAATTCTGAAATGAGCCAGATGCATTTCTTGTACCCTCAGCATACGTTTTAATTGAAGCTGCCCTGTCTTCTGTCTCTTACTTTATATTAGGATGAATAGTAACTAATTGTATCTCACCATATCTTCGAGAACATATTCCAATTCAGGACGCTGTAGGAGATTGGAATATACCACCACTAAAATAGCATGTTAGCAGAAAGATTATTTTTAACTGAAACAACTGAGCAATAGTAAATAATGCCACCAAAGTCTTCTATACATGCCAGTATATAGATTTTTCATTTTTAAGGTAATATCCCTGGCTATCTGAGAAAAGTCTTAGAGGCCCTGAATCACTGTAGCCTCTAATCAGACCAAAGAAGGCACAAGAAACCTCACTAAAGTAAGTCTTCTCACCTATTCATGTCATTGTAGCTTGCTAGCCATAAAAGGCAAAATACCTCCCCTTTGTCCTGAAGTTTCTCTGTATACTTACTGATCTTTTCTAGAATGCTAGGTAAGACCCATATTATAATCAGATCTCTCAGATCATTGAGCATCTTACACTGCTGGGCATTCTGTGTGTTGTAATATTAATTTTTCTCTGGGTTATCTTTTGTCTCTTTAACAAGCCCCATCTATAGAACTTAGAAAAGAAGAAGAAATGGGTTGTTTTTTTTTTTTGTCCCTTTCTTTTGAGTTTTTATATTGAATTTTAAAACTTATATTTTGGGCTCTGGATGGGGACAGCAATCTTTTTCTCCCATCTTTTTACCCAGGTTTCACGCTCTGAATCTGTCTCAGATTTCTTATATGATGGCCAAGAATTTATAGTTTGAAAAACTCCTGATATGAAGCTGATCAGCATCTCTTTCTAGAATCTGATCTATTCCACAGGTCAAATTAGGGGAAAAGGAAGGAGACACCCTAATAGAGATGGTGTAGAAGAGGATTTATAAAGTAGGCAAGATTCAGTTGTGTACAATTCACAAATGACAACACCAGGCTCTGAATGATATCCTAATCCAATGGTCAGACAGATATATATGTACATTATACTTAAATATTATATATAGTTATCATATGGTAAGTATCAATACTTTTACAAAAATAAAATTATTAAATATATTTTCAAAAATAATTTGGCAATGATTTTGACACAGAATAGCTGCCCAAGCACATGCTGTACATGTTGACTGTCCAGAGAGTACTTTTGTCTCCAATCTGTCTCCATTGTTCAAGTTGTTCCTGGTTACATCAAATGACAGAACTGCCTTTGATAATTATTAAGAGTCTCAGTTTCTAAAGCTTGTTCCATACACAAATAATAAATAAATATGTATCTGCTAAACTAGTCGGTGTGAGCTTTAACTGAAAACCACAAATTTTGAGTTGTAGGGTAAACCAGGGAGAAAGAGGGAGTTGATGACGAAAGCTCGTGAGAAGACTGATATGTATAAAATGGAGAGAAGAAATTCACCACTGAAATGCAGTTTCTACAAGAAACATTTCCTGAAACAGGAGTAGTGCGGGCTGGGTCTAGGACTCAGACTCTCAGGGGCTGGCTTGCTTCACAGATGTTCCTTGCAGGGAAAAAGAAGAAAAAAAAAAAAAGAAGGAAAAGCCATTCTTCAAAGCAAGAAATATTGTGACTTAAATTGCATTCATGAGATTCTCTGATTTAAAAAAAAATCAATGTGTCAGATCAATTTTTCTTAAACAAGTTCATCATACACTAGAGCAATGAGCCAATCAATAGGGAATGTTTTTTCAGCCACTTCCTAGCCTTCCCACTTCAGTAATTGCTAGAATTTTATATTGACAGGCCATAGGATACTTTGAAGACCGAATTGATCCATTAGCCTGTGGTGCTACAAGCCTGGGCCGCAATAATGCTGTATCCCTCCAGGGACCTGGGGTGAAATCAAATAGGAGGTAAGCCATTACATTATGCTGTTGACCCTGCAAGAGCCTCTATTGGAAACCTGGAGAGAGAAAAAAGAAAAAGAAAACCAAGAGAGTATGGCAGAGGATGGAACACAGCAGGAAGAAACAGTCAGCAGCGGCTTGGGAGGGAGGAAATGTTACAACATCCCAGTCTGGCTGTAGATGGTCTCTACCAAACACAACTTTCAGTGTAGTTCTAGTGACACCCGAAGCAGGCCAGCTATAGTAAGGATAACAAGCTTAAGGGGTTTCTGAAGTGGGGCTTAGTGTTGCTTGTCAGTATCATCTTGGTGTTGAATCTTAGCTCAAGGTTTTTATTTAACAGCAATGAGAATAAGTATGTGTGCCTGGGGCAAAGAAAAAGAGAAGCCACATCCAGCCTGGCTAAGGAGAAAGAAGCAAGAGTGCAGGGAAAATGGGGACAATATCTCCCTTTTGCCAGGTGGTAGATTTATTTATCTTGTTTGTACAACCTGATGGTTTTGTGTGTTGCCATAATAGGGATTATAATACACAAAATACCTATGAGAAATCAGGGTTCCTTCATTACACAGAGATTACCATATAGAGCCAGATTATACTGCCTTCTGCAATATACAGTTTAGCCCTGGAAATAGGAAATAAAATCCAACAGAATGTATTCTAAAATATTCAAATAAAATGTAATGATTTCCCCATTTCATTGGTGCCTGTAATCTGCTAATCAGAGCCATCCATTAGCTGCCCTCCATACCACAGTTACAGAGGCTTCTACTGAGTGTCTATAGAAAGCAAATTTGCACAGGAGATAGAAATCTCCCAGTACACTCTAGTGTGCTTAACCTTCAGCTTGTACATGGAAATTAGGCCTGCTTTCTTAACACTCAAAAGCCAAGCTCTTATTGCTCTCAAATACAGGCAAGTGTAGCTGTGTTCACTATATTGGTTGCAGAACGGCTGGATCTTTGCAGCCAGTGGCAATTGCTGGCTGCTTACGTCTGATCTCAGCAGAGGACAAATCTGTATTTTCTGCTATGACATGTTAGGCACCAGACATCTCAAAGGACACTGACCTGCTTAGAAACTGACATCTTTTTTTTCAATTTCCATGAAAACCTTACTTAATGAGCTCTTCTGGGTATTTGCTCAGTATGTTTCCTAATCAGAGTTGAACTGGGACTCCATGCAAATATAATTCCTCTGTTTTGTAGAGTCAACAAAAAGTTACCTTTCAGTTTTCCACATAAGAAGTTAGACATGGAGAAAAGAAAATTTCCAAAATGATGATTATTTGAATAATAAATTTGTTTACTATGTGTATTGGCTGGTTTTGTGTCAACTTGACACAAGCTGGAGTTATCACAGAGAAAGGAGTTTCAGTTGAGAAAATGCCTCCATGATTTCCAGCTGTAAGATATTTTCTCAATTAGTGATCAGGCAGGGAGGGCCCCTTATGGGTGGTACCATCCCTGGGCTGGTAGTCTTGGGTTCTATAAGAGAGCAAGCTGAGCAAGCCAAGGGAAGCAAGCCAATAAATAACATCCCTCTGTGGCCTCTGCATCAGCTCCTGCTTCCTGACCTGCTTGAGTTCCAGTCCTGACTTCCTTTGGTGATGAACAGCAATGTGGAAGTGTAAGCTGAATGAACCCTTTCTTCCCCAATTTGCTTCTTGGTCATGATGTTTGTATAGGAATAGAGACCCTGACTAAGACACTATGATAGTAAATAGTCTTCTTGATAGAGTTAAATGACATGTATGTTGTAATATTTTTATCTGATAAATTCTTCACTAAATTTTGAAAATTAATAGATGGCTCAGGGTTAACTAAAACCCTGAGTTTTGGTTCCCAGCATCTATGTCAAGTGGCTCACAACCATATGTAATTCCAGATCCAGAGGGATTGAACCTCAGCCCTTCACATACAGGAGCAACTGTATATTTATGTGCATATATACACACATAATCAAAACCAAAATAGAATAATAAATAAATTATGGAAAGTTAAAACTGCATCTAGAATCAACTGTGGCCTATGGTAATCAATCAAACAATAGTTTACCAACCTTTCCTGAGTGTAGAGAGCCACTGTGCGTCACACCTAAAGATGGTGCTGGCTGAGCGTATTCTTTGTGATAAACAAGTCCTTACTTGGCTGTGAAGCTGTGCAGGGGCAGGGAATGGTCATCTGACATGGACGGATGGGGAGATTACACGTGGCGTATGCTCATTGGCCTTTGCTTAGGTATAAGCCTGGTCCCCGGGGTAGGTAGGGGGCCACACCTGCAATCCTGCTGTAACTGCCATCCTGATTAAACTGCCTTGAGAAGGAACCTGGTTGTCTTGCGTCTGATTTCCTGCTGGTCAGGAAGGGCGCTGGACACCTGAGTTACAGACCTGTGGACAAACCTGTCATTCAGAGGCAAGTTTAAAGATGGAGGGGGCATTATCCCTATACAAAATAAAATAGTGACCTCCTGTCAAAATTCCCATCAGTGTGTGTGATAGAAATAGATGGTTTTTAGGACTTGAGATTCGTTAGCTCCAAACCAGCATCCTGGCATCTATAATTTTAACATTATGAGTATATCTCAAATACATAACCTGGCATAGGAAATGACTAGTTACATAGGTTTGTTAAGTGCTCTGAATTCTCCTTATTCAAAATGAACATGGGCAAATGGCATGTTTAGAAAAGAAGTCCCTGTCCTGCACCAGATCATGAGGGTCAGAATGTCTAGACATTATATTTATGAGCCTTGAAGTTCAAGAAGCACTCTTTAATTGTGTGTCTATCAAATCTCTTACAATCCCTGAGATGGCATTCATCAATTGTCACTACCCTGCATTACAACACAAAGAAATGCCTAATCTGAACTGAGCCCCCAAATTTCATTATGAAGCATATAAAATATTTCCATTTTAATAAACCTTCTAAATGATCACATGATAGTCTGATAAATGTATTTTGCATTTAAGTTCTTCAGAATTTATTCTATGGAACATAGGAGAAGTGTCTGTAAGAAGTACAGGAGGAAATACAGATAAGCAAAAAAAAAAAAAAAAAAAAAAAAAAAAAAAGAAAGAAAGAAAATTAAACACCAGTAAAGACAACTGAAAGAAGTTTCCACAATAGAAAAGATAACAATGCTATGGTTATTGTATAACAGAAAGTATATGTATGTCTATAACATGTATGTGTTATCATGGATATTTCGTAGAATGAGCAATAAGTAGTTTACACTGATGACTGTGCCATAGGGACAGTACACTGGTCACAGTCCACCACAGTGTTGCAATGGTTTCTAGTGTTTACTCTCTAATTAGTTTCTGGATGGTTTAAGTGTAAGTGACACTCATGTACTAACTGTGCCCTCTTCATTTCTCATTTTATTAATTTGCATCAAAAGTTTCTGTTAGTGTGCTGAGGGCTTGTCAATATTGTCTGGTTTATTTTTTCAAAGAATTAACCCTCTGGCCCTGTGTACTGTTGTTTTGCATTCCATTTCATTAATTTCTGCCCTGTTCCTCATGGTTTCTTGCCATTGCTACTCAAAAGTTTGGCTTGTTCTTGTTTTTCTAAGAATTTGAAGTGTATCATTAGGGCTTTGTAATACTATCTCTTTTTAATTGTTTTGATTTAAGAACTTTTACCTATACTTTCCTCTTACAACTTTCTTATCAACATCCCAAAAAAGTTGTGTGAAGTTGTGCTGTCAATATCATTTGATTCTAAGATTATAAAATTTCTTCCATAGCCCACTGGTCATTCAAGGTTATGCTGTTCACTTGCCAAGTCTATTGCCAAAAATCTCAAGTGATAGTAGATGCTAGCGAGGATGTGGAGACAGAGGAACACTCCTCCATTGTGGTGGGATTGCAAGATGGTGCAACCACTATGGAAAACAGTGGCGGTTCCTCAGAAAATTGGACATATCACTACCTGAGGACCCAGCTATACCACTCCTGGGCATATACCCAGAAGATGCTCTAACATATAACAAGGACATATGCTCCACTATGTTCATAGCAGCTTTATTTATAATAGCCAGAAACTGGAAAGAACCCAGATGCCCTTCAACAGAGGAATGGATACAAAAAATGTGGTACATTTACACAATGAAAGGTGCTAATTAAATTGATACTTATATGTAGAAGAATGCACTTAGTTTTCCCCATTGATTTATTATTTACTTTACAGCTTCCTCTCCCTTTTCTCTGTCAAGTCTCTCCCTTTGACCTCCTTCCATTCCCTTCCCTTTCTCCTCAGAGAAGAGGAAGCTGTTAATATCAATCTACCGTAGCTATCAAGTTGCAGTAGGACTAGGTGTATCTTCTCTTATTAGGCTAGAAAAGGCAGCCCTAGTTAGGGGAAAAGGATCCAAAGTCAGGCCACAGAGTCAGAGACAGCCCCTGCTCCTGCTGTTAGAGGATCCTACATGAAGACTATGCTGAATATCTGTTACATATATGTAGAGGGCCTAGATTTGGCCCATGTATGCTCTCTGGTTGATGGCCCAGAAATGGTCCCAGATTAGTTGATTCTATAGGTTTTCTTGTGCTGTGCTTAACCTCTCTGTCTCCTTCAAGCCTTCCTCTCCTTTTCCCACAAGATTCCAAGTTCTGCCTAATGATTGGCTGTGAGTCTCTATATCTGTTTCCATCAGATGCTGAGTAAAGCCTCTCAAATATCAGTTATGCTAGGCCCAAGGGAAGATGCTTGACTCTCACTGAGAAGGGGAAATAAAATAGACATTGGTGGTGGATGAGGAGAGGGAACGAGGGAATGCGGTGAAAAAAGGGGTTGGGAGGGAACAGGAGGGATCAAGTATAGGAAGGACAGACAGATAGAGATCTGGGATAGAGAACTAGAATCAGTGGGGTTGTGGGTGGCATCTTTGGGATGAACTAAAAACCTAGGACATTGCAAACTTGCCAGATTCTATGAAGGTGATCCTAAGACTCAGCAATAGAGAATATGGAACCTAAACTGGCCACTTCCTGTAACCCAGTAACAGAACCTTAGATCTACAATTTGCCCTGCCTACAAGAAGTGTAGGGATAAAATGATTGCAGAAATTGAGGGAATAGTCAATCAATGACTGGCCCAACTTGAGACCCACGCCATGAGAGAGACCACTCCAACACTATTAGTGAACTTCGATTCTGTTTTGTTGTTGTTGTTTTAATATTACAAAGTTACATTTATTTCACTTTGCCTTCCCTTTTAAAGATCAAAATATGGCATTCTAAATATGTTGTTTTATACATTTTTGTTCATGTCATAATAAATATTTTATTTTGTCTTATACAGAACCGTAGATTCTTTTTTTTTATTGGATATTTTCTTTATTTCTATTTCCATTGTTTTCCCCTTTCTAGGTCTCCCCTTCATAAACCCCCATCCTATCCCCCCTCTCCCTGACTCTATGATGGTGATCCCCCACCCACCTACTCCCTTCTTCCCGCCCTGGCATTCCCCTACACTGGGGAATGGAACACCCTCAGGCCTAAGGGCCGCTCCTCCCACTGACATCCAACAAGGCCATCCTCTGCCACATATGCAGTCCAAGCCATGGGTCCCTCCATGTGTACTTTTTGGTTAGTGGTCCAGTCCCTGGGAGTTCTGGGGCATCTAGCCAGTTGACACTCTTGCTACCCCGCTGGACTGCAAACACCCCTCTGATAAGTCAACCTCATTCCAGAAAATGGCCTCATAGAGAAGAGTATTTGGGCAGAACATGTGGGTCTCAATGGTGTTTTTTGTTTGTTTGTTTGGTTGGTTGGTTGGTTGATTTTTGCTTTTGTTTTATTTTATTTAGAACAGAAATTTCATGGACAAGAAGACTAGCAGGTAACCTGGAAAGAGCTAAAGGAGGGATAGTAGGTATGATCAAAATATATGAAATTTGTAAAACAAAAGGGATCAATAGAACACAAATTGGAAAGAAGGAAGTAAAAGTATCATTATTTGCAAATGATATGCTAATATATGTAAGTGACCCCAAACACTATAGGAGAGAACTCCTTCAACTGATAAACACATTTAGCAAGGTGCTAGATAAAAAATAACAACAACAACAACAAAAAAGTACTCCTCCTGTATACAAACAGTAAACAGGCTGAGAAAAAAAATAGAGAAATGACACCCTTCACAATAGCCACAAATAATATATCTCGGTGTAACTCTAACTAAGCAAGTGAAAGGTGTATATGACAAAAATTTCAAATCTGTGAAGAAAGAAATCAAAGAAGGCATCAGAAGATGGAAAGATCTCCCATGCTCATGGATTCATAGAATTAATATAGAAAAAATAGCCATCTTATCAAAAGCAATCTACAGATTCAAGATGTAAATCCCATTGAAAGTACTACACAATTGTTCACAGACCTTAAAATTCTCAACTTTATATGGAAAAACAAATAACCCAGGATAACTAAAACAATCCTGTACAATAAAAGAATGTCTGGAAGTATCACCATCCCTGACTTAAACCTATACTACAGAGCAATAGTAACAAAAACTGTATGATATTGGCATAAAAACAGACAGGTTGACCAATAGATTCAAGTATAAGATGCAGAAATAAACCCACACACCTATGGACACTTGATTTTTGACAAAAAAAAAAAAAAACCCTAAAACCATACAATGGAAAACATAAGGCATCTTCAACAAATTCAAATTGCTGGTTTAACCGGGTATCTGCATGTAGAATGCAAATATTGCATAAAACTCAAGTCCAAGTGGATCAAAAACTTCAATTTAATACTAGATACGTCAAATCTAATGGAAGAGAAAGTTGGAAACTGCCTTCAACAAATTGGCAGAAGAGACAACTTCCTGAACAGAACATCAACAGCTCAGGCACTATGATCAACAATTAATAAATGGGACCCCACGACACTGTAAATCTTCCATAAAGCAAAGGTTACCATCAATAGGACAAAATAGCAGCCAACGGAATGGGAAAAGATCTTCACCAACTAACAGAGGACAAACATCAAAAATATACAAAGAATTCAAGAAATTAGACACTGACAAACCGAATTAGCCAATTTTAAAAATGTGGTATAAAGCTAAACAGAATTCTCAACAGAATTCTCTCAAATGGCTGAGAAGCACTTGAAGAAATGTTCAACATTCTTAGTCATCATGGAATTGCAAATCAAAATGACTCTGAAATTCCATCTCATACCTGTCAAAAGGGCTAAGGTCAAAAAACTCAAGATACAGCACAAGCTGTCAAGGTTGTGGAGCAAAGGGAACATTCCTGCATTGCTGGTGAGAGTATAAATTTGTAAAACCACTTTGAAAATCAATTTGGTGGTTTCTCAGAAAATTGCTGAATAGTTCTACTACAGACCCAGCTATACCACTCCTGGGCATATACTCAAAAGATGTTCCACCATACCACAAGGACACTTGTTCAATTATGTTCTGAAGTGGAAACTTCTGGTTTCTTTGGAAAGTTAGTTATGTCAAATGATGTTTTGCTGAGGCACACATGTGAAAGAATGTATTGCTAAAGCAAACACATGAAACAATGTTTTCCAGAAGCAAACACAAGTAAAAGGACGTTTTGTTGGAACAAACACAGGAAAGAATGTTTTCCTGAAGCAGACACAGGTGAAAGGATGTTCTGATACAGCAAACATGTAAAAAGACCCAGGATGAAGATTATAAATACGACCCCACACAAACAGTGGGAGATGAGCACTGAACATTGGTTTGGTTTGCTCTGTCTCACTATTCTTTACTAAAAAATGCATGTATCAAATTGCCTCACAAGGCATTGTTGAGTTCAACTTGTGGTAATGCTGCCATTGAAGAAACATACCCAGGAACTGCTCATTAGGTTCCTGTGGCAGCTTGCTGCTTCAGCAGCCTCACCTTAGGCTGGTGGGCAAGTCTGGCAGTTTCCTCAAGATTGAACGACAGTTGCTGGTTTATGTCTGGTGTCTGCCTGCCAAAAGGAAAGGACTGTAGCTGCCAGTTCATGTGTGATATCTGCCTGCCCAGAGGACTGGTCTCCAACTGCTGAATTGTATTTGATGTTTGCTACAGTACTCAACTGCTGTCAAAGAAAATCAAGCTCACCCCCAAAGAACTACTGCTGAACTGGTCCACTTCCTCCATATTCCAATATTTATTTTCTCCCACTACCTCTGCTGGGTGGTAGGCTAGAAAAGAGTTTGAACCCTTATTAAAAGTAGGCTGCAAAAAGTTCATCCCTACAATGTTCAAAACAGCTTTTTTTGTAATAGCAAGAAAGTAGAAAAATCCTAGGTGTACCTCAGCTGAAGTATGAATAAGGAAAATGTGCTACATTTACACAAAGAAATACTAGTCAGCTATTAAAAACAAAGGCATAACAAAATTTGCAGACAAAAGGATGGAATAAGAAAATATCATCCTGAGTGAGACAACCCAGACCCAGAAAGACACACATATTATGTACTCACTTATAAGTAGATATCAAATATAAAGTACAGGATAACCATGTTATAACCCACAGACCCAAATAAGCTAAGTAACAACCCAAGGACTAGCCTAAGACCCTCACACACATTTATAGCAGATGTTCAGCTTGTCTTCATATGAGTCCCCTAAAAATTGAAAAAGACTTTCTCTGACTCTATTACTTGTCTTGGGATCCCTTTCCCCTAGCTGTGCTGTTGTGCCTGGCTTCAGTGGGAGAGAATGCCCTTAGTACTGGTGAGACTTGATGAGCCAGAGAGGATTGGTATCTATGGTGTGGCTCCCCCTTCTCTGTGGAGAAGAGGGAGTAGTGGGGAAGGGTTATGTGAGAGGCAAACTGAATGGAGAGAAGGAAGGCAGCAAGATGCAATGTGAATAAATAAATAAAATTGCACACTTAAATTATGAAATTCTTGAAAAATTAATAAAACTATGATTTAATTTTGATTTTTACAGGCAAACAATAATAAATGTAGGTATTTTTAGTTTTGTTCTGAAGATTTACTCAGTCTGTTTCTCTTTATTGGTGAATTGATTGCATTTCAAACTATTATAACCAAAAATTCATGTAATTCTCTTGATTGTTTAGGTCAGTTTATTCCTTTCTTTTTCCCCATACTAGCATCAGAAGTTTACTGACTAACTATGCTGGAAATGACAGATTCCTTCTTTCCTCTCCTTTGATTATCTTTTCCTTTATTTTTCCCTATGTTCTCAAAAGTGAAAAAAAAAAGTGTTTATTCCTAGACTAATTTTAATTTTGTTCACCAATCTTAGTAGTTATTCTTTAATTTAAAAGCTTGAGGTATATCATTCCAACCTCTTTTGGCATTTAGGGCTGCTTCTGAGAGATATGTTGGTCGGGAATTTGCATTTGTAAATGAGTTGGTTTTCACCCTTAGGGTTTTTAATGGTGTTTTTTGCATTTACTTTAAACATTTCATATCTTGACCACAAGATATTAAGGTAAGGATATTCTCTGATCATTTCTGTTGGGATTCTAAATGCCTTTTGAGTTTTGATCTGCATTTTTACTCGTTTTGGGATAGTGCATGTTATAGTTAAATAATTTTATCTTAATTTCTTTATCTATCCCATGGAGTATTTTATGTTTGGTCCCATTTCATGTCCTGGAGCTCTTGTAAACTGTGCTCATGCCACCCTCTCTCTCTCATATATATGCGTGTGTCTGTGTGTGAGTGTGTGTGTGAGTGTATGTATGTGTATATATATAAAAGTTTATTTATTGAGAATTTCATACAACTTATTTTGAACATATTTATATCTCTTCCCACTTCAATTCCTCCAAGATCCTCCTTATCTGTGTCCCAACCTCATATCCTCTTTAAAAAAAATAATGACCTGCTGAGTCTATATAGTGGTGCCCATATACTTATGGTTGTAACATCATCCACCAGAACACAGTTTACCTACCAAAGGCCATATCCCTAAAGAAAATAGACATTCTCGTTTGTAGCAGCTGTAGACTGTCAGTAGCTCTTCAGCTAGCAGTGGGAACTCCAACCAAGGCTAGAATTTGACTGTCTTAACATTGTGTAAGTCTTGTATGGGCTGCTGTAAGTTCATAGTTGCAATGGTCCTGTCAAGTTGTTCTCTAAATGCTACATATGCACTATGTCACACATGCATACAAACACACTGCATACATTCATATATATACATCCATATACACACACTACACACACACATATATATACATATACATATAAACATACATAATTTTAAGATTTAGGAAGTAAAAACATTAAAATTTTTCCTTAAATTTTGGAAACATACATACACAAAAAGACACTAAGATAGGTAGGTATGGTGGTTCATTTATAATCACAGAGAAATGACAAATTCTAGATCAAAAAGAAAATGGCAAAGAATTTACTGTTGAAGTCAGATAAAGTAAAAATACTGCTATATCCTCAGTGAAAACTGGAAAAGTGGGAGCCATATCTAGGTCTCCAAAATATGCAACCCAGAGGGCATAGCATGAACAGGGTAGGTTATTGGAACTTGAGGACATTTGTCTTTCCTATTATTCATGCATGGTCAGGGCTGTATTGGCCAAGTGTCCAATGTCTACTGAAGTACCTTCCCTCTACTAACTTCTAATCTTTGTCTATCAAAAGCTTCATCTGGCCATGGTTTCTGACTGTAATCTGGGCAAGTTTTCTTGCCTCTCCAAGACTTTTTTTTTATATAACCTACTGGGTTGTTTCTACTGTAAGAGATATCTCCTGCACACTCTGGCTTAGGGAATCAGCCAAAACATTGAGATCTGAATAGAGAAAGAATATCTATATTTGTATTGAATACCTCATAGTGAGATGAACCTGTGCATATCAAGCATTCTTCTGGAGCTTCAGAGCTCATAGGTTCAATAGCAATTAGAATCAGGTGGGCAGCTACAAACAATTGCCTAATTTATGACATTATGCTCTGGGCTATTATTCTTAAGGAGTATTTGCAGTTGATGAAATTTATCCCCATTGTCAAGAATAGGACTACCCTTCCTTGTGTTTGTTACTGCCCAGTCTAAGCCTTCAGCATCCTGGACTTCTAGAGCTATCAGTGTCTGTGTCTCCTGTTAATTATTGCTTCCCAAGGCTGAATCTTACCCTGGGCTCTGCCAATTTGAGTTCAGACTCTATGGTGCATTTGCTGTTCTTAGGTCTTTGGAGTAACATGGTTTTCAATAGAAGGTACCCAATCACTGTCCTCTAAGTCTTAGAGTGAGGAGGGAAGATTCCACCATTCTGCTGGACCATTTGCCTCAGGAATGACTTTCACTAGAACTTCCACTTGGATTCAAAGCCTGTGAGACTTTGGGGTTGTCTTGAGTGTTAGACTGACAAACTGTTTACCCTAGGGCTTCCTGTCTTATCATTTGAATGAGGCTCCATCTCCATTTACCAGAGAGCCACACAGCAGGAGCTGTACTAGGCCTAGCTTGTTTCTTTCCTGTGCTAACTTACTTTTTCTTCTCTGTGTATTTCAAGTATCCTTGGTAAATTTCCTGACACTACCTTGGTAAATTTCCAAGGCTCTTTCTTACTTGCTTTCTTTGGGATAGAGACGATTTCTTTGTTCTTATTTTGACTTTTCTCCTTCAGTGAGTCGTACAGAGCAGCTTCTAGTTTGATATCTTACCAAAAACCTGAAACAGACTATTTAATTCAAACCTTAAAAATACAGACAACCCAAGCCTTTAGACTACTTCACAATTAGGCTGGAATTGAGTTCATGAATAGCCAACACTTTTCACTATATAGGTCATGCTTATTGTTTGTATTTTTGTTATAAAGAAGTAATTAGATTAAACCTAGACATTCCAACACATACACACAATGGAACATGTTAACTATGTCTTTCTATATATGTGCTATTTAGACTAGACCAGAATCTATTTTAGCAGTAAATTAAAAGTAATCACTATGAGAATAGATGAATTATAATTTTTTTTACTTTTTATTCAGAAAAAAGCTTTTTTCTTAGATCATTTTGTAGTCATATTATGATGGAATTTATGTAGGAGAATAACTAATTTTTTGTGTGCACAACAATCTATTTTATCTTTTTAATGCTAATATATCTAATATGTTCTCACCCCCAGATATCCTATACTGGAAATAATGATGCATGAGCTAGACCTAGCAAATAATACTTCATTCCCTAGTTTGGTTTAGGGATCATTGGATGATCCAAAATGGAAGGTAACAATCCATGGTAGGACAGTCATATGTGTGATAAGGCAAAGGAGATCTTTCAACTTCACTTAACAACTTCTAACATTTGGAGACATTCTATGTACAGAAAAAAATCATATAGAAATAGAAATAATGAGTGGAAAGATGGATATATGAATGGATGTATAGATAGACGAACAGACAGACAGATGGAAGGGTGAATGGGCATATGGATGGTCAGATAGATGGGCAGATGGATGAGTGGATGAGTAAAAAATTGATAGATGGACAGACAGACAGATGGACGGATGGGCAGGCAAATGGTTGAATGAATTAATTTTTGAAGACTGTGCTAAGAAAATACAAAGGGCATCTAGACTCTAAATAATTGACACTAATCTTTGAAGCCCTAGATTCTAGGATACAACTTTATCCTATAGTCTGTACCTATTTCCTTTTGTATTCCTATTGATTTTATGTAACTTTCAGCTTGTAGTACTGGGAACAATATAGTATTCTGTTTAAATACAATACTTTTTTACAACAAAATACTGCTCTTCATATTGACTGTAAGGCAGAATAAATGCAGGCCTCTTCTGGAAGCCACTTTACCTAGTACTCATTCAAAGTTGTTAAACTGATCTTCCTTTGTGTATGCATATAAAGATAGACATATATGCATACAATAACAATTAATGAGGGAAAGGGCCATGAATTTGAAAGAGAGCAAATGGGGGCATATGGGAGGGTTTGGAGGGAGAAGATTATATCAAAGTTTCCCACAGTAAAAGATCATGGATGGTCAGAAGCCGTTTAGCAATGTTTGATCACTCTTTTCCTGACTCTTGCACATGAACATGCCCACAATTCCAAGAATACTCAACTCATTTATCACCCCCTGATTCATACTCATAAAGAGCCTATAGATTTGCTATAGCAAGAGAGGGACCAGTAAACCCATGGCTTTCCGACATCATTTGTGCATATTTAATTCACTCCAGATGTTACCTGAAATTTAAAACAAATCTAGGATAATTCTTGGATGGTTTTACCTTGTGAATATAAAATAAAGTCATGATGTGGACACTGTGCCTAGTAGGCACATGCTCATGAAACAGAAGTCAGTGCTAAGCCTCTGAAACATGAAGTAAAGGGCTGAGTTAGGATATCATGTTCCTAATGCTCAATATGTGCTCATTGAAAGGAAGGAGAGAAGATAAAAGTTGAGCCTTTATTTGGAATCCTAAATTAAACCACTTTATGGACATAAAGCCTTTTCTCTTTTTAGAGATTGTTATACAATTACATCATTTATTTCTACAGTTTCCTCCTTCCCAAACCCTCCCATGTGCCTTCCACTTGGTCTCTTTCAAATTTATAGACTTTTTCTCAATAATTATATATATATATATATATATATATATATATATATATATATATATGGAGAGAGAGAGAGAGAGAGAGAGAGAGAGAGAGAGAGATTTATTCCTACATATAACCTGCTAAAACTACATGTTACTCTTGTATATATTCCAGAGTTGTCCATTTGTTATTGGATAACCAACTCTGGTATGCTTCTTTGGATAATAGCATTTTTCCCACTCTCAACATTCCTTAGTTGCCTATAGTACTTTGTGTAGGGTTGATGCCTCTTGGACTTTCCCCATCCACTTTTTACTTATATGTACATGTCTGCAAGAGGTTTTGTATACTACACGCGTGCAAGTGCCCAATAGAAATCTGATTCTTGGAACTTAATATATAGCCAGTTGTGAACTGTTTGATATGAGGGTGCTGGAAACCAAACCCAAGTCCTCTCCAAGAGTAAGCACTCTTAACCATAGAGTCCTCTCTCCAGCACCGTGACATGGAAGACTTTTAAGAAGGATAAGAGTTCATATTTTAATACAAGAGCAAGAAAAGTTAAAATCTTTGAACACATGAATACAAATAAGTATGTTTGAAATGATGTCACCCTCCTAACTGACATATGCCACAGAGAACTGCTTCTCTTGCTATGTCATACTCTAATGAAAACTTGTATCTACCACTAGTCTAAGTTTACCTCAGCAAGATAAAGAATAGATAGACTTTTTCCTGTCCAAGACTGGTTCTAAAGTTTCTATGCCCACTGGGTTAATAAAGCACAGCTGTGTAGACATCAGTCCTTCTCAAGTGTGACAATTAAGCAGGAAAAAGAAAATCAATCATCATTAATCACTAAACCTTTCCAGAGACTTTCAGAGCTGCTAACGAGGTCAAACAGTGCTAGATGGTTCTCATGTAGAGAGCAAATGGTTAAAGAGTGCAAGAGGCTGCATTTCTCCATGGAAGACAAATTTGGTGCAAGCAGTCCATGTCATGTTTTTAGATAACAAAATCTAACTAAAGGGGATGTTCACTTATAATTTCAAATACCTTGTACTATATCTAATTCTGTCTCAACCTGGGAATCAGAGAAAAATGCTTGTGATCACTGCTGTCATTTATTGTCATCCAAATGATATTTCTCTAGAAGTTTGTTTAAAAGTTCCTTTGCATAGAGACTCACAGTCAGTCACGTGTACAGCATTTTCACTGAACAGGTGTTTTCTTTTATTGAACTGTTGGGCACAGACTTGGACTCATAATGTGTTAGAGTTTATGCCTTTTCAGAGTATGTACAATTTAATCTATCAAAACTGGCATCCTGTTTTATAAAGAATGCTACATACATTTCAGGTCTCCAACAGACTAAATAAATAGCAAGGTTATTATGATGCTTTTTATACAATCTGGAATCTGTTAGCTTTATTTTCCCATTGTTAATCCTCTTAATGTTTTTATAGTGTACTTTCAAAACCCTTGCAAAATAGAGGGGCTTGCTTCTCCCTTCATCGGTGAACATCAGTTTAGAAGCCATTTCCCCTGTCCCCTGTAGTCGAGAGTCCAATGCAGTGTATAAGCTTTGGTGTTCTTCCTGCTGAAGAATTAGTTCAAGGCTTGATTTATCTAAGGAAAACTCCCCAGGATCTGTCTCAGGCTCCAGTTGCAGACAGCAGCAGAGCAGAGAGCTTATTTTCAGGTCAGTGTGACAACAACAGGAAAAACAGGAAAACAGCCACAAACTGGAGGACTAGTTTTCACTTTGCCCTAAAATTTAGTAGTCCTGGCTTTCAGACTTTCTTGGAGAACCTTTACTACAGAAGTAATATAGAAGAAATTGAGCCCCAAATCCCATCCTCTTGACTTTATGCTTTTCAATTTTTCTGCATGATCATTCTCATCAGTGAATTTTTGAATTACATTTTTTAAAAAAATATTTGAACTCTCTAGCTGACCAAAACACGCAGACACCCAAATATCATTAAGACAAAACTCACGTAGTCACTCAGAAAATCTGCTTTGCTTCTCAGAAACAAGATGCCACTCTTGATCACTGAAGATATCACCCACAAGAAGGGAATGTCAGCTATGTGATAAAGCTGCATCCCTTTCTGAACCCACATTTCCCAGGAGTAGATTTTGCTGACAGCTTCATTGTGCATGGTATAGGCCAAGCGTATATAGACCTGGAGCAGGAGAAAATATAGGCAGGAAGTTAGCAACAGCAATAGATGTCAACCAGACTGGATTGCCCATGGAAGACATCACCATATCCTAGTATTCATCATATGGAAAGTACCAATGAAAAATATACACACACACATGCATTCATGTGTGCACACATCCACAAACACTTCCACAAACATACATAAATATATGTGCATACACACACCTAGAGACATCTTAGAAAAACTTCTAAGTGAGAATAGACTGTCAACCAAAAGTCAGTTGAGCCCTAAGTAGGAACACAGTGCCCTCCTCAGAGCTGCCTCAAATCTTATGACTCTCATCTAGGGAAGGCAGTTGTCAACAAGTAGAACCAGTAAATGTCAGAGGAGTTTACGGGATGCTTTACACTGCATCTGTCAATAGGTGTCCTAAGGTAAGAAATGGAGGTATATGATACCACTTCCCATAAGCAGAATTTAGTATGGTGACAACAAGACCATGTTCCATCAATGGGGAACCCACCTGCCCATATTGAGAATGTAGAAGGTAGCAGATTACTGAATGAGAGAATTGGTCAAGGAAATTATCAGAAAAGTTTGGAGGAAGCCATTCTCATCATGAGTGAATCACAGTGAACAAGCAAGAGGCACTGTTCTACTCCACACTTTAATGGAACTCTAAGCTACAGGGTATACAATATGAAATGTAAACTCTGTTTCCCTGAAACTTTCAAAGCCATAATCTTGTCGATCAAACCACCTACCTGTCCATTTGGAAGCAAAATGTGGAATTCTGGCTTATCCCTTAGGCCTAGTGAGAAAATTTATCATTGTGCCAAAAAGAACAGATACAGGATTTGAGCCTGAGAAGTCAAAGCCATAGCCATACCATAGTCTATGTTATCATCACCTATTTTCCTCAATTAAATGGTTTGACCCTCCTACTTGCTCAGAAAAGGAGGACAAGCAAGGTGTGATTTAGCACCTGATCATAATACAAAAAAGTAGAAGAATGACTGGCTATTTTGCTGGCAGAGAATGAAATGCAGCATAGACTCTGTCTGTGTCTGACAGCAAGAAAGACTGGGGGAATGGTACAGTTGTGACCAATAGTGAATCTTCCCAAGAACTTCTTTTGCATTCCCACTGTGGTCATACAGGAGACTTATCAGGTCAAGCCAAAAGCTGATAAAGAGCAGGATAGCAAAGACCTTACCAAATTTTGACAGTTTCCCATTATGTACTAGCTGGAGCCTCTGCAGATCTAGGGAGAAGAAAACAGGCAGGTAAGAACTTTGGTATCCCTAATATGTCCTTCTCACAACCTGCTTTCCTCTCTCCACATGAAAATAGGAAGCAGAAGCTCATGGGCAAAGACTGAGCACAGACAGGTAAGGCTACACTTTAGCACTGATGACTGGGCTGCAGAAGGAGAGCCAAACCTATCTGCTACTACCATATAATCATCTCCATGGTGTAAGTGGCTTACAACATCCATCTGTTAGTCTACAGTGTGGTAAACAAGAAGTTCCGTGTGGCTCAGCTGGGTTCTGTGCTTAGAGTCTCACAGGATGTCGGCCAGCAAGAATCTTATGCTGAGATTTGGGAGAAGAATTCACATCCAGACTCATTTGGTGGCTGGCAGAATGTAGTTTCTTGTGGCAACAGATCTAAAGTATCCATTTCCAGGCTGTTGGCCAGTAGCCACGCTTAGCTTCTTTTGGCTCTGTGTCCTTACATGTGGCTCCATCTTTTCTCAAGACTAACTGTATCACATTGAAGCTTCTTAGCATCTCTGATTTCTGCTCTTACTTTAAAGGGCTCCAGTCATGGTCTCTTTGGCTACCATTCTCATTCCCATTTTAGGTAACCATACTCAGGAGCCTGGCATGTCTCCAATATGCAGAATTTTTACCTAGATTCCAAGGGAAAGAAATTCCAGAAATCCTGGTGAGAACCACCAAAGGTCACTCACAGACAGATATTTTCCCTGCCACACACAGACTGGGTCAGGTTAGAAGTTAAATTACCACTCAGGTCTGAAAGTGCAGATGGCTGTTTGCAAAACCAAGGGCTATAAAACTGTTAGTGAAGAGCACCAACACTACAAGTTCTTTCAGATTTGTAGATATATTTTGTTTGGCCTCTCCAGCCATTAAAGATACATAGTATCATTTAATGTCAACACAGAAAAAAAGGAAACCAGTCCCACAAACTCCCAGATTCAGATCCTTGGCTTGTTTTGCATGTCTCTTGTCCTCTGGACTCTGGCTCCTTGTTTCAGCTTCCCTAGTGGTCTCAGAGACATTGTGGAGCTATTTGTACTGCCTGCTTGGTCATGCTCTAAAGCATTCCCCAAGTTCAGGCAGTTCCACACTGTAAAATGAGGTCATTGGCATGGATGATCTATTTGTGCTGAGAGGCTGTAATTTTAGCCTATAACATGGGTTCTTGGGTCACTTTCTCAAATAGGTTTAAAATGATCGTCTAAGACCCAGGGTGGCCCATGTCCCTTGAGTGTTGTATAAAGGCCATAAAATGCTCTGAAAATCAGGCATTTGTTCAGGAAGTTGCCAGAAAACATCAATAGCTAGCCAATGCAGTTTTCCACTGGGTAACATTTAGGCACTGACTTCTTTAAAAGTAAACAGAAAAATGGAGATGGGGAAAGGACAAAGTTACCATCAGCATTAAGAGATGGGGCAGGTATCCAAGAAGGGAGGAACTGAGGGAAAGCAAACATCACCAAAAGAGAGCCATTCCCTTGTGGTTCATCCAGAAAACAGAGCCAAGAGTTTATACGACTGTTTGGTTTGTTTTATTTATTTTTCTCTCACAAGATATAAATCAATCTATTTAGATAGGGATGGTCAAAAGAACACATTTTATTGCTGTTGATAATTTCCCAGTGGAGAAGGATCATTATGTTTCATATTTAACTATTTTGCCTTTCTTTTGGTCTTGTGAAACCCCACAAGTTTATGAAAAGTTGTCCAGATGAGGACTCTGAACATAGCAACTATTCCTATCTCCAGTTCACATAAATGTGGAAACACACACCCCTGCTCATACACACACAGCACTAGAAACCCAGAAAACTAATTGAGTGCCAAGCACTTCTGGTACCCTAAGGAGAATGTGTATATATATATATATATATATATATATATATATATATATATATATGAAATATCCTGAGGCTGCCAGAAACTTTGCCTACTGAATGAATTATAGAACAGGAAGCAGATGGGCTGTGTATATGAAACAACCACTATCTGGCAAGATGTGCTGTGCAATTTGGCTGCAAAGATTAAATTGAGCTATTGAATGTTTAATACACTATGCATAACAAAAAGAGCCAGAGCCACAAAACAGCATAAATTACGGAATTGGTATTCACACGGCCTTTCCCAGGAATCAATACACTGCCACTACTCAGAAGAGTCTGTTGTTTAATACACATAAAGAAGAGAAGAATTCTTCTATTAAAATGAGTTATCTGGGCTATTTACCAAAGGCAGTGATTTAGCAGTGGTAAAGTCTGTGTAGTGCTGTTGAATGCAGATGATAATGCTTCTTGTCCTTGTCTGCCCGTTTCATTGCGCCCATCAGTTGCTGGGGCTGTGAGTCCCTTGGGTACATTAGCAGTCAGCCCAGGAAGTGTGTTTAAGTAATGGACATAATGTTCACATTTGCTAGGCCAGCCTTCTCCCTAATCATGAATTATTCTTCCCCAAGGCTCAATCGGAACATTACTTTAGAAGCAGAAGATTTAATCCTTTTCAGCTGATTGGAGGGAATGATTACAGTATTATTTTCTTGTACAGGCTGTCTCCAGTGAAGGTGCCTTTTTCTGTCCCCATCTTTAATAGGCAGCAATCTTTATTTCCCTGGAGGAAAATGGCAATGAATTTGAAATAGGATAAATCTTCAGGAATGCAAGATACTAAAGCTGTAGATCACTGCTGGTTAGTTAATTAGTTTAGCCCTGACTCGTTTCATATCCAAGATAGAATACTTTGTAACAGTGGAAACAGTGGATAGGTGGGTGGGTGGGAATGTGGGTAGAGTAGGAAAGAGAGCATCCAGCTCTACAGCTGTATGTACATGAATAACAAGGTACCTTAAAGCTTCAGTGCCCACACAGGTCTCCATTGCACAACCAGGAAAATAAAATTCTCAGGACTCGCTTAACACCACCATTCCTGATGCCAGCATAAGTACAATTTACATGATAGAGACTGCTGCTATAATGTTTATAGCAGAAAAAAAAGGAAGAACTGGATAGAAGATCTTGAAGGGATTGGAGTTGTCATCCTAAAAGAATATTTATATACAGGCATGGCCCAAACAAAGATGTAGGAGGGATAAAATTGTCCTTAACCATTTCTGGTGGGCTCTGTTAAACACCACTGAACAGAGAAATAGTAAATACGTGACTGTGGGTTTTTTTTTTTTTTCATGATTAATGTCTCTAGAATGGTGGGAGGAGTCTTAGAAATTAGTTAACTTGTGTTGGCAGATCCAAACCCAAGGCATACAATCATACTTACACTTCCCCAAAGCCCAGCCCTTCCAGTGGAATGATTATAGAAACAACTTCTGATTTCCCTGAAGTCTAGCTATGGAGGAGCCCCTACTACATCCACTTCGTCTACTACTTTTTCCATTTTCTTCTTATGAAAGTAGCAAAGAAAGAAACCTATCAAACTGAAAGAGATCAACAGAATTATAACCAACTCTGTCGGCTAACACATCTCACATCTGATTTAAAGCCAACAGTTCCCACGTCTGGCTGCCGGTGATGTATTTCGAATTAAGCAAGGTCATGTTGCCTTGGCCCTGATTATAAATATATTACATCTAAGTGATGAATGCAGCATTCATGAGGAGTAGATCAGGAGCTCCTGGGGCTGGTCCTTTTCAATCTCTCCTCAGTGCCAAGCCTAGAGACAAAAAATAAACAGTCCAGCAGAGTGAATGCCCCAGAACCCACACACCAGGACACAGGGCTGATTTTGTTTCCCATCACAGAATAACAGGAGCACAAGGAAGAGAAAAGAAGGTGCAAGAAGGATACTGCAAGCCCCTGGAGGCAGGATGAAAACATGAATGTGCTGCCTTTGCCCAGCTCCTTTGTCCCTCTCAGGCCATGAGACTATGCCACCAAGACAGGTAGAAGGGTTTTGTTTTCTTCCCAGTCAAAGGGAAATGTAGCATGATGTGCCTTCTTTCTGCAAGTATTTAATCCCACCATCTTCTTGGCCCTCTGAAATAGTCAGTACTCCAGAGAATTATTTCAAGTGACCCTTCTGTTTTGAAGACAGTGGAAAGACATTTGAAAAACACATGGCTCAGAAAACCATTTAGAACTCTCACCTGTTAATGCCTGTGCCTGTCTACATGAGACAAACTTCAAGCCTCATCATCTAGTCAGCACCATTAAATTCTGCTACCTTTGACCACCAAACTCTGTTAAAAGGTGCCAAGTATGGAAAAAGACCTCCCTCCAGCAAGGCCTCTCCACCAATGATTCAGTTAATCAAATGATTATCAGTCATCTATCTTCCTCTCTCAACAGCTTAGTTCCAACCAAAATTATCCTTCTAAACAGAGTCTGATAGCTGCCTGAGGCCACATGCTCAACCCCTCTCCTTAAAAAGTTGATGCCCATCAGGTTCTCCCTTAGAAAAACAGTGTACCCTGTCCAAAAACAAACATATACATACAATAACAGCAGCTGTTCTACTGTAGCCAAAAGTAGATGCCCATGGTGGCATAAGCTAGGCAATAATGGAAGGTACTCGTGACAATGTTGACTTTTCCTTCCTTCTTTCTGCAAGATAACAAACTCAGAAAAGTGGTCAAAACTCCAAAGTGAGAGAAGTCTTCTTCAAGGGCAGTCATACACCTAATTGATGAGCAGTCTCTCTGGGACTGTGCCACTGTTTTCTAAAGCATGCTTTCCAAATCACCATGAGACACTCTAGCTGCAGACCTGTGGGACATTTGAAGTAATAGAAACTGGGATGTGTCATGTGGGCATACATGTTGAGACAAACTCACGGTCCCTATTGTAGTTCTACAAGGCATGATATAGCTAATTTTCAGGATTCATACCTTTTTAAAAAAAAAGTATTTATTTACTTTATGTATATGAGTGTACTATCACTGTTGTCAGACACACCAGGAGAGGGCATCGGATCCCGTTACAGATGGTTGTGCGTCACCATGTGGTTGCTGGGAATTGAACTCAGTACCTCTGGAAGAGCAGTCAGTGCTCTTAACCACTGAGGCATCTCTCCAGCCCCAGGGTTCATACGTTAGTACAGGGTCTTTTAGCTTACAAATCTTTATTGAGACTCTCCACATATTAGCGATCTTTACTTAGAATTTGAATATAAATGTGGTGTTTGCTTTTACGGAATTTAAACTTAAAGGAGAAAAACTGTATGTTAAAAAAAAATCTCAGACCTATACCAACTTCAGTCATGTGCCCCACAGCTGCTCTGTGTCTTAAGCCTTTTGCGTGATCCTCCCCACCCACCCCACCCCCCATCCTGGCCCTCTGCATTTCTGGCTAGACAAAATGTACACATGAGGACAGGTCCTTCCTGCTATAAGTGTAGGAACTGGGATCTCTGAAGATTCTGAAAGAGTAATATCTTGATCATTTCAGGAAGCCACATAGCATACTACAAGCTGAGCCAAGTATAATTGTAACCACCTCTAATCCAGTGCTGGAGAGAAGGGAGAGGGGGCTGCTATAGGAAGATTACAAATTCAAAACTCCAGAGCAATAGCCTGGCTCAAGAAATAAACAGCAGTTACAAATCAAGAACACTATATACTATGTTGTCCAGCCCTGTCTTCCAAGCA
Source organism: Mastomys natalensis (assembly GCA_021653895.1). Classification (NCBI taxonomy): domain Eukaryota; kingdom Metazoa; phylum Chordata; class Mammalia; order Rodentia; family Muridae; genus Mastomys; species Mastomys natalensis. Next base: position 571,728 of record JAJTUV010001211.1, on the reverse strand, counting down.
AAAGAGCCACCATCCTTAGCAGAACAGTTTTGACTACTTGCCAGAGATTCCCTCATGACTTGTTGACTATAAATATTAACTCCTAGAAAAAGGAGGTTGAGAGGATTATTGGACATCAGCTGGTATTCCAACCACTCACTGGTACATGTATCCCCAATGACAAGCCATAGGATACGTTCTGCACAGCAGTTCACCTTGAAGAATTCATGAGTTTATTGTACTTACTAACAGCACATGCACTAGGACTTACTTGCAGAATATGTGACCCTAAAGATGCTGCATTGGAAAGTCGTGACTCATCATGGACAATGATTGCCTCAAGGCCACATAGATGGAGCTCCCTTTCAGTTAATCATTCTAAACTTGCTTATTCTAGCATACTCTTAACATCTTCCAAAATCACAAGGCCAGGCCCAATTAGAGAAGAATAACATACAGTTAGTTGTCTGGAAGGAATTCTTACAACACTGGGTTTACTAAACTACACACATTTGTTTCCTACAGTCTTGGGAATGGAAGGTCCTTGGCAGTTATAAATCCAGTATCTGGATGAAGCTTCTTTCTGATTTACAGATGTCACTCTTCTTCTGCACCCTCATGAAAAAGATACAGGGAGCCTGTTCCTGTTTTTCCTTATATGAGCATTAATCCCACCAGAAGAGATTCTTCCTCATATTCTAATTGTCTCTCTACCACCATTTCCTTGAAGATTAGGATTTTACCAGATGTATTTGTTAGAGACATAAACATTCAGTCATTGAAGACAACTTCAAGGATCAAATTTTAAGTTAAATGGACAGCCTCTAGAACTTTGGGGTCAAAAACAGTACATATCTGCCATGTAAAACAGATGAACTGTGGAACTAGAGTAGGTTAAATCTTGTTTCAGACAGCTAGGTAAGCTTTCATGAGTCCTAATCAAGACATCAGTCATGAGCCTTTTAACTTACCCATAAACATTACTTTAGGAAATGCCTACAAAAATCAAAGAAAGTCAAATTAAAAATAGCAATCATGGGACTAGACAAATAGGACAGTAGTACTCAGGAGAGACTAAGATAAACGTACAGATTTGAGGCATGGGGGTGGGGAATGAGCATCCCTTAGTAGTAATGAGATGGTAACTGCAATGAGGCCACTGATAAGGCAACCTGACTCAGCCATTGTTCTTTAGGTTAAATCAGAGTCAGAAATTAGATTCTCTGAATAACCAAAGCTGAAACTAGTTTCTCTAAAACAAAGGCCTATAATTCCAATTCATCAGAGATGAGAGTAACAGCTGGAATATTGTTCAATATATTCTTCCCTGTGTTGAAACTGGCACAAGAAGCCAAATTCTGAACACAAGTTTGCTTGAAAGTCCTGATGAGGTTGCTGGGATCAGGTTGTACAATGCACATGTTCTTTGTCATCTAAAGACAATGAACACATCTGGGTGGTCCTGAGGCTTCTTTCTTAATTAGCACTGGTTTCACAGGGCAGGATATTCTCCCAATGTTAGGTCATTACTCAACAACTGCTGCAGGATTATTAAGAGAGCCAGACTATTTCATCTGTGTCTATGTCAATGGAATGTACTAGTGAGAACAAACAGGAAAGGGATTTCCCAAGTGGCAAAAAGCCAGAGACCACATGACACCATAACTCTCAGCTCTCAATAGAACAATCTTTTTCTCTACACCTGAATCAATCATTGCTTGTTTACTGTTTACTTTGGCATAATATGATTCTGTCTTCCAAAATTAATCTCTAGTTTACTTTCTCTACCTAAAAGCTTGCTGGCCACCAACTGCTCTGCCCAACTCCCTTCCCCCCCCCCTAATTTTAAAAGAATCTACATATCACCCAGTAACAGGGTGACTTTAAAAGTCCATGGACATTCGTAGATTTAAAAATAAAGATCCTTCAGAAAACCCTATCTCACATCTTCTTCCTTCAACATGATGCACAATAGATGTATCAAAGAAGAAAAGCAAAAAAATGCCAAAGACTACAAAACCACCAGTTGTTGTACTGTTTTATACACTTATTTAAGCCTTCATATCAAGAGATGAAGACATAGCAAATGTTATAAGGACTGCATGTTTGAGAATATTATATAAAGTACAGGAATGGTGAAAGAAGGATATTATGTTAGAGATACCAAATCCCAAATTTGGGCTCCCTAATTATTAGCTCTTACATAAAAAATATCTTTAAGATGAAATTGAGAATAGTTAAATGGTTCAAGAGATTGAGAGGATCTTTTGTAACATTCCTGACCTGTAGAGACAAGTGGGTGTAATTTTAGAGAAATTTTAGTTTTTGAATATTCCTATTCTGACAAAGGTAGTCCACATCATTTCAGTCAAATGAAACTTATCAAAATCTGTTCCTGACCCACTTCATGTATCGATAGATAGCTTGAAGGGCATCACTTCCTTTTGCTTGGAAATAGGTTGTCTTCCTGCTACCTGAAGATCCAGACGCAGAACTCTCAAATTCTCCAGCAACATATTTGCCTGTGTGCTACTATGCTCCTTGCCGAGATGATAATGAATTCAACTTTTGAAGCTATAGGCATGCCCAATTAAATGCTTTCTTTCATAAAAGTTGCTGTAATAATGGTACCTTTTCACAGGAATAGAACACTAAGACAACATATGATCACCCAGAGTCTAGAACACCCTCACATTCCAATAAATACACAAAATCAAATCTGAAATACAATGGAAAGACCTAAGTGAACTCCTCCTATACACATAAATCTGATCCAACATCAAATCCCTACAACTAAATAAAATATTTCAATTTTCAGAGGTAAAAGGTTATTAAAGTAGAAAAAGAAATTTATGGAATAGGAAAGTACTTGTAGAAAAAAACTACCATTCAGTGCTCCCACATTTTTTCTCTTTGATAATTATGATAATGGAATTTACAAGTATTTTTTAAATGGGGGAATGTTTATTATTCCATATTTCTTGCTTTCCTTTGTTATGCTGGGTCTCTCTCTCTCTCTCTCTCTCTCTCTCTCTCTCTCTCTCTCTCTGGCATTTGCTAAACAATTTCAGATCTTTCTATTGATATACAAAATAGGATTTTCTGACTCTTACTAGATATTTCTGTTTATAAGGGGGTGATCTCTATTATCTCTTAAAAAATGGAATGCCTCGCCTTTTGGCCATTTAGACTTTCATTAAACCACTTTTGTATCTCGAATCATAAAGATCCAACCTCGTTCCAGCTAAGAATGCACTCTGATTTAATGTACCTGTTTTATGTGTTATTTAACTCTGAGTACATGATCATTGTTGTTTTAGTGTTCTTCTTTTTATATTTTTTTTTCTGTCAACTTGACACAAGCTACTTGGGAAAAGGTAATCTCAACTGAGAAAATAACCCTATCCAATTGTCCTGTCACAAGCTTGTGAATTTTCTTGTTTGATGATTAATTTAAAAGACATTAGTCTGTTATAGCTGCTGCCACCCCTGATAAGGTAGTCCTAAATCTTATAACAAATCATACTGAGCACAGCACATAGAAAAACCAATAAACAGCATTCCTACAAGGCTTCTGCTTTAGTTCCTGCTTTCAGGTTCCTGTCCTGCTTAAGTTGCCACCAGGACTTCCCTCAGCAATGGAGTGTGACCTTGGAGTGAAAGATGAATTCAACTTTTTCCTCTCTGGGTTGCTTTTGACCATGATTTTATCATATCCATTGAAACACTTAATAACATTTATATAATTATGTTTGTGTCATTTTGTCTGTTGGTTTGTCACTTATGTGTCTATAATTTCATATTTCAAACCAATAAACTGAGGGTTTAAGAACACCTAAAAAGATGTTTTAGAGTTTGACCAGAAAAGCAGGTGACCCAAAAGAAAGTTGATAAACACAGACTGAATCCAGAGATACCACACTTTTATTCTAACTTTGGTTATCTTGTCAGTCACTGTTTTTTAGCAAAAACAGTTTCAGAGTACCTATTATAATAAGACCCAAATCTTAACAAGTTTGTTAGTTTAAATTTCTTGGTAAGAAAAAACAACAACAAATATCTCTAGTACCTTTGACATGCTTTGTCAACAGTTCACACACAGGATTGAGATTTTGATTAAAATGTAAAGTTATTTTGTTAAACAACACACCTTTTAACTCAAAATTTCTATAAGAACTATGAAGCAGGAACTATGAAGCATAAAATAAAAGAAGTTCTAATATTGATCATATTTTTAGAAGAGTATGCTAAAATTGAAAGGACATAATTTGGGATGAGAAAGGGGTCCATATACTTAAATAAGAATTCATTTGAAGTAAATGATGCTTTCAAATAGAAAAGTTAATGACAATATAAAAAAGTATGAGTACAACTAAATTACTATACCGGCCTGAGTAGTCATAGATCCTGTAAATAGGTAGCCTCAGCAGACAGTACCAACTTACATAAGGACAAGTGAATCATAGGCAGAGTCGTAGTGACCTGTCCCCTCAACCCTCACCCAGGTGATACCTTGTTCTGAAAGGTATCTGTATTCTCCCTGATTACCTATGCTCCGGTGTCATTCCCTTCTCCACATCCTGCCTTTTTGTGTTTATAACCCCTGTGTGAATAAGTAAATTACAATGTGATAAAAAAAAATTACTATAATTAAATGTTATTAAAAATTCATGGGGGGAGCAGAAGACTCCAATCTCCTAGAGCATGTACTAGAAACCGCAGGTAAAATACCAGCCACCACCTGCTAATATCCCTTAAACCCTGCCTGACAGTCCCCAACAGCACCCCTCTCCTGGGCTCCATATCCTGGCCTACAACCTTAGCAGAAGACTTCCACTGTATTAAAGACCATTCTGGTACTAGGAACCCCAGTAATTCCAGGTAGCCAGAAACTCAGAGGCCACGCCAGTATCCATAACCAAAGAGAACATACAAGTTCCCAGAAACCCTAAGGCAACTTGAGTGCCCAAAACCCCAGATGTCACACAAGCTGCTAAAACCCTGTGGAGATGCACAACAGGATCTCAAAACTAACTGGTCACCAGGATCACAGGTTATTCAGGCTAAACGAACAGAAAAAAAAAAAAAAAAAAAAAAAAAACAGAAAGTAAAAGAAAATATACAAAAGACATACATCCAACACACAAAAAAGTCAGAAATCAGTACCTAAACCTACAATAACTCCAAACTCAGATGATTAGAGGCCAGATTAAGAACATAGTCAACAATAACCAAGCCAATATAGCACTACCAGAGCCCAGATACCTTACTACAGAAAGCCCTTAATATTCCAATAAAGCCAAAGCAAGAGAAATTGACCTTAATCTAATCATACAAAGAAATCTACTCAAAGCCTAGATACCTTGCTGCAGCAGGACCAGAATATTTCAGTGCAGCTAAAGTACAAGAAAATAACATTAAATCTAATCATCTAAAGATGATAAAGGCCCTGTAAGAGGAAATGAACAAATCCCTTAAAGAAATAAAGGAAAACACAAATGAATGGGTAAAGAAAATGAATAAAACTGTTCAAGACATGAAAATGAAAATAGAAGCAATAAAGTAAACAAAAAGTAAGAGAATACAAGAGATGGAAAATCTAGGTAAATGAACAGGAACTACAGATACAAGAATCACCCACAGAATACAAGCGATAGAAGAGAGACTTTGAAGCATATAAAATATCATAGAAGAAACTGAAACAACAGTAAAAGAAAATGGTAAATCTAAAAAGTTCCTGACACAAAGCCCACTCCCACACGGACACACTTTCTCCAAGAAGGCCGTATCTACTCCAACAATGTGTACCTCCTAATACTGCCATTCCCTGAGTCAAGCATATTCAAAGCACCACATTCTACTTCCTGGGCCCCACAGGCTTGTTCAAACATATGAGTCTAAGGAAGTCGTATGTAGCCATAAGTATAATCCAAAATACATTTAGTCCAGCTTCAAACATCCTACAGTTTATAAAAGTCTCAACAATGTTAAAAGTCCAAAGCTCTAAGTGTTTTTCTGAGATTCATGCACCTTATAACTGTAATCCCCTAAAAAATCAAAATCAAAAAGCAGACCACAATATCTCTAACATCATGTATGGTATACATTATGATTCCAAAACATCAAGGAGTCGACAGGAGGAAATACTGGACCAAAGTAAGACCAAAACTGAGCTGAGCACACTCCAAACTCTGCAATTCAATGTTAAAAGCAGTCTTTAGATCTCCAACTAATTTTTCCTTTATTTACCGCAGCAAAATTCTCTCTTTGGCTAGTTCCACTCACTTTTAGCAGCTTTCCTTGATCCAATGTCTTATTCCAATGTCTTGAACCTATACAAGATCTTCTAGGCTCCTGCAAAGGGCTTGGATCACTTCTCTGGCTCTATCCTCTGTAGCATTCTAGGCTCTGGTTGACTCCACTCCATTGCTGCTGCTGTTCATGGTGATCATCCCAAGGTACCGGTATCTTCAATTCATTCACTGCAAGTAGACTTCACCAATAGCCTATCCTAGGCTCCATTTATGGTGCAAACCTTCAGCTTTTTTGCATGACCCTGTTTAGTTCGGAGCTGTCAACTGCAACTGAGGCTGCACCTACACCAATGGCCCTCTCTGGCATCTCACAGTCCCAAGCCTCAGCTGCTCTCCATCACCCCTTCATACCTTCAAGACCAGTATCACCTGGGTGATTCTTATACATTACCAAGTAGAGCTGCAGCATGAGGTACGACCTTACCTACCTCTGGAACATAGCTTCTTTGTGCTCTCAGAAAACACTCCCTCCCTGATGCTGGTTTCCTATTAACACTGTTAACTTCCTAGCTCCAGTTAACCAACATCAAATGTCCCAGTAGTCCCTTCTGTTCTGGACTCTATAGCCAGAGCTACATGGCCGAAGCTGTTGACTTTTGATGCTTGCTGAGGTTGAAACTTATATCTTAACTAAACAACTCTCTTCTATCTTTCTTCCCAAAAGCTTGAAATGACCTCAAAGCAGCAAATTCTAGTAACTGATTAACAAAGCTTAAACAAGCCACGAATGTGGTAACAACCTTTTTCCAATGCTTGGTTGACAACAACTTATACTTTAAAAAGCAAATCATCTTTCTTATGTCTTATTTTTGAGGTCCTGATTAACTAAGCTTGTAACCATGTTTTCTGCTTTTACACTCAAAATGGAATTATTTGTTCTGCATTACAACTTTATTATTTCCTAGTACACACAGAAAACCTGTTATCTCATCCCTAGAGCAATAGATCAAGGAACTCAGGCTCAACTCAGAGTACTTACTTTGTTAGCTTGTCCTAAACCTATTCTTCCTACCTTTGCAGTTGTGTGCTTGTAATGCATGAAAAATCACTTTCACTAAGTCCTTTCTTTAACTTAAATAGCTTTTGTCATTCTATCAGGGAAGGGCATACTTTATTCCTAATTCCAACTTAAAACTTTCTATCAACTTTCCTAATTTCCTAACTTTATATTTTCTAACAACTATCCTAACTTCCATTTCCAGTAGTCTATAAAGATCTCGGTGGCACACACAGCTTCCTATCTCCTGTGGAACCTCTCAAACTGTCCCCTTCCTATCCTATCCTATCCTATCCTATCCTATCCTATCCTATCCTATCCTATCCTATCCTATCCTATCCTATCCTCATCCCTTAGTTTCAGTTAGGAATACCTAGAAACACAGTCTATACAAGACCCCAGTGGCTCTGCCTGGCAGGATCTCTGAGGTATTCCTGACCAGGCAATACTCTGTCATGGCATTCTCCTAAACCAGAATTTGCACCAGTAACCAAGGAATGGAATATCAACCCAACAAACACAAGAACGGATATCAGCACTCAGAATTACCATAATTACAAACCCAGATATCAGAAAAACCAACCAACCAAACAAACAAACAAACAAAAAACCAATCAATAACAGCCAAGACAATATGTCTCTAATAGAGCACACCAAGTCTACTATAATAGGCCCTGAGAAATGCAATGTAACTTAAGGACAAGAAAAGGGCTTCAAAATAGCTATTACAAATATGTTTAAGGACCTTAAAGACGATAGGAATAAAGCCATTAATGAAATCTACAATTTCACAAGCAGTAGAATGATATAAAGAAAACTGTTCAAGATACAAATCTAGAACCAGAATCTATAAAGAAGCCCTAAGCTGAGGGAAACTGAAATGAAAATTGTAGGAACTCACACAGGACTCTCAGAAGCAAGCCACACCAACCGAATATATGAGATAAAGAGAATGTATCAGACATTAAACAAAAGCGATAAGAAATGGATACCTTAGCCAAATAAAATATTGAATCTGAAAAACACAGGGCATAAAATATACAGGAAATCTGGGATACTATGAATAAACCAAATATAAAAATAATAGGAGTAAAGAAAGGAAAGAAAAGAAATCCAGGCAAAAGACACAGTTGCAGCCACTATGAAAATCAGTGTAAAGAATTCTCAAAAAGCTAAAAATAAATCTACCATATGACTCTGCTATACCACTCTTTGGTATATACCCTAAGAACTCAACATTCTATTCTGCAAATACTTGAATAGACACATCCATTGCTGTTCTATTCACAATAACTAGAAAATGGAAACAACTTAAATGTCTTTCAACTGACAAATGCATAATAAAAATGTAGTACATATACACACTATGGAATACCATTCACTTATAAAAAAATGAAATCATGAATGATGTGGGCAAACAGATGGAACTAGAAAAGAACATGTTGAATGGGGTAAGCCAAACCTAAAATGCAAATGTGGTGTGTTTTCTCATATCAAAGACTCACATGGAAGTAGATATCCTGAAGAATCTACAGAAACCAGGAGAGTAAAAATAGACCATTGGTAGGGTAGCAGAATAGAGAGAAGTGAGAGCAATACAGCAGGGTACAAGCAGGATCAGTGGAAAATGGGAAAGGGGAAAAACTCTAATTATAGCAGAGGAGCTAAATATTGAAGAAAGGAGAGTGAAATAACAGTAAAGTATCTGAAAAATCCAAAACTAATCATATTATTAACTACTTGCCTTAAAAATAAGACCTTATAAGACTATATAATGCATATAAGTATATATATTCTGTATATCCTCCCTAGGGACTAATTTTTATATACCAGAAGGTAGCATTCAAGCTTCCAAAGGAAGGAAGCAACCAACAGTCATGCCCAGCTATGATGCCTATCATAGCAACAACCATCATTGCACAATAGCTCTAAAGGTACAATACTGGCATTTATACCTAGTTCATAGCCAACAGCTCTCTTTGGACTTAACTGTCCAACAAGAAGGAAACCATGTCTAGTACCAGAAACCCAGCCATTTACACAGGGTGAATGAAGTTACAGATCTTAGAAGAGAATCTATAACCACTGCTTTACTAAGCTATCATAATCCCTACCTCCACTCTAAATATTTGTCCTTATACTCACAAATAAGTGTATTTCTCACCCCTTATCAAGGAAACTTTTCAACAAACAAAGACTATTACGAACAAACATCATCCAATCAAAATGCTGATTTCGAGAACCTAGTCCAAATGACCACATCTAAAGAACAACCTATATCTCAGGAAATATTATGAAACAGGTTCTAGAATGACTTTAAGACCCAGAGACTGAGTGTCTTTGCTTTGAGATTATGTCTTTTAGTAATGTCAGAAACTATAAATTGTCACAAACATGACTGTCTATGCATGAGCTGAATAAAGATAACAACAATAGACTTATCAGAGTGAACAGGAGAAAGACCACAAAGCCTCGGCAATACACAAAGTTTAGTAGGCAACTAAGAATGATGAGAGCAGGAGAAATAGTCTTTCCAAAGAAGAGCACACCTATTGGTGTTTCAAATGGTCAGCTCTGAAAAAATATATACTAGTAATATTATAGAGACTGAGCAGCTTATATTTTCAAATGTTGCCTTCTGGTATATAAAAATGTGTGTGTGTGTGTGTGTGTGTGTGTGTGTGTGTGTGTGTGTGTGTGAGTGTGTGTGTATATAACAACTATTAATGAAAAAAAGCTAGGAATTCAAAATGAAGCAAAGAGGGTGTGGCAGGTTGAATTTGCTTGGCCCAGGGTGTAGCACTATTAGGAGGTATAACCTTGTTGAAGGAGGTGTGGCCTTGTTAGAGGAAGGGTGTCATTGTGGAGGTAGGCTTCAAGACCTTCCTCCTAGATGCCTGGAAGCCAGTCTTCTCCTAGTGGCCTTCAGGTAAAGATGTAGAACTCTTAGCTCCTCCCACACCATGCCTGCCTAGACACTGTTATGCTCCTGCCTTGGTGATAATGGACCTCTGAATCTGTAAGGCAGTTCCAATTAAATGTTATCCTTTATAAAAGTTGCTTCTGTCATGGTGTCTCTTCAAAGCAATGAAAATCATAAGACAGGAGCTTGTATGGAAGACTTTGGAAGAAGAATGGAAAAGGAAGAAATAATGTAATTACATTTTTATATTATATTATCTCAAAAAAATAAATTTAAAAGTCCTAAAAAAATAAAGGACATTGTGAAGTAACACTTGACAGTTAATGTGTGGCAATTTTCTCTTCTTAAACCTTATAAGCTTGATTTCAGATATTGAAGAAATATATTCAATGATGAATTCAATGATGACTACTCACGAACATTTTGTTCAGGGCTCATATAACAGGTACAAGTAGCACTTAATCGTTTATTGTAATGGAGAATAAGAACTTGCAATTTATACCCAAAGAGTGATGAGTGACCTGAGAGTCAGAAAATGCTAATAGAAAAGCATGAATCACAAGTAAGGAAACTTCTGGGTCAACCTCCCCAGAAGGATTGTTGCTGAAAGCCAGGATGACTAGATGCCATTTGATTAGACAGGTATGGGTAAGGAACACAAAAAGAGAATGATGAGACTTTAAAGGTGGAAAATATTAACAGAGTTCTATCCTCACGCCACCTGACCTTTGATATCAATAATAAGCCCATTGAATATATGGTACAAGTATTAGGAATCTTTTTAAATGGTATAATAAGTTACTCAAGCAAAATTCTAAACATTAAAAAATGGATTGAAGGGCGATAGGAATGTAAAAATATTCTAAATGGAAAATGTTGGAGAAAAGAATACAATATATTGCTGAGCGAATGGTTCCTCTAAGTAAGGATGATCATGTTTTGATTTCATGGAGTATAGGGACATGTGTGGGTGTCATAGGGAGAAAGAGAGTAATAAAGACCGATAGATTGGAGAAAGTAAATTATCAGGTTTACATGGGAAATGGAATGAGTATTGCTCAGATCAGTCAACAAGAACAGTTGAAGAATATCCAGTGAAAAACTAAATAATGTTAAATTATAGAAAAAAGAAAGATTCCAATGTCTGAGCCACACTATGAACCAAATTCTTAATATAAAAGGCAATCTATTTGGCCATGGAGAGCTAATTTCTGTTTACCAAAAAATTGCCGTGATGATAAAGGAAAGATGAAAGTAATAGTTAACTACATTGCACTAAAACACAAAGGAAACATCAAGGATAAAATACTGGTGTCAGGAAACTGGAAGGTAATATTTATAGTAAAGATGACAAATAAGTATATATACAAATGTTCTTTCATAATATGAATTTACAGAAGTAAAACTTGAAAACACAACAGAACATGTACAAGTGAGAAACAAGATATTCACTTTAACAGTGGATAAACAGGGGTGGGTGAATAAACCAACTGTGGAAATATAGATTAAAATATGCAGCAAAGGTTTAACTTGTCCAGCACAATCACTTAGATTCCTATATCTTATGGATAAACCAATTGGCATTTTTTAAAATTTTTGTACATCATCTCTTGGAATGCTGTTCTGTTTTACTCAATTATAGTTTGGGATATTTTAAACTAAGTAAAATGCATATTTTTTTCAACCTTAAAAAAGTATATCGGATGATGAATTTTAAGAATAGGAATGACTGACTTCAAAATTTAGAGGAATAAAAATGGATCAGAGTATGATTAATAAAGTAGATGTACTAAAAGCATGTATATAATACTTTATACATATTCAAAGAAGATTTTATAGTCCACAAATACTGAATGTAAGATAAATATAGAGGCTGCTTTTTCTAAAGGTGCATAATCTTACTGAAGATAATATATTGATAAGATAATATATTGAATTCCAAAAAAGGAGGTCAGAGACCAATCTCTCTGATTTACTTTTTCACATCTCTTTTGTCACATTAACTCTGGATTAGAACTTCCTCCGCTCTACACATAGGCACGTTATTCTGTTAAAACTGGCAATCCCCCTGTCATCCTGCTAAGGAATTTTCAGGATTTCAAAAACAGTGAGCCCTACAAACATCTCATCTCAGGACTGCCCCCTCCCCAACCACGCCCAGCAGGAATAATTATCATCATTACTAAAAAGTCCTTTAGTGATAACGACTTCAAGGAGCCAGCAAGACAAAGCAGAGCCTGAACTGATATAATTATCAATCAGACCATAGTTTAATCAAGACAGCTTATAACTGCTACAGAGCTTATTCTTTGTTAACAGTGCATTTTGAAATAAACACTTCTTTTCTCTTTTCAATGTGTTGTGTGTTGCATAGAGCCTTGTAGCTACTTACACATCTTTTCTCCCTCTCCTTGTTGTAGTCATTGTTTCCCTAGACAGGGTAAGCAAGGGCACAGTGAAACTACAAAATGCCCCACTCCATGTGTGGAAAGAATGTTTACTTGAAATATGAAACTTATGTGTGCCTATCTTTCAAGCAGTAGAAAGAGGATAGCCAGAGATATTTGGGAGAGTCCAAAGACACCAAAGCTAAATACCTCTCTGGAGTCCAAGTGGATCGCCCAATGGTGCAGAAAGCCTTCCAGGTTATAGAGAAAGCAGATGGCTGCAGGCTAGTGGGAGGTATACAAGCAGGAACAGCTTGGGGCTAGCATGGAGGCTTTGATATGTGTTACAGGTGTACCTTAATAGGGAGCTAGATATACAAGCTGCCAGAGTAGGGGGAGATAATGAAGCTGACTCTTCCTGGCAGACAGACCTGTGAAACCTGAGGAATGCTGAGTGTAGGCTTTTTTTCTATCTGCCAGAAATCCTTGAGTCTACCCTGAGCTGAACCTAGACTTTCATTTAGGACATAGCCAGTGGCACTGCTATTTTAAGGCTTGGAGGCTAGGACCAAACAGAGATTCACTTCTAATTTCATATATCATGGGATACAAATAATTTTTAAAATGTGATCATTTAAGACACACAAAATGTCATCATTACAAATAAATCCAAAATCTGATTTCTAGAAAGAACTGATGATATAATTGAATTCTTTGGATCTTAAACAGAGACAGAATAATGGGTAGAAAACATAGCATTAGGAATAGAAAAGGAAATATTAACCATAAGTAGAATAAAAATTAGAAGAAATACAATTCAGACAACTGAACAGCAACTAATGTAGAAGTAATAAACTTGAAGAAAAGTGTCAAAATTGATTTGATAAGACTTCAGACATTTTTAATTATTTTAATATATATATATATATATATATATATATATATATATATATATATAATGTTTTTAATAACACATAAAAAGGGCAGTATGGTAACTAGAGAAGCCGCACATGGACTGAATATCACATAGATACTTACTCCATCACCCACACACCCAACAATAGTTCAATGAACTGTTTGTTGTTTCCAGCAATACATAATAACAATTCCTCACAGAAAGAGGCAGCATCGATCCTGTGTAACATGAATCCATTCATATCTGCATAGATCCTGTGTAACGTGAATCCTATGTATGTAACAATTCATACCCTAAAGACAGGATATAAAGATCAATTCTTATGAACACAGTGGTTTGGCAATGGCACTAAAAGGGGCAAAAAAATCCCTCTAAGGTTAGCCATTATGGAGAGAAAGAAGTGAGGCATGACCAGAGGAAGTAGACAGGTGTTTTAGGGCTTGGACTCTCATGAAAGATTGCTATTTTTATGGCTTCTGTACTATTTGAGCTAAAGTGCAGATGGGCAATGGAGTCTTATTACATGTACTGAATTTTACCAGTTTCAGTGTGAAAACTTTATGGGATGGTCATTGGAGATCTAAATGGAAATTCACTCTCACAACAACCACAGTCCAGAAAGTTGGCATACTCAAGATTTGGTCACACAGGTGCTGTTAGCAATGAAGCATTTCCACTGGCCTGTCCTAAGAGACCTAGTGGCAGCTTATATCTCATCACCTACTGCAGACAGGTGCTCCAGATGAGACATATAAATCTCTCCCTCTCCCTCTCCCTCTCCCTCTCCCTCTCCCTCTCTCCCTCTCCCTCTCCCTCTCCCTCTCCCTCTCCCTCTCCCTCTCCCTCTCCCTCTCCCTCTCCCTCTCCCTCTCCCTCTCCCTCTCCCTCCCCTCTCTCTCCCCCTCTCCTTCTCCCCCTCTCCTTCTCCCCCTCTCCTTCTCCCCCTCTCCTTCTCCCCCTCTCTCCCTCTCCCCCTTTCCCTCTCTCTCCCCCTCCCCCTCTATTCTCCTCTCCTCCCCCCTCCCCCTCCCCCTCCCCCTCTCCTCTTCCTCCCTCTGACTCTCTCTCAATCTCTCCCTCTCCTCTCTTTCTCTCTCTTACCCTCCTCTCCTGTTCATACACTCCCTCCTGTTGGCTTTCACTCTCCCTTATTCCCCATCTTGTTCATTTTCTTTGTTTGTCTCTTTTTCTCCCTCATGTCCCCATTCCAAGAAGGCCTTTTGCCCCCCCCCCCCAATAAACCTTTTAAACTAGATCAGTTGTGGTGTAATGTCACACCAGGGCACCTTGGCACAGTCCACCAAAAGTACCCCAACCCTCACAGCTTTATCCTACTACTTACATAGAGAACTATGTTAGTCAATAATGAAGATTCGCAAGGTTCAATAACTGCATCAAATGAAGTCCAGGCCTGAAAAATGTATCAAAATCACAAACAGTGCAGAAAATGGATATCTGACAACAATTAATAAAAGTTTTCAAACAATGTCTGGTGCTACACTGAAGGCCTTGTGCCAGCAGCTTCCAGTCAGCTCCACCAAAATCAACTAGGTTAATAGACTGATAAAGCTATCCAGAAGGCTTCAAGGCTGAAAATAGAAGACTTTATGTTGGATAGAAAAAGAATTTGATGTCAACTTGATAGAATCTAGACTCACCTGGGAAATATACCTATGAGATGCCTATGAGGGATTTTCTTGATTATGGTAACTGAAGATGCAACATATTTCCTATTGAGTTTATTATTTAAGAACATTCTGGTTTTTTTCCTTTAAATAAGTCTTCTACCCTCCAGAAAACTAATAGTCAATAAAAAGACTTTAATACTCTGTGGAAAGATTGTATTATAAAGAAGTCAATCTGTCTTCTTAGGACTACAGATACAATGTGGCTCCTTCAAGCTGTTGACAACTTGACTTCCTACTGTGACTGACACTACTTCGAATTCATTGTATCCCTTAAGTTCCTGTTTTCAGAATATTTTATCACAACATCAGGGAGTAAAATACATGGTGATATCCCACTTTTAGACATGAACATCTTTGCTTCTTTTTTTTATTCTTTCATTATCTTTTTACCACCTAGTATCACTGTGATTGTAAACATATTCTGTTTATGAATAAGTATGTGTGTGTTCTTTAAATATTCAAGAACCTCTGTGTTTGTAAAAGAATATAACTTGAAAATAGACATATATTACTAAAATTGTTGGAGGTATTTTATACTTTAATACTTAATGAAGAGAGTATAATATAAACAAGTGAACCATCTATCAATTATGTTAATCACAAAATAGAAATTAACCAAGATGAAAAGGATAGCAACAGAGGTCTGTTATTTAAAGGAATGCTGGTGTTCTTCCAAGAAACATAGCTCCTCTTGGGACTCATCTGCCAAGAAGTCAAATATAATAGGGGAGCAACCATCATCGGTATATTTGAGATAAGGGTATAACTCTCAAATACAGGTGACATAGACATGATGAGATGACAACTGGCAGTGGTGGAGCCATTTTACATTGTTTAGATGTTTATGACAATACTTTAAAATAAAAGTAAAAAATACAACTGGATATCCAGGTTTTCTGGCACCATTTCGATTTTTTTAGTGTATGTTTTTGACACCTTTGCCAAAAATTAGGTGTTTATATCAGGGTATGGTTAGTCCTGGGATTTCTATTATATTGCACCAGCATAGATGTCATTCCTTGTGCAAAAAACAGGATGTCTTCATCTCTATGCATCTGTACTATTGTCCAGGCCCGTGCTGCTCCAAGCTGCCCCACGTTCGGGAGCCAAGTGCTCTGGTTCGCAGGTTAGTCAACAGGGTCTAGCAAGAGAGAGAGTGTGGATGGAGGGGCAAGAGATGCGAAGAATGGAGACAAGACAGAGGGTTTGATCAAGTTCCTTGATTGAAAGGAAATCCTGGGTATTTATAGGCACAAGCAGGGAAACACAGCTGAAGACACTTTACCATGAGCACCTTGAAGCTGGGGGCACTAAACAACAAAACAAGATATGTGAGAAAAACAAGATGTTTATCAGAGTGTGCTCAGCTGTTGCGGGCTGTTAAAAACAAGTCTCTTGTCAGGGTGTATGGCTCGAGATGGCTGCAAAGACGATAGCAGCTTTCTGCTAGGAGTCAGCTCCCAACATGCTATATCATTTAAGATCAGGAAATATGATGCCTCTTGTATTCTTTCTGTGTTGCTTTGACTGTTTGAGGTATTTTGTATTTTCATATCAAATTTAGGAGCATTTTCTCTAGTTCTGGGGAAAAGATGTAGAAATTTTGATAGGTATTGCATTGAACCTGGAAACTGCTTTTGATATAACAGTTATCTTCACAATATTAATTCTGCCATTGTAGAAACATAGGAAGTCTTCCATAATTTCTATTTTCTTCAATTTACTTTTTTTCACCATAACAGTACTTTTTTATAGAAGTCACCTCTTCCTTAATTTTATTTTTGAATCTATTTGGGAATGTGATTTTTTCATATTTTCTTTCTCAAAACAATTTCTTGTTGAAATATATATATATGAATCCCCCCAAACCAAGCCTACCTACACTATCCCTGTGCTCCCAAGGCCTGATTCCTGTCATACAGCTCCAGTTTTGCCTGGTGACCTCCCCAGAACATTGCCCGCAATGCCATCTTCATTCCTAGACCTAGTTGCACATGCACAGTCTCTTTACTGGCTGAGTAAGGCAGGCGCCCCACAACCTCACCCACCAGCACCATTCCTGTAATCTTAGATATAGCACCAAGTGTGAAGCCACTGTAGCCTGAGTCAGGACACAATCTCACATTAGATACAGATACTTACTCATGCCCAGGTCACATTATAAAAATACAAACAATATGAAAATCCAAGATGGACTATCCCCCAAAGTTCATTAGTTTTTTTAGATACGTTTCCAACAGGAATTATTTAGATGAAGCCCAGAACATACAATTTAAAAGTTCAATACTAAATTTTACCAGTGAGCTCATATTTTAAAACGATATGAAAAAATAGATCAATTATTTAGCATAGTAATAAACACCTGAGTTATATCTAAGAAAATATAATGATAAGATGAATGAAGATAAGTCAGGATTTGAAGATTCAATAAAAATTCAGTTTAATAAAGAAACATATTGAAGGTAGATCTACTGAAATGAAGACAAAATTCAGAAACTCAATAACCTATTTAGATGACTCAAGGGAAACATTTATAAATAGAATGAATAGTGAGGGGGTAGAATTTCAGAACTTGAAGATAAAATAGAGGCATTGGAACACTCAAGTAAAGAATATACAAATTGTAGATAAGAATGGGGACTCATATCCCAGATAGATCGTATTTTCAATGCGATCATAGAAGAAAAAGAATCTCCAATTAAGGAAAGACATTCCAATATAGGAAGAACATAGAACACCAAATACACAAGATAAGAGAAGTAACTCCCCGCTTCATATTATAGATGAAACACTAAAGACAGAGAGAGCAATAAAAGCTGCAAGAGAAAATCCACAAATCAACACAAAGGAAAACCCATCTGAATAGCAGCTGATTTCTCAATGGAAATTTTAAAAGCCAGAAGATTCTGAAGCAATACATTTCAAGTTCTACAGGATCACGGATGCCAACTTAGACTACTGGACTCAGCAAAGCTATCTACCATAGTAGAAATAGAAAGAATAACTTTTTATGGTATAGGTATAGAATTCATGACCACCAAAACATCCTTACAGAGAGTCCTGGAAATGAAGGAGTAAGTGTAGCTAAGGGACTATAGGATAAAATCAATGAAGGTGTAACTACTAAAATACAAAGGAGGACTAAAAACACAAATAGTAACAACAACAGTAATAGTAATCAACATTCCTTCCGATAAAAACTTTAAATATTAATAATCTCAATTTCCCAGTCAAAGGACACAGGTTAGTTGAAATAAGCAAAATCGATGTAATTTTGCTGATGGCTAAGACCAGGCTTGGAGTGGAGGATGGTAAATTCAGGAAGAGAATAGAGGTGGAATACAGGCAAGTTTCTTAAAGACTATCCTGTTTGGTGCTGAACCAGTTCCCAAGGTTGTTAAGTGCTTGGTCCAAGGAGTCTGCAGAATTCAAAAGATTGGCCGGCCATATTGATGACTGAATGGTTATTTCTAGCAAGAAGTATGTGGCTAGCATTTGAAAACCTCAAACCTCAGCACTGCAAGGAAAACATGAATGAATTTATACTTGTGTTGTGTTCCTATCCAGAAAAATAAAATTTGGATATGAGTCAAAAAACAAAATATTTTCCTTAGATGTGGAAGTACTAATGTGAAAACAGCAATAGACAGGATGTTGGTCAAAATCTGCTGTTATCTCTTAAACTGTTATCCTGAGAACAATTGGATTTGGGTATCAGTGGGCCCTGGCACTTTCTAGAAATCTTTCATACTTTTTTTTTCTTCTACTCAGTTCACTGACCTCACCAATTTATTTTTTTTTTCTTAATAAGAAAGTGAAAATACATAGAGATGCAGTCTTTTACAAGCTCTGACATGAAGCCGAGGTGACATTTATCATTTAGAGAAATGTTTGGGTCTCAAATAAATAATTTTCGTCTACTGAGCCCTATTAGTATAAACACCTTTATGAATGGGAACATTATTCCCCTGGTGATGTTTATTTTCCATCATTTCTAGAAGCATGACTTTTTTCTTAGTACATTACTATTGCTTGCCAAACTTATAATAACAAATTCATCAGAAGGAGCATGTCTCACATAAATGCTTAGCTATAGGAAAGGCAGCACAGAAAAAAGTTTGATTTATGAGGAGAGACAGTTTCTTATAATGCCATGCAACAAGCCATGGTTATCCAGGATGCTGCTGCTCTAAGAGACAGAGATAGGAGCACACTTTTTCATGGAATAGTGCATTGAACTTGGTACTTTATAGAAGGCATGTAAAAATGCAATGTTTTTTTTTTTTTTTTTCAGCTGAAAGTTCAATTTTGATCCCAATGGACAGTAGTGGTGATATACTTGATTCTGAGGATAACTTTCTACCTTGGACTAGTTGCACACTTCTTCTAGTGATATATCAAAGCAAAAACTGTCCTCAGGAAAGTGATGGCTATCATTGCAGATACAATAAAGAGAATCAGAAGAAGATAAACATCCTGACTAGTGTGTGCTTTGCTTGGTATGTTGTTCATGTGTGCAGTGAGATTACTACCTTAACGTGGACATGGGTCTAATAATGTAACTACACCAGTTACTGTGCTTTTCATAAAATCACTTCTCTTTTCAGCTTCACATATTGAGTCATCTTTATCTGAAGCCATTCATATTTGATTCATTCTGTATATATCTTCTTTATGATTATACCTTGGCTTCTTGTATAACTTTGCTTAAGACCAGAATATATGTTCAAGAGCACAGAGAACTATGATTTCTGGCACCAATATTTTAAATCAAAAGTTGACTTGGGTTAAAGTAAATGTATCTATCCCTAGTTCTAGCAAAATGTGAGGATATAACCTGAGATTCAGTCTCTTGACTGTGATGAAGCAACTTCAGAAAGGAGCTACCATCTTGTGAAGTCTTCCAGATGTTCCAGCAGATGATGATAGGAACAGTGATTGCTCCAAATATATTTTCTAGAATAGAAATATGTCAAGCTCATGTTTTTAGTTCATTATATTATTTAATGATTGAACAAAGACCAAATGTTTAGTATTCAAAGTTACATTCCCCAAGCAAGTTCAGCTAAAGAGAGGCTAATTATCCTAACTTTCACAGTGATATAGATTAATCCTTAATCAAAGGCCTTCAAACTGCTATCATGGAAAGTATCTTATAAAAATCTATTTTTACATACATCTACCACTTATAGTAATGTCCTTATAATAAGTCACAGTCTCCAAATATGTGGATTACCCTTTTATCTTAAAAAAAACTGTACATACATATGTAAATAACATTATATATACATGTTTATTTATAATTATTATAGATGTTCCAAATTCATCATTACATGTCTACAAAGATAGAAAGGTAGAAATAAAAAGGAATGCAAGCAGATTGTGTCCTTTACTCTGGGAATAATTATCATTGAGAAGGTGGTAAGAGGGTGTGCTGTACCCTAGCAGTGGTATTATAAGAAGAATTAAAGGGGCACTCCATCACTGTGCCATTTTTCCTATCACCTTTCCCTAACATTAACCTAAATTGAGAAATTTGTCTGTTTCAAGTTCTAATCAAGTTAACATTTTAGGTGACATCCAGAATCCTTCACAGTAATGAATCCCACCAGTTGTTTATTGAGACCTTAGTCATGATGCTTAAGTAAGTAACAAATCAACCAAACAGAAAAATGAAAAATAAAAACTTATTTGATAAATTTAGTTTTTAATTGATAATATGTTGGCTTTTATTTCCAAAAGATACCACTACTAAGATGAAAATTGTTTTGCAAATCTCACATTTGTATGAACCAAAGCTACAATGATAAAATTTGTCTTCAACTGGCTTTTGAAGGAGGCCCAACTAGCCAAATCTATTGCATACGTAGAAATGAAGACAAACAATTTCTGCTTCTATGACAAGTTCTCCAGGTTTCACTTTTATCATTGATCACTTACAGGTGTCATTTAAAGTAGAAAGACAACAAATTCTGTTGTCTTTCTGTTTTTACTCTGTCTCTTTATAATCTTAATACTGCCTTTCGCCAAATGACCCCATGAAGACTGGTCATGCCTCCAGAAGATCTGTTTGAGAGAGGCCTGTAGGAACAGGGATAAACCCTCAGAAGTTAATCGAACTTCAAAGATGACTTTTTATCTTATTGAAAGAACGTTATTCAGAAGTCAGAGAAAAGTTACTTATACAGCTACAAACTTCTCACAGAAAATACTTGTTCTTCTTACTTGGGGATTTTTTTTGTCCCTTATTATGATGGGAAAAGTGAGGTGATGCACTAGAAAGAATACTTGCCTAGAAACTCTTAACTACTGAAAGAATAAAGCAATTAAATATCTAAAATATAGCATTATTTGATATGCACTATTGAACTTTGACAATTATTTTGGTTGCTCTTTCCACTAAATGCTCAGGACCACCCTCAAGATATACCTTTCATACCACCTCAGGAGCATCAGACACAATATGCTTGCATTAAGCTTTTTAAAAAAAATGACATTGTGTCATTGTCAGGAAAATCAGTAAAGTTTAGATGTACATTCTAAGCAAAGTAGACAAGATTTGGATAGACAACTCTCACATGCTAGCCAAGGATTCCAAAAGCTAACTTTTGGAATTGACATTTGTAATTTGCCAGTGACTCAAGTGAATAAATTCAGTCCAGGACATGGGAAAAATGGTAGCAACATAGAGAGAAAAGTCAGCAACATATATGAAAAAAAATCAGCAATATGGATAAAAATGTCAACATGGAAGAAATTTTCAGCAAGGAAAATAAGATTCAAGGAAATAACCCTATCTAATAGAAATCCTAAAAATGAAAAATGCAATGAAATCAGAATCATCAATAGACTCAAATAAACAGAAGAAGGAATGTGAGGGATGGAGTAAAATGTCAAGACTATTATATTTAAATATCAATAAAGGAAAAATCAGCATAACCACCACATAACAATGAGACAGAATAAAAATAAATAAAAATCCTAAGCATCCATGTGCTGTAATAACAAGCCAAAAATGCACTAACAGAATGAGTCAAAGAGATTTAAAAAAATAAATAAATAAAGCTTACATTAAAAATTAAGACCTCAAATAAACAACATAATGGTCCTGAAGAAAGAGAGATCATCACACAAGAGGTATTTAAGACCTCATATAGACACAAGAGATGAACTTCCTCCACAATATATTGAAAATACCAAAATATAATGCATAGAAACAACATTAGAAACTGTAAGGTAGAACAGTCAATTCCATTGCAAAGATAGATAGATAACAATGTATTGTTAGGGTAAAAAATTAAAAACATCTTGAGACACAGAGCAAGGAATTCATGGTCAGCAGAGGCCACTAACAACTTGTTAAAATTAGCCATAATAATAATAATTTTGAGCCTCTTCAGGGCAGAGTGACCAAAAACGAAAAAGAAGCAAGGACACAAAGACATACAAGTCTAAACAAGAAAATGAGTAATGGGTCATCTGGTACTCTTGAGTCCAAAGATTCATGGTCAAAAATAACTGGTCTATGCAAATTGCTGATGTTTAAAATATCCAATCATGTGTAACCGCGCCAAATCTCCCTGCTATTCCCACCCCCTACCTATAAAAGTTCCCAACTTCCTGGGTCTTGGTCGAATCCCCTGTCTCCTGCGTGAGATATGATTCGAACCGAGGGGCCCCTCAATATTAAAAAACTACCTTTTTGCTAATTGCATCGAGATGGTCTCGTGTGTTCTTGGGTGGTAAGCCTATTCCCAGATCAGCGTGAGGGACTCCCCCTTGTGAGACCCTTTCATTATCTCTCATTAGTAATCCTAAAAGGTAAGAAAGGATTCAGTAACGTACTTCATGTTCTGAAAGCAAATAACTGCCAACAAAGATTACCCTGCTCAGCAAAGATGACTTTAAAAATTGCTTAGTGATTGAGAACATTGTACTACGATTATAAAGTAAGACAATGCATACCAAACTGTCCTGGCAGAAGATACTTAAAGAAAGGCCAACAAAGCTAAATGTTAGAATTAAAATTAAACTACAACAGAGATAACATATATTTAACAGATGAATGAAGAATATTCTATACAAAACTCAGAATGCATATTCTTCTCAGTAGCCTATAACCCCTCCCAAAAGTAGGCAACATCCAGGCCAAAAACAGACCTTAACACACACCAAATTGAAATAATGCCTTGTATCTTATTATAATATAGTCAAATAAAACTGGATTTCAGTAGGAAATTCATGAGACTGAACAGTAGACTTTAAAGATCAATGAATCATTAAATTGGGGAAGAAACAGAACAATTAATTACTAGAATCAAATAAAAATGAAAGCATATCTTGATGGAACATTTGATAAACAGAAAAGTGGTTCTCAGAGTAAAGCTGTGTCTATGAAAGCTTACATTAAAAAATAAGACCTCAAATAAACAACACAAAGGTCCTGAAGGTCTTAGAATAGTAGAACAAATGAAACTCAGAAGCAGTAGATTTCAAGACTTGATAAATATAAAAGTAAAAATAATTGAAACAGAGACTAAAAGAACAATTCCAGGATCTGCTCAAGTAAAAGGTTGGTTTTCAAAAAACACAAAAAAATCAAAAATTCTCTTTTGAACAAATGAGAAAAACTAAATTAATAAAACTGAAGATGGAAGTGAGGTTCACAATAGATATCAAAGAAATACAAAGAATCATTTAGGAAGACTTTAAAAACTATCCTCCAGCAAAATAAAGCCTGGAATATCTAGAAGTGAGTGAATTTCTAGATATACATGGCCTATCAAAAGCAAACCAAGAGGATATTAACAATCCCTCCAGCAATGTAGGAGTGTTCCTCTTTCTCCACATCCGTGTCAACATCTGTTGTCACCTGAGTTTTGATCTTAACCATTCTGATTGGTGTGAGGTGGAATCTCAAGGTCATTTTAATTTGTATTTCCCTGATGACTAAGGATGTTGAATATTTCTTTAGGTGCTTCTCAGCCATTTGACATTTCTCAGTTGAGAATTCTTTGTTTAGCTCTGTACCCCCATTTTATAATAGGTATTTGATTCTCTGGAGTCTAACTCCTTTACACCACTGTGGAAATCAGTCTGCTGGTTCCTCAGAAAATTGGACATAGTATTAACTGAGGACCCAGCTATACCACTCCTGGACATATATCCAAAACATGCTCCAACATATACCAAGTACACATGCTCCACTATGTTCGTAGTAGTCTTATTTATAAGAGCCAGAAGCTGGAAACAACCCAGATGTCCCTCAACAGAGGAATGGATAAAGAAAATGTGGTACTTTACACAATAGAGTACTACTCAGCTATTAAATCAATGACTTCATGAAATTATTAGGCAAATGGATGGAACTAGAAAATATCCTGAGTGAGGTAACATAGACACAAAAGAACATATATGGTATGTACTCAATGATAAGTGGATATAAGGAAAAAAGCTTGGAATACCCACAATACAATTCACAGACCATATGAAGCTCAAGAAGAAGGAAGACCAAAGTGTGGATGCTTCAGTCCTACTTAGAAGGGGGAACAAAATAATCACTGGAGGTAGAGGGAGGGAGAAACCTGGGAGGGAGAGAGGAGAAGGGAGGAAAAGGAGGGGCTGAATCAGGTATGGGAGGAGACAGGGAAGAAGTTCAGAGGGTTGGAAAATTGAATGGAGGTGCATAGCAATGAGAGGATGGGGAACTGAGGACACCCACTAGAAAGTCCCAGATGCCAGGAATGCAAGAGATTGTCAGAACCCAATGAGAGTTTCATTAGCTGAAATACCCAACAAAGAAGAAAGAGAACCTGTAGAGACCATATTTAGAACTTAGGCACAGCGCCTGGTTGAGGGGTGAGGCCACACACCCAACTCAAAAATATTAACCCAGAATTGCTTCTGTCTAAAAGAAATATGGGGACAAAGAGTAGAGCAGAGACATAAGGAAAGGCCATCCAGAGACTGCTCCACCTGTAGATTCATGCCATCTGAAAACACCAAACCCAGACACTATTGCTGATACCAAGAAGTGCTTGCTGACAGGAATCTGGTATAGCTGTCCCCTGAGAGGCTTTGCCAGAGCCTGACCAATACAGATGGGGATGTACACAGCCAAACATCAGATGGAGCTTGGGGATGTCAATGGAGGAGTTAGGGGAAGGACTGAAGGAACTGAAGAGGTCTGCAATCCCATAGGGAGAACAACAGTATCAACCAACCAGATCCCCCAGATCCCCAGAGCCCCCAGGGACTAAACCACCAACCAAAGCGTACAAATGGGGGGACCCATGGCTCCAGCTACATATGTAGCAGAGGTTTGCCTTATCTGGCATCAATGGGAGGGGAGGTCCTTGGTCCTGTGTTGACTTGGTGCCCCATCTTAGGGCAATCCTAGGGCAGGTGGTAAGGAGTGGGTAGGTAGGTGGGAGAGCACCATCATAGAGGCAGGAAGAAGAGGAGATAGGGTGAGAGTTTGCAGAGGGGAAACTGGGAAGGAAGATAACATTTGAAATGTAAATAAATAAAATAAAGCAATAAAATTTAAGCAGTAATAAAATGTTTCCCAACAAAGATAAGCCAAGAATACAATGTTCTACTTAGTTTTAACACCATAAAATTACCTGACAAGGGATTCTCAATTGAGGGATACCCAAGATAAGACTGGTCTGGGGCATGTTTTTAGGGGATTTTCTTGATTGCTTATTGATGTAGTTGGTCCTGTGCTGAATATGAAAGCCAGTTCAGCATGAGCCTGAGAGAGAACTATCAAGCAGTTTTCCTCTGTGAGTTTTGCTATATTTCTATGGTTCCTCAGGTAAATGTTGTGTGAGATAGCAAGCAGTACCGCCTTCAGGCTTTTGTCCTGAATTCTTTTGATGATGGACTGTAACTTTAAGATAAAATAAACCCCTTTCCTCTATGTTGCTTGTGTCAGAGTGTTCTATTGCAGCAAAAGAGGAAATTACAATAACAATGATCTTCAATAGGACCACTGCCAAACACATTCTATGAATCTAGCATTAATCTGATAACCAAACCAGATATGGAATTTTAAAAATGGAAGAAAAGGAAAGAAAGAAAAAAGAAAGAAAGACAGACAGAAAGATGGAAAGAAAGAAAATAAGAAAGAAAGCTTATAACAATTTCTCTGATGAACACAGATAAAAGACTAAATAAAATCCTGCAACTTAGAAATCACAAACATGTTATGAATATCATGAACCATCCCCAAATTGGTTTCACTCCAGCAAAGTAATGATGAATTAACAAATGTAATATAATACTTATGTAAATGAAGTTAAGAACAGAAAAAAACAAATTATCATAAGATATGCATAAAGTGCTTTTGAAAAATTCAGCTTCCTTCTATGATATACATCTTGAAAAAATTATGACGAATGTAGCATACTTCAACATAATAAAGGTTACACATGAGAAATCCAGAGGCAACACTTTTTTACTTAGAAAAAATGAAGGCATTTTTCTCTAAATCACAAATGAGACAAGGTTTTCCACTCTCTCTACTTTTACTCAATATAATTTTCAAATTCTTAGCTTGATCAATAAGACGAAAGAAAGAAATAAGGGGGTACAAAAAGGGACAGAGGAAGTTAAAGTATCCCTATGTGTAGGTGTCATCATTTTATGCTTATGATCTCAGAACTCCACAAGAATAGGTGTGGATCCAATAAAAACTTTCAGCAACATAGCAAATACAAAATCAACACACAAAAGGTACAATATGGGAAATCAAGCTAGCCCACATGTTAATCCACAGATGAATAAAGAAAATGTGGTGGATATACACAACAGAATTGAATTCACAGTAGAATTTTCTCCAGCTACAAAGAAAAATTAAATTGTAATATTTCAGAAAAATGCATGGAAATGGTACCATTATATTAAATGAAATAAGACTCAGAAAAGCCTATAACTGTGTTCTAATTTATTTATAGAAACTATATTTAAAATTATACATATGTTAGTGAAGGTAGATCATGAAACTAGAAGGGGAATCAGAGTTAAGAATCAGGACCAAGGGGCTCTTCTCCCATTGATACCCAACAGGACCATTCTCTGCTATTTATGCGGCTGGAGCCATGGGTCCCATCATGTGTACTCTTTGGTTGGTGATTTAGACTCTGGAAGCGCTGAGGGGTCTGTTTGGTTGATATTGTTCTTCCTGTGAATTTGAAAATCTCTTCAGCTCCTTCAGTCCTTTCTCTAACTCCTCCATTGGGAACCCTGAGCACAGGCCAATAGTTTAATTATTGGCTGCAAGCATCCACCTGTGTTTTGTCAGGCTCTGTCAGAGCCTCTCAAGAGACAGTTATACTAGGCTCCTATCAGCAAGCGCTTCTTGGCACCAACAATAGTGTCGGGGTTTAGTGACTGTATATGGATTGGATCCCCAGGTAGGCAGTCTCTGGATGGCCTTTTACTCAGTCTCTGCTCCACATTTTGTCTCTGTATTTCCTCCTGTATTTTGTTTCCCCTTCTGACAAGGACGGAAGCATCTACACTTTTGTCTTCCTTCTTCTTGTGAGATTCATGTGGTCTGTGAGTTGTATCTTGGTATTCCGAGCTTTGGGGATGATATCCACTTATTAGTGAGTACATACCATGTGTGTTCTTTTGTGATTGGGTTACCTCACTCAGAATGATATTTTCTAGTTCCATCCATATGCCTAAGAATTTCATGAAGTCATTGTTCTTAGCTGAGTAGTACTCCATTGTGTAAATGTACCTAATTTTCTGTATCTATTCCTCTGTATCTATTCCTATTCCAGCTTCTGGCTCTTATAAATAAGGTTGCTATGAACACAGTGGAGCCTCAGTGTAGGGGAATGCCAGGGCAGGGAGGTGGGAGTGGGTGGTTGGGTGGGGGAACATCCTCATAGAAGCAGGGGGAGGGGGGATGGGATAAAGGGTTTCTGGAATGGGGATCGGGAAAGGTGATAACATTTGAAATGTAAACTAAAAAAAATATTAAATTAAAAAAAGGAAAAGGAAAAAGAAAATTATCTGAAGGAATGAGCATTAAATAAGGCTATAGCTGTATTCACGTGGCATGAAAGCAGAAGGATTACATTTGAAGGGAGAGGTGGCACGAGCAAGCTGCAGCACAGAAGGCATGGAGGAGGGCATGGAGGAGGACTGAAAAAGTGAGTTGGAACAAATTGTAATGACACATATTTATTAAAATGCTATAATGAAACCCATTGCTCTGTACGCTAATTTTAAAACTGTAATTTCAAAAGACTGTGTATATCCCTGGAAACGGGACAAATTATAGCTAAGAATTTTAGTTTTCACTCAAGTGACACAAGTGTGATGCCAGGAATGGGAACAGTGATTTAAGGGACTAAAGAGCCTAGAGGAAAATATTCTTGCCTTGTTTACTAATGTAGTCCAATTTGAAACAGTCTAGTACATTACATGTCCTCAGTTGGAAAATGAACATATGAAATTGCAAAAAAAAAAGAAAGAAAGATAGATAGGAAAGAAGAAAGAAAGAAAGAAAGAAAAGAAAGAAAGAAAGAAAGAAAGAAGAAGAAAGAAAGAAGAAAGAAAGAAAATTTAAGGTATATGTGAAATAAAACAAGCCAAAATAAAATCACATGATCAGAAATAATTTAGAAGCAATTATATACCAAAGACTCACACAAGAAGAATTCTCAGTGACATAACAAGGGGTGGTATAGATGAGATGACATATGACAGGTATATCTGAGTATAGCCAGTAGAGGTTCACATGTTGATAACTGATATGCATGCTTTTTTAAAAAAGCTATTATTCACCCACATGCATTTATACATTTGTTATTTCTGAGGATGCTTGAAGTGTATAGACATACATTATATAGTATGAGCTTTATGCAATACTTCTATAAATTAAACTGGTAGATACTATCTTAATTTAATTCATGAAAAAACAGTTTTCAATGGTTGTCTGGATTTTCAAATAATATTGACTAATGCACATTGTTTTCCACTCATTTCTCTATATCTACATCTAGCTCTAAATTAAAAGAACTTGTGTATGTATGACGTATTTCCTTGTAAGCAATTTAATTTGCCCCAAATGAAATTTTACTATGTCTCTAAACCATTTATATTTATTTAACCACTTTTCAATAGTAAACTGAACCACCTTTACTTTTTTTTTATTGTTCTGGGTTTTTTTCACATTCATGGTACAAATTTACACAAGTGCAAAATATATTTTGGGCTATCTTTCCTTATTCCCCACTATCTTACCCCCTTTTCGTCCTCTCCTCTCCCACCAGTCCACTTTGTTCCTATAGACAATTTTGTCTCTTTTTATGGCTGAAAGAGCATCCACTGTGTCTGCATACCACATTGTCTTGATTTATCCCTCTGTTGGTTTCACAACTTGGCTATAGTGAATGTTGCTATAGTAAATATTGACGCACAAATATCACTATGATGTCCTGATTTGGATTCCTTCAGGTAGATTCACAGGAATGGCAAGGTTGGATCCAACAATTGTCTAATCTTAGTTTTTGATTGCTGCAGTGGCTAGAGTAGTTGACATTCTCCGCAGCATTACAGATGGATTCCTTTTGTCTACATCCTCTCCAGCATTGGTTTTCATCTGTTTGTTTAGTGATTGCTATTGTGACTGGGGTGACATGGAATGTAAATGCAGTTTTAATTTGCATTTCTCAGTCTGTACTGAGAACATTTTGTGTTTATTAGCTATTAGCAATTCACTTTTTGAGAACCATGCTCATTCCACAGTCCATTAATTGATTTTGTTGGTTAGTTTTTTCCTTTGGCTTTTTGAGTTCTCTGAATAGTCTGGATATATAAAAATCTCTATATACACACCTCCATCTACATATCTTCATCAGATGTGTAGGTGGCTAAGATTTTTATTGTTTTTCTTGCTGTGTAGAAGCTTTTTAATTCTATGAAACACAATTGTCAAATGTTGACCATATTTCCTGAATGTCTGGAGGTCTGTTCAGAAAGTCTTTGCCTGTGTTTAAATCTTAAAGGTATTAGCCTTAATTTTTCTTCTAGTGCTTCTAGGATTTCATGTACTAAATTAAGGTCTAGGATACGTTTAGAGGTGATTTCCACACAGTGTGAAAGATACAGATCTAGCATCATTTTTTAAAATGTGAATGTCTCATTTTTAGCACCATATTTTGAAGCTCATTTTTCTCCAATGCGTATTTTCAGCACCTTTTTAAAAGCCAGGTAGTTATCACTGCAATTTTCTTTTTATATTCCTGTCACACTAAACATAAAATACATCCCTACATGTTTCCCCATAATCACTATTAGAATCATACCAGCATTGTTTTCAACTTTTGCCAGACTACTGTGGTCATTTTCTACACTTTACTTTTTTCTTCTAGTCATTTCTTCATCATGAATCTAGTAGACCCAAGAGAGTAAATGGATAGTATTTTGACAATGCTAAGCCTGTGGTGGTTTTTCACTGCAATGGGGAAATTATCTGCACAATCTCACTCTGCCTCTGTGTTCTTTGCTCACTTCATTCCATCTAGTCTAACCAAATTTTAGTTTCTTCAATCTTCTTAATCCACTTATCTCTACTTTATAACCTTTGAACATCTCTATTCATGTGTGCCTTATGTCTAGAATCTTGTTGTTGTTGAGTCAGGATCTTGCTGTGTAGTCTGGGCTGGCCTTGAACTCACAAACCTCTTGTCTCAAGCTTCCTAAGTACTAGGATTAAAGGCTTATGCCACCATATTAGGCACCTGAAACATACTTGACATGGTAGACTCCTTACTAGTTTTAGGTTTCAAGATAGTGTTACTTGAAATAGAGGTCTTTTATAAGAATTTCATCTAAAAGAGCTTCTTAGGATTGTCTCTTTCATTATTTTGTTCACAGAATTTATCATGTTTAACACTTTAAAATTTGTGTTCTTTTCCTTTTTGATGATGAGTTCTATTAAGGAAATATCTCACTTTTATTTGCCTATTGTACTTTCTTGGATGTACTGTATTAGACATCCAAGATATACTTATCTTGCAAATATCAATGAATATCTATATAATCGAACCAGTCAGTTCAAGCTGTGCACTTTAACAATGGAATCAAATGCAATTTGAAGTAAAATGTTTTGCCCAGAGCAGCATAAGACCTCAGAAAATATTACTCTTCACTTTCTATTATATTTAGACAATGATAAGCCATTTAGAAATATTACAAAGTTTTCCAGGCCTTTCATTTGGGTATTGGGTTAGACCAGCTCCATTTTAGTTGAATAGTTGACTTAGATTAAGTGTTGTAATTCATTTAAAATCTTTCATCTGATTTCTGAAAGGTCTGGTTTATTTATTACCACACATTCCTGATGACTCATTCAAAAATTAAGAAGGAACTTCTTAACTGAAGGTGACAATGCTTTTTTTTATTTAATCATTTACTTATTTATTTATTTATTTATTTATTTATTTCACTCCAGATTTTATTCTCCTCCTGGTCCACCTTCTGACTGTTCCACATCCCATACCTTCTCCCCAACCCTGTCTCCATGAGGGTTTCCCACCACTCACCACCCACCCCACCAGACCTCTGAACTCTCTGGGCCCTCAAGTCTCTTGAAGTTTAGGTGAATCTTCTCTGACTGAACCCAGACCCAGCAGTCCTCTACTGTATATGTGTTGGGGGCCTCATATCACCTGGTGTATGCTGCCTGATTGGTGGTTCAGTGTTTGAGAGATCTCAGCTTCTTCCAGCTTTTCCCTAATTCAACCACAGGGTTCAGCAACTTTTAGTTGGGTGCAAATATTTGCATCTGACTCTTTCAGCTGCTTGTTGGATCTTTTTGAGGGCAATCATGATAAGTCCCTTTTGTGAGCACTCTATACCCTCAGTAATAGTGTAAGGCCTTGGGACCTCCCCTTGAGCTGGACCTCACTTTGGACTTGTTGCTAGACCTTCTTTTCCCCAGGCTTCTCTCCATTTCCATTCCTGCAGTTCTTTCAGACAGGAAAAATTATGGTATAGAATTTTGACTGTGGGATGGCAACCCCCACCCTCACTTGATGCCCTGTCTTTCTGCTGGAAGTGGGCACTATAAGTTCCCTCTCCCTACTGTCAGACATTTCTTTAAAAAAAAAATTAGACATATTTGAGCAGTAAAAGAGTAATTCTTGACAAAATGATTGTCCTTTCTTGTCTATTTTCTCAAAGAATCTTTCTCCTTTAGGAACCATAGATACCTTACTAAACTCCTTTCTGGCAGGCATAGGATTCTTCTCAAGAGTTATCTCATGATAGGACTAATCCTATGACTAGTCTTCAGTACATGTTGGCACAGAAGAAGAAGCATAAAAAGTGCTTACTGGGCCTAGTCTTTAGGTGGTATTTCTAGCCTATGCAACACCCACTCGCATAGCATTTGCTCAGTATCAGTGCAGTTACTGTTCCTCTAACAAGATTCCCTTTGAGCTCAGAGTAACTACCTGCTACTGTTTTCAGAGTTGAAGGC
Source organism: Mastomys natalensis (assembly GCA_021653895.1). Lineage (NCBI taxonomy): Eukaryota > Metazoa > Chordata > Mammalia > Rodentia > Muridae > Mastomys > Mastomys natalensis. The sequence goes on along the minus strand of JAJTUV010001211.1, from coordinate 539,018 downwards.
TAAAGTTCCAGAGCTGTACTTTGCTGGCCTAGTTTTGTCTCATCAAGAAATTTTGGGGGAGGTGTATTTTTTATGCATCACAAACCCTTTCTGAGTGTAGCCCATAGCCACTGATTAATCGATAAAAATTCTGGAAATTTTGCTTCAGGTAATGTAACTCAGGTACTGTTCATTTTCCAAAATTTCTGGTGAGAGCAGATAAAAGTAAACTTTGGCTAAATGTACATCTGTACATCTTCCCAAGCATCTGCTTCTATCCTACTTTCCACTTTCTGTTTCCATATTCACCAATGATCATTCTGTCAGTAAGCTAGTTATATTCAAGATCTGATTCTGCCCCTTGGAAATATGTCCTAGAATACTAGTATTGGAGAACAGATATGAAATTCTCTTGGTGGTTGGAAATTCTATCACTTATGCTTTTATTTGTGCTCCAGAGTAATAATGTTTTTCAAGAATGGTGCACACCTACCAAGTTCCTATTTTGACTTTCAGCCTGGCCTATCAGAGCTATGATGGCTGGCTAATGCTTAGTGAGATGACATCAATCACTGGAGTGGAAATGGAAACTGACATTGTTTTTAATATTTATCATCCTCCTGCACTCGGCTGACAGGGAATAGGTAGTTAAACACCCCTTCTGTTCTCTTTTTAGTCTATCTCTGAAGTGTTTATCTTGCAAGAAAATACTGTGCTCAATGTTCATTTGCATAGTACCTTTTTATTTTTCTCATCTTTCTTTTTCTTGGATAGGACATATTTGTACCATCTTCTATTATTTTCATCTGGGAAACTTTACTCCTAGAAATTTTGATTTCTTGAAGACATCTGAGATAGTGACAACTCAATACTATATAGGTTGACCTTCAGGGAAAACTGACTTTAAGCTTAACTATGAACACGGGATTTATTGGAGAATGCTAAGAAATCAGCAGCTTATTATTTGGCCAGGGAAGACATTTTATCCCAAAGCATATCTCCAAGAAGGTGACACAGAAACTGGAACATGTAAGTTGGTTGTTGACTCTGGGTTCTAAGATATAATAAGTTAGGGCTGGGATTTAACCTGAATTTGTTTCAAGGGACAGCTGTGTGTCTTTGATAACACATCTGTTAAAAGAAAGCCACTGTCTACAAAAGAAAGAATGTAGGAACCTCAGCTTAAAGAAAGCATTGGAGAAACTAGGTGGGTCAACCATACTGGCCTATTTTCTTCAAAGGAAGGGAATGAATGATGCCTGGTCACCTCAAAGTCTGAAGTGAATGTTGTCTCACAATGTGATAATCTTTTTGCTATTCTATTGAGCCACCTTTACCAAATCTCCCAAAATCCTGGGCATTTATTTAGATCCTAATCCTGAAATTTGTCTCTTAAGGAATGAGTCCATCTTTTAAAAAAAAAAATGTCCCATGCATCATCCAGCAGTAGAATCTATCCTTATGCTTATTACAAATCTTTCCTCCTTAGGCCTTGTTCTGAGCTCCGTTCATCTCTCAGTTGAACCTAGTCTTATTGTAAAGGCCACAGGTGCTTGTTTACTTTGCTATGGAGTTTCTATGTAGCTATGCTTAAACATTTCCCAAAGTTTTGCTGTGCTTAAGTGTATAAGAAGAATAAACCATGAGGTCAGACTCTGGAAGTTATGACACAGCACCTTCAAAATTGGTGCTGACCAAGTTTCATTTTTCAGCTCAGAAGATCATATCCCTCCAGGCCATGAGGTTTGGAGGATCCCTGACAAAAATTGTTACACCTGTGCCTACTCTTTTGGCAATCTTGAAAGAACATTTGAATAGTGAGTAAATCAATAGAAATTTGATCAGACATGGGACAACTACGTTCTGGAAAGTATCAAAAAGTTACATAAAAGTCAACTAACTTGATTGAGTATGAAATATTTCTAGCACTTTGAATTTTACTTTTAAATACACAGATTTTTATATGTGTTTTGTGCATCCCAAAAACTCTTGGATGTATGGCTTTCACTATAGCTACATAGATTTAACAGGAGCTATGTCTTTAAAGAAAATTAACTCTCCTTTACCCAATATGTATCACTTGCCAAAACCTCCTGTTTTAAGTGTTGTATCACACCTAGAGCTCATATCTTTACTGGAACTTTGTCTGACTCGAGGTTGCACAAGTATTGTTCATACATTCAGAACCACTGTGAATAACTATATTATAAGAATACCCAGATATGTCCAGAACACATTGGTTCAATACAACCTCTACCACCAATACAATCATCCACCACCTCTGGTTCTTAAAATCCTTCTTCCCCTTCTTCCACAGTGTTCCCTGAGCCATGGAGGAGGAAGGGATATGATATGGATGTCCCATTAGAGCTGAGAGTTCTGCAATCTCTTTTATTCTGGACTTTGACAAGTGTCGGTCTCTGTGTTAGTCATCATCTCCTGAAAAAATAAGTTTCTCTGATGAGAGCTTAGAGACGATAGATTAATCTATGAGTATAATGATAGATCATTAGGTGTCATTTAATACTGTATCTGTTTAACGGAGTAATAATAATGTTTTCCCCCTAAGGCTTATGACCTATAGAACCACAGGTTATTGGACCCACTAACAGTGCCAGTATAGGTTCCAACTTGTGGAGTTGCCTTTAAATAGATCATAAAGTGTTTGGTTATTCCCACGATGTTTGTGTTACTATTTACTAGTGTGCTGGTCATTGATGGAGCTCACAGGTGGACAGCTGGGTAAATTTGTAATTACTTTCCTCTTCTGGTAGCATGTTTATCACTTCCAGAACTATGAAAGCTACCCAACAGGGATGAAGCTTCTAAATGCACACCAACATGGTTTCTGTACATTCTGTGACTCAAGTATTGATATCTTTAGCAATAGAATCTTACCATCAAGTTCTAGATATAACCAAGTGTATTGACAATATCCTGTAATAATTGAGGGTCTATGAGACCTCTTTGGCCAACAACTCTAAAGGAGGTCATTCATTCTTGTCTCTGAGCCTTTTATTTGTTAGTCTAAGACATATAGTAGGAGCATTGTTGCCATATTATGTAGCAGCTCCACTTTGTGTGTGTGTGTGTGTGTGTGTGTGTGTGTGTGTGTGTGTACTTTAGGCAGATTCTACAGTAATAGGTTTTCATGACTTTTTTTTAAAGGATAAACTAGAACCCTCCTTAAAAAACTCATCACACTTTGTATTTTTATATTCTTTTTGAGCATTTTGCTATGTGCTTTGTATTCCTTCTAATAAAATATGTCAACACTCAGTGACTCTGTAAAATGGAAATGATAGATGGCCAACTGTGACATTTTAAAAATATAATTTAACAAATTATTAAAAGGACAAAGTGCTTGGATAAGTATATATGTTTGCATAGCCAATCAAATTGCAGCAGTTTTAATCTAATCTCCAGACTTTAACCCCTAACTCATAGTCTAGTAGACCAATATAGCTATGAAAATGGCTTAGGATGCTGCCAGAAACCAGGAGAGAATGTCTGGCATAATTGGGTAACATACTTAGTACTGGCAATTTCCCAAGATTTTCAGTGACCTCTTCAGGAGAAATGAAGCCAGCTTTGCTGAGTTTAGACTATACATCTTTCAGTAAATAACTCTGATAGAACTTTAATCTTATCAAGCTTCAATGACCTTCTCTTCAATCACAATAACAAATTCACATCTACAGGGATGGAGTTGCAAAGAGATGGAAAATTCCATACAGCTTCTGTCTGCCAGGAAAAAAAGGTAGATCCTGAATCTTGGTACTAATATTCTAATCTTGAATCAAGTTATGAAACAAGAGATTCTTCTTAATTGTTTTATGTTTCATCATTTGTTTTGCCTCGATTTTAAAATGTGGAGACAATGTGGAATTTTTCGTATCCATATATGGTACTAAATAAAATCCTAGAGACCTAATAAGATTTAGTTTTCCAGCCATATAAATTATTTAGTCAGATTAATGACATTGTTCTACCTGAGGGGTTCCATAATTAGTGTCTTATTGAAGCTATGGGAAAGTTATCTGCCATTAGCACCTGGAGGAATTCTTGTTGTCCTGGACCTTGGAATGGAGTGATATGAATATTATTGTTATGCCAGCAGTAGGGATAATAAGCCCCTGGCATGTAGTCAGCTGTATAAATCCACAGATTTCACATTAAATATTTAAGGCACAGGAGGCATTATTTGTTAGACCACAGATGAAAGAACTTCAACTGCTTTAGTCTTTGTTTCCCTTTTAAGATCTTATTTGTGAAGGATTGTTTCAAGTCTATTGTGTTTCTCCCTCTGGTTTGTCTTAGCTTTTTCCTCCTCTGGAGAAGCCCCTGAAGTTGTATGAGAATGTATTTTTTTTTTTCAAATAGTCTCTCTTTTTTATGTAAAAGAGAAATTAATTCCATAAATGTAAACAGACACACATCACGCAGAATCTCAAAACACAGAAAATGTTCAAAATCTGTGAAAAGATAATCTTGTTACTTTGAAACTTAAGTATTTTAAAAACAAATGCTTTTTTCAGTTTGAGGTTATCAATTCTTCCTGTTTACATGGTACTGGACTAGTAAAAATAATGGCTATTGTTTTGTTTTATTTTGTTTTGATTTGCACAGAGCTCTGAACCCAAGGCTTCCAACTTACCAGTAGTTTCTCATAGCAAATGGTTATGTCTGACACAACTCTATTAAATATTAAACAGTAATAATTAGCAAAATCTTTTGACATGAGTCATTATGTAGATAAATATTTATGACAAAATGACAATTTAAGTAAAACATGTGTAATATGTATTAGAGCATTGTTAAGGTTCAGACAACATGGTAGAAGTAGAGACAGAAAGAAATTAAGAATTGGAAAATATGGAAGAGGGCTGTTAAACATATTGTCTGGGTATTGTGTGGTTGGAGACTCATAAACTCACAGCAGCTGTGATTGCTTTTGTAAGATCTACATAAGCCTGAGTCCTACACCTTCAGTCATAGATGAGGAGAAAACATGGAGTACAACTCGGGAAGTTAAAATTGGTTGTAGGCTGATGAGAGAAAAGAAGTAATTATCCTCAGTGATGTAGCCACTAATGAGTTACCCATGCCTCGGTGGATAGCCTCATATCAATACGCATATAGTTACTGATGTTTAAACCCAATGGATCAGAAAATAAAACAAAAGAAAAAGACATGAAATGGAATGGTGACTTGGTTGGTTGGCTGGAGGGGATGGGAAAAGGGTAAGAAAAGGTAGGGTATACGTTTGAACAGAATGTATTGTATGCATGTGTAAAACTGTCAGAGAATAAATTAATGTTTTCCTCTGCTTTGAGTAATCAATGTGTGCCATCTTATGTACACACTTCTTATGCCCTTCCTTATGCTTTTAGTATTTGTCCACAACATTGTTTTCAGAGATGTATTTCAACCTTACATTCCTCCAATTCTTACATTCCTTCTGTCCCTACTTCTACAATGTTACCTGAGCCATGGAGAGGGTGATAAGGTTGTTCAATTTAAGGCTGAAGATTCAATAATCATTTGTGTCTCAGCTCCTTGACCAGAAGTGTATTTTAGTTTACTTCATGCCTTGTTCTCAGTGAGCATGCATTCTCATAATGGTTTTTTTCTTTTGAAAAGGAGAAAAGATACATTTGTTTTCAGGTGTTAAGGGTTGCAATTAACTTATATACTTGTTACAAGTTTTTTAATTTAAGAAAATATAAATATATAAACCTTGGAGTTAGTATTGGGCTGTGGTATAGATAGAAAAGATAGATAGATAGATGATAGATAGATAGATAGATAGATAGATAGATAGATAGATAGATAATGTGAAATTATATATCACAGTGTTCACTAATATTATTGTGAACTTTTGTGGATTTTTCTGTCTCCAACTGACAATAGAAGCACTGGGTTACAAAGTCACCACATCCAGCTTTAGGTTGCTATTAGGGGCCTAAATTCAGGTTCTTAGGCTTGTTTGATAAGCACTTTAGTGTCCAAGCCATAATCTATGTCTAATGGAAGATACCTTTTGCATATACTTTTGTAAAGGGAATTATTTTATAATTCTCTTTCTCTGACGGGTCTTTATTTAGTTTGGAAATCAAGGTAGCTGTGGCATCATAAAATGAATTGTGCAATATTCCTTCTATATCTATTGGGTAGAATAATTTTAGGAATATTGGCATTACATTCTTTTGGAAGTCTGGTAGAATTCTGCACTAATTCTAGCCTTAGGTATTTTTGGGGGATGGTATAAAACTTGAAATTACGGCTTATGTTTCATTAGAGGTCATAGGTCTGTTTTAATTGCTTATCTGATCTTGATTTAACTTAAGTAATTGTTATGTTTCAATAAAAGTATTCATTTCCTTTATGTGTCCCAATTTGATGGAGTATAGGTTTTTAAAGAATACCTAATGATTCTTTAGCTTTCTTTGGTGTCTATTGTTTTACTCCTTGTCTTTCTACTGTTATTCATTTAGTTCTTTCTTTCTATGCCTTTTTGTTAGGTATGATAATACTTTGAAAAATCTGATTCATTTTCCCAAAGAGCTAACATTTTATTCATTCTTTGTATTTTGTTGTTTTGTTTGTTTCTGTTTTATTGATTTAAGCTATGGGTTTGGTTATTTCTTGTCATCTACTCCCTTTAGTTATTACTTCTTCTTTTTGTTCTAGAGCTTACAGGTGTTCCATTAAGTTACTAATATAAGATCTCTCTAATTTTCTAATTCATCATTCAGTACCACGAACTTGCATCTGAGAACTGCCTTCATTGTGTCCTATAAGTTTAGATATGTTTGAGTACTTTCACTCAATTCTAGAAGTCTTTAATTTCTTTCTTGACCTATTTTTCATTCAGTAGTGAATTACTCTGTTTCTATGATTTTCTAAGGTTTCTGGTTGTTTAGTTGCTGTTGATATCCAGTTTTAATCTGTGCTCATCTGATAGCAAGTAGGTTGTTATTTTAATTTTTTTATATGTTGGAACTTGCTTTGTGTCCTAACACGTGGTCAGTTTTAGAGAAAATCTCATGACCTGCTGAGAAGTCATAATCTTTTGTGTTTGGGTGACATGTTCTGTAAATATGTTAAGTCTATTTGCTTTATGACATCTGTGAAATCCAATATTTCTCTGATTAATTTTTGTCTGCATGGCCTGTCTGTTGCTGAGAGTGGAGTGTTGACATCTCCCACTAACAGTATGTGAGGGTTAGTATGTAATTTTAAGCATTTGCAGTATTCCTATTACAAACCTGGGTGCCCTTGTGTTTGAGGGGTGGATGTTAAAAATTAAGATGTCTCTTGGTGAACTATGCCTTTGATGTATAGTTTGATGTATGTAGTATCCCTCCCTACCTCTTGGATTACTTTTGATTTGAAGTCTGTTGTGTCAGTTATTAAAATGACCACAACCAGATTGTTTCTTAGGTTCATTTGTTTGTAGTATTTCTTTCCATCTTTTTATACTGAAGTGATGTCTGTGGTGTTACAATTTGTTTCATAAATGGAGCAGGAAAATGGATCCTGGTTTCCCACTCATTCTGTTAGTCTGCATCTTTTTATTTGGAACCTGAGACCATTGATGGTGAGAGATATCAAAGAGCAGAGTTTTGTTGATTCATGTTGTTTTGCTGTAGTAGTGCTGCTGCTGCTGCTGCTGCTGGTGGTGGTGGTGTGTGTGTGTCCCCTCTTTTGGTTAGCTACTTTGAAATTATGTGTTCTTTTGTGTTGGTGGGGGTTATTAAACTCTTTAGCTTGGAGTTTTTCCCCTAATACTGTCTGTAGGACAGGATTTGTAATAGATACTGCTTAAATTTGTTTTTATGTTCACCATCTATTGTGATTGAAAGTTTTGTGAGATATAGTTGTCTGGTCTCATATCTGTGCTTTCTTGGAGTCTGTACAATATCTGTCCATGACCTTCTGGCTTTTAGATTCTACATTGAGAAGTCAGATATTATTCCAGTACATCTGCCTTAGTTGGTCTTTTATTCTTACAGCTTTTAGTATTTGTTTTGTTATGTAACTTTAGTGTTTTGGTTATTATGTGTCATAGGGAATTTCTTTTGTCGTCCAGTCTGTTTGTTCTTCTGCATGTCTCTTAGATGTTGAAATGATTTCCTTCCTTAAGTTGGAAAAATTTACTTCCATGATTTTGTCGAAAATATTTCTCTATGTCTTTGACCTGGGTTTCTTTACCTTCTATTCCTTTTTTTGTTTTTAGACTTAGTCTTTTCACAGTGTTCCAGTTTTCCTATGTGTTTCATGCCAGAACTTATTTGAGATCTAACATTTTCTTTGACCAAGTATCTATTTCTTATACCTTGTCTTCAATGCCTGAGATTATCTCTTTCATCTCATATGTTCTATTGGTGAGACTTGGCTCTGACTGTTTTTTTTACTTTCTAAAGTTTTCATTTCCAGATTTGTCTCAGTTTGAATTTTCTTAATTAATTCTATTTCCATTTTCCTTTTGTTCCACAGTTTGTTTGTATTTTTGTAGATTTATTTAGGCCTTTAATTTATTTCCTCGTTAAGTGCCTCTATCATATTCATAAGGCCTGTTTTAAGGACCTTTTCTTGTGCTTCAGCTATGTTATCATACTCAGACCCCACTGTGATAGGGTTGCTGGCCTCTAGTAAAACTATAGTGTTCTGGTTATTTTTGATAGTGTTTTAACACTGGTATCTAGGGCTGGAGATGAATATAATTCTAGGTGTCAATATCAGGTCTTTTGTTTGTTATGTGAGTATTTTGTTCCTTGGTTTTCTGTCACCCTCTTTGTTTCTTAAGAGAATGTGATGCCTGTGTGTTTCCTGGTAGGAAATTCTTCTGGAATCCTGATAAGTCTGATCACTAGAGTCTCTGGATTAATTCATATGAAAGAAGGACCATGGATTTGGCAGGCATAGCTAATGGTATTAGATGTACTCCAAGTGGGTGATATTTATCCAAGATGATGGAGTTATAACATAGGAAATATAACAGAGGTTCGCTTTATTACTTAGATGCCAAAGTAAACCCAAGGGAGCTGTGAATTGAGGTTAGTTGATAACCTGCTTTAAAAATCGACATAAAAGTCAATGGTTTACAATAGAGACAGTGAAAAAAATGAACAATGTAGAAGAATAGGAAAATATGAGTTGCCTAGCTAAAATTTGAAAATATAAATTATAAAATATTTGGTTTTATGTGATCCAACAAATATGTCATATGATTGTGCAAGATTCACTTACAGTCACTTACAGTACATTAATGCTGGATACTCTTATACAACTTAATTTACAAAAGTGTTAAAGCTTCTGGATTTACTTGCATTAGATTTTGGTTTTTGGCAGTGAATGTGTTGCAGTGTGATTTCTCAAGCTATGTGTTTTCAATGTGTTTGTTCAAGAAAAAAGAAGCCAGTACTATGCTATAAACTTTTGGCTGAAGTCTGTCTTGTTTGGAGCAGGGTCAGCTACCCTAAGAGAATGATTTGTGATGGAATCACAAATTCAAGGTTTAGAACAAAGCTGATTTTTATGGACAAATTCCTTGAATATGAGTACTAAAAAACTGGGCAGAATACAAATAATGAGTTAGAGAGAATACTGTAAGGCATATGAGTTTAGATGAGGGTAATTGTCTTTAAGTAGTGAAGAATACCCAGTGTAGGATCTTACAGCATCCTAGAGGTCAGGAATGCACTTTTATCCTGTTTTGTTTCAGAGGCTATTTGTTTTCAGGGATGGAAATGGGGACTGGCTCAGCAGCTTGCTTATTATTTGAATTCCCAAAGAACTAATAAAAATTTTAAAGGACAAATAATAGGGGGAAAACTGGAGTCCATGGGTCACTATAAGGTGTGGAGGAGAGGGCTGATGAGCATTCACATTTGTAAACAATTTCAATTTCTGAGATCAGAATATAATGATCCCCAATTTAACTGACAAGGCTCCGTGCCAAATGAAACTTAAATTAACTTTGATGGAGGATGTACTTGTATCCTCAAATGATTTCTACAATCATAGAAATAAGTAAAATGGTTGAAAAAATAGAAGAAAATAATCAGAAGTATAATGAGAAAGGAAAACATGAATAAAACAAAAACATAAAAGACCCAAAGTATTGTTGTCAGGTAGATATGTCTTGGTATACATCTGTCTGTATCTTTATCTGCATCTGCATCTGTATCTATATCTCCCTCCTTCCCTCCCTATCTATCTATCCATCTATCTATCTGTTTATCTATCAATGTCTCTATCGATATTTTCTATCTCTATACTTCGTAATTCCCCTTTATGGTATGTGTGCACGCACATATTTGTCTACAGAGGCCAGAGTTCAGCATCATGTGTTTTCCTTAATCACTTTCTTCCTCCTTAGCTCTGGAAAGTACCCAGCATTTTTTTTAGTATGGATGCTGTGGATTAAACTGAAGTCTTCATGCTTGAAGAGAAACACCTTAACATGTGATCTAGCTACTCCTTGCCTCAAGTAGATGTTTTTTAAGAAATGTTTTGGGTTTTTTTTTGTATTTAAGAAAAATGCAAGATAGAATATTTGGCCAGAAAACAAGAAGAAATTCTGTACATTTTTAGACTTAGCTACATACATACATGCATGCATATTTTATCTATTTTCCATATAGAGAGATCTTTATGTATAAATATAGATAGATATATAGATAGATAGATAAATATAGATCTATATATGTATTATGTCTGTAAACATATATATATATATATGAAAATGAAAAGTTTTAAAATAAAAATTAAGGAACTAATCTTAATAATTAAATAGACTGTTGCTATAAGTATAATAGACTGAGATGGAGATGTAATAGACTGAGATGGAGATAGTCAAACTAGAAAACAAGCTAGAAGAAAATATGTAGATGAAAGCACTAAGTTAAAAAATTAGGAAATACAGAAAATAATTTAAAAAGCATAAAAAGAAACATTGATAACTGACTGTACTTATAATTGGAATGTTGAAGGAAAAGACGTAGAAAACCTGGAAAATGTATTTTTTTTTATGTACCCCACCCGGAAAATGTATTATTTACTGAAAATACACATTTTTTTAAAGTATTGTTTGCTTCCCAAATCTGAAAATGTGTCTTTTGGGCCAAATCACTGTGCAAAAGCCAATTTTCTTGAAGCCACAGACATGGTTTAAATGGTTCAATTACTAAGAATTTATGTTTATTTGGAAGAAAATATTTTAATTGCTTTTTAAGGAAAAATGTTTTTTAAGATATCAATAAGTATTACAAGGCAGAAAATATGTTAACTTCACCTAAAAGCCATGTTTAGTACAACTTGGAAGTACAGAAATGGTAAGCAATACCTCCAACATTTTAGACTTTCTATAACAGAATTTAAAATTTCTATTTTCACATAGTCTATCTTCATTAATTAAATCCTATCAATGGCAATGGAGTCCCATACTTTAAGGCCTGTAAGATAGTTTTTTATCTAGAATATAAATGTTGGTAAAAATCAACTGAATAAAAAGAAAAAAAAGACCAGTTTGGGGATTTAATTAATACCATCAAAATATTTATTCGATAAGTGTTGTTTTAGCAGGATCAATGACAAGCACAATTAGCAATAAATATTATGAGTAAGCAAACACCAAGAGACTAGAGTTAAACAATTAAATTACTGAAAGGATTGTTTAATGAAGGTGGTAATCAAGTATAGGTGTGCACACCTAAAATCCCAGCACATGGAGGTAGAGACAGGAGGCTAGAAGTTGAAGGTCATCCTTGAAAATAGAGCAATTGCAAAGCTGGCCACTACTCCTTAATAGCCTATCGAAGAAGAAGAAGAAGAGAAGAAGAAGAAGAAGAAGGAGGAGGAGGAGGAGGAGGAGGAGGAGGAGGAGGAGGAGGAGGAGGAGAAGTAGAAGGAGAAGGAGAAGGAGAAGGAGAAGGAGAAGGAGATGCCAATTAAGATAACAGTAGGTTTCTCAGTAAAACCAGACATGAAATCAGAAAACAAATATCAGGAAAGTCATTTGGTAGCTAAAGTAATAGCTGGAGAGATGGAAGAGCTGAGAGAAATAAGAAAATTCAGGAGTACAAAAGCTCAGTGGAAAGCAGCCTTCAGACTAGAGTTATTCATAATAGATAAAGGCCATTACACATTAACAATGAAAACAATCCATCAAAAATATACAGCTGTTATATATGTATGCATAGACTATTGGGATTCCTAGTTTAATATAACAAATGCTAAAGAACACAACAGATCATGTACATCCTGATAATGAGTGACATCAGTGCCTACTGTAATACTTCAGCTTTCCTGTTGCTATGATAAAACACTGACCCAATTAGCTTGGAGAAGTAAAGGGTTTATTTGGCTTTCATGTAACAGTTCATCATCACAGAAAGCCAAGGCTGAAAATGAAGACAGAAACCTGGAGGCAGGAACTGAAGCAGAGATGATGGATGAGTGCTGCTTACTGGCTTATTTCCAGGATCATATTCATCCTCTTTCCCCAAACTTCCCAAGACCATATGTCCACAGTCAAATGGATCTTCCAACATCAAAGAATAATCAAGAAAATGCCACATAGACTTGCCTATAGTTCAATCTAATGGGTGCATTTTTATTATTGAGGTTCCCTCCTTGCAGGTGACTCTAGTTTGTGACAAGCTGACAAAAGCTTACCAGCCCACCCACTCTCATTTCTGGGTATGCCAGCCAAATGGAAAGTCAAAAACGACACCATATGTCACATTGACTTAACAGATGCATCATCACTATTCTGTCACACAGATAACAAGTATATGTTCATCTTAGTAGCCCCTGGAGACATATTAAAAATATACCAAATTGTAGGCCATGAATCAAGTCTTACCAAATATAAAAATAACAGAAGTAATTTATTTTATCAAAAATTGTGCAATAAAAGTATAAATTAGCATTAGAAAAAACTACAAGAAATGCACAAGTATATGGAAAATACAAAATATGCTTTGAATGGCTAATGTGTAGTTGAAAAAATTAAGTACTTTTTTTTTTTTAAATCTTAGGATCAAATTAAAACAAAAGAATCTTTGGGACATAGTACAGACATATCTTAGAGAAACTCTATAGCTATGAGTGCTTACATTTTAAAAATATAGCAATTCCAAATAAATAATGTAATAATATATCTCAAATTGACTTTTGTAAAAAGACAGATAAAGTAGGCAATGATAAGAAATAATGCATAGCAGAGCAGAAATTAAATAAATGGAGACTAGAAGAACAATAAATAAAAGCAGATGGAGATGGTACTGTAGAAAACATCAGCAACAACAGAAGATCAGCTGACTGAACAAGGAGCAGAAGACACAAATTAATTGCATTATAGATGAAAAGGGGGCAGTTACTGTACTGGCTGTTTTCTTGGCAACTTGATACCGGCTAGTGTCATCAAAGAGGAGAGAGGCACAGTTGAGGAAACACCTCCATGATCTCTCAATTAGTGATCAGTGGGGGAGGGTCCAGCCCATTGTAGATGGTGCCATGCCTGGCATGGTGATCCTGAGTTCTATAAGAAAGCAGGTTGAGCAAACCAAGGAAAGCAAGCCAGATAGCAGCACCCCTCCATAGCTTCTGTATTGGCTCCTGCTTCCAGGATCCTGCCCTGTTTGAATTCCTGTCCTGACTTCCTTCAATAATAAACAACAGGGAAGTGGAAGCCAAATAAACTCTTTGGTCTCCAACTTGCCTTTCAGCCACAGTATTTCTTTGCAATAATAGAAACCCTAAGATGGTTACACATCCCAATGAAAACAATATGGAACATTTATAAAATTTATAGTTATAGAAACTGAAAAATCTTGAAAAATTGAAAAAACTTCTAGACACATATGATATTCTAAAATAAAATCAAGAAGTTACAAAATAATTAAACAGATACATAACAATCAACAAGATAAAAGTATTAAGAAAAAAGTCTAGGACTCAAACAAACCAACTGCTGAATTGTACTAAACATTTGAAGAAGAACTGATATAATGCTCCTCAAACTGTCCTAAAAGAGGAAATGACAGAACACTATCAAGCTCATTTGAGATGTCCAGAATTACCCTGAAAGCAAAGCCAGAAAAGGATGACACAGTGAAGAAAGAAAGTTATAGATTGTTTTCTCTGATAAACACAGGTGCAATTTTTTCAATAAAAAATTCTTATAACTCAAAAGCAAGAACACAATAAGGTGATCATGTACCATGAACAAGTTGGTTTTATTTCAGGAATGGAGGGTTGACTCAAGCATACACAAATTAGTAAGTTGTATTATTAATATGAGACAAGTAGACTTAGGGGGAAAAAAATCACACAACCATCTTCACTGGTACAGAAATTGCCCTTTATACATTTCAATATTCTTTTTATGATCAAAGCACTAAAGAGACTTGGAACATACCTCAGCATAGTAAAGATCATATGTCATAAACCTATAGTCAATGTATTCTAAGTAGGAAAAGACAGTGCACTTCTAACATCTAGAATTAGATAATGGTGCCCATTCTTATTCAATATATTGCTTGAAGTTAGCTAGAGCAATGAAAGAAAGAAGAAAAAAGTTATACAAACAGGAAAGGAAGAAGAAAGTTACTCATATATACATACCATATTATCATAACTAGAAACACGAGCCTGAGGACACCACCAAAGCCAGATGAGAACACTTTTAACAAGATGACAAGATACAACCAACATCGGAAAGTAAATAGTTTCCTACACGCCTTTCATGAACTGGCTGAGACAGAAATGAGTCGGGAAAATCACACTTACAGTATCTTTTTAAAAGTCTGAAAGATCTCTCATGCTCATGGATCAGTAAATTTAACATAGAAAAATGGCCATCCTACCAAAAGTAATCTTCAGATTCGATTGTAGTCCCCATCAAAATTACAGTACAACCCTTTACAGAACTTGGAAAAACAATACTCAACTTCATATGAAAAACCAAAACAAACAAACAGGAAAGCAAAAATAAACAATAAAAGAACCTCCAGAACTTGAAATTCTATGGTGGATGGGGGAAACCCATGGGGCCCCACACACTCAGAAGAGAAAGGGAGAAAGAAGGGGGAAGTATCGTGGGAAGGGTAACCTGAAGAGGAGCAGTGAGCAGGATGTAAAGTGAATAAGTAAAAAATTAAAATTAACAAAAAAGAACCTCCAGTGATATAACCATCCCTGATCTCAAGTTGTACTACAGAGTAATAAAAATCATCTAGTATTGGCATAAAAATAGACACACTGATCAACCGAATCAAATCAAAATTGTAGACATAAATCCACACACCTATGAACACCTAATTTTTTTTTATAAAGAAGCCAGAAATATACAATGAAAAAAAGCAAGGATCTTCAACAAATAGTGCAGGTCTAACTAGATGTTGGTAAGTAGAAGAATGCAAATGGATCCTATGACCTATGCACAAAACACAAGTCCTAGTGCATCAAAGACTTCAACATAAATCCAGATACAGTAAACCTGAGAGAAGAGAAAGCGGAGTATAATGTTGAACTAAGTAGCACAGAAGCCAACTTCCTGAACAGAATACCCATAGCACAGGCATTAAGGTCTACAATTAATGGAACCTTATGAAAACCTTATGAGAAGCTTCTGCAAAGCAAAGGACAAAACAGCACCCTACAGAATGGGAAAAGATCTTCACCAACTTCACATCTGAAAACTCAAGAAACTAGATATATATACCATTCCTGGGCATATAACATAAGCTCCACCATATCACAAGAGCACTTGCTTAACTGTGCTCATAGCAGCTTTATTAATTATAGCCAGAAACTGGAAACAATGTTGATGTCCTTCAACTGAAGAATGGATTAAAAAATGTGATACATTTACACAATGGAGTATTACTCAGCTGTTAAAAACAATGGTATCATGAAATTTTCAGGCAAATGGATAAAACTAGAAAAAAGATCATTCTGAGTGAGGTAATCCAGATTCAGAAAGACATGGTATGCACTCACTTATAAATCGATATTAGCTGTAAAGTAAAAGATAATCATGCTACATTCACAGACCCAGAAATGCTAAGCAATAAGTAAGGCTTGAAGGGTTTCCGAGCGAAGGGAAAATAGAATATTTTTTGCATGTAGATTGGAAGTGGGTGGAGTTGGGAACAGGAGAGATCAGATTGGGGCAGGGTTGGGGATACTGGGAGAAATTACTGGAATTGATGGGCACTTCAGGAGTCAGGCACTATGCTATGCATTGCATTTTGCAAAGCTGGTACAATGAAAATGTTATGGACTCTAAGAGTAACCCAGCAAGGACACTTAGTAATGAGTGTCAAAAGGCCTGAATTGGCCACCTTCTGTAACCAGGTAAGTCTTTAAGTGAAATGATTGGGACATCAACCCAGCCATAAAACATTAGACCTATACATTGTCCTCCCTGCAGAGTGTACTGGAACTGGAGCTTAGCAAAAATCATCATCAACGAGACCAGAGGGATATTATCCAACTGATGGGACCAGATGCAGAATCCAACAGCCAAACTTGAGGTTGTAAAAGATCAGGAGGAATCATCACTGGAACCAGAGGGGTCAGGGACAGACCAAGAGAACACAGCCCATAGAATTAACTGACCAGGACTCATGGAAACTTGCACAAATCAGGGAGCCTGTATTGGTCTGCAAATATGTTATGGCTGAGTAGTTTAGTATTCTTATAGAAATCCTAACTCTGGGAATGGAAGTTGTCCCAGACCCTTTTGCCAATTCATGTGACCCTTTTCCTCCTAGTGGGTTGCCTTGTCCAGCTTTGATATGATGGTATGTGCCTGGTCTTATTGTAGCATGTTATAGTATGTTTGGTTGATGTCTCTGGGAGGTCTGCTATTCTCTGAGTGAAGGGGGTATATATATGGGGAAAAGGAGAGATACAGAGTTGATGAAGAGAATTACAGTAAGAGCAGGAGGAGAAACTGTTATTGTGGTATAATATATGGAGGATAAAAAAAAAGTCTGAATGACTACAACCAAGGAAATAAAACATTTCTCTCAAAGGAAGCAGTCAAGACACTGAAGAAAGAAAGTGAGGAGGACTAGAAGATAAAGATCTCCTTTGCTAGTGGGGAGTATTCATATTGTGGAAGTAACTATGTTACTGAAAGGAATCTACAAATTGCAAAATTTCAATAAAAATCTTCATAAAACCGGGAAAAAATCCTGGAATACATGCAGAATTAAAACAGACTCTGAATAGTCAAGAAAATCCTTAGCATAGTTAGATTGCACAGTTATAGTAATAGAAGTACATAATAGATGTGTACACCATGGGATAGAGGTGAGAACTAAAATATACCCAACCTAGCTACAGCAACCTTACTTTTGATAAAGCTATCAAAAACACAGATTAGAAAAAAGACAGCTTTTTTAACTAGTATGTGATGCTGGCAACTGGAATTACATATGTGGAAGTGTGAAATTACATTCATATTTTTCATCCTACACAAAAAATATCTCAAAATCCACCAAATATTAGACTTGAAACCTTTAAATTGCTAAGCAAAAACATAAATCAAATATTTCAAGATATGGACATACAAAGTACTTCTTATAAGGACCATGGCATGAAATATACTTCCAAGGATTGCAAAGTGTGACTACCTGAAATTAAACAATACTGCATAGCAAAATAAATAAACACAGTGTAGAAAAACAGTTAATCTACTAACACTAAAATACAAAGAGGATTAATATATAAAATGCTGCAAAAATTAAACACTAAAACACTCAAATGACTCAATTATAAAGTAGAAAACCAGAATATCTGGTTCTTAATAGCAGAACTGTAAGTGGTCAATAAGTATATCAAAAAGTACTCAACATACCTCTCTCAAGGAAATGTGACATAAATACTCAGAGATTCCGCCTCACCCTAACCAGAACAACTTTCATTAAGAAAGCAAATTAAAATAAATACTAGTAAGAATGTGTGGAAAGAGATCCTTATTCACTATTGATAGTAACATCCATTTGTAAAACTTTGTTAGTAATTATGGAAGTTTCTCAGTACTTCTCTATGAACTACCATCAAACTTCCACCTCAATCATCTATACCACTCCTGAGCATATGCCAGAAGGACTCAGAATCAACAGAGAAGTATGTGCACATCCATGTTTATATTAGTAGCTACAGTGGTCACCATAACCAGGAAATGGATCTCACCTAGATGTCTAAAAATCAGATGAATTGATAAAAATGAACTATATATGCACTAGAAATTTCATTCAGCTGAAATGAAGAGTGAAATCATGTTATTTTCAGGAAAATAAATGTTAAACAAATAAGCCAAACTCTGGGAAGACAAATATCTCATGTATTTCCTGATAAAAAAAAAAAAAAAACTAGAGTTAAATTATATAGACATAGACATAGACATAGACATAGACATAGACATAGACATAGACATAGACAGACATAGACATAGAAAGAGAGAGTCTGTGTATGTGTCTCTGTGTGTGTTCATGTATGCATGTGTGTTTCATGAGTCTAGAATGAAGTGGAAACTTCTGGTTTGTTTGGAAAGTCAGTTATGTCAAGTGATGTTTTGCTGGGGCACACAAGTGAAAGAATGTCTTAATAAAGCAGACATGTAAAAGAATGTTTTTATGAAGCAGACACAGGTGAAAGGATTTTTGATATATGACACATGAAGGAACATATTTTTTTAAACACTATCATACTATCACTTATATACTCTGCATAACTTTGCCCTATCTACATGTTATCCAGATTAAGAAAGCAAGCAAAAGTTAGGATTTGGCCAAAGAAACACTATGACTAATGAAGGTATTTATGACTGGCGTTCACCCATAGCTGAAACTCAACAAGGGCTACAGTAAAGGTAAACTCAGAGAATGCTACAATCAATCCAGTTCATGAGAAGACAAAACAGTAATGTCTGAATCATTAGTAGAAACAAAAAGAACTAGTAGAACTTCATTCCAGTGACCTAGATATAAAATTTCCAAGTCATGATTATGAGGAAAGGTTGACTCAGACTCCAGAGTCCTTTTGGAGCTTTCTTGTCCAGTCCTAAATGAGTTTAGAGTGACATATTCTCACCTCTTTAGGAAATGCTGCACTTTGAGCTGGGGAGCATGACTCTATTGGTAAACTGCTAGCTGCACAAACATGGTACCTGAGTTTCATTTCCAAAACCCACATAAAATTGCTAGGCACAGTGGTTCAAGTTTGCAATTCCAGCACTAGATAGGACACAGATGTAGCCCTGAGGCTCACTGGCCGCCCATTCTTACCTGTGTGATAAGCTCCCAGATAGTGAGAGACTCTGTCACCAAAAATAAAAATGCACCATGGTTAAGGAATGACACTTGTGGTGTTTCTCTGGCCTACACACAAACACACACACACACACAACCACCACCACCACCACCACCACCACCATAGTAAAAGAGAGGGGCGGATGCAATTTTATAACTCTGCTTGGAGTTACTTGGTCAGAAACAAAAGTAACAGGTATTAAATAATTGATTAACTCAGAAAAAAATTACTAGCATGCATTATAATCTGATGTCGAGATTCTTGATCAAAGTTTTCTTTCTGTAAATAGTTCATGCTAATGAGCTTGATGTTAGCTACTTGTCTATGTTGATTGTTAAACTAAGTGGTAGGGTCTCTAATCCCTTGGAATACAAATCTGTGGGGCTACTATGACTGGAATCAAGGAAAAGAAATTCAAGGGCTCTTTGAAGGCCTTGGCTTTTACCATCTGCTTGTTGATTCATTGTCCCGTTTCTTCCTCATCTGTTTATTTGCATAACAGCCCCAGCTGCCCCCTCAAATTTGAATTGCCTGCCTTAATCAGACAGACCCCTGATTGAGAACTGAGTTACAAATTGGCAGATGAATACCAAATTGTTTTTAATAAGACACAGAGTTCTGAATGCTTTGTGCCATACTGTAGCTGTTTGTTGGCAGCTACAATAACCAGCAGTGTCCCTTTCATCTTTAAGAAAAAGGCAAGGCATTTAAAAAACAACAAAAAAACAAAAACAAAAAAAAGCTTTGAATTTTGTACTCAGAAATTCCACTCATCTGCCTAATGTTCTATTTTTAATTAGAAGGATACACATATGACTTAATTAATCAAGCCCGTCTTAGGGCATTACGCATTTATTAATGGCTCCTGCACTCAAGTACAGTATTAAGGGATTTGTGCTAAGCACCTGACATAAAGCAGGCTAATTTTGCTTGTTTTGCTTAATGTATTTAGAACGGCATGTTGATCAGATTTGGAAATATTCAAGCTATGAACTAATATCCTATTTAGAGGGCTTAAAAATCTCAGTGCCATGGCAATCCAGCCTTACAATGCTTTCTTTACAAAGCCTCTACTTTTGAGTAGCAGACTTGATGGGAATGGGGAAGTACAGTGAGAAGAAAGAATAGAGGAGTAAATTCCCCTAGTTCAGGGTAGGGCAGGGCATAACTACACTGTACTTTTTATGTCCACATCTGGACTAATCGTGCAGGAATCCCTGCTAAACAAAGAGATGCTGAAATGACTGGCCACTGCCTGCCTTTATCCATCCATGCTGTCCTGACAGAGGATTGTGTGTATGAGCTCATCAGTTCATATTTACCCAGCTAATCTAAGCTAATTCTGAGCTCCTTAGATTACTGATTATTTTATAGTTTTTGTTCTCCACAGTGATTAAAATTATCTTTTGTGGAATGGCCAATGCCATTATTAAAAAGACATTACATGATGCATCAGAAACTCCACATAGACCATAAAAGTTTAATGGGTCAAAGTTCTCATTATGTGTTTTTAATGATAAAAAGAAAACATATGAGAAACTAATCACAGAATACTTTATTTATATCTTCCGTGGAAAGGGGGAACAATTTTGACCAAACGGTAAACAAGGTTTTATGAATTGGTAGATAAACAGCATCATGATAGTGGCATCCCATAAGGTGCCAATGTTTCCCATACACCACTTTCCTAGGAATGAAGCAAACATGGAAGATTTGAGTGCTGTGGTGTATCAAAGATTTCTTAGAGTCCAGGTACAGTAGTGTGGGCTATAATCCTAGCATTACAAGGCAGGAGGATTCAAAGCTTGTGAACTATAGGTGCAGGCATTGGCAAAAGGGGAGAGGAGAGTGTAGTGGAAGGAAGGAGAGGGAAGAGAATGAGAGAGAAGGAGATAGGAAGGAAGGGGGAGCAGGAAGCCAAAGGCTAGCCTGAATTAAAATTCTGACATTCTCACTTTGCTTTTTAACAACCATGTATAACTGATGGTCTCTCAGAACCTTGGTAATAAAATGGCAATATTAACATGCACTCAACAGACATGATTGAATGGGATAAGTCATTCAATGTATGTTCAAACTATTCAGACATCAGAGGTGCTAGAAGAAATATATTTCAGTGAGTTTTTACTATGTTTAAACTTAACTATACCACTGTTCAGTCTGGTAGAAACCTCAGTTCACAACATATACAGCTTGCCTCTGGCCATTATATGAGACTTTACTACATGAGTTTTCCATCCTACAAATCTGGTCTGATCTTGATTTTTCTTTATGCTTTTTAACCTTTCACTCTAATTTTCTCATTTGCTAAAAATGTAAATATATTACTTCCTTTCTCCAGAATAGCCTCCTTTTCCTGCTGCTGGTTAACTTCTAATTGTATGAAGCTGGCCCATACTTTTCATAGCATGCTTGAGAAAGACTTATATTATCAGACCACATCTAAACTAGTTCTATTCCTCAACTGTTTGCATGAGTAAACACACTTTTCTAGCTAACCTATCATGTCTTCTTGTTTCTGGAAGTCAACTAGTCATAAACAGATTTGTCTAAATAAGCATATTTCTCCTCATATCCCAATAGTCTTAACTAAGTCTCATGCTTTTAGAGATGAACTCAACTCTTTAATCATCTGGAAAACTGTGCACCTCTGCACAAGAAAAGTATGGACCCTTCTCAGAACTCTCCTCTAAGATCTCTAAGACCTTCTATAAGACTAAGATTTACTGCAGGAAATTGAGATTGGCTTGTTTCAGGAAAGAGATAATCACATCCCTAGACAGGAAAAGAACTACTACTAAAGCACTGAAGAGGCTTAAATGGAAGGTTGTGAATTTGAGAGTAGCCTGATTTACAATGCAATTTCAAGGCCACCCTGCAATTCAAGTTCAAGGTCACCTTGCAATTCATGAAAGACTTTCTCTCAAATAGAGAAAAAGTTGGGGTGTAGGGTGGAATGACAAGGAAAAAAGAGAAGACTTCTGAACTTAAGCAGGTTTGAGCTATGTTATAAACTATAAGAAAATATTTTTCAAAGTGTAGCTATGTTGATAGATTCTTATTTTCTGCATTCTTGATGAATTGGCATTGATATCTAAATCCTTGAGAGAGTGCCTTCTATGCAAATCTACCAATTCAGAACTCCTGCTTCAGCAAGCTCCTTTATTAAAATTCTCTCCCACAAGCTTGAACCTTTAGAATGTGTCACTCCAGGAACTAGTACTAGTCCTAAGGGAATAGGCCCTTAGTGGGGATCTTGACAGCTCTAACACACCAAGTTCATTCTTACACCTAAAATCTACTTCCCTGTCCACCTCTCCCCTACTCCAGCAACCATAGTAAAATCTCCCTCTCTGACATGAAACAACCCCCTGTACCTGGTGACTTGGGTGCCAGTGCTTGTTTCAAGTGACTGCTACTCTTGTTTCTCAGGATCTTCCTTCATGATGATCATTTCTAAATTTGTGTCCTATCATATTCTAGGTGTATTTGAACTAGTTACTGGTTAATCTTTCAATCAGGGAAAATGGTTTTGGAATGCAAGAGAGAGAAATTCAGGAAAAGGTTTAACTAATTAACTATGGATAATTTAAAATTTCAGAGAGTTGAGAAATAGGAAAATTGTACTATATAAGGCTCTGAAGCACCTGTACTTTAAGAAATGATTTGACAAATGTAAAAATATAAATAAATACAAATTAGTTGGTAAGTTTAAAATAGGCTAGGGAATGTCAATTAATATGCTGGAGACAGAATAAACTAAAGGATTTATTTGTTTGGGTTTTTTGTTTGGTGGGTTTTGGTTTGCACTGTTTTTTTCTGGTTGGTTGGTTTGATTCATAACAAAAAGAAAAATAAATTGGAATGGGAAAGAAGCTGTTCAGAAGACTTCTATCATGTAATAAATAGTTTCAAAAACTATAATAAAACAAACTAGAAGTACAAAATATATTGCTGATTTAAAAAAAATAAAACTACTACACCATGACATAAAAATAACAAAAAGTATTCTATTTTCTAAGAAACAAGAACTCATTAATTAGGACACCTGTACATGTCATTTTAGAAGAACCAGCATTCCATATTGACTAGAAGATAATGGGTCAGTTCCTGGAAATCTGACAAGTGATGCTCCTGCAGAGGAAATGCTATCATCCTTTTTCTGATCCCAGAAATACTGCTCTGTAGACATGAAACAAATGGCATTGATTTGAAACCATCAGTTATCATTAATGACACTACTACAGAGGGTCAGTTCCCTTAAAGTCATAAATCAAACACAACATGAAAACTTAAGCCAACCCTAAGCCTTCCCTGCATCAGCACTTCTAAATATTACTGTGGGACCACAGGAGCAAGCTTGTCTTCTCTGTGGTTTGCCTCTGAAGTGCAGTAACTGTGCAATAGAACTACTACATGCAGTGTGTGCATGTGTGTGTGTTTCTGTGTGTGTGAGTATGTGTGAATGTGTGTGTACATTCATACACATATGTGTGCATATGTGTACATTCATACACATATGTGTGCATATGTGTATATGTGTATATATGTGTTTGTCTTTTTGTGCATCTGTGTGTATCTGTGAACCTATATGTACATGAGTATATGTGAATGCATGTGTGGTGTGGTGTGTGTGTGTAGGTGTGTATGGGTGAATGTGTGTATGTAGACATGTGTGCATGTATATGAGTGTATGTGCTCATGTGTGTGTGTGTGTGTGTGTACACTTGAGTGCATATGTGTGTGTACATATGCACCCAAATATCACAGAAACTTTTTCCTCATATAGGTGATTGCTGATGGCATATATAGATAATATACTTATATTAGGTGCAGGAAATACCTGAAGAAATAGCTACAAGTGTTATCACCATGGCAGAAGACTGGACATTGGCAAACTATAGAGCAGAAAGCAGAATTGAGATCAATTCTAACTTTCATCAATAATTCCTAAACCTACTTTGAGGGCTGAGTCCCTGGAAGGGCTTAGGTCAATTGGGAGTGGCTTTGAAATTACATAACTACTGGACAGAAAGATTACATAGTGGGTTAAAGGAACTTGCCGCTTTTCCAAAACCTGAGTTCAATTTTCCCCCTAGTGGATTTCAGTTCCAGGAGATTTTCTGCTCTCTTCTAAACTCCCTAATCACCAAGCACACAAATGGTGCACAGACATACACACAGACAAGACACCTGTACACATAAAATAAAAATTCTAATTAAAAAGTAAAGATGGCATCATTTTTTTATTATTTCAGTTTTATCAACATCAATACTGAAGGAAAGTATGAAGGACCAATGGAATATCATAAAAGATACTGTTTAACCTATCAAATACACTCAAACACTTATGGTATAAAATATTTTTTTCTTAGTGATTAGATCTGTGTTCTCAGGAACTCATAGATACAGTTCTTATGCACTAGTCATTGATAGGCTCATCCACTTTTTATTTACATAGCTAAGTGTTTACTTTACTCACCTTTGAGGCTATAATATAATTGTGAAACAAATTGCAAATGTGTGTCACAATCCTACATGTCCAGAATCGTCATTACCTGACACATAATCTCTGTGGCCATGGAGCTACAGGTAGCACCCTATCTCCCATTCCAACCTCAGAACATCATTTTATTTTCCCTCTTTATGATTTTGCTTCATACAAGGAGAATCACAGTATTTATCCTTAGTGTTTTCAACTTCTTTCATTTAGCGTGATTTCAGGGTTGGTTCATATTAAAGTCTGTGCCAGAATTTCATTCTGTTTTCGTAAGACCAAACTATTTTTTGCTGTGCCACTTTGATTACAATTGTGTAGTCCTTCAAAACTAAACAGAAGATAGTCAACTTGCTCTGTGATGAGATTTGAGCCCTGTACCACAGGAAGGACCTCATGTGTGGTATATAAATATGGACAAACCCCATGGCTGAGGAGATCACAACTCATAGTGAGAAAACTAATGCAGTTGTTTCATTAAATGGATATACTATTCCATAAAATTCCTTGTTCTTCATCTACTTGTGAATAATTTGGTTATTGTCTCTAATGCTGCCATCAGTTTTTGACTACACATATTTCTTTGGGCTCTGTTTGTAATTACTTGAGGATATACATAGGAATAGGAGTGTAGCTACCAAATGTGTGTGTGTGTGTTTATACACACACACACGCACACAAACAAACATATATATATATATATATATATATATATATATATATATATATTATATGTATATATACATATATATATATATCAGTTTATTTTTCAAAAACTTTTATCAGCACACATTAATTATTCATAATAATTGATTTCATTATGACACTTTCATTCATGTACATAATGTATTTTGATTCCACTCACTCAAGTACACAGTTTTATCTCCCTCCCCTTCCCACTGATCACATTATCTTCCAATCTCTCCCTCCTTCTACTTTCATGTGTTTGTTGACTCAATGAGTTTCATTAGGATTGCTTATTGAAGCATAAATAAGAGTCAGATTGCAGCCACAGCAGCACCTAACCAGTTGTTATACCATGGAAGAAATTGTGTCTCCCTCCTATGGCAACTATTAACTACCTAGAAATCTTCAATGATGGTTGGGAAATTTTACTAGAGAATACTACGAAAACAGTATTCCAAACAAACCCTAAAAAACTAAATGCAATGGAAAACTTTAAAAACATATAGCCTATTCAAATAAATCAAAATGTGTAAATAATTTCAATAGATCCATAACAAGCAATGAGGTTGAAACAGTAATACAAAGTCTCTTTCCTCCACATCCTCCCTAAAAAACTGATTCTGTGAAATCTTTAAAGAGATAAAAACCAATACTCCTCAAACAGTTCCATAATAGAAATAAGAAACAAATTCTTCCCATAAACCCAGCATTACTCTGACAATGTTCTCTCTCTCGCTCGCTCTCGCTCTTGCTCTCCCTCTCTTTCTCCTCTTACTGTTTGAAGATTTCCAAAATCAGCTTTGCTGTTTCACATAATTACACTGTTAAATTAGACAGAGTTGATTGGGAAAAATGCAAGTAATCAAATTAGAAATAATAAAAAGACACCAAGTCATTAGGATTAAGACCAGAAACCTAGGGAAAGGACCTTGTTCAGTAAGCCTCTCTGTTTACTACAAATGTGAGTCACACTACAGAGTTCTAGATTTCATCTTGAGCGAGCTTCATTCAGCATGTTCAGACTGTTGATTGAAATCTTTACTTTGATGAGTACTATCTTCCTTTGAACTCAAGGGTGGTGCTCCTCAGCAAAATGGTGGGTGGTAGTGGAAAATTTACATATAGGCTGCCACACAAGATGTGCTTAATTGAGAAATTGAGGTGCTAGTTTTATTTGATTCCATTTTATTTTAAGTAACTTAAATTTCAAATTAACCAAGGTGGCTAATTGCCTGTACTATAGAAATCTCTGGAGCAAGTCCTTGTGTGCCCATTTGCTATCTTCTGTTATGGCTCTTTCATTCTATTAAGGCAAAGTAGTGTCATATAATCAGAGATTGTGTGCTCTTAAAAACACACATAAACTCAAAAATGAGTTTATGGGAAGAATTAAGGGAAAAAAAATTATGGGAAAAAAAAAGCTGGCTCTTTACTGGGCTTTCTTTCAGGGCATTAGAAAACTGAAAGGATATTTTTATAGGACATGAATGGAGTAATTATGTTTAATTCAAAAGTTATTTGGGGTATTTTCCCACATGTTTGATTAGAATCAAAATCGTGAAGACCCAAGAGCTGAGGAGTTGGGTCAGTGGATAATGTTATCAATATTTAACCCTGAGGGTCTGAGTTTGAATCCCCAGTACCCATGTTAAAAGCCTGGTGTGGTGGCACATGCCTGAAGTGCCAGCACTTGAGTGGTTGAGACAGAAAGATCCCTGCAGCTCACTAGCCAGCTAGTCTAGCCTAACAGAAAGGTCCAGGTTCAATAAAAGACCTATTTCAAAAAGTAAAGTGGATATCAAAAGAGCAACCAAAGAGTACACATGGAGCGACCCATGTCTCTAGCCGCATATGTAGCAGAGGATGGCCTTGTCGGGCATAAATGGGAAGAGAGGCCCTTTGTCCTGTGAAGGCTCAATGCCCCAGGGTGGTGAAGTATGAGTGGGTGGATGGGAGAACACTCTCATAGAAGCACGGGGAGGGGGGATGGGATAGAGGAGTTTCCCCGGGGTTGGGGAAACAGGGAAAGGAGATAACATTTGAAATGCAAATAAAGAAAAAGAGAAGAAACATGAATGTTAACTTCTGTCCTCTAAATACACATGCACAGACATAAAGGTACACCAGCATATACATAAAAGCAAACATATAAACATACATCTACCAGGAACACAAACAAATTTTGAAAATACTTCATACATCTGATGTTATGTTGTGTGTATAGGCACATATGCGCATGCGTACACTTATGTATATCTTAGACTTTTGGGAGCATACATTTTCAGTATTGAGAGTCAGTTTATGAGTATTGTCTCAAGTTCCATCTGCTGTATCATTTCTGAGTCTGCTTCTCTTGGTTGATTTTTCTCTTTGGTAGGGTGTATTCTGTTTCTCTGCAAGCCTGGTAAGTTTTCATTGGATGAAAGGATGCTAACTGAGTTTACCATGCTACATTTTATCAGCTTTTGCAGAGCTGATTTTAGTGAATAAGCACTGTGTTCTGACACATAAGCTGGCATCTGTTTGATCCCTTGAAACTAATTTAAAAGCTTTTAAATGGAAGTTCCAGGTAGTACTTAAATAGGGTAAATTGGCTCCACCAGCAAGATTTCCATGTTGGGTTCCCATATTCCAAAGACTGAGATACAAACTACTTCCTGCTATGCTTTAGCTCTGAGACCTGTTTTAATTTTGTTCTGTTTTTTGTTTTTGTTTTTTGTTTTATTTATTTTTTATTTTGGAGGGTTGTTTTTAGGGAAGAGGTTGAGTTGGTTGGTTGGTTGGTTGGTTGGTTGGTTGGTTGGTTGGTTTTTTGTGTCAGGGTTTCTTTGTGTAACCTTGGCTGTTCTGGAGTATCCCTGTAGACCAGGCTATCCTTGAACTCAAGAGATCTGCCTGCTTCTACCTCCTGAGTGCTGAAATTCAGTAAATATTAGAATGCTCATCTCTTCCAGTCTTCTGAACATGCTCTCTCTGTGTAGTTCCTTTGTCTACTGTATTTTGCTCTGCAAATTTAGCAACATGGGTGTCCTTAATGTTCAGATTTCTGTCTCCTTAATTGTTGGAGGATGAGTTTGTGCACTGTGTATTCAGATACTAATTTCTGTACCCCGGAGATCTGGTTGTAGTCCACACCTGGTACTTTCATGATTGAAGCATCTCCTGTCTCAATGTTGTGTAAAAAAAAAAAAAAAAATGTTTTCTATCACCTCAGATTGGTTAATAAAGTGTTGATCAGCCTGTAGCTGGGCAGGAGAGTTAAGACAGGACTTCCAAAACCAGTGTGGAGTGGGTCCTAGGTTGAGAAAGTCATGACAAGGGATGCCAGGAAGAAGTTACCTTGAGGATATGGTTGGAACAAGAACAGCCAGAGTAAGACTAAAACTGCAAGTAATGGGGTGCATGGTTGGGACATAGCCAGCATAGTTGGTTAGGAAAGTATCTACCTAACTATAGTGCTTGTAGCTTATTAATAAATATATTAGGTCTCCATGTCATTATTCAGGAACATGGGAGGTATAGAAAATCCCCAAATAATACAATTATACTTAATTCTGAAAGAATTAGAGTGTTCTACCATGAACTGGGACCTGAAGAAAGCCTGCAGACAAGAAGCTGGGCACAATCCTTGAAGTATCTTTTCCCTCAAGAGTTAATTTCTTTAGCTGCCTGTTGTCTGTGTCTGAAAATATTTGTTTCAAATATTTTGTGTATATTTCTAAATGTTTATAATGGGATGAGAATTCTTCCTACAATTGATTCGTCATGGGTTGAAAATAGAGTAAAATTCTACTTAAGTGATTTTAAATGACTTCAATAACAAAATGAAATTATTTTCAATCAAGATCATTTAGTCTTTAAATGTTTAAACATTTTCAGATCAAATGTTAACATAAATTGTCTTAAAGATACTTTAAGACAATAAGAAAAATACAAGTTCATAATTTGTTCTTTCTTTTTATATTCATTCATATTCTATGGGAGAAACATATTCTCTTTTAATGCAAACTATATTTGAACTGTAAGGAATTCATCTAAGAAAATTTTTCTTTGCATGATTGAGAAAGACTTGTTCTCAGAGAACTCCAGATTTGCTATGCATATAGAATTCTGGAATCTTCAGTGGGAAATAGTATATAAACATCCTGTTTTTCCCTAGTGATCCTGTTTAAAATCTCATCAACAACTTTTTGAACAGTTCTGTATTTTTATTTTATGTGTATGAGTATTTTTCTGCATGTATGTATATACACCTCATGTGTGCCTACTATGCAATGAGGCTAAAAGGGGGCATCATGATGAGGAGTTACAGAGACTTGTGAGCTGACATCTGAATTCTCAGATCAAATCCCTGATCCTCTGCAAGATCAATAAGAACACTAAACTAGTGAGTCATCTCTCTGAACCCTCATTAGCAAAGCTTTTATCTCCTGAATGACTTACTGAATCCTTGAATTTGTCCTCATTTTCATAGTAAATGAGTTATTATTGAAGGTCTGTTTCTTTTTTTAAAAAACTTTTTATTGATTCTTTGTGAGTTTCACATCATGTACCACCCAAGTATCACTAATCTTCCCATCTAGTCATATCAGCCCTTGATCCTTGCAACCCCTCCCCAAATAAAACAGACACAAACAAACAACACAGAAAATTTTCATTGTGGAAGTTGACTATGTCACCATGGGTCAAAAAGTATATCCCTCTGTCCTCATATCTTCACTTGCAAATGTTCATTGCAACGAGTCATTGGTCTGGTTCGAGATCTCTCTTTTCTATGATACCATCGATAGTTATCCTCACCAAGACTCCTGCAGGAATCCCATTATTTCCACATGTCATGAGGATACAGTAGCTTTGGGTAAGCAAGACTGACTAGGCTTATTTCTTACTAAGTCTACCTCTGTATTTAACGTTTGACTCAGGAAACAAGTATGGAAACTTCAGCAAGACAATGAAGTATGTCACAAACTTGTCTTGCCAATTTATCAAAACGTTATGAAATAATACCCTTATGTCATTTTCTATTATTAGTTATTATAAGTATAATTCTGTAATAATGAATCTTTTAAACTTCAACATATTTTAATAAAATATTTTAGCATAATTAACATTCTCTAGACAGAAAATTTACTATTGTGTTTAGTCCCCCTCATCCTTCTCCTTGACAAAGAAGCAAATGTCAATTTGATGATTGATGTGAGCTTAATGATTTTTAAGCATAGCCCCATGAGAGTCCAAATGGGTGGAGTGCCTTTGGGGAGGGATCTTGTGTGGGACAGACAGGGTAGATGCATTGGAAACTGATGGCCCAGTCAAGATGTTGCAGTCTGATATTGAACACCAGTGTGAAGTTGTAATAGTAACAGCCGCCACAATATGGGAAGAGGGGAGAAGGTTGTAAAATGGGGGAGAAACAGAGAATAGACTATGAAGTGAGCATAACAATTTTGTTAAGGACTGAGGTATGTGAAAGAAATCCATTGAAAACACATTAAATTCACATGGAGCTAACATGAGGTGACTATTGACCAATTTGAAATGGTATCTTATATAGCCCAGGCTGACCTCAAACTTGTGGTATATCAAACCACACTGATGTGTACATGCTGCAAGCACATGGCAACTTGTGGATGACCTCACCATACCCAAACATGGAAACAAATCCCTACAACCTAAAACAAAAGAATGATAATACGTAAGATTGTATAGAAAATTAAGTTTAAATTATCAGTTACACCATACACATATAAATAAACCAATCAACAGATGAGATACAGAACATAATAGAAAAGACAAACATCTACCATATAAAAATCTTGAATATATGTCGATTATTCAGCCAAAAGAAGGAAAAACAAAACTTACCAATGATAAAAGATGAGATTCATATTGTAAATTAAAAATATATTATTTGTATTTGTGTATGTGTGCATGTCATGTGTCCATGTGAGTGCAGGAATGTGCCAAGACACTCATGTAAGAATCAGAGGACAACTTGCAGATACTGGTTCTTCTAATTTAATTCTGAGTTCACAAGTTCTGAGGATTAAAATGAGGTGCCAGGCATTGAAGGCTAGACTTTGTACTGACTGAGCTATCTCACATCCCTTTAAAGAGCATAGACTGGGAAAGAATAAAAATTAAAAGAGTAACTTCTAACAAAAAATAAAATCTTTTCTCCTTTAGTTGCTCATTCTGCTTTTGGAAGCTTAATTGCACGTTTGTGAAGAGTTTAGTTGTTTTATCACTCTAACCTCCTAAAAATAAATAGAAAGAGGAATAGAAAAAAAATAGTGAAGATACACTGAGTCTCAATCACCTATTTAGTAATCCTCAAGAGAGAAAGGGTCCTTATAGCCATAATTGGTTAAAATAAGAGCCATAAAATAATGTGATGTCCTTAAAATATAAGGTCATGTAAAAGAACAGATACTTAAGTTCAGCATCCTGTGAACCTGGTGAAAGTGAGAAAAAGTACTCACTCAGTCGTTCCAGGAAAGATGCTAACATGAGTATCTTAGTCTAGTTTCTGTTGCTAATAAAATACTGCCAAAGAATAGACATATTATAAAGAAAAGTTTTAGTTTGGTTAACAATTCTTATCCAAGGCCAAAAGACTAACACTGGTACATATGAATGAATCCATTCATGAAACCAAATCACTTAATACGATGGGCAGGAGTAAAATTATTCCTAGGACAAAAAAGGGCTAGCATGATCAAGCTATATATGCCATTCTTGAAGCTTGACCAAAATAGAAATACTGACCTCAGGCCTTAGGTAACTTTATCAGTAGTATCTACCACATCAATGCTCAGCAGAGCGCATTCTTTAAATTCATAAGCTCACTATGCAAAGTTAAAACATCCAGAGAGGTGTTAGAAATATGCCAAATACACTGCAAGTGTCTTTAAACTTTTTCCTAATTATAATGATACCACTGTAAATTTTAGAATTAATATGAATCCAATGGTATTAGGCATGACACTCAAGATGGCTCCTTACTCTCAAACTCTGAACCTCCTGAGCCTCCTTCCAATAATTAGAATAGGATAAAGAACATCAATTCATTGTTCCAAATGCCTATCTAAACTCTTTTATATATTCAACATATTTGTAACATTTTTTGCTAAATGATTAACAAAAGAAGCTGTCTTAACTTTTTGTGTCAAAGCAATTGCAGATATAGTGGTGCTAGCAATTAATGTAATTAAAGCTGTTTATACCAGCAATTATCAAGCCTACTACCTTCTTGCTTCTGTTTAAAGCCTGACTCACTTCTTCTAGTACTTGTAAGCTTTTTTCAGAATACCAAGGTTCTGTGATACTCAGGGCAATAAAACAAAAGCTGGTTGATAGACGTCCATAACTGATATGCCAGATTTCAACAACATCAACATGTTGGCAGCCAAGTACATGGCTTGAACATGAAAATGGACCCCCAGACAGAGTTATTAAATTAACAGGCTGGCAAACCAAAGATGAGTAAGATTTTGCACAGAGCCTTACCAACCTAAGACAGAAGTGCATTGCTTTTGATAATGCATATTCCATGACAGGTAAGGAAGGCACTCTTGTCAGAATGACCGAAGACAGTCTCAGTCTTGATAATGACATAAAAAGGGGGAGAGGCAGAGAGATTTTTGGGGCTGCTTGGCAGAAATATGACATTGACCAAGGACAAGGAAGTAGGTTTCAGGCAGAAAGCTGACATTAGGCTAGAACAAAGAATTAATTTCTGGCAGGAATCTAAATTTTAGGCTAGAACAAGGAAGTATGCTTCAGACATGAAAATGACTTTGGGCTAGGACAGGGAAGTTGACTCAGATATTTTGGTCATCCTGATAGGCCCTTAGAAACAGTGACCATTGGTGTGTTCACATAATTGGGTTCAATGCCTTGCTTTTGCTCTGACTATTTGTGTTTATTGTCTTGCTTGTTCCTTGACTATTTGCAGCTATTGTATTGCTAGATGCTCAATCTAGAACTGACCTTAATACATGCATGTAATTAAAATGATATAAAAGCAAAAAGGAGGAGGGGGAATGGGAGAGGGAGTTTCTAGGGAGGGGAAATAGGGAGAGGGAATGGCATCTGAAATGTAAATAAATAAAATATCTAAGAAAAAAAGGAAAAAAAAGGAAACCATATCACCGATCTCTCTGTAACAGTCCCACATGACCCCACTTCCTAATATTGTTTAATGAGGAATAAATTTCAGCCTGTGTTTTAGAGAAAAGTGAACACATTCAAATCATAACAGTGGGGTAGACAGGATGCGACAGTAACGGGCAGATTCTTCACTTTTGTTTTTAGTTGGTATCTCTGCTTCACTTAGGCTACTTGGGGAAGTAGGGCAGGTGAAAACTTACTAGCATTTATGAGGAAAGAACTATTTTTGTTATGTCTCATTTCATCTTTATGCAACACTGTCAGGCAGCTTTCATTACTCATTGAAAAGGCAAAGGGGATATCCAGGGCACTATTTATAACTACTCTAGGGCCACAAAGTGCCAAAGTAACTCAGTTGAAGTTCAGAATCAAATGTCCTGTTCTCTTTAGGAAAGGTGTTAGTTCTGCCTTTAAAATAAAAATAACAAAAATAAATCAATGAATGCTTTTTCGCCTCTTACTGATGTCAAATATAATGAAAGGATTTTTAATATTTTACAATTTTTCTCTTTTTAAGTCAGCATATAAGTAACAGATTACATTATATTAATTTGACATTTATCACCATCCTTTCTTTGCTTTCCCCCATCTTTTGGTGATTTTCTTCCCCCTTAATGCTTTAATGTCACATGTAACGTGATAATGCTGCCCATACCTTATGACCTTTTCATCTCCTCTCATGGTAGCCTTTCTAATTTCATTATAGCAATTACACATATGAACATACACACTCAAATCTAGATTTTGCATTTGAGAGAAAACGTAATGATTTCAATTTTCTTTGTAAATGAATAAAATTCTGTTGTGTCTATGTAGCACATTTTATCTGATGATGGACATCTAGGCTTGATCTACTTCTTTTCTATTGTGAATAATAAATAAGAATGTACAAATATATCTATAATATATACACTTAGAATCCTATGGACATGTACCCAGGAGTGATAAGGCTGAATCATATAGAATTTTTTTATATCTCCCTACCAATTTCCATAATGGCTTACCAATATACATCCATACAGATACTGTTAAGGGCTCCTCTTTCTCTATATTCTTGCCAGCAGTTGCCACACTTTTGATGATAGATATATAACTGAGGTAAAATGGAATCTGAAAGCAACGTTAATTTGTATCTTTCTTACGGGTAAGACTGTTGAAGCTTTTTCAAGTATTTATTAGTTGTTTACATTTCTTCTTTGAAAAAGTATCTTAGTTCATTAGTCCATTTACTAATTAGATGTTTTCTTTTCTCTTCAATTCCTGAAGTTCTTTGTATGTCTTATATAATATTCTCCAAATCAGATGGATAAATAGCAAAGATTTAGCTTCATTCTGTGGGTCATCTCTTCATCTTAGTTACTGTTTCCTCTGTGTTGCAAAACGTTTCAATCTTCACATAGTCTCATTTCTCAATTTTTTTTATTTTCAATGGTATTAGCATACTTTTCAGACAGTCCTCGTCTATGTTAATATTTTGAAGTGTTTTTTTTCTGTGTTCCCTCAAGCTATTGACTTAAGAATTTAAGTCCATTGTGAACATATGTGCAAGATAAGAAAGATTTATCTAGTTTCATCTTTCTGCATTTGAATATTGATCTTTCTCAGCAACATTTACTGAAGAGTTTTTTCACTGTATTTTTCATGTTATTTTTATTGATTATTTCTGAACTTCACATCATGAACCCCAAGAACACTCTCTTCCCAATCCTCCCAGCTCAGCCCCACACCACTCTTGTGACCACCATACCCCCCTCCAGAAAAGAAAATAAGTTCAATTTGTGTTACCTATATACTCACTAAAGCAAGGTCAAATTCCCAGTGGCCACCCCTTTAATGAAAACTTAGTCTTTCCCCAACTGCTCCCCCACCAGAAGCCAACAATTGTGAAGAGCTACACTTCAGCATCCTTAACACATTTTTTAACTTTTTATTGGTTCTTTGTGAATTTTACATCGTGCACCCCAACACCACTCATCTCCTCCTACCCTAATACCTTCCCTTGAACTTCCCTGGCCAGCAGAGAAAAAATAAGCTCATTATAAACTCTGTAGTGTAGTGTATCCAAGTGTATCCCACAATATATACCTTTTTGTCTACATGTCTTTGCTTACAAATGTTCATTGCAATGACTCATCATCGGTCTAGTACAAAGGCCTTTGGCTTTTGCTATTCTATCAATACTGGAACCTCACTTTGACTCCTATCAGGTATCCTGTTATTGTTCTGTGTCACAGAGATCCTGAAGTTTTGGATCTGTAATACCAGCCCCTTCGTACACTCTAGCAGTTCACTGATGTGGTAGATGTTGGGATGCATCAATTTAAAGCTCTGGATCTGGGCCTGTGAGGTATCTGAACTGGTCAGCCCACTGGTTTTGACTTCTACTCCCACTCTCATATCTTGGAGTAGTCTCTCCTGCAACCAGGATCAGCTTTACCCTACGACCTAGATGAGGTTCAGGACCTGCTTTCCTGGGTGTTCCAGCTGGTGACTGACATGGCCATATCCCCAACCTCATGACCCCAGAGCCATCTCCCTCACCTGTCATAGGTGGTGATGGATGGGGGATGGAGGAGGACAACTCCCCCTTGCCCTTGCTGCCACACAGCAGACAAGAGACAGGGCCAGCTCTCCCACATTCATACACATGGGCCCAGGTTGCTATCAGGGTAAGCTCTACTGTGAGGTAAAGTCCAGGGCCTGCTCTCCTTCAAGTGCTGCAGCAGGTGAATGGCAGAGACAACTCTCCTGCTCTTGTGACCCATGGCCAGGGTTTCCCATCTGCTGCAGATGGCAAGGGATGAGCGGGGTATCTCAACCTCATTCATGTAACTGGAAGGAAGACAAGTGGCAGGACCAACTCTCCTGCCTTCAGGGCTGGCTCACCCACAATTCCAGAAATATGTAGCTCTCCTGAGTACTGAAGCTGGCTAGGAGCAGCTCTCTTGCTCTCATGCTCCCAGGACCAGCTCTTTCATGGGTCAGGTAAGGGGTGGGGCCAGTTCTGCATAACCTTTAGACATCAACATGTGCCCAGGCAGGAGCCAGGGACAGCTACCTGGCCTTTGGTGGTAACAGACTCCTGCTGCTGCAGGGCCACAAACCAAATGTGGCTCCTAGTGGCAGTACAGGCCAGGACCCTGCCAAAGTCCCAGGTGGTGTCACAGGCTACTCACATCAGGCTGTTCCTCAATACCTTTGAATTTCTAGTTCTGCCTCTCTTGGTTGTTCATGTCCTATTTCTTTTTCTCTTCCATTTCTCTACCACTTACTTGTTTCTATGAGGGTCTGACGTCATCTCAGAAGTGTCTTCAAGAGTGTTATGCCCCAGAAAGCCGCCAGTTACCATGCAGACATGGCCAAGTCCAAGAACCACACCACACACAACCAGTCCCGCAAATGGCACAGAAATGGCATCAAGAAACCCTGGTCACAAAGATATGAATCTCTTAAGGGGGTTGACTCCAAGTTCCTGAGGAACATGCGCTTTGCCAAGAAGCACAACAAGAAAGGCCTGAAGAAGATGCAGGCTAACAATGCAAAGGCAGTGAGTGCACGCGCAGAGGCCATCAAGGCCCTTGTGAAGCCTCAGGTCACCAAGCCCAAGATGCCAAAGGGCCCCAGCCACAAACTCAGCCGTCTGGCTTTCATCGCTCACCCCAAGCTTGGGAAGCGGATTCGAAGCTACATGGCCAAGGGTCGCAGGCTCCGCCAACCAAAGCCCAAGGTTCAAACCAAGGCAGAGGCCAAAGCTCCAGCAAAGGGCCCAGGCTTCAGCCACAGCTCAGGCTCCCAAAGGTGCCCAGGCCCCTGTGAAAGCCACATAGAAAAGGCTCCTGCCAATGTGAAGACAGATGGACTGCCGTGACACACCTACCCACATACCATTTGCAGATGACCAGTGTCCTATGCTGTTTTTACAAATAAACTCAAGATCTGTTAAAAAAAAAAAAAAAAAAAAAAGAGTGCTATGCCCCATTTGTGCATTATGATACAAGACAAGGGTTATCTGGAGCATAATCCGCTCCCCAGTAGGCCTGTGCGGCACCATACTGGTAGTCATCACAGGTGAGCTCTGTGTCCAGGCCCCATAGCACTGGTCTTGGGCTTGCTTCTCACCTGGGCCCATCATGAGTGGCCCCATGCACTGGTCATCTGTCTAGTGCTCAGTCTCACCTGGGCCCATGATCCTAGGCTGGGTTGTTCTATTCTCCAGCTTGATCCCCACCCTGGGAGCCTGTCTAGACCTGCCTGGCACCAGACTGGTGGTCAACTCAGGCTTGTTTTTTTGTTTGTTTGTTTGTTTGTTTGTGGAGTGTTAAACTGCTAATCATTCAGATGTTCACAGGTCAGAACACTGAGTGTAGATGTAGTGTCTCTCTTCTCTGCCACCTATTGACATTCATGTGACACAGCAGCCACATGTGACACAACTGTCCCCTTTTGGCAAGAGGGGTTGGGTGGGGAACATCCTTATCACAATTTTTAATAGTGGCTTTCTGTCTAGGTTTTTCCTTTGGGTGGGCGTAGGGGTGCAGGAAGCAATTGTCATATGAGCCATCTATGTCCCTCTTTCACAAATGAGTCTGCACTCATCAATATCATGGCCAAAGTAGCTCTCTTGACCTTTACAGTCAGTATCAGAAACATAAATCATAGACTTACACATGGTTTCTGGAGACAGCATAGACCACAGACATCCACATTGTTTCCTGCATCAGCATGTGCATGGACCTCAGCATAGTCTCCAGTGGAGGAACAGATCATGGACATTAATACTTACCCAACTGCAATAGTACCATGAACCCAGATATGACCCTCAGTTATAGCACAGACCAGCACATCACTATGGCTTCAGGTGGTGGCCCAGACCAAGAATATATGTATAGATTTCAGTGGTGCCTCAGGCCAGGGACATCATCACAGCTCATAGTCACTGTAGAACCACAGATATCTGCTTGAACCTTGAGCATCAACATGGCCTGAGACAGCAGAGTATGAATACCAAAGTGGCCTCCAGAGGCTGAACAGACCATAGAGGTCTTTCAATGAGGGCTAGTCCATAAAATAGTCCATTCCTTGTCTTGGACATCATGTCATTGCTCAGAACCAGGAAGACTGTGCAGCTGGGAAACATGCTCCAGGGACCCATGTTCCCCTGCCCACCACAGGCTTCTCTCACACCTATAACTGTTGTCACATCTCTAGTTCCACCTCTCTCCACCATTTATGACTGCTTCATTTCTTTATCTTTCTCTCCTCTCCATTGAAATCTGTTCATCATAGTGGCACTGAAAACTGCAGTGTATCACATAGGTGATCATCATCATTATCATCATCATCATTATCATCATTATTATTTTGCCCAGATAGCTTTGAATATAAATATTCATTCCAAAAAGCAATTGGTCTGGTTCAAGGTTTATGGTTTCTGAAGCACAATAAATATTGGACCATTGCTGAGCCTTGTTTCAGATATTCTGCTGTTGCCAGAGTCATGGTTATACTGCAGCTCTGGCTCTGCAGAACTGGTTCCTTCATGTGCTTCAGAAGCTTATCGATAGGGTAGACATTGGGTAGACCTACTCAAAGTAGCTGGATCTGTGACTAGATGGTAGCTGAGTTGGTCAGCCACTAACTTCCACCATGACACTGTAGGTCCCACCTAGCTTCCTGTATTTTTAATACCTTTGCTGAAAATTGAGGGATTTATAGCTGTGTGTGTTTATTTATGTCCCTCTAGCCTATTCCATTGGTTTATTGTTCTTAGTACCAGTACAATGCTGTATTTGTCACCTTGCTCTTTAAAATAAACTGAGACCAGGTGTGTTAGTCAGGGCTCTCTAGAGAAACAGAACAGATAGGATGGATATATATATACATAGATATATACACATACATATACATATACATATACATATAATACATATATATGCACAAATGCATTATATAGTTTATTATGGTATGTCTCATAACATAAACACAATAACCATCAATATTATTCTAATTGATATTAAATATTACATGATAAAGACTTAGAGGAAAGAAACTATAAACATCTGCTTAATATATTTATATATGTGATCAAACATATTTCTTAAAATATGACAGAAATTTTCCTGTCAATTATAATCCTCATTTCTGAAACTGATCATGAGGTCCTAACTAGTATTGTGCCACACCTTCTGATGGTAACCTACATCAAAATACATGGAAGAAGAGATTTTGTTTTTCTTTTTATCTGCTTGCCATTACTTTTACTGGCAACTTCATATATCCTGCTGTTGAACTATTCCTTCTCTAGTATTAGAGGCAATTTCTTCAGGTATTTAGATTAAGAGACAGCTATTGTACTAGCTATCCCACTGTACTAGAAAGAGAGAGAGAGAGAGAGAGAGAGAGAGAGAGAGAGAGAGAGAGAGAGAGAGAGAGAGACTGAGAGAGAGACTGAGAGAGAAAGAGATACTCATTCTATTTTTCTATTATATCTGTTCTTAAGAACCCCATCTAATGCTGGCTGAGGTAGCAGGAGTGGTTCTACAGCAAGCCAGTAAGCAACATGTCTCCACAGATCTACATCAGCTTCTGCCTCCAGGTTCCTGCCCTGTTTGAATTTCTACTCCTAGTTCCTTAAATGGTGAACTGTGATATGGGAATAAGAAAGATAAAGTTTTTTTCCTGAAATTGTTTTTAGTCATAGTATTTTATTATGGCAATAGAAACTAAGACAGCATATGTGTTGTTCCTTGCAGAATTACTTTTGTTAACAAGATATTAGGAAAATGCATAGAATTGGAAAATATTATACTCAGGTATCCCCAGTTCAGAAAGCTGAATACTGTATGTTCTGTCTCATATACACATCATAGCTTCTAATTCATATGTGTGTGGTTTTTTTTTGTGTGTGTGTGTGTGTGTGTGTATGTGTGTTTATGAGGGAGTATGGACACTAGAAATGAGAGGTGATCTATATATCCACAAGTCTCAATATACTGGAGGGTTTTGTAATAGTTTGCTTGGCTTTCATCTACTACTGTGGAGACCTTACATAGCAGTGACATCTGCCCCAGTCCTGTCAGCATGTTCAGTACTGGTAATGAGACCTGTTTCTTTTCAAACCCATCATGATTAGAGGATTGCTTCAGAACAGTCTTCAGTGACTACTTCCAGAACTGCACACAGCAGTACTAAGGAGACCAATTCTACTAATGTCTGTGACAGTCAAATTGACTTTCTAAGGGATTTTTTTCTCCTAGGACTTATTAATTAAAGTATCAAAGTACTGTATCAGAGTTGATTAAATATAACAACATTGAATTGCCTCAAGCAAATAACATTGAAATTTAGTGTGGAAATTTCTATGCTCCTGGCATGAGTTTCTCCAAGAGATAAAGTCTGACCTGTCAGCTGTAGCCATATGCCCTCAGTTCCACTGACCTGAACTGAATAAGTAATGCATCTAGGCAAAACATCTATTTTTATAGAAAATTTAAGGTGAGAAACTAGAAAATATTTGTATTCACAAATATATTAGCAATTTGTTTAGTAAGGATGGAGCCAAAAAAAAAAAAAATACTTTTTTTACTTACTTGGAATGTTTTTTATTTTAAAATTTTCTCTCTGTTTTTGAGAGTCTTCAGCTTATGATAAAAATGGGCCTATCCCACCAGGGCATGAGTCCCCATCGTTTCTATGACTCCCATAACTGTGGACAGTCTCCACCTTCATTACTTTAAACAAGCATCTAAGGTTCATGTGAAGGTGGCAGGAGAACGTACCTTCAGTTATTTGAGTCCCAAAGAGCAAAGTAAAGAAACAGAAGAAAGAAGTCGACAATTTCAACCTAAGGAAGGAGAGGCATCATGTATGTATCTGTAAGGAGTAGCTAAAATGACTATGTGATCCTTCCCAAATGGCTTCTGCAGAGGGAGAGAGAAGAAATTTAACCAGCATTCAATTTTTAGGTTAAAATAATATTTTTAAAACAAAGGTCTTCTTCTCTTTTAAGGTTGTACTTCTACAACCTAAAAAAGCTACGGTATACTAGCTGTTTTCTGTATCAACTTGACACAAGCTAGGTTTATCTTGGAAAAAGAAATCTTACTTGAAAACATGCCCCTACAAAATTGGCCTGTAGGCAAACGTGTGATGCATTTTCTTAATTAGTGATTGATGTGGAAGGGTCCAGCCCATGGTGAGTAGCTCTACTCCTAAGTAGGCAGTTCCCAGGTAGATAAGAAAGCAGGCTGTGCAAGCACTGGGGAGCAAGCTATAAGCGATACTCCTTTGTGGCTTCAGTTTCAATTTTGACTTCAGGTTCCTACCTGAACTTCCTGCTCTGAAGAAAAAGCTTCAATGATCAACTGTTATATAGAAGTGTAAGTGAAGTAAACTTTTTATTTTCAATTTTTTTGGGGAGAGTCCCATGTTATTTTTATCATCACAATTGAAACTTTTATGACATAAGTTGATACCACATTATTGAGGTATTCCTGTGATAGGCCTAATCATGTTGTTTAAGGGCAGATTGTAGATAGACTTTGAAACATTGGACCCCATTAGCCAATAAGTATTAATTAACTGTTGTAAAAACTTGGAACATAATTCTGTGAACAAAGCAGACATTGGAGAACTTGGCTTCAGAAGTTTCTATAAAAGTTTAAGAAAAGTTTAAGAGTTCCTCAAAGACACTACAGGGCTGTTTATATGGTATTTTTGTGTTAAGAATCTATGATGTCTGGTCAGCTGGAGCTTCATAATTTATTGGGCAAAATCTCCTGAGATATGTTTCTCAAAGGCAGCATACAGAAGCTCTGTGTCAAGAGTAACAAGGCTATACCTTGAGCTAACAGCAAAAATTTTCAATCTTAGTCTGCTAGGTAGTACTAATTTTCAAGTCATAAAGGACGCATGACGCTATGAGAAGCTTTAAAAACCACTGGTGAATGTGTACCCCAGTTAAACCAGAAGCCTCAGGATTGAGTGAGTCATGAAAAAAAGTTGAGACTTGGTACCATGTGTCAGGGTCAAAGTCCTTAAAAATATACCAGGAGATGCTATTGGTGAAAGTTGAACCAGTTCCAACAGGAGTCCCTAGGATTTTGGATTTGCTAGTATCAAGGTATGACAACCAAGACAAAAGCAGTTGTGGAGAAGAGCCCTACTGAGCCTATCTGACAAGCTCATGTGTGCTATGTATGGCAAAGTCAGACAACTGAGACAGCCCAAGCCCTTTGGAGCTTAGAGTATAATGAGTAAATCACACATGTCTTAACACAGCATTTCTCAGTATCAAAGTTGATATTTGCTTTGATTTGATAAGTAGTATGTCCTGTTTCTTTCCTCTTTGACTAAGGAAGCATTTAACTAATTTATTTTTTATAGTAATTACAGTTATGAGATCTTGGATATTTTAGAGATATTTAGAGATGTAGAGAGACTATAGACTTTATGTATGTAGCATCTGGCATTACTAGGAGATACAGTCCCACAGAAAATTCCCTGATCTTCAGGCTCTTACACTTTTTTTGCCCCCTTTTCTGAAGTGTTGTCTGAGCTTTATGTAAGCTATAGGCACCTAGAAATGTATCCTCTTCTGTTAGAGTTTTAAGTTTAATAGAATATATTTTTGTAAATATATATTTACTTTACTTTCTGTGTATGATTGTTTAGCTTTAATATATGCCTGATGCTGGTAGAGGACAGAAGAAGACAGGGCATCCCAGAGAAGTAAAATGACAGGTGGCTGTGAGCTGCCATGTGGTATTTGAGATCCAAACTCAGGTCATCTTTAAAATCAGCAAATGCTAATATCCAGTGGGTCATCTCTCCAGGACATGGAATGAAGATTTTTAAAGTATACACTTATGATTCTCTAAATTCTCTCTATATTTATTGTAATATTGCCTTTTTAATCACTGACCTTTTTAACTTGGATCATCTCTCTTTCTGTTAATATGGCTAAATGTTTGTCAATTTTGTTAATCTTTTCTAAAAGCCTCCTCTTTATTGGATTAATTTTTAATATTGATTGCTCGTTTCTCTTTTATTAATTTCAGCCCTTTTGCACTATATTTTACATCTCATATTTTTAGATGTTGCATGGACTGTTTTAGAGGTATATCATTGTTAATATGGTATCTGTCTGGTTTTGATGAGAAAATTGCTGTTACACTTTTTCCTGTTAGGACTGCTTTTATTGTGTCTCATAGGGTTTGAGCATGTTGTGTTTTCATTTCATTCAATTGTAGAAAATTTTAAAATTTCTTTCTTGATTTATGTTTTGACCTATTTTCATTCAGTAGTGCACCGATTAAGCTTTTGATATCAAGCTTTATTCCTTTCTGTTCAAATAGAATGCAGGATGTTATTTCCAGTTTCCTAAATTTGTTGAGCTCCACTTTGTATCCTAGGGATACTGTGGTCAGTTTTGGCCAAACCTCCATGATTTGCTGAGAAGAAAGTGTATATTTAGTGTTTGGGTAAAATGTCCTATAAATATCTGTTACATATATTTGAATTATGGTCGTTTAACTCCAGAGTTTCTTTACTCAGTTTCTGTCTGAATGATCTATCTATTGGTAATAGTAGGGTATTGAATAATGTCAATGTTGTTTGAAATTTAGTGGTGTTTCTTTTATAAAATTTAGTTCTCCTGATTCTAGTGTGTAAAAAAAAAAGTTATATTATCCTCTTAATGAACATTTCCTTTAGTGAAAATTAAATTAAATGACCATCCTTACCTCTTATGACTAGATTGGGTAGAACTTTATTTTTACAGATATTAGAATACTGAAATCTGCTTTATTTGGATTCTGGTTGCTTAGACTACCTGTTCTCATTTTTTCGTGCTATGATAGTGTCTATCACTTAT
Organism: Mastomys natalensis; assembly: GCA_021653895.1. Taxonomy (NCBI): domain Eukaryota; kingdom Metazoa; phylum Chordata; class Mammalia; order Rodentia; family Muridae; genus Mastomys; species Mastomys natalensis. The sequence continues at coordinate 494,472 of JAJTUV010001211.1, read as the reverse complement.
GGTGAGATGTGTTTCTTGAAAGCAGCCAAGAGATGAATTCTGTTTTTTAGTCCAATCTATTAGTCTGTGTCTTTTTATTGGTGAATAGAGATCACTAAGTTTGAAAGTTATTATTAATTATTAGTTTATTAATTCCTGTTATTTTATATATGTGTGAATGCTGTTTTCTTAAACTTCTTTTGATTATCGGTCTTTATTGTTTATTTCCTGTGTCCTCTTTGGTGTATTAATATTCTCCTTAGAACAAAATATCCTCACAGTATTTTCTATAGAGATGGGTTAATAAACATAGATTATTGATATCTCTTTTTACCATGGTAAGTTTTTTCTTTGTCCTATGATTATGACTGATACTTTTTTCATGAATTCAGTCTGGGTTGGAATCTCTGAACTTAAAATCTTGTGGAGCATTAGTCCAGGACCTTCTACATTTCAAAATCCTCCTTGAGAAGTCAAGAGTTATTTTGAAGAGTCTACTTTTGTAAGTGACATTTTCTCTTTTGTAGTTTTCATATATTTTCCTTGTTCCCTTCAACTCCTTCAGTCCTTTATCTTGTCCTTTCTATTTGATATTCTGTTAATAGGCATCTCTTCTCTTAAATTTGTGATATTTTCCCTATGTCTTTGTTGAAAGTATTTAAGTATTTTCTGTACTTATGACCTGTTTCAGAAACCATGCTGATCAATCTATAAGGAGCAAGCCAGTAACCAACACTTCTCCGATGACTCTGCATCAGCTTCTGACTTCAGGTTTCTGCCCTGTTTGAATTTCTGTCTTGATTTCCTTCAATGATAGACAGTGATGTAGAAGTATAAGCCAAATAAACACTTTTTTTGGCAAGTTGCTTTGACCACAATATTTTATCACAACAATAAATACCCTAACTAGGACAATGACACAAAGTACTGGAGCATATTTTTTGGTAGAGTATTTAGTTGTCTCTAGAAGTTGAGATGCCACACGTCTGTAGGATAAACTGTTGATGGTGGAATTGATTAATGGTTTGGCAAAGTTAGTCTGGAGAACTCTACCTGGAGTTCTGTGTTGCAAGACTTCACAATGTCATAGTAGTAAGTGGAGTGGCTGATAGACAGATAGGTAAACTGCCTCATATTTAAGTCTTCTATCTACATATTTATATTTATTGAACATATTTTTGATAAGTAACTCTTAGTGAAAATGTTACACCCTTCTGGTTAATAGAAGCAGTTTTCTTAATAGTTTCTGGGGAAGCCATTATAGATTTCCCTAAAAGATTCTAGTTTTATGAAGTTAGTGGCAATTAATGTGCCTCATTAACTCCACATCTTCAACAAGTCCTGCTATCTAACTTCAGTTTTTAATACGCCAAAGGCATGGAGAACCAAAGATCAAGATAGCCTGTATCAGACCAATGCTCAGAGGAAGGTAGCAAGTCTCAGTGACACATATGTATCTCTGAATTCATTTTTACTCCAAGTATTTTATCCAGGTCATTCATCAATTAGAACTCTTAACAAAGACTTCCTTCTGTATTTTTCAGTTGTCATTGGTTAAGTTCTATTTCCAAAGGTATTTTGCTAAATTTTTATGTTAATTTATAATCCCCAATTTTACAAATACTTTAGAACATGATTCTATTGGAGACAGAATCTTTTTTCTGATTTGAGGAATGTCCTTACTATGTTGCCCCTGTTTGTTTGAAACTCACTGTGTAAATCAAACTGGCTTCAAACTCACAGAAATTCACCTGTCTCTACTATATTTTTTGACTTGCAATAGACTCTAAAAAATATGTAATTAAGGTAAAATGAAGTCTTATGAATGAGTGTCAAGTCAATATGACCAATTATCTTAGACATAAAGCATGGACACAGATGGGTGACCATGTGAAGACTTCTAAATAATGAAGCCATACATAAGTCAAGGAAGCCACTGATGAAGTCAAACCCTAACGTTGGATTTCTAGCATCTAGAACTCTGATGTAGCTTCAGCCTATTTCTGATGCTTCAACAACCCAGCTCCAGGTGCTTTGTTATAGCAGTCTCAACACAATGACACAAGGTTCATTCAGTATTTTAAATGTGATAGCCTTTAGCTCTCTTTAAGAGAGTGGTTAGGGTGGCACAGCATTTGTCTGGCATCTTTAAAGAACCAGTTTCTACTTAAGTACTCCCCAAAATAATAACCGCAGGGTCCCTATAAAAATAGCAGTCGATACTTCCTTGAAACCTAAATGAACAGATTCTAGATAAATTTTTTTGTAAAGATTTGAGAAACCACTTATATTCAATTATTTAATCATCAATATTAAACCACTTGAGTTATCTCCAGCTCTGGAACTAAAATGGATTGTTTTCAGACAGTAGATGGAGCAGATGTTATAATAATTTCAGAAATTCTCATTGTTTCTGCCTGTTTACTAATTCTCAAAAAGAACAGGCATAATTCTTTGTTATCTGTGTGCACAACTCTGCAGTATCCACCTATCTGAAGGGCTAATATTATTAGTAATGAACATGATGACACCAAGCAAACTTTCTTTCTATGTGAAGTTCCTAGCTAGCTCCTTCACTTGTGTGTAACTAGGGGACCAAATAAACATACTCAAGAGATTTCATCCATGTAATCTGAAGTCTAAAAATGGTGAATCTACATAACAGCATGAAATTCATACTAAAAATTAGGAAATGATTCTCATTCTCTCTCTCTCTCTCTCTCTCTCTCTCTCTCTCTCTCTCTCTCTCCCTCTCCTTCCTTATTATCCCCTCCCATCTTATATGTGTTGAATGTAGAATTATCCTTGCATTATTTGAATGTTGTAATGCTCATCTCTATGTCCTATATCACTATACAAAGTATGCATTCTCTGTTCTTACATTGGTTTCTGCATGTGCAAAACTGTTGAATCTTCTGCCACTGTTGATCTTTCTTTATATTAGGGATGTTTACTTAAAGTAATCTTTTAAGCAAAAGGGCATCTGTAAGAAATCACTTTCTCAATTACTGAAATGGTCCTTCATATGTAATTTAATATTAAATCCCTATACTATATTAAAGGTTTCCCTTTCATGACACAGTGAACAAATGCTTTTCATCAGATATATGTGATGAGTGATGCTTTCATCTGCCAGTGTGAAGAAATGAGATTAGTGTTGCCAAGTTTCCTCCCCTAGCTCTCCATTTTATTTTTGTTTAAAGAAATGACTGGTTAAATTACTAGGGGTTAGAGAATACAACTGCTTCTATTATGTGGGGCATAATTTTGCTTTCTTGCTTTCCTAGTTTATTTGGCAAGGTTTCTAAGTAAATATGTAAATAGAAAAATATCCTAAACAACTAAAACATTCCCATTTTTCCTACATAGAATTATAAAATAGCACTCGATAAGTCCCCAAATGAGTGTCACTATTGCTTAGAGTGTACAGCCTATATTCTTTGGAAACTATGGTGTTTATAATCTTAATTATTTTTTTAATTAAGACTAATTTCAAATTTTAAATTCTAAGTAATACAGATGTAGATGTAACTTAGGGAAATAAGTACTTCTATAATTGGCAATATTTGAAGAAGAGCTCATAGTACTTGCTTAGCACAAAGGGAAGAAAAGTTTTCTTTGAAAAATTGATGATCTTTGACATTTTGTACTAGGATCATATTTGTTAACTACATTTATTTCTCCTCTGAATCCATGTTTCCATGTTCATAGCCAAATTAGCTGGTTGAGTTGATAATATTTTAGGTGAATGTTAGCTAAACATGCACACACACACACACACACACACACACATATGCACACACACACATACGCACACACACACATCTGATCATCCTAACTAGTTAAAAATATAAAGTTGTGTCTACGAGCTAGCTGTTTTTATCTGTCATCTGAGGAGGAGCTGATTCAACCACCAACCCAGTTAACTTATTATGCTCTGATCATATTCCCTTTGGCAGCTAGACAAACGTGCTTTCCCTCTCTTGGCCTACTCTGCTGTCACTGTCCTGATTAACTTGTGTCCTGGGGAAATATGAGCAGGTCATCTTGGCTGTAGCTATGTGACTCATCTGCTTGTTGTAGAGAATCAGAAATAAGTGAGAACATCTGTGGCTTTGCCCAGAAGCCCTGCCAGGCTGTCTTGGGAGTGCTAGAAGGCTGTAAATAACTCCCAGCTTGTACTTGAGTTCTTCTTTAAGGTCAGATAGTTGGCTGATGTGCAAGTCTTGCTGTCAACATAGAATCATGAGCCTATCTCCAGTCCTTGATAGGAGAGGATTCCTTCCTGATGGTCTCAGTTTCAATGAAAGTGACATGGCTGTCTGTTCAGGCCACAGGATATAGTGCAGCCGAGGCTTGTTATGTGTATCAACTGTGGGCTTAGAACAGCTTAGCAGTTAAATTCTAGTAGACTGTTCACTGTGGAAACTATGTTGAGCATGAATAGTCTTGAAAGACCTTTAAGTCAGGAGTTTTGACTCATGACATATGGCTAAATGAAAGAGTCATGTTAGATAGAAGTGAGGGTAGAGCAATGAACAGTGAAGGGAGGAATGTGTGGTTTGTAAAAGTAAGGATAAGTTTGGGCATAGCCTAGGCTCCAAGATGTGCTTTCAGAGATTTAGGCCTTGTGGATGTGGGCAGAGTCAGACCACAGAACTCCTGCTTGAACAAACACCACATTAGTGGGTGGCTTGTGGTGAGCTATAATTATAAGCTATCATTCCATTCACAAGAGGAAAATGATTGGTCATGATGGGATTTCCAAAATGTCCAGTAAATTATTAAAAACTAAAAGTAGTTTTCAAAGACAACTTAAAATGTTGATCGAGCAAGACAAATAGTCTCGTTTAAGTTGTTTCTCTTCTTAGTCTCATGTCCTCAGCTTTTATCTAAGTCTGTGTAAAGACCAAGCTTTTCTGTATAAGAACAAAGTATTGAGAGAAGGACTGGGCCTTCTTATGTTACATAAAATTGGCTCTTGATTTATAAAAATCTGCTATGTCTATACTCTCATATGCTGACTTTCCTGCTCACTACACCTATTAAGTCTCAACTCCCAAGACACCTGCCTCTTCTCTTACTTCACCTCTGCCATCATCTATTTGGGAACCCTTGCTTGTAGCCTGGCTCACTACTATCAACAGGTTGGAACGAGGGAGAATCCTCAAAGGCACATCCACAGTTCTCAGTTCAGGAGGTGCATGTGCAATGCAATGTAAAGTGTCCTCATGGAATTATGCACAGCATAAACCTGTTCTCATTTATGGCCTTTCTGGTGGCACCAGGAAATAGAATGAGCTTATCTGTTTCTACCCATTACTTATGCCAGAGGACATTAGCCTGGGATTTCATAGATGGAGCTCTAAGCCCATTGAAATATATTTTTCAAAATTCACTGTAATCTAGTCATTCCTCTGAATCCGCAAGGACCTGGTTCTAAGCCAACTACAAACTCTAGATAAACTTTATACTCAAGTCTTTAAACAAGATATAACATGTAATTGTACTCACATAATATCTACATAAAACCATTTGTACCTGGTTTAAATCAGCTTGACATTATCTATAACACCAAATAAAATGCAATGCTATATAAGTACTTGCACTGTATTGTTCAGAAAATGACAAAAGGAGTTTATTTACTACAGTCAATGTGTTTGACTTTTTACTTTAAAGTGTCTATTTTAAGACCTCCCTTTGTCTTCTGGAGAAATATTAATATCTACTCTTATTTATGGCTAACATTCCCATGATGCAAGTGCTATACCAGGTACTTCAATCCATTCTTCTGTTAATCTGCTCCAAAACATAAAAAAGTAGAGGTGAACATTCCTATTGTTTGGAAAAGAAAATGGAGAATGAGAGAAGTAATAAAAATGATGTGAGTTAAAATGGCTCTTGAGTTATAAAATAGAATTTTACACAAATATAATGCCAATGCTTATTTTTTTTTTTAGAAGAATAACAAATTTCACAGATGTAGAATTAAGGTAATGTCTTCTCAAAGTGATAATTTAAAAACTATAAGGTAGGAAAACATTTCATTATTCCCCAAACTTATTAGTATTAATTTTCATATTTTTAATAAATGAGTTTAATTACAGGAACTCTTTCTCTGCAAGCATCAACTAACTACAAAGCCTCAAGGGACCAATTCCCCTAGTATTCATTAGGTGCCTATAAATCCTCAGAGGAGGGAATGACCTCATGAACCCTTCCCTCCTCATCTGAAATGGAATGCTTATTGGTCCAATCCTGGACAGGTTTCAGGCATGCACTCAGAGCTGCTGAGAGTTGAAAAAGCTATGTTATAAAATAAAGAGGGTTACACAAGATTCTACCCCTTCCTTAGCTCTTGTTTCTTTCTATCACCATTTCTGTGGTTTTCAATGAACCTTCAAGTGAGGGGTGGTACAGATTTCCGTTTAAGGCTGAGTATTCAACAGTTATTTATTTTCAATATTTTGTATGTTTGCACTAACTGCTGTCCACTGCAGAAGAAGCTACATCGAAAGCAGTAGCAGTTTCTTTGACCAAAGCTGACAGCAGTACTAATCTCTGGATACAAACATACATATTTTTAAGAAAATTTGACCAGCATATTATGTCCACGTAACAACGCAACAATCAAGCCTATGAACTCCCAGCCCATAGGCTTTTGACTGTATTTACAGAACAAAATATGAATTACCTCTTGTGTAACAGGCCTCAGATCTAATCAGAAAGCAGTTAGCTATCCATTAATAGTCATGTCGCTATTCTATCAGTGGGACCTATTGGCCTGACAGGTCAGTAGTATAATATGTAAGGTCATGTGAGTCACAATTCTCCCCCATCTGATTGATTAGCACCTTTGGCATAGTTCAATCCTGTCAATATGGAGGAAACTTGCTGCTTGGTTCCAGATTGATTTCATTATGTCAAAAAACAAAAGTATATGATGTCTTCAACAATTGAGCCTTATAATCTAGTGCTGGTTGCAACTAATCACAGTCACAGTTCATTACATTGTTTGGAGGACCTCAGAGGCCTCTTTGCCAGTGACTCATAGAGTAGTAGTAGCATACCCAGATAACCATGATTTTCATTGAATAATTTAATATTATTATGGCTTCTGGGAGGAGCTTTACCCCCCCATGCTTTATCCTTTCAAACTCTTCTTATTGTTTTTCTCTGTGTGTGTGTGTGTGTGTGTGTGTGTGTGTGTGTATGTGTGTGTGTGTGAGTATATTCCCACTCACACCTCATTTCCTCTCCAGTTTCAACTTTAGACAGCTTCCATGCTACTTTCAAGTCATGTACATGCATGATTTTATGTATGTATATAAAAATCTAGGGAAAGTAGAGGAATAATATTTGTCCTCCTGTAATTGGCTTACTTTGGTTAATATGATATTGCATGTAGCTTTTCATTACCCTGCCTATTCTCAAGGAATGAGCCACGCTACCAGCCCCCACCTAGCTTCCTTGAATCCACAGATAAAATAAACACACACAGTTGTTCCTTTTCAACAGGCCTTTGGACATAATTGTTGGGCACTACTATCTCCTGAATGAAAAAGTCTGCCCTTTATACTACTCTTATCTCCACCTTCCCCACCTGCCCTAAACTTCAGTTGCTAATTATGTCCAGGACCGCCTGCCTGTAGGAGTGGCCATGGCCACCACTCTGCTAGAGATCTCACATGTCTGGTAAGCTTTACTCCATCAGAACCCTGATCAAACTCTCCCTCTCTGTCCTTGTATATCCCTTCTTCTCTAGGGACCCAGAAGTCCTGTCTGCCTGTCCCTTCTGCCCAGCAATTAGCCCATGGCTTTCTTCACTGGCAGATCAAGAACCAATTGGGGAATGTGACCATAAGAACTACCCTACAGTATGATTATGTCCAATTGCATACATTTTTTCTGCAAGGAACATACCTGATCCTTCTTTGGGGATAAAAAACATCTTCTACTGTGTATACCACTTAGATGTAGACCTAAGTTGGTTCCATAATTTAGTTATAGCAAATAGTACTATAATAAGTATGGATATCCAAGTATCTTTGTCATGTGTCCACCTGGAATCCTTTGAATAAATTCTTTGCAATACAGTTGAGTCATACCGAAAATTAATGGCTGGCTTTTATGAGATATTTCCAGCCATATTTCCATAATGGATGGACTAGTTTGCATTCTAAATGGTAATATATAAAAGTTTTCCTTTGTCCACATTCTTAATGTTGTATTTTTAAAATTAATTCATTTTCTTTTCTCATGTACTACATCCAACTGAAGCTTCCTCTTCTTTCTCACCACTACACCTGGCCCCAACTCTCCTTTGATCCAATCCCTCTCCATTTTTCTTCAAAAATGGCAGACCTCTCAAGGATATCACCCAAACTAGGCATAGCAAATTGTAGTAAGACTAAGTGTCTCCCTCCATATTTAGGCTGGATGAAGCAATCCAGTAGGAAGAAAAGTCCCCAAAGCAGGCAAGAGTCAGACATAGCCTCCAATTCCACTGTTAGGAGTCCCAAAACAAGACCAAGGTACAAATATATAAAATATATGCAGAGGGCCTAGGTCAGACACCTGTAGGCTCTCTGATTATCTATTCAGCTTCTGTGATCCCCATGAATCAAGGTTATATGATTCTGTTTGTTTGTTTGCTTGCTTGCTTGTTTTTGTTTATTTGTTTGTTTGTTTGTTTGTTTTGTGTTGTCCTTGACCCCACTTGTAACTAAAGTCTTTCCTCCTTATCTTCTTCTGCAGGATTCCCCAGCTCTGCCTCATATTTGGCTATGGGTCTCTTCATCTGTTTTCATCAGTTGTTAGATGAAGTGTCTCTAGTGATGATTATGCTAGGCTATTTAGAAATCATTTTATTGTCTCTTTCTGGTCATACTTGGTTTTATTCTGGGCCTTTGGGCTATCCAGCCTCTGATTCCTGGATTTCTAGAAAGTATCAGGAGTGGACTCTCTCTTGGCATAAATCTCCAGCTGGACCAGTCATTAGTTGACCTCTACCACAATTTCTGTGCTACCTTTATCCATCTTGAAGACAGGACAAACTGTTTTGTTTTGTGACTGAATTGGTGTCCCAATTTCTCTACCAGAAATCTTGCCTCCTTACAGGAGATAACATATTCAAGCTCCATCTCTCCCATTACTAGCAGACCGGTGAGGGTCACCCACAAGTTTTCTAGGAGTTTCCATTATGCTATGATTCTAGCTTATATCCAAGATGCTCTCTAATTCCAGTTGTCTCTTCAAGTAATCTCTTCCTCTACCACCACCCATACCTGGTCCCTCCTGTTTCTATCCCATCTGCCCCAAGTCCACCCACAAAATCTATTCTATTTTCCCAGGGAAAATGTCCTTCCCTACAAATGCCACACACCTTGAGTTTGCCTTATTACTTAGCCTTCTGGGTCTGTTGGCTGCAGCATGATTATCCTTTACTTTGAAGCTAATATCCATTTATAAGTGAGTTTTTCTTTCTGAGGCTGGGTTACTTTACTCTGACAATGGTGAGATGTTCTCTTTCTTAAGATTAATTTGAATTTTTCTAATTGCTAACAAAATTTAATACTGCTAATATATTTGATAGACATTTGTAATTTCTTTTTGAGAACGTTCAATTCATTTCTTGGTAGTTTGTATATTTTAGATATTAACGTTTTGTCAAATGTAGGTTCTAAAGAATTTCTGCCATCTGTAAGCTCTCTTGCCACTTGATTGGATGTTCTTTTGCTGTAAAAAAGCTTTTGGATGCTATGGTTTCCCATTTTTCACTTTTTGGCCTCATTTCCCTAGAAACTAGTATCTTATTTAGAAATTAGTTTCTATGTTTATATCACAAAGTTCTTTCCTCCCCTTTTTGTGTGTCAGTTTTAGGATTTCAATACATATATTAAAGTTTTGATCAATTTTAAATTTATTTTGGTGTAAGGCCATTTTCTTCATTGGTAATTCATGTGAGAGGGCTCAGCTCACTGTGGCCAGTGCCACCTCAGGGCTTGTGATACTGGGTTCAATTAAAAAGCAGTTTAAGCAAGCTGAAAAAACAAGCCAATGGGCCATGATACTGCAAGATCACTACTTCAGTTTCTGCCTCTAGCTTCCTACCCTGCTTGAATTCTTTCCTTGACTTCTTTGATGATGAACTGCCATGTGAACATGTAAGAGAGACAAACCTTTACTCCCAAGTTGCTGTGGGTCATGATGTTTCATCACAACCATAATTTTGGAGCATTAAAACATCCAAAGAATCAGGTTATCCCTAAAGAATGTTAGAATGATTGGAACTTTCTTTAAGGTTTTCTGAGATCTGGTAGGACAGATTAGTCAATTAATGCATGGAAGCCTTTATCCAGCTGTTTCAGTGTGAGTCCAGGAAAAAAAAAATGCACTGAGTGGAAGAATGAGTTAGATGGCCAATTTCCCCTTCTTAAAGGTCATCTGAACCAGTTTTACAAGTATAGTATGTATAAATCTCTTAATTGGTTCTAGGAGACAAAAGAGGAAATGCAGAAGGGGCAATGGGTTGAAACCTGGCCCAGGATAAAACTTCACAGATGGCAAAGATCTAGAACATATGACAGCCACCTAGAACATGTATTGGAGAATGCTATCTGATTGCTATAGCATCTCTAAAATAGAAAAGTTCCAACTGTTAGTACTACTCGAATTCCTACTGAGAATTTCCTACTGAGAGTGTAACAGAGAAAATGGAACAGTTTTCACTTACTGGAAGAACAAGCAGAAAAAACTTTTAAAGAACCTTTGGCTGGCTTTATAATAGTTCTTAGTGAGAATGATGATTTTTGTCACTCTTGTTAATTACTTAGCTTAAGTTCACACATAAGCCATTAAGTCTTATCTATTGCAACTTTGTGTTGAAGATTAAGGTTTTAATGCCATGATTAACCTATGTTTTGTTCAGTAAAGTTAAATGTAATTGTACAAGTATGCTGTACCACATAGCAGAGCCATGTAGGTAAAGGTAAATTGTAATCAGCTGTTTGTTCCATTAGAATTTTGCATAAAGACTAACCACCTGAAAGCACTGTAAGAGAAATTAAGTTAAAATCAGCATCTTACTTGACAATTTAGAAGAAAAATAGAATCTAAGTAACAGTCCAGACATACCGCTTGGACATCCTGAATACTTTCCCAAAGCCTTGACTTTGATGACAGAGTGTCTGGCATCCTCTTTAACTAGAGAACATGGGTGCAAAAGAACATATTACATCAGTGAAAAATGTTCCTCCAGAAAGAAAAGGTATTCCATAGTTTCTAAATACAGATTTTAAATTTGACCTCATTGTTTAAAAAGACAGGCTTAGCTTTGTTGTTGTTGCTTTGTTTTGCTCTGTTTTGTTTTCCTCAACTGTGGATAAACAATATGATGTTGAAGTAAGCCAAAGATCTCATCCAATATCTAAGATACACAAAGAGATGATTGATGATACATGATGATAGATAGATAGATAGATAGATAGATATAGATAGATAGATGATGGATAGATAGATAGATAGATAGATAGATAGATAGATAGATAGATAGATAGCCGGATAGATAAATAGATAGATAGAGATAAAAATGAATTGCTAGTAACAAATACTTGTCTAAAAAAATTCATGTAGGTAAGTATAATGTCTGAGGACTTCAAGTTTCTTAAAGTATTAAAGAAACATATTGATCATTTTAATCTTGGTTATACTATCCTGCTGGTTGTTAAAGACTACATAGGAACAAAAGTTAATTTTTGTTTTTGTACAGTAAAGGCAAATTGAGGGACATATGTTCCTGACCCACCATTGCTTACCTATACACATGATGGGACAAGCTGCCTTGCCTCAAGTTTTTAGACCTTGTGGACGGAGAATCAAAAAGAGAAGTTATAATGACTCTTGTATTGTTATTAAATGTGACCAATTATTTGGACTCTATCATGGACTGGTCTAGAAATCAATCCAATACTGAAAATAACAGTCTTCATTTGGAAGGTGCTGGACATTTTCAGAGACATATTTGGAAGTTAGATGAAGTTCTCTATGATGTTATGTTAGCAACAGAAAAGTTGGGGCAGGATCTGGATTTCAAACAGGTGTTAACACATGTGTTAAGGCTCTTTTAATTGTCAAGTTAAAATTATTTTTGTTTCTTCTACAGTATTTAATGTAAGTTGCATTGATTGTACACTTTCTGATTGTGTTTGTGTTTTGAAATCTGGCATGTCACTTGTGGAGAGGTCTATCAACCAGCTTTTGTTTTAGTGAGCTGAGTATCATAGAACCTTGGTATTCTAAAAATAGTTTGCAAGTACTGGAAGAAGTGAGTCAGGTTTTTAAGCAGAAGCAAGAGGGTAGTGGGCTTCATTATTGCTGGTATAACAGCTTTAATTACATTAATGGCTAGCACCACTGCTTCTGCAATTGCTGTGACACAAGAAGTTAAGACAGCTACTTTTGTTAATCATTTAGCAAAAAATGTTACTAATGTGTTGAATATACAAGAGGATTAAGATAGGCATTTGGAAGAAAGGATTGATACTCTTTATTCTAGTCACATTATTGGAAGGAGGTTCAGAATTTAAGGGTAAGGAGCCATCTCGGGTGTCATGCCAAATACCATTGGATTAATGTTAATTCTAAAATTTACAGTGGTAGTCATTATAATTAGGAAGAAGTTTAAAGACAATTGCAGGGTACTTGGCATAATTCTAACAGGTCTCTGGATGTTTTAACTTTGCATAGTGAGCTCATGAATTTCAAGAATGCTGCCATGCTGAATGTTGATGTGGTAGATACTGCAGATAAAATTATCCATGGCCTGAGGTCAGTATTTCTATTTTGGTCAATCTTCAAGAATGGCATATATAGCTTGATTATGCTAGCCCTTTTTGTCCTGGGAATACTTTTATTCCTGCTCATCCTGGTAAAGCTTGTCTTTAACAACATCAACATATTGGCTGCCAAACATGGCTTTAACCTAAAAACAGACCCCCAGACAGTGTTATTAAATTAACAGGCTGGCAAGCCAAGGACAGGTAAGATTCTGCTCAGAGCCTTACCAACCTAAAATAGAAATGCATTTCTTTGGATAATGCATATTCCATGATGGGTAAGGAAGGCATTCTTGTCAGAAGGACCAAAGACAGGCTCAGTCTTGTTAATGAAATAAAGTAGGAGGAGAGGCAGAGAGCCTTTGAGGCTGCTTGGCAAGAATAGGACATGGGCCAAGGACAAGGAAGTAGGCTTCAGGAAGGAAATGGACATTAGGCTAGAACAAAGAAGTAATTTCAAGTAGGAATCTAAATCTTAGGCTAGAACAAAGAAGTAATTTCAGGTAGGAATCTAAATATTAGGCTAGAACAAAGAAGTAATTTCTGACAGGAATCTAAATTTTAAGCTAGAACAAGGAAGTAGGTTTCAGACATGAAAATGACTTTGGGCTAGGACAGAGAAGTAGGCTCAGATATTTTGGTCATCCTGATAAGCTCTTAGAAACAGTGATCACAGGAGTCTTCATGTAATTTTGTTTAATGCCTTGCTTGTTCTTTGACTATTTGTGTTTATTGTCTTGTTTGTTACTTGACTATTTGCATCTATTGTATTGCTAGATGCTCAATCTAGAGCTGACCTTAACATACGCATGTAATTAAAATGGTATAGAAGCAAAAAGGAGGAGGAAGGATGGGATGGGGGTTCTAGGGAGGGGAAATGGAGAAAGGGGATGACATCTGAAATATAAATAAAATATTCAATAAAAAAGAAAAATGCAAATTGAAGCATCAGTTCTTGTGGGTTACTTGGGCTTGAGAGGATTCTCTGACTCTTTCAGCCTTTCTTTTTGCCACAGTCACATACATTGAGCTCCTCCTATTTTCTCATTGGCTGGAGTGGGTTTTTCATCTTCACATTTCTGTAAAGGAGTGTTAGCCCACCATAGCAGAATGTATAAAGAGGACAGTTGTTTAAGTTAAGATAGGACAGAAGTCTTTATTAGGTCTTGAAAACCCCATTTGATCATTTGTTTATTTTTGAGTAGACTGTAGTCATCAAAAATATCCTTAAAAGTCCTTAAAATGTTTGTATTTATATAAACAATCATTTATATATATAATGCATTTAAAATCACAACTTCCAGTTTGTTTATAGAATAGAAAGTAACCCAAATCTTTTCTATAGAAAGGGCAATGTCCAATATAAGAAAAGTATCCTGGACTAGGAGCATTCATCTCTTACAGTTACTTCATATCCTCAAAAAATGGCATTCATTTTGTAGAAAGAGAACTGAGACAAGGATTTAGGTGATAACATATTAACCAGAATTTTATGATTACATATGTATTGTACTTAAAAGTATATTTTAAATTTTTAAATTAAAAGATTTATGTTGATTGTTCCAATGAAAGATTCAGGATCATTAGTTGTTGTTGTTGTTTTAAATTTACTTTTACTATAAAAAAGCTGAAGTTAGGTCAAGATAACAACTTTAATTAATAGGAGTATTTAATTGTAAATCAATTTGTTAATAAATACATGATGTAAAAATTCCCATATGAAAGGCAGTCTATGTATACATAATCATACATGAGACATATTTTAATAAACTAAAATTTTGAACATTGCTTTTTGTTGATTTTTTTTTTGATAAATCATCTTTGTGAAAGGTAAATTTAAAAGTAAACATATTTTTAGATAAGGCAGAAACAAAAGCATACATGTATGGAACAATGATTCATTGTGGAAGGACAACATTTTATCTGTTAAAAGAAAATAGATCTGGAGATAGCAGGCAGAAATAGCGGGCACTGAAACCCAGCAGAGCTTACTGTAGCAGTTCCTTATTAGCAGCAGTCTGTTTAGCACTTGGCAATTTATTGGAGTCTGTTGGGATCAGTGAATCTCAATGGGTTAGCTCCCTTTGTTAGTATGACAATGTTATAGGCAGGTGACTGACAAGTCTTTTAGGTTCCTCTTTAAAGCCAGTAAATATATCTTATACAAACTGTATGAAAACTAAAACAAAATATTAAAATTACAAAATAACACCTTGAAAGTCTGACATTTTCTTCTCATTTTGATATAAGTGGGGTACAGTGAGTCTCTAGAAGATACAGTGGACCATGAAGCTCTTTGGTTGCTTCCATTTTGGCTTCAGCATGTGGTGACATTAAACAAGATAATAATTAAGTCATCTGTTATTTGCCTTCTTTATGATATCATTGGCAAAGATAGTAGTTATGTCACATGGTTAGTCAACCATGTGATGTAGTCCCCTAGCTAAGATGGCAGCAAAACACATCGTTATTATCTGCTCAGGGTGAATTCATGGTGAAGTTAGCCCATTGTTTATTAGCGTGCTAGTCCCTGGTGAGGCCACCATGCATTCAGATAAAATGTGGATCATTACATCTTTTTTCTTTAAAAACACACTTCAGTTAGGTAAGTTTGTATGGATATCAGAGTATTTGGTACCTATGACGTAGATGGGTACAATTGTAAACTAAGAAAACAAAAAAGAACTTCCTGGTCTGGTCTCAAGGATGTGAGTCTATAAGTAGCTGATAGAATTGTTAGAATCACAGTGTGATGTTTCTTTCAGAGTTGCAGAAGAATAATTCCCTATGCAATGTTATTAGCCAGGTTCTAGGATAGAGGAAAATGGGGTTGTTTGCTTTCCTTTTCCCAATCACAAAGTCAGGGGGCTAGCCTGACCCAGGATGATATGGGGAGGTGTTTGGAGAACATTGAATCTGGACTAGGAAATATGCTCTGCTTTTGGGGTAGGGAGGGCATATCAGCAAGATTAACATTGGAGAGTTTAAAGAATCAAGTTAAGATGTTTGCACTAATAAAATCTGAGGTACAGAAATAAATGAATAAATTCAAGTACAGCAGAGAAGATAGAAAAGAGACTTGAAGATACAGAATACTTCAAACCTTGTGTCATTTTATCTAGTGAGATTATCTAAGTTGGTGAGGATTTGGAAGTAAGAATTACATCCAGGGGGAGCCATTGTCTAAGTTGATATTGGGGCCAGATCTGGTTGGAGAGCCACAGAAGAGTAATAGGTCTGAAGTTAATGAGACCTAAAGTTTAGAGGTTTAATTTTTATGCATGCAAAGGGGTGTCCTTGGGAAAGACAATTTGGATCCAATCTCAGAAAGCAAGGGAGAGGGAAGCTACAGTAATTCTCCAATCAGCACCTAAGGTCTAAGAGTGGCCAGAGTGATGAGCCTGATTTACAGAAAAGATCAGCCCTGTTTGTAGAAATTGGGAGGCAAAAGCTGAGGAACTCAAGGAGTTCTGGACAGGGTCTAGGTCTGGGGCACCTTTAGACATTGGCCTGAACTTACTTGCTCAACGGGATTATGGTGGCTACAGTCTGGTAGAAAAATGGGGAAAGCCTCTGTTCTGGAGGTTGGAAGATAATGAGAAAGAGAGAAGGTGAGAAGGAAGACAAATGAGGGGAAAGGCCCAAACTGCATTTACATGGCACAGCAAAACCCTGGAGGTTTCTAGCTGTGATGGGTGGCCATTCCTAGTAAAATGTGTGCTACAGATGGCAGGCCCTAGCAGTGGAGCTAGTTGCCCATGCCCTTCAGAACCATGAGGATCATGAATCTCAAACATCAAGCACTGAGTGTAATGTGTTTAACTTTAGTTATACTTTGATCTTGTGACTCTGCCCTGGTTCTTCCCTCTTCCAGTAGAAAGTATTTAATTCTTTTTTAATTTTGTAGGAGCTCAGTTATGTGACCTTCCCTGGATATTGTAGATACTTTGGATATTTTAGAAAGACTGTGGATATTTTAGAGACTGGGTATTCTGGAGAGGCTTGAACTTTAAATATTTTAAAGATATTGAATCTTTAAAATGTTTAAATTTTTAAAGACTGTGGAACTTTTAAAAGTTGAAATTTTTACAGACTATAATAGAGAATATAGAAATAATACAATATTTCTCCCTTCCCTTTTCTCCCTCCAAACTCTACCATATGCACCTATTTTCTCTTTCACACTCATAGCCTCTGTTTTTATAAAGTGTCATTGCATGCATATATGCATATACATATATATTCCTTCATATAACTTGCTCAATCTGTATAAAGTTACCCGGACTGACCCTTTTTGTATTGGATAACCAATTGGTTTGTTTTATATTATATTGTGATATTAATATTAAGATTCCATCTAGAAGAGAAATGAGACAGGAAAGGTTCTAGTTGAATAGTGATATGTTCATGTGTCAAGTTGATGAAGCATTAATTATATTAGCTAGTTTTTTGTCGACTTGGTACAAGCCAGAAGCATATGGGATCAGGGAACACCTGTTAAGAAAATTATTCCCCCAGATTGGCCTGGGGACAAAGCTTTCTTGGTTGGTAATTGTGAGGTGAGAGAGCCCAGCTCACTGTTGTCTGTGCCACATCTGGGTTGGTAGTCTAACTTCAATAAGAAAACAGGTTGAGCAATCAATAGAAATAAGTCATTAAGCCATGATAATTCTATGGCTGCTGTTTCAGTTCCTACCTTCAGGTTTCTTCCCTGCTTGAGTTCCTATCCTGATTTCATTGATGATGAACTGTGATGAGCAACTGTAAGGGAAATAACGCCTCCCTTTCCAACTTGCTTTGACCATAACAGAAATAGAAACCCTAACATAGGAAGCATTTTCATCTTCTGGTATCTTTATTGGTTCTTCATTAAGTGTTTTAAAGTGTTCATTCAAGAGATTTTTCATTTAGTGAGGCAGTTTTTTTACAAAATGGATCCTAGTTTTGAATCCAGTCTGTGAGTCTATATTGTTTAATTGAGCAATTAATAACACTAATTCCCTGCATTATTGTTGTATTGTTAATTGATTTTAGAACTCTTGATTAACTTTCCTAGGATTGTTTTATGCTTGTGTCATCCTGAGTGGAGTTAACCTTCTCTTTAAGCTTAGGTTTTTCTTCTAGTGTCTGCTGTAGAGCTGTATTGGGAACTGAAATCCTTTATATATATTTTTATCATAAAATATTTTTTCTCCTTTGATAATTATTGGAGATTTTGCTACATATAGTCTGGGCTAGTATCTGCAGTCTTTCAGAACTTATAGAACATCAATCCAAATCCTTCTGGTTTTCAAAATTTCTACTGAAAAATCAGATGTTATTTGAAAGGGTTTACCTTTATATGTGACTTAGTCTTTTTTCTCTTGCAGGTTTTAATAACATTTCTTTGTTCTACAAATTTAATGTTTTGTTTATAATTTGTCATGGGGATTTTCTTTCCTGGTCCTGTCTATTGGTGTTCTGTATGACTCTTTTACATGGATAGACATCTCTTTCTTTTAGATTGAGAAACTTTTCTTCCATGATTTTAAAAAAATATATATTCTCTGTCTTTGACCTGGGTTTCTTCTCCTTCCTCCATAATTATTATTCATAGTTTAGTCTTTTCATAGTGTCTCTGATTTCCTGGATGTTTGTGCCTAGATTGTTATAACTTTAACATTTTTTAACTAATTAATCCAATTCTTCTACCTTCTCTTCAAGTCATTAAATACTTTCTTCCAATTCAGAATATCCATTATGAAGATTTCCTCTGAGTTTTTTGATTTTCTGAACTTTTCAACATTTATTTCACTTCTTTTTGTTAGTAATTTTCACTGTTGACTTCTATTTTCATGTCTTTATTGTTTTCATGATCTCACTCAATGGCCTGGATTCTCACATCATGCACACATTGTTCATATTCTTGTTAATGTCCTGAAACATATCTATAGTTGCTATTTTTGAGACTTTGTCTTGTGCTTCAACTAAGCTGCTTTTCTTGGGGAATTGTAATGTAGGGGTATGACTTCTGGGGAAGGCATATTGATTTGCCTGTTTATGTTTGGTTGATTGGTTGGTTGGTTGGTTGGTTTTGGTTTTGTTTCTGGTCTTTTTTTTTTTTTTTTTGCCCTGGGATTTAGATATCTGGACTTACAACTTTTGTGACAATTATTAGTGTGACTATCTAGCCTAGCCTTTTCACTCTATCATGAAGGGAATTCAAGGAAATGGAACTCAGGACATAAACCTGAATGCAGAAACTGATGTAGTAGCCATAGAGGAATGCTACTTACTGGCTTGCTCCCCAAGAACTATCTGCTCTGGAATGCAAACTCCTACAATGAGGCTAGAGCTTCCTACATCAAATCATAATCGAGTAAATTCTCCAAAGACTTTCCTAAAAGACAAACTAATGAGGGCAATTTTTGGACTTGAGGTTTGCTTTTCTTGTATGATATATCTTGTGTCAAGTTAACAACATTAATAACATAATTAGTAGCACAAACCTACCTGTGAGTTTCCAGGTGATTTTTCTGTCTCTGCCTCCCATCTTTCTGTAGGAGTGTTGCCATTACAGATGTGCACCACCTCATCTAGCTTTATTTTTATGTGGGTAACAGAAAAAAAATTAGTTCATTAGGCCTGCATAGATAGTGCTTTTACCCACTGAGCTATCTCCTTAGACTCTCCTCCTATTTCTTATGGGTTTTGTCTGTTCATACCTTTTCAAAGCCCAAGGAGCCTAATTAAGTTACTTACTTGAGCTCTCTCTGGTTTGTAAGTGTATTCATGATTATAAACTTTACTCTTAGGACTGCTGCTACTATACCTCATAGGTTTTCATAATTTGTGTTTTCAATTTTATTTCATTTAAATATTTCTTTATTTTTATTTCTTCAGTGACTCAGTCATCATTTAACAGTATATTGTTAAATTGCTATGAATTTGTATATTCTCTGTAGTTTCACTTTTTGATTTCTAGGTATTATTCTACTAGAGTATAAAGCTTTTTCAATTGCCCTGTACTTGTTGAGATTTGGTTTATATCCTAATATATGGTATATTTTAGAGGAAGATTCATAGGTTCCTAAAGAGAATGTGTATTCTGCAGTGTTTGAGTAAAATATTCCATAAATGCCTATTGATTCTGTTTGCTCTATAGTATTATTTGTCTTCAATGTTTCTGTATGTATTTTTGTCAGTAACACCTTTGTCTTGGTGAAAGCAGGAAGTCATCTACTATTAGTCTGTGGTAATTAATTTGTAATGTTATATCTAGTAGTATGTTTTATGAAACTAAATGCATTTATGATCATAATGTCTTATTGATAGATTGTTCCACTAATCAGCATAAATTGACACACTTTATCACGTTTTATTTATTTTTTAAGTCTAATTCTTCAAATATTAGAGTGACAATGTCTTTATTTTATTTCTACTTACTTAAAATGCCTTCTGCTCTATATATCATGGTTTTTGTTACATGGAAGTGACGTCTTTTAATTCCCATTTCACTTGAAATGTGCAACAGAAATGGTATCTAAATTTTAAAAAAAATTGTTCTCAGGATTCTGGATAGAATTGTTTGTTTATTCTGCTTTAGCAATCAGAACAATAATTCTGGGGCTGTTTTACAGACACAGCAGCCTTATTCATTTCCTATAATTTGAGGACTTGCTTCCTTTGGTATACCATAAGTCAAGGTTCTATCATCTGTGTCTTTCAGCATTCCTGTGTTCAAGTTCTCACAAGAGCCCATTAAGCTACAAGTACTCAACAGCTTTCCCAACTCAAAGTTCCAACCACTTCCATAATCTTCCTTCAGACAATAGTGTCAAGAATCTCACATTAACTTTGTAGATATTTCTGCCTTACTTAGGGTTTCTATTGCTATGCTAAAATACCATGACCCATTAATCCCACAGATGCAAGGAGCACAACCACCAAACCAAATCATGGTCAAATTAATTAAAGCAAGCAATTTACTAAAGGATACGTTTTAAATAAAATTTGTGTATATAGGCTGTCTCTCCCTAAAGTCAAGAGATCTGCACTGGAGATGGGCAAGATAGTGGTTTCCATAATTCTGGAGGAGAATTTTTTCCACATTGGGTGATTTAGCAGGTAAATATATAAGGCTACAGAAGCACAACAAGTTTATCATAAGAATCTTCTGAAACAGAGACATAGTTGCAAAATGGTCATAACAAGATAGCCATAAAAACAGATATCCATAACAACATTTTGAAACAGAAGCATGGGTGCCTTTTCTGGAACAGACAGTAAAGAACCATTTGTACGTAAGGTTATAGGTGGGGCATAGCCCAGTCCTTGAGAAACAGGTGCCCTCAAGATCACAAACAGGAATGAATGTAGCTTGTCTTTACTGTAAGATGCCTTTCAATCCGAGGATGGAGGGAGATTGGTTTATCAGACCAAAACCAACTTGGGGAGGAAAGGGCTTATTTCATGTTACAAATATCAGGTCACTATGCAAAGTTAAAACATACAGAGAGGTGTTAGAATTCAAAACACTGCAAGTGTCTTTAAACTTCTTCCTAATTATAATGACTACCACTGTAAATTTTAGAACTAATACAAATCCAATGGTATTCGGCATGGCACTCAAGATGGCACCTTACCCTTAAATTCTGAACCTCCTTCCAATAATGTGAATAGGATAAAGAGTATCAATCCTTTCTTCCAAATGCCTATCTAAATCCTCTTGTATATTCAACGCATTAGTAACATTTTTTGCTAAATGATTAACAAAAGTAGCTGTCTTAACTTCTTGTGTCACAGCAATTGCAGAAGCAGTGGTGCTAGCCATTAATGTAATTAAAGCTGTTATACCAGCAATAATTAAGCCCACTACCCTCTTGCTTCTGCTTAAAATATGACTCACTTTTCCCAGTACTTGCAAACTATGTTTAGAATACCAAGGTTCTATGATACTCACCTCACTAAAACAAAAGCTGGTTGATAGACCTCTCCACAAGTGACATGCCAGATTTCAAAACACAAACACAATCAGAAAGTATACAATCAATGCAACTTACATTAAATACTGTAGAAGAAACAAAAGTAATTTTAACTTGACAATTAAAAGAGCCTTAACACATGTGTTAACACCTGTTTGAAATCCAGATCCTGCCCCAACTTTTCTCTTGCTAACATAACATCATAGAGGACTGCATCTAACTTCCAAATATGTCTCTGAAAATGTCCAGCACCTTCCAAATGAAGACTGTTATTTCCAGTACTGGATTGATTTCTAGACCAGTCCATGATAGAGTCCAAATAATAGGTCACATTTCAGAAAAATATAAGAATCATTATAACTTCTCTTTTTAATTCTCTGTCCCACAAGTTCTAAAACTTGAGGCAAGGCCTTAGAAACAGTGATCACGGAAATGTTCACGGAACTTTGTTTATTGCCTTGCTTGTTCTTTGACTATTTGTGTTTATTGTCTTGGTTGTTTTTTGACTATTTGCATCTATTGTATTGCTAGTTCCCCAACCTAGAACTGACCTTAATACTTGCATGTAATTAAAATTGTATAAAAGCAAAAAGGAGAAGGGGGATGAGATAGGGTGGATCTAGGGAGGAGAAATGGGGAAAGGGAATGACATCTGAAATGTAAATAAATAAAATATTCAATAAAATGAATTAAGCTTATATATATATATATATATATAAAATATATATATATATTATATTTATATATATATATAAATCAGGCCATACTCCATCACTGAGAGAAGGCAAGGCAGAAACTCATGTGAGGAACCGAAGCAGAAATCATGGAGTGATGCTGCTTAATGGCTGGTTTGTCATGGCCTGATTTCTTATACAATTTTGGACCATCTTGCCCAGGGGTAGCACCTCTCAAATATAAGTCATTACTCAAGAAAATTTCTCACCAGACTTGCCGACATACTGATCTGTTGGAGTATTTTCTCAATTGAAGATCCCTCTTCAAAAATGACCCTGCTTGTATCAAGTTGACAGAAAAAACAAAAAGAACAAGAAGCATGTTGGACAACAAGCCAACCTAAAACTGTGACTGGATCATGAGATAGAAGAACACAAGACAGCTGGAGCTATTGTATCTACAATCATTCACCTTGAGCCCCAGTGCAGGAGACAGAAGACTATTCAAGGAAGAAGTCAGGAGTTTTCAGAGATTCTTGAGAACTAGAAACAGCACCCACACTAGAATAGTCTACATAGTTCATGAGACAAAGCTAACAGTCCCAAACCACAGTGCAGGTTAGAGAAATCTAGTTTTGTCATGAAATAGAGAATTATTTCCCATGGAAAAGAGAGAATTATTGCCAGGACTTAGAGGTCATTTAAAGATATGTTAGCTCTTCATAATCAGGTTTGAATCTCATTTTGCATTTCCATGGTCAGAACAGAAATAGAAGTTTCACAATTGCCCTCTTTAGAATTTAAAATACCATGCAAAACAAAACAAAAAACACAGAAATATCAGGGTATTGTGGTCCTGGACAGAAATATGACACCCTGACCTACTTCAAATAATATGGAATATTATTGTCTCCCCTCCCTGGAAGGAATTATTCCAGCTGGGCTTGTCATTTTCCTGACCAGAAGATTATTCCTCAGGAAGGCTAATTCACATGAAGATAGATAGACTAAGGAGATGGGAGGAATAATTATGCCTTTAATGTGGTAATATACTATCCTTCACATAAGCCCCCTCCTTGCAACACTATAGAAGTTCATCCACGCAACTTAGCAAGTGCTAAGCTTGTCCACATTTTTATATTATTACAAAAAAAAATACAAAGATAGATAGATAGATAGATAGATAGATAGATAGATAGATAGATAGATGATAAATAGTTAATACATACATGCATACATACATACATACATATATACATACATAATTTTTCTTTCCTTCCTTCTACCTCTTTTTCTTTTAGGTACTGACAAAAAGCATCCTTTCCTTGACCCTCTGGGATATTTTATTATTCCTCTGAAGTCTTCCTCTTCCTTTCTCCCAAGTAAATGTTTGCTGACCACCAATTCTAAACATGCTTTCTGGGATATTAACTTAAAAGACTTGACTTTCTTTCTTCCTTTTATTCATCTACCTCCTCCTAGAAGTTGCTAAGATTTCAACTTTCCCACCATGTTGTTTTTCTCTCAAACTCTAATAAAATTATCAGTGAACTTTTTCTGAGTCTGTTTCTAATTTTGTTTTAACAAGGTGAGTAACCTCATCTTCCCTGATTATAAAATGAACATTTCTTAGGCAATAACCTAATTACTTTGTACATGCCAGGTCCTTCTATGTTCAATGTTTTCTTGTCTCAACATTGGTCTTCTTGCTAGAAGTTTGATAACATACTTCTATGAATGTGGAAGTTATCCATCATAAGACTTGTATAATATCTACCTATCATACTTACTAAGAATTAGATAAGCCACGTGGTAAAATAATAAGCTATTAGAGAATGCACTAAGCAATAAGCATCCTTGACCATCATTTATCATTGTCATACCGATTAGAGGCATGTATAGGCAATATGAAATATAAACACATTCACGAACCATATGAATTTTTCTTAAATTTGCTAGTATCATGAAAATCTCCAGTTTGAAGTATAGTCTTGTTTTTGTGATATTTCACTTGAGTATTTGCTTTGGAATTTCATAAACACAGCTATTCATAAAACTACTATCACATGATACATTTTCTACCACAGAAACATGGAATTTCTTCTATATAAAGAAGTACCACGATCTATTGTATAAACTGAGTTCCTGTCAGTCTCCAAAAAAACTAAAAAAAAGACCACATGACTTTTATTTCATGGCAAATTGTAATTAGGAGCAACACAGATTTCTGAACAAACTTTCTCATGCACCCTTTACCTGGCAGAATTACTTTCATGCTCTATTTTAAATATTACAAAACAGTTAAACAGTAGGGAAATATGGTCATACTTTAAAGTCTGAAAGTGGGAGTGGCAGGCAAATGTCTGGCTAACACTGCTCCAAAATTTCTTCTGTCTATTCTATCAACTTTAATCTAAAGGTCTAGGAAAACAAATTAACAACAGTTCCAGGCAGGATCACTTTGAACCATGCTTGCTTGGCTTACCTTTGACTGTTATATTGAAGAAGCATTGCTGCTTCTTTTTCTATGTGTGCAGGATTTAAAGTGAGGGAATTTTAGTAGGAGGCCTTGAGAAAAACTAAGCCCTGGTCTGAAAGTCCCAAAAGAAGAAACCACACAGAACAGCAGAAAGCAGACAGCTTTGTAATCAGACAGATGTGGGTTGGAAACCAGACTCTGCTCATTGCTCTGTCATCAAGCAAAATTGCTTGATGAAATGCTGTTGAAGTTGCTTATTGCTGCATAACAAACCACCTCAAAACTTGGTGGTTTGAAATAGCAACCACTTTACCACAGGCACGGATTTGTGGGTAGAGAATGAGGTCCATGCAATTCAGGGACATGTTGTCTCTGTTCCACAATGTCTACAGTGGCATGGGAATGTCTAGATAGCTGAAGTCTGCTCATATGTTTAGAAACTATATTTTGGCTGATATAATATTTTTGGATGTTTGTTTAGTTTCATTTGATTTGATTTGATTTGATTTGATTTGTTTGGCTTGGATTGGTTTGGCTTGGTTTGGTTCTTCTCCAACCAGCATGACAATAAGGCTGGAATGCATCTAAGATGACTAGAAAATCTCTCTCTCTCTCTCTCTTCTCTCTCTCTCTCTCTCTCTCTCTCTCTCTCTCCCTCTCTCTGTATGTGTGTGTGTGTTCTTTCTGTGTATATTTCTTTCTATCTCTCTCTGGTTGTTGCTCTTTCTGTTTGTCTTTCTGTCCCTTTGTGTCTGTGTGTCTCTCTCTGTCTCTGTCTTTCTTCTCTGTCTCTCTCCCTCTGCTCTGTCTTTCTTTGTCTCTCTCCCTCTATCCCTTTCTCTCAGTCTTTCTCTGACAGTCTGCCTGCTACCCTTCTCTCTATTTTCTTCTCCCTGCCTCAGAATACAAATAACATTTCTACATAATTATCTTTAGCTACCTCAAAATACATCAAAATAAGAAGAAAAGCAGAAAATATAGTATACATTTAATGTATATTGAAAAGTAGACCACAGAGATCCAATGGATAATTTCCCCTACCTGCTAGTCCATCTTGTATCTTGACATGAAGTTTAGGTTTTGAGTACAGGGCAGTCCCAGTCAAGATGTATCCCTAGCCTCGTTATCTGGGTCCAGTCTCTCCTATAAGGTAGTCTGAGAAATTATCAGCACTGTGAGAGTTCTCTTTCCAGAAGAAAAGTTCTTCCTCTTTCATGCCAGGCTTTTCTTTATCCTAGCATTAGATTCCTGGGAATATGGA
Organism: Mastomys natalensis; assembly: GCA_021653895.1. Lineage (NCBI taxonomy): Eukaryota > Metazoa > Chordata > Mammalia > Rodentia > Muridae > Mastomys > Mastomys natalensis. The sequence goes on along the minus strand of JAJTUV010001211.1, from coordinate 468,280 downwards.
GGTATTCAAGTTATCCTGGGGTGAGGCATAGGGGGCGCGTGGTGCATTGTTTCACAATCTGGTAGCCAAAGGAAAGTATACAAGTATATTTTTAGAATGTCTTCATATTTGCCATGCCAATTAAATTTTATTACTTTAAATTTTAATACCTCAGTTAATATGGCTGAAACAAATATCACAAAGAGAATACAAGAAGATGCTTTTTATCCCAGGTTACAGCCTGAAGTTAGTCAAGAAATTCTAGACAAGAATTTGAAGACAGGCCTGTTTGCTATTCTATACAGTATTACCAAAGAACTCATTTCACAGGCAAAGAATGTCAGCAGCAATAGAGGATGTTCTTTGCTGGCTGGCAGACTGGCTCATACTCAGTTAGCTTTCTAATATACGTCATGACTAAATGCCTTTGGAAGGCTAGGCCTTCCAAAATTAACTACTAATCAAGATAATCACCCATAAACATTCCCAAGGGCAATCTGATTTAGAAAATTTGCAAGTGTGGCTCTTATTTCAGATGACTGGAGACTGCGTTGTGTTGACAGTTAAAGCTAACTAGGATAAGAAAGAGAGAGACAGAGAGGCATAGAACAATCACATCTCTTGCTGGAATGGTGATGGCGACACAGAACTTACAGCCACTATTTACCCATAATGTAATAGGTAGTAAATGTCCCTGATCTGTTTTTGGCCCATATTGTCATGACTTGAAGAAATCTATATTCATTCTTTATTATGTCATTGGCTGCTATTGTCTTAGAAGTATGTACTACTGTATGGATGGGTAACAAATCTTAGAAAGGAACAGTACTTAAAACAAGTTTTTAATGAAGTCTGACCATCGGAAATGACCTCTGGGCATTAAGCCCCTTTCTGTGGACTTACAAGGGACAAGGGGAAGCACATTTCTTTTAAAAAGACACAACCATACCTGAGGGGTAGAAACGGAACAACAACAAAACAAAAAACATTAAAAAGAGAGCTCCAGCTAAAAATTCCAGCTCTGATGCAACCACAGCAAATAGTTCCTTAAATTCTACATTTCTGTTCTCTGAATGCAAGACTGTATGGCATATGAGAGAGCTCACAGGCGTGCTCAACAGTCTTTCTGTCTGGATATAGCAATGTCAGTGGGCATACTAAACCAGGCTCTCTGATTTTTAATCCATCTGTCACCTCAAACATTTCATTTCCCTAAGTACACTCATACTCTCGGCACAAGTGACTCTACCAGAAGTAATCTGAGAAACAGCCTGCAGAGAAGATAGAGGACCAAGGAACATGTACCCTATTCTACCCTGCTGGGTACTGTCCTATTACTACAAAACTCAGTCCAAGACTGCTTTCCCAAGGACAACATTTGGTTTCCCTCTCTTCTGAAGGTTGCAGGATGATCTCCCAAGAGAAATCTATTTGCACTTCTAGCTACTGAAATCTGGTTTCTATTCTCATGAACATATCAGAACATTTCTAGAGCCACTGTTAGGTAAAAAATTAAAAACATCTTGAGACACAGAACAAGGAATTCATGGTCAGTAGAGATCACTAACAACTTGTTAAAATTAGCCATAATAATAATAATTTTGAGCCTCTTCAGGGGCAGAGTGACCAAAAATGAAAAAGAAGCAAGGACACAAAGACATACAAGTCTAAACAAGAAAATGAGTAATGGGTCATCTGGTACTCTTGAGTCCAAAGATTCGTGGTCAAAAATAACTGGTCTATGCAAATTGCTGATGTTTAAAATATCCAATTATGTGTAACCGCGCCAAATCTCCCTGCTCTTCCTACCCTACCTATAAAAGTTCCCAACTTCCTGGGGTCTTGGTCGAAATCCCCTGTCTCCTGCGTGAGATATGATTCGAACCAAGGGGCCTCTCGTTATTAAACTACCTTTTTGCTAATTGCATCAAGATGGTCTTGTGTGTCCTTGTCTTGGTGGTAAGCCTATTCCCAGATCAGTGTGAGGGACTCCCCCTTGTGAGGCCCTTTCACCACTACTGACACATAGCTATAAAAACAATATACATATATATATATATGAACACTTTATTCTGCAGAGGCTCCCCATGCTGGAGTCTACCATTTACTAAAATGGGATCGCCCCCCCCAAGTGAGCTCACAGGCCCAATTTAAAGCACATTGAGGGAATTCCAGGGAGGGGTTGATGACCTTTATCTTAATTGGTTGGCTCTATATCTAGGGACATTCAAGAACCATTGCTGGGAAGATGGGGTTGGAAACTGTGCTTGGGGAGCCTAGAAACTGTTGCTGACCCATTGCCTCAGGCCAGGTGGTAAGGCAGCTACTGATCGGCTGCCTGAGGCCTAGGGTTTTTCCAGTAACTGACTTGCCTAGACTTGCTTAGTTCTTGGAAACAGAGATTTAGGCCTAGTCTCCTGAACTGCCAATTTGAAGCTTGCCATGGAGTAGGCTGTCTCAGTCCTCAAATTCCCTCCTTCAGTAATGAGCCATCTCAAATCTTTAAGATGTTTCTATGGGCTGGTATTGTTGAGAATTATCAATTGAACAGTAGAAATATGTTCCTTTACAAACTTAACTAAAGCATTGATTATGCATGGACTGCAAGTCAAGGCTAACATCAGTAGGATAAGAGGACGGGTCAGGGTAGAGACAAGGGTGGTCAGGCAGGGAGACCAGTTGAAGAGGAACTCAAAACACCCCTGAGACTGTTCTCTTTCTGTTCTTCTGTCTTGTAGTCTCTTTCTGACCAAGGTCATAGATTCTTTGAATACCATTGAGTGGTCAACATAGAAACAATATTACTCACCTAAGCCTGAATAGAGTCCTCCCTGCTGGAGGAACAAGTCTAGGCCTCTTCTGTTCTGTAAGACTACTGCCAGAGAGAACAGGGATTCCTTCAGGACCATAATAGACTTTTTTCATCTCCTGTGTATCTACATCTATAGTCATCTTAAGGGTCTCATAATTTTTATCTTGGAGTATTAGAGCTGAGGCCTCTATATTACCAGGTTCTGTCAGCTCTATGCCAAGGAAAGAACATAGTAACACAGCAGAAATCGCCACCCCTTTTACCCAGTGGTTTGGAGATGCTAGCTGGGTGAAGATGTCGTGTCCGGAGTAATAAATCACTCTGGATACAAGCTCCACTACAACAATCCTCAGTCTATTTACAACCAGGCCATAAATGCATGGAGTAAGCCCCAATGTACAAGTCCTCCAAGTGTTCTCTGGGGGTAGCCTTTATCCCGCAATAGTAGTGGTTACAGTGAACTTACAGAAATGAGGATATTTTATTTGTAATGCAGAGTCCCTATCCCATAACCAACAGTTCTGTTAAGTCTATGCAGGAGGAATTAACAAACTAGAAAGTGGAGGCAGTTGGTTCAATGAAGTGGGACCTTGCTGAGGCAAAAGGGTGGTGGGTCCTGATGAGGGAGCGATGATGAACTGAGGCAGAGGTTGGGGGCAGTTGTCTGGACCTTGGTAGGGAATAAGGGGACCATGGGTCTCTAGAGGCTAAGTTGGAACAGTTGGGCAGTAAATGGGAGTCCCGGATCATAACCAGAGTCTTCCCAGCAGTCCAATCTGCCTTCTTGCCAGCCGCCGTGAACTTGATAACAATATTGTTGCATCACCACCTCGGGTACCCAGATAGTAAAGGGGCTCAAAACAAGTCCACAAGTCTCTCTCCTAGAAGGCTGAGTGTCCTTTCTGGAGCTGGGTTCTTTAGCTCTCTCTTTATCAGGACTGCTAGGGATCACAGCAATGAGTGGCACTTTTGCCAGTCTCTGGTCTGTCAATACTTGGGGTTTCCTGGTTGTTGGAAACCTTCTCTATTATGGCTACTAGCACAGTCAGTTGCTTACCCACAAAATTGCCCAAGTGCTGAAACTACCAATAGATGTCAGGGGCAGCTTGATTAACAAAAGCCATGTTTACAGCTGAATAGTATTCTCTGGCTTCTGAGTCTAAAGGCTTGTAGGTCCTATAGGCTTCAAAAAGCCTGGTGGAGTGCTTTGTGCCTGTTACATCCTGGGAATCAAAGAAAAATTTGTACAAGAGGACAAAAAGCCTGAATAGAATATATACAGACAAACATACAAAGACATTCCCAGAAAAATAAAAACAGAATAGAAAGGCTATCTCAGATGGTCTTCCTTCCTGTGCATGGGTGGGCCCACTGACACACAGCTGGTTCAGAATTCAGATGAGAACTAACAAGTTCTGCTACTTCTAGTAGGTGGTTGGAAGCATACTCCATTTCCCCTGGCTTGGTGAAAAAATACACTTCCCCTTTGTTCCTCTTGGCCTCCAGATTAAACCTGGAACAGAAATACAGAGATGGACAAGACAAGAGACAACTGGGCACCCTGACTTACTAATAGGAAAAACATTCCACTATTTGTGTCAGGGGGTCTCCATCCCATCCCAGACAAGAGCTCCAAAATGTAAGGGTTCATGACTCATTGAAGAATGATACCCAGACTCAAATAGCATGTGCAAAAGCAAAGAGTGTTTATTCTGCTGAAGTCCAGCATTCTGAAGACTTCCATTTACAAAGATGGAGGCCACACCATATATTTTTACCTTCATCCTACTTGGCACTCTACACCAGCATTTGGCACTGTTGGCTTCCCTTCCATAAAATACTCTTCTATTGTGTTGAGGGGATACAAACACATGTCTCCTTTTCTCTATCAAACTATTTTTCTCATTTCCTTCATATATTCATTCTTTATTATCAGCTGGGACTTCTCCTTCTTACTCTATTCTCCTGTCTGCATCTTCTCATTCCCATTACAGATTGATTCTCCCTTATCAGCTAAAGGTTCTCCTTAATCTATTCTACTTGTCTCCAGACAAGCTCATCTATGGCTGTCCCTAGAGACCTTCTAAATGCACAAACGTGTACATCTCCAGTACAGCTTCCTCCTGTAAGTGGATTCTCCATCCATAGTGTCTCCATATACCATATTTACAAAATGTACAAAGATGAATCTTTGCCCATCAAGCATGATCTTTTTATTTCTAAAATTATTTCTCCTCTACCAAAGCCAGAAACCTAAGCCAACCTTGTTAGATTCCACTCTCTCTTCTTGTTCCAATCATTCTTATCTCCTAGATTTGCATCTGTTATTTTTCTGCTCCAGTGATTTTTCAACTATCCAGTTGTAATAGACTAATACATTCTAATCTTCAAACTATTCATAGACTGAAATATATTCAGTGGATGTCAAATGGCACTGTTCTATTGCTGTGAAAAGACCAAGGAGCTTATAGACATATTTAATTGGAGATTTGCTTGCAGTTTCAGAGGATGAATCCATGACTGTCCTGGAGAAATGCATGGTACCAGGCAGGCAGTTGTGGCAGTGAAACAATAGCTGAGATATTATATCTGATCACAAGCACAAGGAGAGAAAGAGAGAGAGAAGAGAGAGAGAGAGAGAGAGAGAGACAGAGACAGAGACAGAGACAGAGACAGAGAGAGACTGAGAAAGACAGAGAAACAGAGATAATTGAGATCTTACTCTTACATCTCATCATAAGCACAAGGAGAGACAGAGACAGAGAGAGACAGAAAGAGACAGAGAGGGAGAGGGAGAGGAAAAGGGAGAGGGAAGGAGAGAGAGAGACTGGGGTGGTGAGCACTTTTGAAACCTCAAATCCCACCCCACAGAAGGCTTTCCCACCATCAATGCTGATATTTTACTGTGCTCAAGCTGCACAAATCTTTTCTCAACCTTTCTGATTTTCATGGTCCTCCTTGTAAAATGTCATGATCTGTTCCTCTTGCTAGTTTCTTCCCTCTAACTGCCTAAACACCCATGTACCTTGCTGTGTGCATTAGATTGTACTTGCACCCTATCCAACTGGACACTGGACACCTGCTTTTGTAATTAATATTTCCCACAAGTTGAATACCTCACACCTATAGTCTGACATTCTGATAAAATGGGTGCAGGAACTCAGATATTTGAAAACTCCTCCCTCCAAAAATCTCATCATGGCTATAAACTATAAGCTGTCTTATAAAAAAGAGCCTCAGTTGTAAACTGTTAATAAGAAATTTTTACTTAATAAGAAAATTTTGATTGTAAAGGTCTTGATATAAACAATCAAAGGGTGATAGTTACCATTAGTTGGTAGCAATGCAAAAGAATCTGATCACAAAGATTTAGGGGGTCTCTTGACAGCATAGCTGGTCAGGTGATATATAGGGTCCACCAAATGTCAGTCATGTTTCTGTATATCTAGAACTTTTTTCACACTGCAAAGGCATCTTTGATTTGCAGTTACCTATGAGAGACCTGTTCTTATCTCAAGAAACAAAGGCACGGTGTTTGCTATGTTCTAACAACCCTTTGGAGAAACTCTTCAAGGCTCTGAGCATTAGAGCTGTGGAGAAAATCTAGATATCAAATTGAATCTGAACCTTTGAAACTATTTTGGGTCAGCTACACAGCAGAAGTTGGAGGCTGGCAGAAAGCCCATAAATTGAGGCAAAAATAAACCAAGGACCATTTTTAAAATGCTCTAAGTGCCAAATGTATGAGATGTTAAAATTGCAATATAATGGACTAAAAATTTACAAAAGTGGCTTCCCAAAGGTGGCATTTAGCATTCCAGCCCAGGAAAAAAAGGGGGGGGGCAGTTTTATAGGGAAAAGTCTGGGGAATACACAGGGCTCCTCCCTGGAATTCAGTCTTTCAGAAATCTGTGAATCCTCCCATCCAAGACTACTTGGAATTTATTGTCCACCAGAAGTTAAGAGAGCATGCATTGGACAGCCAGAATCAAGAAGGAGCTTCATAAAAATTAATTGGGCTGCTCAGCTTTTAACCATATTCAGAATATGCTTCCCCACTTGCTACTCTTAGCCTAGAAACATGTCCCCTGCTCCCACCTCAATCTCCAGTCATCCCAGGAAACACATGGGTATATTGGTTCCTCATTTATGATCTTATTTTCCTAAGCTCCAGGAAAGGTATGATTTATGCTCACTCAGCATCATAGATGTTTTCTTGAAGACTGGGTGTAGCCTAGGCTTCTCCCTCCCAGCTTTGCCCAGCCTACCATACTCAGCTTCCATGGCTCTAGTCCATTTTCACCCTCTTTTTCTCCAATTAGGAACTGTTACAAAATTACACATGGACAGATTTATGCATTGCTGGAGACCAGCTCATTCCCACTAATAGCCTAAAAGAAGAGTATGTTCTATGTCAAAAATCTTTTGCATGTAATCCAACTGTTTTCTTGGAAATGGTTTCTTTTGTCCCAAGCCTACAATTTTTTTTTAAGGTTTGAATTTTATGGGCCTGATACGAAGTCTGTCAACATTTTCTCTGTATGACTTATTCTTATTTGGGGTACAGTGTGTTTCCAAAGCATGCAAAGGCTTGTGGGTATTTCTATTATCCTATGCCAAAAGAAGGCATAGGAAAGGAGAGGGTGGGAGAGGCAGAGGAATAGGCTTACCAGTCAAACCTAGAGACTTAGGCATGCTTGGCAATGTCTCTACCACTGAGTTAAAGCAGAAATGATAACCTATTGAGATACTTTCGAAGTGCCAACAGCAAATTCAGCTATTCTCTTCTTGTTCAGGAAAACCCTCACTGAGGTCACACAGACTTCAAGGTACAGAGAAGGTTTTAAGTACCCCAAAGCTACAACATATCATTTCAGAACCCTTTAGCTGCCTCTCATGGAAATGATTAAGGTAGTGAGAAGGGCAGCAGCACAATATTACTCAAGTTCAATTGTCCCTAAAGGCTTCCGTGCTTAGCTATGTTATAAACACCTAGAATTATTGATGGGACATAGTGAATCTTCATAGGTTTTAGATAGACATGAGCGATTTTAATCAACCCACAAAACTGGAAGATGTGAGTCCTTAATGCTTATGGGATGTTCATTTATACAAAAATTCCAAAAGGGTGATCTCTGTCTACCACTGACTTCATATATACACACATATACAAAATTTAATTTAATTAAACAAACAGTGGAAAGCTAAGCCATCCTTCTACTTTCCTGTCCAAATACATTGTTCATCAGTAACCATTCTTAGAAAAGCCAAAAGTACACAGACATCTAGACATTCTACAGTAAGGGTAAAAAAGATAAGGTTTGCTTACATGCCAATCCCTGTCCCTGTCTTTCTTTCTCTATCTTTCCTACTTTCCATGGTCATTGCAAGATTTAAATGTAGGAAGATGGCCAAGGACTCTGTGTGACATTAGTGTACATTTAAGTCACTCTAACTCCTCCTTCTTTCCATGCTGCCTATCATACTTTCCCCTAGTGTCTGTTTCTTAGTCCCTCAGGCCTCTACTTCCCATTCTACCAAAGCAAAGCATTCCATAATTACTGGCTATACATTGTTGCAATCCGTGAAATTTTAATAAGATAAAAAAAAGTTTGTTTGATGCAGGAGAGATGATCCAGAGGTTAACAGCACGTGCTGTTCTTCCAGAGGACACTACTTCAGTTCATGGCATGCATATCAGGTAGCTCACAACTGTTTGTACCTCCAGGTCCAGAACATCTGAAACTCTTCTGACTTCCAGAAGCACCAGCACACACAGGCCATATACAAATATAGATATACAAATAAAAATTTTAAATAATTTTTCTATAAACTGGGAGGAGGGGAGGGAGGGGAGACTGCTGTCAGGATGTAAAAATAATTTTTTAAAAAAAAAGTTTATATGTCTATGTTTAAAATAACACTAGTATACATGTTTTTATTTAAATATTTAACTATATCTTTTAAGTATGCATATTTTCCTATTCTATTCCCATATACTTTGATCTTATAATCTAACATGATTATCAAATACAAACAAGACTTTAGTGACTAACCCTAGAATTCTGTGCTTTCACAGCCTGGTAATGCCGTGAGTCTAATAATGTGATCTAGCAATGAAGTGATGCACACTGTTTGCCAATGTCTAGTCTAAATGCCTTATACATAGACGTTTATGGTCTGTCAAACCCAGTGATCTATCATCCCTTGTTCAGAGGTGAGGAGACTGAGGTATAGAGAATGAAATAACTGCCTTTAGTAACTTCCTGCACTCTAGCTCCAGACTTAGATATTCACTTCTCTAACACTCTAAGGCCTAGGGCAATTTCCGAGTCAGTGGAAACATACAAATGTATTTAAGGATACTTTAAACCATACCACTTAGTAAAGAGCATGTACATTATTAGTATATATGACACTGCTCATCTTAGTATTCTTCAGATTTGGTACGAAGGTAGAACTTTTTGGTCTTTCTAGGAACTTTTAACTACAAAATCCATTATCAATTGATACACAAGTCCCCTGCATGAGAAAGACATAATTGAATGCAGTAGCAACCCTTGCCAATTGAGGGGGGAGGGTTGGGGATGTGCAAGCCTTCAACTAACTACCTTGGAGCCTCAGGATATGTTTGTACATGTCAGCCTTGATTTACAAATAGGAGCCCAGCATAACTGTCTTCTGAGAGGCTCCACAAAGCAGCTGACCTAAACAAATGCAGAGACACACAACCAAACGTTAGATGAAGCTCCAGAAATCTTATAGAAGAGTTGGAGTGATGATGGAAGAACCCTGCAGAGACAGAAAGTCCACAAGATGGCTATAAGAGTCAACTAACCTGTACCCTTGGAGGTTCCCAGAGACTGAACCACCAAGCAAAGAACATACAAGTGCTGGACCTAGTCTCCCCCTCACATATGTAGCAGATGTACAGCACGGTCTTCATGTGGGTCCCCAACAACTGGAGCAGGAAATTACCCAACTCTTTTGCCTGCCTGTGGATCCTGTCCTCTAATTGGTCTGCTCTCCTGGGAGAGAATGTGTCTAGTGCTGCAGTGACTTGAGATGTCAGGATGAGCTGGTACCCAGTGGGGACCTCTCTCTTCTCAGAGGTGAAGGGGAGGGCTAGTGATTTTTGTGTTTGGAGGGTGGGGAGAAGAGGAAGACTGTAATCAGGATATAAAGTAAAGAAAGAAAAAAGGACTCTCATAACTGAACCACTGCTTAGTGTATTAGAAAGGTCCACACTAAGAAGACCCTCAGAAGTGATGCAAGGTGGTGACATTACTCTAAAACTGCTGCTGACCATGGCTGCCCCAGAGTTATAATCATACCATGTAACCAGTTTTATTTTTATCATCATCATTAATTTTCTCATTCGTTATCTATTCTTCAACAATGCCTCTAAAACAGATTCTATTATCAACATGTTACATGTAACGAAATTGACCAGTAGAGAGGTCAAGTAAATTCTGCAAATATAGAAAAATAACTGGTGGAAAGAAGAGTTTCTTTTGGACCACAGTGTGAGGGGAAGTCCAAGATTCTGAGGAATGCATGGCTGCAGGTGTGTGAGCCCCTGATTATGCTGCACCTACAGTCAAGAAGCTGAAAGAGACAAATGTTCCTGCTCAGTAAGATTTTTCCATTTGATTCAAGTCAGGGCCCAAATCCATGGAATGGTGCTGTCCCACCTTCAGGATGTGATTTCTCACCTCAATTAACCTAATCTAGATAATCCCCCTGTTATCCTTTTCTAGATAATCCTTTACAAGCATGTTCAGAGACTTGTCTCCTTGGTGATTTTACATCCTGTTAAACAGACAATCAATATAACTATTAAAAGATCTGAACTAAGGCTTAGCCCAATGTCATTTTACTCTTTACTGCTAAATCAGCTTTCTGACAAATTTGCTGACCAATCAAAAGACATGTGGTGAGTGGGGGTGGGGTCCAAATCCTATACAGTTTCTACCATGCTGTAGAAGGACTGGATACTACCTGACAATGTAAACTTGGATCAAATTAGAAAAGTAAGTAGACATGGAATTACTTCATTGCACAAAGAATGTGAGTATGAAAACCATGTTCTAAACCAGAGGGTGAATCTTGCACAGTAGGGTAAGAAGAAACCTCAGAGTACGAGAAGTCAAAGTTCACTGTGTACTTGGAGTTTGTACCAAAGTTTACATCAAAATAAACTATTTTACATGATTTAGCACGTGAAAAGAATTATTTTTTCTAATGGTCTGAATATGCCGAGAAAGCAGGCTCTATTTAGTGTTTATATATATTGAATGGCTTTGTAACTTTTCTAATTTCTTAATGATGAGAGTCCAGAGTCAAAATTGAAAACCTTTGTAGACAACTATTCCTAGATAAAATTTAAAATCATGTGTGATTCATTTTCATTCTTTGTTTGTGGTATGTTTTTATTCATACAGGAGAGGAGAGGAAGAGGAAGGGGAGGAGAGGAGAGGAGAGGAGAGGAGAGGAGAGGAGAGGAGAGGAGAGGAGAGGAGAGGAGAGGAGAGGTGGGCATTTTCCTGATTGCATTTTACCAAAGTATAAATATAGAAGAAGTGAAAGTAGAAAAGAAAAGACACATACTTGTCTGTATTCCTTGACACAGTATTGATGAAACAAGGACAAGGTTCTAAAGTCTGAAGAGACCTTGGACTTTCAGTTTCACAGATAAACAAAGGCCTGGGTGACCTCATTGTTCCTCATACTAAAATCATAGTAGTTGCTAAACAAAGGAGACATAAATTCAACAATTTTGTTCCTGAAAAAAGTAGAATGATTGAAAAAAATATGTCAAAGAAGTAATTCAAGATGGTTATATTAAAGGAAATAATAAATCATATAATAAATACTGAAACATATCTCAGGAGCAGAATTAACTTTCAGTTATGGAATTATTCTTTGAGTGGCCATGTAATATTGGTCATAAACTACTGATAAACTAATCTATAAGATAGCAATTTCTTCTCATCCCACATAATAACAGGGAGAAATAAAGGCTGAGTGAACCAGAGAATGATATGATTACATGGAAATGAAACTATTTTTTTCTAATGGAAACAGTAATAGATGTCTAAGTGTTTTTGTAACTTTGTAGTAAACAGCAAAAGAAGAAAAGGCAGGGGAGACAAGCGCATGTTTTCTCTCATGTTGTATCTATGGTTAAGTAAATATATGACCTAAGTGAAGGAGGAGGTATTTCTTTTCATTAAATAATTATTTTTTCACTTCACTTCCTAATCATAGTCCCCCTCCAAGTCCTCCCTCACATATTCTCTCCCCTCACCCTCTCCAAGAAAGGTCATTTCAAGGGAGGAAAGGGATGGATGAAAAGGAAGGAGAGGAAAAGAATGGTAATAGAGAGAGAACTGTAGCACAGAAAACATTTCTAATGAAGCCCATTGTTGTGCATATTAAATAAAAAATAAATTAAAAGTTTCCAGTAAGCATTAGGAGAGGAGACAATATCATGGGATTTTGACTCGGGATTACAGGAGGAAAGGAATGTTTAAGAATTAAACACCTGAGATTCATTATTCACGAGAACATACAAGCCTAGTAGAACAAGAAGATAGTCCCAACTCCAGCAGATACCCCTCGAGCTAACACACAGCCAGTCTCCCAGAAAACCAGGTAGGCTACAGCAGACCTCTTCTGTCTCTGATCCCTCAGATCCAATCTTCCAGTCTTATCCCCAGCTTTGCAGTAGAACACATGTGACAGCCTTCCCTACCACATAAGCATCTCCTTTCAGGACAAGTAGGCTGAAGGCAGAGTCAAACTTTTCCTATAGCTCCTGCAATCCAGTCCCCCAGGTTTCATCCCAAGCTCTGTAGCAGAAAATCTGTTGTGTTCTTCCTTTCCTCTCTAACCTCATCCCCAAAAGATCACAAAGACCTTCTCCTTCAACCTTTCTTCCTACATTCATCTCAGTATCCCAGCCTCCAACACCAGCAGGCATGCCCTGTAAACACACCAGTTGAGCAGGCCAGGAAAACAGGAAACATAGCCACTGCATTCTCAGAAAATTTAGGGAGGAAATAGAAACCAAGGAACAAAGATACTCACCCAACAAAGAAAAATTCAGAAACCATCATCTAGACCTATAAACATACTAAACCCAGATGCCTAGACACCACCTTAAAAATACAATCAATAACAGTCAAAGAAATATGTCTACAGCATATGTCTAGAGCTAGAGCACAACTATCCTACCCTAGCAGGCCCTGAATATTCTAACATAGCTAAAGCCTAAGGAAAACCTTAAAATCAACTATAATAAGATGGTAGAGGTCCTTAGAACGGAAATGAATAAATCCCTTGAAGAAATCCAGGAAAACACAGTGTGAGGAAATTAATAAAACCCTTCAAGACAGCCATGAAAACACAAATGGGCTGGAGGAAATGACTAAATCCCCTAAAGAAATCCACAAGAAAACAAACAAAACAGTTGAAAGGAACAAAACTGTTCAGGACCTAAAATAAAAATAGAATTAATAAAGAAAACACAAATGGAAGGGATTGTGGATGTGAAATTTTTAAGGATTCTAACGGGAACTATAGAGGAAGGCTTCACCAAGGGAGTACAAGAAATGGAGAAGGAAACTAACAATAGAATGGATACATCAGCCAGAGAATATGTTAAATCTAAAACACGCATGACATGAAACATAAAGGAAATCTGGCGCACTATGAAAAGACAAAACCTTAAAATAATAGGTATAGAGGCAGGAGAAGACTCCCCGTTAAAGGCCCAGAAATTATTTTCAAGAAAATCTTAGAAGAAAATGTTCCTGACCTAAAGAAAATGTCTCTAACGGTACAAGAAATACATAGAACACCAAGTAGACTGAACAAGAAAGGAAAATCTCCTTACTATATAATAATCAAAATGCTAAACACAGAGATCAAAGAAAGAATTCTAAAAGCTGCCAGGGGAAAAGGCCAAGTAATTTAATGGCAAGCCTATTAGAATCACACCTGAATTTTCAATGGAGACTAAAAGCAAGAAAGGCCTGAACAGACGGACTTCAGACCCTTTAAAGACCATAAATGTCAACCCAGACTACTGTACTAGCAAAACTTTCAATCACCATAGGGGAAGAAAATAAGGTACCACATGATAAAACCAAATTTAAGCAATATCTATGAAGAAATCTAGCCCCACAAAAAGTGATAGAAGGAAAACTCTAACTTAGGGAGGCTAACTAAATCTATGAAAGCACAAGAAATAAAAAATGTACACCATGAAAATAAAAAAATAAAATAAAGGGAACACACACACACCACTAACAACAACAACAACAACATAACAGGAAATAACAATCACTAGTCATTTATCTCTCTCAATATCAACGGTCTTAATTCTCCAATAAAAAGACACAGATTTACAAAATGAATTTAAAAACAGGATAAAACTTTCTGCTACATCCAAGAAACATACCTCAATATCAGAGTAAAGGGTTGGGAAAAGATATTCCAAACAAGTTAACCTAAGAAGCAATCTAGTGTAGCCATTTTAATAACCAACAAAATAGACTTCAAACTAAAACTAATCAAAAGAGATAGGGAAGGAAACTACATACTCACCAAAGAAATACCCACCAAAGGACATCTTAGTTCTTAACATTTATACTTCAAACACAAAGGTACCCAAATGTTTAAAAGAAATACTAATATAGCTTAAATCATATCTTGACATTCACACACTGATAATTGGAGACTTCAAAACCCCACTTTTAACATTGGACAAGTCATCGAAATAAAAACTAAACAGAGAAATACTGGAGCTGCCAGTTGTTATAAACCAAATGCCCCTAACACATACCTATAGAACATTTCACCCAAACACAAAAGAATACGGATTCTTCTCTCTACCTCATGGAACTTTCTCCAAAGTTGACCACATGCCCAGATACAAAGCAAGTCTCAACAGATAAAAGAAAATTGAAATATCTCCCTGTATTCTACCAGATTACCAAGGATTGAAGCTATATATCAACAACAAGAGAAACAACAGAAAGCTTATATAGTCATGGAAATTGAATGAATCCCTACTGAATGAAAAATGGATTGAGACAGACAAAAGTAAGGATAATAATTTAGGACTTTCTACAACTCAATACAAATGAATACAGAGCATACCCACACCAATGGTCACAATGAAAATGATGCTAAAAGGCAAGTTCCTGGCACTAACTGGCTATGTAAAAAATTTAAGAGATCTCATACTAGCAACTTAACATTATACCTTAAAAGCTCTAAAACAAAAAGAAGTAATTACAATGAAGAGGGATAGAAGGGTTGAAATCAAGAAAATAGAAACAAATAGAATGATATGAAGAATCAATAAAACAAAAAGTTGATTCTTTGAGAAAATCAACAAGATAGACAAGCTCTTATCCAACCTCCCTAAAAGACAGGAAGAAAATATCCAAATTATCAAAATCAGAAACAAAAAAGAGGAATATAACAACAGAAACCATGAAAATCTAAAGAATTATAAGGACATACTTGATAAAACCTGAGGTCCACCAAATTGGAGAACCTAAAAGAAATGGATAACTTCTCTATAGGCACTACTTACCAAAGTTAAATCAAGATCAAATAAATTATTAAAATAGTTCTATGATTGCAAATATATAGATAGACAGACAGATATCATGCAGAAAGTGAGGGATAATAGAACGCTCAGTCCTAAATGGAATGTATCCAACAAATTCCTCCCCTCAGAGCTCAGGGAACCCAAAAAAGAGGAGACATAAGTGTAAGAGCCAGAGGAGACTGAGGACACCAAGAAAACCGGCCCTCTAAATCAACATGATCAAAGCTCATATGAGC
The DNA here is from genome assembly GCA_021653895.1 of Mastomys natalensis. Classification (NCBI taxonomy): domain Eukaryota; kingdom Metazoa; phylum Chordata; class Mammalia; order Rodentia; family Muridae; genus Mastomys; species Mastomys natalensis. The sequence goes on along the minus strand of JAJTUV010001211.1, from coordinate 452,625 downwards.
TCACAGAGCCTGAAGCTCATGCACAATGCCTGCATGGGTCTGTGCATTTATGTTATGGCTTCCAGTGTAGTGCTTTCATGGGATTCCTGAGTATGTGAGCAAGTCTGTCTCTGATTCCTGTGCCTTCTCTTGGGCTCCTTCCCTTCTGTTGGTTTGTCTTGTATAATTTTGATGTGATAGTTTCTGTTTTATATTTTTATTTTGTTATATTTTCTTAAGAAATGAATGAATAGATTGATTAATTAATTAGTTAATTAATTAAACAACTGTCGTTTATACCTGGTGGGAAAATCAATTTTCTCCAGTGGAGTGACACTGAGCATATCAACCACTTCAGAACATTCCTTATATTCAGGGTAGTTGACCCCACAGTTTTTCTATGTGGGTGTGCTTTTATCTGGATAGTTTTTTGTTTGTTTCTTTATTTTGTTTCTTTTGGGGTGTTGTTTTATTTTGTTTTCTTGGGTTTAGGGATAGAGTTGTTGTTTGGGTTTTTTGAGAAAGAACTTAAAGTGGATAGGTAGAGATGGGGAGAAGATCTGAAAGGACATTGGGGAGTGGAAGATTAAGATAAAAATATATTTAAATTTAGTTATTTAAATAATAAAATGTAATAGAAAAAAGAAAGAGGTGAGAGAAAGAAGAAAGGAAGAAAGAAGAAAGAAAAGAAAGAAAGAAAGAGGGGAGGGAGGAGATAGAGGAGAGAGAGGAGAGAGAGAGAGAGAAGAGGAAGGGAAGGAAGAAGGAAGGGAAGGGAAGGGAAGGAAGGGAAGGGAAGGGAAGGGAAGGGAAGGAAGGGAAGGGAAGGGAAGGGAAGGAGGGAAGGAAGGGAAGGGAAGGAACAAAGCCTTTATTAACAGACAACATGTCTCTAAGCCCTGGGCTTAGTGGGAAATGCAAGGCATGGTTCAGCAAGCATAAAGCACAAATCTGACTGATGAATTTGGGAGGGATAACAACATGTCTTAGCCAGTGATCCAGTAGCTGTTCCATACTTGGTGAATTTTAGTAATGAGAGAAGCCAAGAAACAGCTTTCCCAATATGAGAATACCCAAGACACGTCTTTTACCTCAGCTGTTTAAGAAATAAATCATTATGGTCCATTTACACTATTAAAAATAATCACGGGTTTGAGAAGGAGGAACAAGGTACCAATCCTCTCTTCCCTAGCAATTACATGGTCCCTGCTTGCCTGAACACTTCTTGACTTATCCTAGGATTGAAAAGCTACAGACATGATGGAGCCCAAGTATCATGAAAGAAAACAGAAATCTTGATACCAAGGATATGGGTAAGGAACTGAGTGTGAGAATTTGACTATACAATGTGAAAAAATTAAAAGGAAGTCAGAAAGGTTTGATATTGGGGACTATAAAAGCCACTGTTTTGGATCAAATTAGCATGCCAGCCATGTTTGCCTTTTCTCAAATCCAGGGTTTACAGTTAGTTTCTCACACATAGGTATATAATTTACACACACACACACACACACACACACAGAGAGAGAGAGAGAGAGAGAGAGAGAGAGAGAGAGAGAGAGAGAGTTTCTCTTCTGAAATGATTAGAATGATAAATATTTCAGTTATTAACTGAGAACCACAGAGTTGGTTAAAAAAAAGAAAAATTTATTTTTTTAACAAAATATAATGAGTTTTCACATTGGTATGAAATCCATTTCTTCTTAAAACCAGTAAAAAAGTTTCAAAGACATTTAAGCAAGCCATACCAAGCATCCAACATCATCTAATGTCAGAAGAAAACTTATTTGTACTAATTCCATCTTCCTTTTTTTCATGTCTTTTTTTTCTTTTATTGGATATTTTCTTTATTTACATTTCAAATGTTATTCCCTTTCCCAGTTTCCCCTCCAGAAATCCCCTATCCCATCACCCCTCCCCCTGCTTCTATGAGGGTGTTTCCCCACCTGCCCTCCCACTCCCACCTCACTGTCCTGGCATTCCCCTACACTGGGGTATCAAGCCTTCACAGGACCAAGGGCCTCCGCCTATTGATGCCTGACAAGGCCATCCTCGGCATAGACTTCTGAATTGATATTATTTTGCACTGGCAGAGCACGCACTAAATTTTAAATGTCAAGTATAATTTATAGAATGTGTGTTGTAGACTGACCACTTTGAGATCATAAAACATGAGTCATTTTCTTGTCGATTGTTACCAGCCCAAAAAGATACATACAGCAATGTTTTGCCAAAGAAGTGAGAAGCACTTGAAAATGAGAAGAAATACATGGATGGCAGCTTTTAATGTCAAATTTATGACAAATTTAAATCTAAATATCCATTTCAATGTCATGAAGTTCATGATAATCCCTAAGTGGAAAAAAACCCTTTGAGAGTGGGGAAGAAGAGATGAAACGGTACTGTAGATAAAAACAGAAATCAATGACTTGAAAATCAGGAAAAAACGATACATGTAATACTAATTAAACTTTGGAAAACAAACCACATAGATAAAATGCCATGTATTGACAAAGGACATGAAATGATAACTCAAAGAAAAGAAAAAAATTACTATGAATATGTTAAAATATACTAAGTATGATTAAAAACAAGTGTAAGCAACCATGTGCATGTTGTAGACAGTGAATAAATTGGCAGAGGTTAGTACACCTGGTAACAGTCCATGTCAGGAGGCAGAATGAGGAAATGACCACTCGTGTATGTATTGCAAATAAAACTAAAACCTGGCATATTCTCACAGAAAAGTGAGTTGGCATTTATTTCCATATTAAAGAACTCACTTGCCTTTGTGGCAATTCCAGGAAATTATGCCCCAAATGTAATTGCAGAGGCACAAAAAGATGATGTACAAGGCACCTAATCAGAGCATTCCTCACAGAAGACAGTGTCATGCTCTAAGTAGACCAAATGTTCAACAATGAACTGTTACATCAAAACAATGATGCACAGCACAGGAAAATGCTGAAGTCATTTAGAATGTAACATGAAAGTCTGCAAAAATCAATCCATCTTAAACAGCAAGGTTTCCAAGAGCCTGGAGGCATCAGGAAATGTATGTACAAAACAGAGAGAAAGGGAGGGGGGAGGGAGGGAGGGAGGGAGGGAGGGAGGGAGGGAGGGAGGGAAGAAGTCTTTTGATTTCAGGAGGCATGTAGAAGTGAATGCATATGTGGTCAGTAGCTGAAAGTTTCAGGGATACACAAATATCATCACTTGGTAAAACAGCCTTTCTATTTTATTCCTTGCTAAAGAAACACAGTACCAACATTTATCCTCTTCTGTATGTTTGAACATGTTCATTTTTCTATCACTGCTAATTGCTTGGCTATGTGCAACCATTTTCTAAGTACATGACGATAAATTTGGTTTTCAGTAATGGCACTTTGACTCTTAAACTTAGGAAGTTGCAATGAATGGGGGAAATGATTCCCACCTCCTGAGGAGCTATTGGCAGTAGATAGTTTCTAGAAGAGAAAGGATCATTCTTTTTGGAGAATGTGACCACTGGTAGTTTTCCCTACCATTCCAGTGGATGGTTCCACATCATGTGCATATGGACAGCAGTAAATGGACTTAGTAGGTTATCAAAAAAAGGCATAAGACTTGGATGTAGTCTCCTTGGATGGATGGAGGGGAGTAGTTTGCGGTGAATATAAGAGTAGATTATTATCATATTTCATTGTATACATGTATGGAATTCTCAAAAAAAAAAAAAAGAGAAAAAAATCTAAGGTTTAATGGGAAGATGGACACCCATAACAAAATTCAGGAAATATCCTATGGCACACAAATTATTAGGGGTACATGGATGTCTGACTTATAGCTAATTCTGCCAAGCAGACTTTGAAAAACCTGAGCAATTCTTTTAGATTCTAAGGCTAAGAGACTCCCTCATCCTAACACCAGAAACATGGCAACAAGAAAGAATGATTCAAGCAAAGACTAGAGTGATCTGGGAGAAAGATTTCAAAGTTGGTGGATCTGGTAGTTTCCTGGAAAGGCTTTTGAGGATTTGAAACATACAAGTCTTCTCAACAATGTTTAGTCATGTGTCAATCTGATAATTAACTTATTATGAAATGTCAAGAAAGTAAGAATCTTTTTTGCATATGATCCAATAATCAGTATCCACAGCATTATTTGATAGCCTTGCTTTCTTCCTTGGCTTCCAAAAGCATCTCTGAAGTCATCTCTATGCCCAGTCTAAAGTGCCTAGCCAGAAACCACTGGGAGATGAAAGTGGCATTATTTGACATGTTGCTTGTCTATTGCCATATCCTCCTGGTAAAGGAGGAGTAAGTGGGTTTTAGGGAGAAATATGCAGAGTCAGAATTAGGAGAACCATCCAGATCTCCTTAACTTATCCAACTAACAATCCTGACTATTGCACCAGTCTTGTGAGATGCTCACAGACATGCCCCATCAGAGATTATCTGTCTTGACTCTGGACTGATAGTTTTGCTCACATGACTAGAACATTCACATTGCTACCATCTGTCTCAGTGCACCAAGAAATAGTTTAGAAAGCAGTGGATCTAAGATTTATATTCCTACCTGAAATTACTACTTTGTTCTAGCCTAATGTCAGATTCCTGCCTGAAACCTACTTCCTTGTCCTTGGTAATTGTCATATTCCTGCCAAGCAGCCCATTTCCTTGTCCTTGGCCCATGTCAGATTCTTGCCAAACAGCCCCAAAGGCATTCTGCCTCTCCCCGTTTTTTATTTCATTAACAAGACTGAGCCTGTCTTAGGTCGTTCTGACAAGAACACCTTCCTTACCCATCATGGAATATGCATTATCCAAAGCAATGCACTTCTGTCTTAGGTTGGTAAGTCTCTGTGAAGACTTACCAACCTAAGACAAATATGTTGATGTTGATAAAGACAAGCTTTAACATGATGGGCAGGAATAAAAGTATTCTCAGGACCAAAAGGGCTAGCATGATCAAGATATATATGCCATTCTTGAAGCTTGACCAAAATAGAAATATTGACCTCAGGCCATGGGTAATTTTATCAGCAGTACCTACCGCATCATCACTCAGCATGGCAGTGTTCTTGAAATTCATAAGCTCACTAAGTAATGTTAAAACATCCAGAGAGGTGTTAGAATTATGCCAAATACACTGCAAGTGTCTTTAAATTTTTTCCTAATTATAATGACTACCACCTAAATCTTAGGCTAGAACAAAGAAGTAATTCAGGCAGGAATCTAAATATTAGGCTAGAACAAAGAAGTAATTTCTGACAGGAATCTAAATTTTAGCCTAGAACAAGGATGTAGGCTTCAGATATGAAAATGTCTTTGAGCTAGGACAGAGAAGTAGGCTCAGATATTTTGGTCATCCTGATAAGCCTTTAGATCATAGGAATGTTCAAGTAATTGTGTTTAATGCCTTGCTTGTTTTTTGACTATTTGTGTTTATTGTCTTGCTTGTTCCTTGACTATTTGCATATTGCTATACCCTCAACCTAGAACTGACCTTAATACATGCATGTAATTAAAATGCTATAAAAGCAAAAAAGAGGAGGGGGTGGGATAGGGGGTTCTAGGGAGGGAAAATGGGGAAAGGGGATGGCATCTGAAATGTAAATAAATAAAATATCCAATAAAAAATGAACAAAGAAAAATATACTGAACATCAAAAGAAGAAGAAAGAAAGAAAAAAGAAAAGAAAAGAAAGAAAGAAAGAAGAAAAGAAAGAAAGAAAGAAAGAAAGAGTGGATCTTCCAACACCCAGTGAATCCATCTTTAGAGGCTGTTTTACTCTTCCACAGATTTTATAACCAATCTGTTGTAGTAATTATTTAAAACGGCCTCTGGCTCAGGTCGACTATCTAACCTGCAGCAGTTCTGCCCAGCCCAGCCACCATGTTTCTTGGCCTCAGGCAAAGTGCATGTTGCAGCTAGAACCGGCCATCAGAAACATCAGCCTTGCCACCCACTAGATGCCAGCATGAGAGATAGCTCTGCCAATCTTCCACACTGTCTCTGCAAGGCAGGGCATTGCCCAGACCATTTCGCCATCCATGTGGGCCCAGTAAGAGAATGAGACTCTAATTCTTATAGATTAATCAAAGGCTTTATATGTTTGATAATGATTAATAACAAGATGCCCATACAAAGAGAGTTGTATCCCAATTAGCTAACCTAATTATAAGTTTATAAGTTGTTCCTCATGAGTGCTCTCCATACCTGTGTGGTTCTCCATCCTACTACATCTCTGTTGTCTCTTGCTCCTCCTCTTCCTTTTTTCTCTTCCTTTCCTAACTCCTCCTCTTCCTTTTCCTCTTCCTCTCCTAACTCCTCCCACCTTAGCTCCTCCTACACCAATAAATGTGTAAAAGACAATGAAATATGAAATTCTGAAGTTTTGACCTTGGTGAGCATGGTGAGTGTGTGTGTGTTTGTGTGTGTGTGTGTGTGTGTGTGTGTGTGTGTGTGTGTGGTGTGTGTGTTTAAAATAAAACAGCTATTATTAGCTTACAGGTTTGGGTCTATACTGATTTTTATAAGCAACTTCATAGCCAGTCATTCAGTAATTAACTCCTAAATGACCTAATGACCATATATCTGAGAACCAAGAAATGAACATCTGGGTCATCAGTTGATATGATCACAAGGAAGTTAAAGAAATAGAGCAAGGCTTTTGAGCAGCACTTAGACACAGCAAAGTTGCAGGGCTGGATGGGAAGCTTAGTAGCTAAGGGTACTTTCTGCTTTTTGAGAAGACTGAAGTTCAATTTCTAGCTTCTATACTGAGAAGCCCACAACTGCTTATAACTCTTGTTACAGTGGATCCAAACTCTTCTTCTGGCCTCCATAATCTCCCCACACTGACATGCACATGCCCTCCCCAAACACAAATACATAATTGCATAATTCAAAATAATATAAATCTTTTTAAAATAAAAAACAAAGTAGCAAAGAAGCAGTAATGTTTGTTGACAAATCAGATTTTCAGAGAATAGTAAAGCATCAATTATATTAAAATCCAAATAATCCATTTTGGCAGGTGCAATTTGGCAACCAGATGGACCACACTAAACAATTCAATTCTATTTTAATTATTTAAATATCATGTTGTGAACCACTTACTTGGCAACTAGAAATGTTGAAAATCTGTTAATAGGAACCACACTGTGGTTTTGCTCTGTGGGGGAAGGCTTTCTACTGTCTCTGCAGCATTTATAGCTGCACTCTGCTTTGGAAGACTGCTGGCTCCCAAAATGAAAAAAGGAAGGAATGGATTCCAACTTCTGTGTGTGCAGCAGAACCTGGACTTTAGACTTTACTTACATTGGTCCAATCAATCCTAATAGCAGGTCAGGTCATCTACATTCTAAAGATGGAAAAACAGACTGTCTCTGCTGAAATAATATGTCCGATGTCATGCAGCTGGGAAACTGCAGGTTCAGATTTCAAAACTAGCTTGTTGAATTTCAAGAACACATTCTGGAGGCCTGCATTTAAAAAAAAAAAAAAAAGCAAGGGTGCACTCAAAGCATAAGTCACTGCAAGTAGGTTCAGCAGGGCTGTGCTAATGTCTGTGGTCCAAGCTACCACCAAAGGCCACGTGGATGTCCACAGTGTGCTGTAGCCTAAAGCCATGTGGATGTCCACAGTGTGCTGTAGCCTAAAGCCATGTGGATACCCATAGACTCTGCTGCTTCCAGAGGCCATATTGATATGAGTGACATGCACTGTCACTTGTGGTCATGGTGTTGTCCAGGTTCATGCTGCCACTGAGGGCCACAAAGAGTCCATGATCCAACCACAGCCGGGATTTGTGTTGATGTCCATGGCCTATGTTATCACCGAATGCTATATAGAAATACATGACCTATGGTCATGTTGGTGTGTCCATGGGTCATGCTGCCACGGAGGCCCATATTGATGTCGGTGGTCTACACTGCCACCTGAGGTGATAATGATGCACTAGCTGTGCTGTCACCAAGGGCCATACACAGGCTTCTGGTCCTACCTAAACTATACCTGTGTTGATGTCTGTGGTCCATGTTATCACTGAAGGTCATGTGGGTGTCATTGGTCTGACTGAATCCATGTTGGAGTCTGTCAGAAGTGTAGCAGCCAGGGGCCATTCAGATCTGAGTGGCACTGCCACCCAAGACCATGTTGATATCCATTCTCTGAGCTGCTTCTGAGGGCTTTATCTCAATCTATGGTCCTACTGTAGCTGGAAGTCCAGTTTGTGGTCTGTGCTGTTACCAGAAATCATGTGGAGGCCCATCATCTATGTTCCCACTGACTTTGAAGAGCAATGAAACTATGTTTGTATGATATGGAATGTCTGCAGATGCACAGTTGAGAAGGAGGGACATGGAAGGCTCTGTGACAACCCTACTGCCATTCCCCCAACCCCTACACCAAACCACAAACCCCAAAAAGTAACAGCCTGTACTACCAAAGAGAATTCTTAAAAAGTGTGATAGAGATGTTAAAGGGTAGATCTCTACCATTGATGGCTCTTGATAGAGGTCCAGTAGGGGAAGGACTCAGTTCTATTTAAAGGCAAGCCACTGAGAGTTTGACCATGCCCCAGTGAATATATAGACAGCAGAATTTGGACTTTTTTTAAATTCTTATTTTTATTTTACCTTTTTGGGGGGAGGGGAGGCAGAGGTAGACATGGAAGGACTAGCAAGGGAGTGTGATCAGGATGCATAATGTTAAAGTCCCAGAGAATCTATAAAAATGTTATGTAAAAAGAGAAAATTTGAAAAGCACAAGGAAGATTTTCATAAGAAATATCATGAGAAGCCCTATAGTAACTGAAAACAAGAATTCTCTAAGATTCAACATTAGTACATTTCTGTTGCTCTGACTAAACACCACTGACCAAAAACAACTTATGCAAGAAAGTTTATTCACTCTCTCTCTCTGGTTTCACTCCCTGAATGTAGCTATCCTTGGCATCCTTGGCAGACAAGTAGGATCTCTAGCATCTCCAGCATCTTCACTTTCAATCTATTGTTCACTTTGAAATTTCATGACCTCTCAGGGCCTCCTGTCTTCATGTACAGTTTCCCTGCCACATGTTGCCTGATCAGCCTCAGCAGCTCTCTAAAATTTCAGAGGGAGATTCAAAGGTCTGCTCACACCTGCATCTTCATATTTCCAAAGCTAGTACCACACGGATGACATTGCCAAGTTTTTTTGCCAACTTGGGATAAACTCTTTACTCCTTTGACCACAAGAGCTATAGCTTTTGTATGGTGACACAATTACTTTCTAGGAGCAAGCAATACCCTAGGCTTTCTCCTTTTACAAGTTGGAAGTTTAGCTGGGGGTGGGGGTATAGAGCAGTTATTATCTATTTCTTTTTACTTTTAATTTAGTCTTTGAATTAATGGGCAGAAAATACTCTGATTTTATGTGAATATATCACACAGATGGCCTCTAGCCATGTTAGTAATAGTAGCCTTATCCCTTCTCAAACCTTATGAGCCACACCTCTACAGTCTGGAATATTTTCTGCATTATAGCCTTCCAGGCTTGTCGTAGAATGATCCACTAAGCTCTGCTTATAGGATTCAATTACTTTTTGAGTTCAGTGTTCCAAAGCCTTACACATTCCTCTATAATCCAAATGCTCTGGTTGTTCACACCACCAGTCTACTCCTGATACCAAGTTCTATATTTGTTACTTAGGAAATAACTGTGAGGAGATATCATGACCAAAACTGACTTATAAAGGAAAATTATTTTGGCTTATAACTCTAGATGGAGATCAATAGTGACAGGAGAAAATGACAGCAGGTATCTGAAGAAGGGGGAATCACACATCTTCAGCTACAAACTGTGAAGTGAAGGGAGAGTACACTGGAACTGGAGTCACTAAAAACTTTCAAAGCCTGCCACCAGTAATGTACTTGCTCAAGCAAGGTTCCACCCTCTAAAGGTTCAACAACCTACACCAAAAGAGCCACCAACTGAGAACTAAGTGTTCAAATATGTGAGACAGTGGGAAACATTTCTTATTCAAAATACGATACATATGATGCATATTAGTAGGAAATGTTTGAGTAGCTATCACAGTAAATTAAAATAGGAATTCTGTAAGAAAGCTGAAGGGTTTTTGCTGTTTGAATCTGTAGAAACATATTTCTCACCCACCCCCAGCCTCCCCCACACCACAAAACTTCAATAGCAATAATCAGCAGACCATGGAAATTATGCTAATTATGAGTTAATAAATTATGATAATTTTTAATGAGTACATGAATCCTCTGTGGGACTTGTCAGAGGGCAAAGTAAGATCAGGACATCTGAAAACCTGGATGATATTTTTTTCAGGTCTAATAAGCTCTGCTTGGCCACCATCTTGCCAGGCCTTGGACCACACTTAGAACAGCAAAAACAGCAGAGTGCTCAGCTATCTTCAGGTGGTAATAGACAGTCTTTTGCTCAGAAACTTCATTAAGCCCACATGTGGCTGCAAGGTCTTTAACACTATTCTATTATCTCTTCATTTTCGGTTTTTTGATTTTGATCTTCTAGACTGCATTCTCAGAAGACACTATAAATATTGAGTCTCTGGTTTGGTCACTACTGTTATTCTTATGCAGGTCTACAATGAAAAAAGCAAGTGAGGCAGAAAGAAATATAAAATGTACAGCTTGGAGAGAAAAAAATGAAATGACTTATTCTAATAAATAAATCAATCAAAAAATAAATAAATTTCAACTTCCCCCACTGATCTATCTTCTTACCAGATATCAGCCCAAATTCTGTAGTATAATTTTCTTCAATCTACTGTACATTTACCTGTCAATTAAATCTGTTACAAAAAAAGAACCTACTTTCAGGACAAATTTTCTTTTTAATTTTTTATTTATTCTTCTTTCCTATATTCCATCCTGACCACAGCTTCCCCTGCTCGTCTCCTCCCAATTTCCCTGCCATCTCCCTTGCCTCCAACACACCAATTCACTCCTCCTCAGTTTCCCTTCAGAAAGGGCAGGCTTCCCAGAAATATCAACCAAACATGGCATATCAAGACACAGTAATAGGCACTTCCCCTCATATTAAAACTGGATGTGGTAACCCATTAGGAAGAAAATAGTCCCTAATGCAGGCAAAAGAGTCAGAAATACATATTTCCCCTACTGTTCCAACTGTTAGGATTCCACAATAAGACTGAGGTACACAACCATTTGATATGTATTTGTGTATGTAATCAAATATCAAATATATATGTATATATATATATTTTATATATATATATATATATATATATATATATACACACACACACACATACCTGATTGTTGGTTCAGTATCTGTGAGCCTAGGTTAGTTGATTCTGTTGGATTTCTTGTAGTGTTCCTGTGGTAGCAGAATAGCTGATACCATATGATTTGTTTAGCAGAGAAACTGGCTGAAACTAGCAAATTTTGAGCAAATCCATGCACTTCTTAACAGATTCTGTTCCAGACCTCAATAATACGATCCTAGACATTTGGGATCTTGAAGAATTAATTTGTTTTTTCTTTGTTGTTTGCATCATCACTTCGATGTTAATGCTAAAGTATTATTTCAAAAAGCACTTAAAATAGATTATATTCCTGCAACTTTCTTCTTAGTCCATACCTGAACAACTTGATTCAATTTTAAAATACACTCTCCTATTACTAAATAAAAGAACAATTCTCATTTTTATCAATTCTGAAAACATATCCACTTGTAGTTTTCCAAAGAAGATAAATATATTGATCAATTACAATCAAGTAAAATGTTAATTTTGATCACAATTAACCCAACGTAATAACTTTAGTTTAACTTTTCTGCTAAAGTTGGAAAATACTGAATAATTGTGTTCTTCTGTTCATTCACTTGATTAAGTGAAATAATTTTTGAGTTGTTATAATATAAATAACTCTATCAAATCTCTGTCTCATCAAAATTTAAACTTTTACATTAATAGAATTACAGACACTCATTCTTAAAACATTTTAAAGTAATAGATATTATGTTTACCTACCAGAAAATCCACTGCATTCTCCCTTATTGCTCAGTTCTTTCTAGACATCTGTGTCTGAACAAAACCAGACCCTTTGAGACCACAAAATCAATTTGTTTTAGAGAAAGCCTACCCCATTCCCAACTAATAAGTATTCAGCTAAGCAAGTATTATTTTCCCTAGGCAGAATAATAGACATAAGGATGAACTTTTAATCCAATCTAAAGTAAATAAATATGACCAAAATGTTGTCTTCATAGTCTTCCATAGGAGCTTTCTGACAATCCAGAGGGAGCACCCAAAAGGAGTTCTCCAAAGCGACAGGACAGTTCTCAAGAAGTCATCTCCTAACCACAAGGGGAAGCTAACCCTTATCAATCAGGGATCAAAGGTGCCAGGGAATAAGGGATACAAACTAAGGATGTGGAAATTAAACTATATCCTCACACTCATATCCATCCTCTATATAATGGAAACTCCTATCATTGATCTATGGAGATATTTTGAAAGCCATCTCAAATGTATAACCATGGTTCCAAAAAAACATTTCTCTCAATACCACAGTCACTTCTTCTTCCTAGAACTCTAGAAAATAAAATAAAGGTCATAATAAAAGAGCTTGTTTTCTTACTCTATTTGAAAACTGAAATGGCAAAACAGAATTATCCTTCTTCTGATTTCATCATAGTGCCTATCAGCTGGGATAACTCAACCTCATTTACAAAGACTTTTACAGTCTTATTTATTTATTTACTTATTTACTTACTTACTTACTAAAAGGTTAAGATATACAATCATCTTCCAGTATCCATGGGGAACTGGATTCAGAAGACCTACAAATACACAAATCTGTTGATTCTCAAGTACTCATATAAAATCATATATACATATGGTGTATACAATCTTTCACGTTCTTTAGATCTTGTGTAGAGGCTCAGAGCACCTCACAGAATGCAAATACTAAGTCAGAAGTTGCCATGTTGAGCTGCTGGGGCAGTAATGACAAGAGAAAGACCATTTGTGTTTAGTGCAAACATAATTGTTTTTCAAAGTACTTTGAACTCAAGGTTTATTTCCATCTATAGACAGATAACCCAGAGGTACAGAGAAGTATCTGCAGCTAAAAGATAAATGTGCATTTATAGTAAGAGGGGCTTTTCTACTTTGTTTATGAGTTCTCTGCAATTTAAGTTCTCTCTGCTCACCTCAGTAGAGTTTCCTAATATATGATTTTATTAGAGGAAGTCTATCATTGTTTTCTTTCCTGTGTTAAATAGAAGCTTGCCCAATGTTAAGTATGGCAGCTTCACTGAGATAGAGTTAGAAATCTGGTAATGGGGATAGTGCAGTTGTTTGTTTGAACTTGGTTCGGGTTAAGAAAATAAAATAAAAACAAAAGCTTAATGATCTGAAAATCCATCTCAGAATGTTAAGAAGCATGAATATTACAAATATCTGGATCAAAAGCAAGATAGAAAAAGAGAATAAAAACTAAGGCATCATACACAGGAGAATTTTTTTTTTTTTTACTTAGCAATTGCTGAGAGGATTGCCCCAAGTGAAGGCACTGCAGATATGGGAGTGAACACTCACCTTCACTCATGGGTTCCACCTTCTTATTATAGCCAAAACCTAGAGAGTCACTAAGTAAATCAGAAGTTTGAAATTGTAGGAAAATGTTTTCCTTATAAAAGGATGAAATCAACTTTCATAGTTTATATCTCTTGAGTCATGCAAATGGAAAGGGAGGTAGGAGTGGCCTAATGTTTTTGCAAAGCTATTAGAACTCCCTTGGGGAAGAACATAAGTAAATTAAAAAGACGCAGATTTGAAGCTATCATCATTAGTAATGATATCATTATAAAACTAATTGTTACTACATTCTTGGGCATTTATGTAAAGCAGTTTTTGGTCTTCTTGCTATTTTTGTCATTCAAACAAAAGAATAATGTTATTCTAGCTGATGAGAATAATGATTGCACCTGTCAAAATTGATCTCCGCCTCTGCAGTATGATCTTGTTAGAATATTTATTTTTTCTCTTCTGTTTTGTTTTTTTTGTTTTTTTCTGGAGGAGATGGGGAAAAAAAGAAACAGATGTCTACCTCTTCTGAGCTTTCTCTTCACTGATGCTCAGGGCAACAACCTTTCAAAATTAGATACCAATCAGTGCCAATTCCTTTGGTAACAATTGTAATAACATTAATGTGATGAACTAATGAGATATTAATGTTGTTGTAATAGACATTTCCATAGACATTCCATTGTAACTCAATAGGTTAATAATGGGCTTTAATCTGCACTTGGCAAGTATAATACATGTTGAATAGAAAAGGAAGAATTTTGATGGCTTTCAGCCATCAGGTGTAATGTGCATACTTTCACAAAAGAGAAGATGCCTATTTTTTAAAGTAGGTGCAAATGTAAACATTTGAGAAAACTGAATTTATCATATCATAGCCTTTATCCCTGATTACCTCAGACATTTGATCCATTTCAAATGCAACATACTTAGAGAATGGATATTAATATATATATTCAACCTACACTCACCTATTTATTTGATTTTTAGCTTATCCACACTTATCAAATGATAATGATTGAGAGGACTGTCTCTTAGTAATTCAATAACAAAAGTCAATATCTTGCCGGGCGGTGGTGGTGCACGCCTTTAATCCCAGCACTTGGGAGGCAGAAGCAGGCGGATTTCTGAGTTCGAGGCCAGCCTGGTCTACAGAGTGAGTTCCAGGACAGCCAGGGTGACACAGAGAAACCCTGTCTCAAAAACAACAAAAAAAAAGAGTCAATATCTTTTATAGAGAGGTAATAATACATACACATACATGCTATTACACATGTTCACATTCATAAATGTCTAGAGAAGCACACAAATTGCATGTAGCTACACAAGCACACAAGAACATACACATATCCTAAAGAATTTCTATTGCTTGAAAGAAATAATGAGAAAGAAATGGAAACGGGTTTGGTGGTAGAAAAGAAATGTTGAAAGTGACTGGGAAACTGAGCTATCTGGATCCTCTCAATTGGTAAAAGAAGATGCCTGCACTAAACCTGTTTTGAGCTCTGCTGAAAGAGAAGAGAGAAAAAATATGCCTTTGTGTGATTATTTATTCCAGCAATCACCAGCACATGGCAACTCAGAGGCTTCCTATTCCCCAGGCTAATATTTGGAAGACATTGCATCTCCAGGGCAATTTATAAGTGTTCCTTTTCTTTCTAAAGAAGCAAGAGGGTAAAAATGGAGGTTTTCATTATCTAATGATAAAAAGAAAAATACCAATGAAATTTAATATTGAGCATTATTCAAAAAAGATTTTTTAAAAATTAAAAAAAAGTGTGATGACAGGCCTTTGTTCGCAAACAAATGCAGAGGATATGAAGTTTTTTTTTAAGGTAGACTTTTTAATTATTTGGTATTATTTCAAATGTCAGTAACAGTGGGTATTGCTGCTATCTCTTCTTGCCTCAACTCTTCTGAGAGATTCCATTCCTGGGACATCACTTTATGCTCCTAGTTCTGAGCATAGTTTTGGTAGAAGCAACGTTTTTAGTATGATTGGATGGACACCATGTCTGCCTGGAGAGCACTTTCCAAATCATATGTAATTTTCCTTCTCCAAATCTGTGCTCACACAGACTGTATAATCTGCAATCCTTCCATGAAGTTGCTTTTTAAAACAATGAAATCACAGTGAGTTAACTCAGTAGTTAACAAACCCCCATCAATGTTTAGGCATTGGGAATTTAAAGAAGAAAGTCAGTGTTGCAAACCACAAGAAGCTGACTGTGGAGTGGGAAAAAAAGATTCTAAAAGAGATCACTACAACTGATAGAAGTATTAGGGGAGTATAAGAAGATGACCAGATGTGGCAATGCATGCCTTTAATGCCAGGATTTGGAAGGCAGGAAAAGGCAGATGTCTGTGAGCACAAGGCAACCTAGTCTATATATATTGAGTTCCAGAACAGAAAAACTACATAGCAAAGAGATGTTGTATCAAAAAACAAATAAACAAATACATAAAAACTGAAGAAAAAGATGAGGAGGAGGGGGAAAGAGGAAGGGGAAGAGGAAAGGAGAAGAGAAGGGGAAGAAGATGGAGATGTACCCATGTGTCATTGGTGGTAGAGGGATGAGAAAAGATGGGAAGTGTGAAAAGAACAGGCTAGAGTTGGTTCTTCCAGAGAGTGCCAGGAACAGGAAGATTGAAACTCAAGAGCCAGCAAAAGTCTTATCTCCTTTTTTAGCCCTTTCTCCATGGTTAACAGGAAGTAATTTTCTTGCTGTGTCCTCACATGGTCTTTTCTATGGTCAAACACTGTTGCTTTTCCACCCTTTCTCTTTTAGACAATACTAACAGTGAATTGGGGCATCATCATATGATCTTACCTTATATTAATTATCTTTTTAAATACTTTTAAGGATTTATCTTGTCATTTATTTATGTTTGTGTATTGTATGTGTGTTTCTGTATGTGTGTGTCTGTGTCTGTGTGTATGTGCGCGTGTGTACACACGCGCGCGCGCACACACACACACACACACACACACACACACACACGCATGGAAAAGCCTGCAGAAACCAGAAGATGGTGTCAGGTCCCCTGGATCTGGAGCTACAAGTAATTGTGAGCCATCTAACAAAGGTGCTGGGAACTAAACTCTGGTCCTCAGAAAGAGCAGCAACCACTCTTAACCATTGAACCATCTCACCAGCCCCTATTAATTAAGAATACCTTTAAAGTCTTATTTTTCCAGTAAAAAATCACATTTGGATTTAACACCTGCAACATGTGAATTTGTATGGGACACAGTTCCAACCCTGACATCTACCTTGAATTATCATAAGAATTCAAAAAGGTTTTACGTTTCATGATGAATAATTCTGCCCTAAAATGTACACAGGGAAGAATCTAGAGAATAAAACAAACAAGATATATTGTCATAAGGATAAGTAGGTAGGAAGGAAGAAAAAGAAAAATTAATGTATATGTGTTGAAGTAATTCTTTAACAAGCCACCAGACAAGCCAACTATCTAAGATGCGGCAGCTTTGTCTAGCTCAGCAGCCATGTTCCACGGCCAGAAGCCACATGCGCACTACAGCTAGAAACGGCCATCCAGAAACACCAGCCCTGCCACCCATGAGACGCCAACATGGGAGATGGCTCTGCCAATCTTCCACGCTGTCTCTGCAAGGCTGGACATTGCCCAGACCATCCCACCATCCACGCAGGCCCAGTAGGAAAATGAGGCTCTAATGCTTAAATTATTCAAAATCTTATATATTTAATAATGATCAGTAACAAGATGCCCATACAATCAGAAGTGTAACGCAATACCCAACCTAGATATACCAACTACCTTTGACTGCTACAGACACGTGAACATCTGCCTCCATGTTCCTCTCTCTCTCTCTCTCTCTCTCTCTCTCTCTCTCTCTCTCTCGTTTCTCTCTCCTAGCTCCTCCTCTTCCTTCTCCTCCTCTCCTCCTTACTCCTCCCACCTTAGCTCCTACATATATGTTTTTTCTGTCCTTTGCACACTAATTAGCCTTTCTGTATTTATCAGAGATAAGTAAACAATAAATAATCTATTCTTATCCTATTAAAAAACTTAATAAAAGAGATAGATCACTGTAATCTGATTTACTTTGTTCAGCACCCTGGCAGCCCCAGGTTATTAGGATCAATGGTCTGGAGACGTACTAACTTTCAAACACTTGCCTAGCATGCTCAAACCCTAAGTTCAGTTCTTAACACTGGAAAAAAAGAAAGTGATTGATTATAACCCAAAGTTTGGCTAACATTACCCTAATCAAGGAAACACTATAGTTTCTATGTCTATCCAGCAGTAGAACCCAAAGATCCATTTTTACTTCTAGTTCCCAATAGACCCATTGAAGCATAAAAAAAGGCACACACTGCATTTTAAACCTTTGCTGACATTTTATTAGATTATGACTTCTATTACTCAGAATATGCATAGGCATCATAACTCCATGAATCATCATAGTAGAATTATCTCTGCTGGACATGAATTTGTCTTGGCAACTGTGAAGATTAATATTGACAACCAACCTGATGTATCCAGAATCACCTAGCAGACAATCCTCTGGCTCTGCTTATGGGAGATTATCTTGAGTCGGTTAATCTAGGTTAAGGCCCACTCTATCTGTAAGTGTCCCCATTTCATGAACTGGGGTCCCAGATGGAACAAAGAGGAGAAAGCACACTAAGTACCAACACCATCACTTGCTGCCTCCTGAAGGCAGACTCAGTGTGGCCAGCTGCCTGGAGTTCCAGATGCTGAAACTTCCTCACCATGATGGATGATGCCTACAAGTTGTGAGCCAAATCAACCTTTACTCTCTTAAACTGTTTTTGGTGAGGTATTTTACCACAGCCAAAGGAAACTAATACAGCATCTGTACCAATAAATAATCAAACATTTTGAATGGAAAAATACTGGCAAGTATTTCTAGAAAAAAGTATCAATAGATGGTTTTCAAACCAAGGTTTCTAGTCTTCATTTTGAAGTATAATCAAAGGATATTGGCCATTTAAGAGGAAAAAGGTTATGGCTAAGTACAAGTTAGGTGACTCAGGCACTGAAGTAGAATCTCCCAGTAATTAGCTCTTACACCAAAGCTGGCAAGGTTCCTATCTTTCTAATGAATACTAGAAATGTTACAATATGCTGGGATCCTCTGGGAGTCAGCAAGACAAGAGGCAGTATACAGAGGACTACAAAACTAAAATGCAGCAACAGCAGTAACTTCAAATTTATCATTTTTAATTTATGCATGAATTCAAGTCTGTATATACTGCAATGTGTTCAGATTCACACAGAGGCCAGAAGAGGCTGTTCCACTGGAAGAGCTGGAAGTAGGAATAATTGTGAGCCTACCTCCTCTTCCTTTCTATTTCTAATATGAGTGCTGGAAACCAAACTTAGGTCCTCTTGGAAGAGCAGAAAGTGCTCTTAAACATTTGCGCCATCATATTAGCCCCAAAAGACTTTTAAAAAATAATGTATTATTGACTGATCCAAGCATGATTCTGTCTTGATTATTTTAAGAGTGAAGATTTATTTTTCAATGAATAAACATGTCATTTTTAAATGTATGAGAATGCAATTATCTAAAAGTTCTTCCACTTCATATGAAAATTTATTCATAGTAACCAGTAAATTATATAGTCTGCTCTGAACTGCAGGCCTCAACTGGACATGAATTGGACATGACTCGGCCATAACAACCTCTGTCTTTCTTTCCTGATCTCTCCACCTACTTCTATTTCAGTCCTAAGTATCATCTGAGTAAATCTGCTGTTTTATATTCTATGCCTAGTGCTCTAAGAATACTAGTCATTCAATAAGTATTGTTGAGCAGTGTCTGAATAAATAAACAAAACTTCATTGTAAAACATTCTTATTCTTATACACACACTGTTCAGTCCTCACAAAATTTCTTTCCCATTTTATTTAGGTATTGTCATCATACTTTTGAAATACTATATGTCATTTTTTACTTTTCTAATTTAATTTATTAAGATCAGGAAATATGTCCGTATTTATATATGTTATCTCCATGGTCTTTAATGTAATAGATGCTGAATAAATCATGCTTGGTTGGTTCAAAGTTTTAGGGAAAATACTGATAATGTGACTTTTTTTTTTTATAATGTGACATTTGTTGTGTAAATTTAGTAGACAGCTCCTTAAAAATAGCAACCAATAAACCTTCAATTTCTTTTAGAGTTATGTTTTTTTAACAATAAACTCTATTAAAATTAGAAGTTAAGACATTAACTCTTAACATTTCAGTTACTGTCTTTCCTTTCCTGTACCTATAATTCTTATTTTAGAGATCCCTAGGAAAACTAGTGAGCATAATTTCAGCTTTAAGTTGAAAAGTTCAGGAAAAGCATACAAATCAAAGAACTCAGCCTCTGATCTAAGTGGCATAGACAAATATCTTTATGTCTGTGTGAGCACTCCCCCTGTCCCAGGGTTTGGGGATAAGCAGAGCATAATTTCCCCTTTTAAAAAATTTTTTTTTTCCTTTTAATCCCCCCTTTTTAAAAATTTAGAGTTTTTTGGGGGGGGAAAAATTTTTTTTTTTTTGGTTTTTAAAAATTTAAAAATTTTTTTTGGGGGTTTTAAGGGGGTTTTTTGGGGGGGAAAAAAAATTAATTGAAAAATTTTTTTTTTTTCCAAAAATTTGGGGCCCAAAACCCCCCCCCCAAAAAATTTTTTAAAAAAAAAAAATTTTTTTTTTTTTTTTTTTGGGGGAAAAATTTTTTTGGGTTTTTTTTTTTGGGGGTTGAAAAAAATTGGGGGGGAAAAAAAAAAAAAAAAAAAAATTTTTTTTTTTAAAAAATTTGGTTTTTTTAAAAAATTTTTTTTTTTAAAAAAAAAAACCCAAAAAAAAAAATTTTTTTAAAAAAATTTAAAAAATAAAATTAAAAATTAAAAAAAAAAAAAAAAAAAATTTTTTAAAATTTTGGGGGCCCCCCCGGGGGGGGGAAAAAGGGGTAAAAAGGGTTTTTGAAAAAAAAAACCCACCCAAAAAAAAACCCCCCTTTTTTTTTCCTTTTAAATTTTTTTTTGGAAAAAAAAAACCCCCTTTTTTCCCCCGGGGTTTTTTAAAAAAAAATTTTTTAAAGGGAAAAAAAATTTAAGGAAAAAAAAAGGGAAAAAAAGGGTTTTAAAAGGGAAGGGGGGTTTTTTCCCAAAAAAAATTTGCCCAAAAAAAAAAAGGGGGGAAAGGAAAAAAAGGGGCCAAAATTTTTTTTAAAAAGGAAAATTTTTGGGAAAAAAAAAAGGGGGTTTTTGGGGGGGGGAAAAAAACCCCCCCCAAAAAAAAATTTTTTGGGTTTTTCCCCGGGGTTTCCCAAAAAAATTTTTTGGGGGGTTTTTTTTAAAAAAAGGGGGGAAAAAAAAAAGGGGGGAGGGGAAAAAATTCCCTTTTTTTGGGGGTTTGATTTTAAAAAAAGGGGGGGTTTTTTTAAAAAAAAAGGGAAAATTTTTTGGGTTTTCGGGTTTTAAAAAAAAAACAAAAAAAGGGCCCGGGAGGGGGAAAAAATTTTTTTTTTTTTAAAATTTCCCCAAAAAAAAGGGGAAGGGGTTTTTTTTTTTTTTTTTTAAAAAAATTTTTTTTAAAATTTTTTTTTTAAAAAAAAAAATTTTTAAAAATAGGGAAAAAAAAAAAGGGGGGGAAAAGGGGAAAAAAAAAAGGGAAAAAAAAAAAAAAAAATTTTAAAAATTTTAAAAAAAAATTTTTTTTAAAAGGGGGGAAAAAAACCCCCGCCCCTTTTTTTTTTTTCCGGAAAAAAATTTTTTGGGGGGGGTTTTTTAAAAAAAAAAAAAAAATTTTTTTAAAAAAAAAAAAAGGGGGGGGGAAAGGGGGGGGGGGGGGTTTTTTTTGGGGAAAAAGGGGGGGGGGGGGGAAAAAAAAAAAAAAAAGGAAAAAAAAAAAGGGAAAAAAAAAAAAAAAAAAAAAGGGGGGGGGGGGGGAAAAGAAAAAAAAAAAAAGGGGGGGGGGCCAAAGGGGGGGGCCCCCCCTTTAAAAAATTTTTTTTGGGGGGGGGGGAACAAAAAGGGGGAAAAGGGGGGGGGTTTCCAAAAAGGGGGGAAAAAGGGGGGGGAAAAAAAAGGGGGGTTTTTTTAAAAAAATTTAAGGGGGGAAAAATTTTTTTTTTTTTTTGGGAAGGAAACCCCCCCCCTTTTGGGGGTTTTTAAAAAAATTTTCAAACAAAAAAAAAAAAAAAATTTTGGGGTTAAAAAACCTTTTTTGGGGGCCCCCTTTTTTGGGGGGAAAATTAAACCCTTTTTTTTAAAAAAAAAAAATTTTTTTTTTTTTAAATTTAAACCCCAAAAAAAATTTAAAAAAAGGGGGGTTTTTTTAAATTTTTCTTTTAAAATTTATTTAAATTTTAACCCCCAAAAAAAATTTCCTAAATTTTCCCCCAAAAAGGAACCCAAAAAATTTTTTTTTTTTTGGGGGGGAAAAAAAAAAGGGGGGGGGTTTTTTTTGGGGTTTCCCCTTTGGGGGGGGGTTTGGGGGGGGGGGGGGGGGGGGGGGGGGGGTTTTTTTGGGGGGGGGTTTTTTTGGGGGGGGGAAAAAAACCCCCCCTTTTTTAAAAAAAAAATTTTCGGGGCCCCTTTTTTTTAAAAAAAAATTTTTTGGGGGGGGGGGGGGGTTTTTGGAAAAATTTTTTTTAAAAATTTTTAAAAAATTTTTTTTTTAAAAAAAAAAAATTTTTAAAAAAAAATTTGGTTTTAAATTTTTAAATTTTTTTTTTTTTGGGGCAAAATTTTAAAAAAAAAAATTTTTTTTTTAAAAAAACCCCCCTTTTTAAAAAATGGGGTTTTTTGGGGGGGGGGGGGGGGTTTTTAAACCTTTTTTTTTAAAAATTTTCGGGGTTTTTTTTTTTTTTCCCCTTTTAACGGGCCCGGGGGGGAAAAAAAGGGAAAAAAAATTTTTTTCCCTTTTAAAAATAAAAACCAAAACCCCTTTGGGGAAAAAAAATTTTTTTTTTGGGGGGGAAAAAAACCAAAAAATTTTTTTTTTTTTAAAAAAGGGGTTTTGGGGAAAACCCCAAAAATATTGGATTTTAAAAAAGGGAACCCCAAAAAGGAGAAGAAGCCCTGGCACCAGAGAACACCTGAATCTGCAGACGATGAGAGGAGAGCGCAGACTGTGTTTATTATGTCTTGAGATGACTCCACGGGCCGCTGCTGATTTCTGTGTATACTGTGCTGACCCTTCACACTCCGCAGCAGTTTGTTCAGCTGTGATCTACAACGAAGATCTCAAGAACAAGTCATCAAGTCATGGGCCCTGCTCGAGCCACAGGAAATACAAAGAAGAGGCATTGGATCCCCAGAATGGCAGTCTTGATCTGTTGTCTCCTGTTTTTGTAGAAATAACAGGCGGCATGTATTGGAATGCAGAGTGAAGCACGATCTTAATTGAGTGGGTTTTAACAAAGTGATGAGTTCTGCTTTATGTTTCTAATAATTGGAAAATGAGTCTGTAGAAATAATTCTATTTCTATGCTATAAATTTCCTCATCCCAATTAGAATGCATTCAAATACTGACATGCGATACAATTCATTTTGTACCAGACTATGCTGATTCTATGTGGAGTTTGAGGTCCAAGCTGTAACTAAAGAGAGCATAAGTGGTTCTTTATCCTTTGAGTTTGATTTTTTACCTTCTGAGTTAATGAAGGATTACACTTGAATTTGGACTTTGATCATCAGTTTATTGATTTATTTGAAACCAGAATACCTAACTGCCTTGTATGGTAACACATGGCTTCAATCCCATTATTTGGAGAACAGGGTAGAAAAAGCAAGTTTTTACTGGCTGCATAGTGGGACAGAATTGTAAACAGCAGGAAGGAGGAGAAGGTGGAGGGGTTGGAAGAGAATCTCCATTCTTCTTGGATGCAAAAGCTGAATAATCCTGCACAAGAAAAACACTGCTAGCTCTTGTTTTGTTTTTTGTTTTTTTTCTGGGACTAAAAACAATCTCATACATAAAATGTAAGCAATCATTATATAGATTTTGTTTTTGAGACAAAAGTCCACATCCAGGCTTTGGCTACTCCAGCTTCTTCTTCTAAATGTCAGACTTTTTTCTCCTGTAATGTCTCTTCAAGAGGAACTTCCACAGGAAGACTACTTCAGATGCCATTTTCTTTCAGACACTTCTCTTCTGCCCTCTGCTCTGGTTTTGCTTAGCACCTTGCAATCCCTCTGCTATGGCATCCAGCACACAGACTTCCATATAACTAGCTGTTTGAGATAGGACTTTACTCATGCCTGACACACAGTAGACAGTAAATAAACATTCTACATGAAAAGTCAGGATAAACTTCGGCACAGCAGATGACGATACTCAAAGTCATGTGAGAGTTCATGGTGGTTAGGCCAGAAGGTCTGTGCTCTATGCTCTTCCCTAAGGGGCTCTTTTTGTTCTTTCTTTTAAAAAGGTCTCTTGCAGCCAGGCTGGCCTTGAACTCAGTATACAGGCAAGGCTAATCCTCCTGCCTCCATACCCAGTGTGTGGGAATTATAGATGTAGCAGTTGGATTCCACCATGCTCAGTTTATGGTATGATGGGGATGAAACCCAGGGCTTTGTAGACGTTAGTCATGCACTGTATCAACTCCAATATCTCCTCAGTCTTCCAAGAAGCTTTCACTTTGGTCTTGGTTTTCTCTAATTAGTAGGTGCTATTATGAACCCCTGTGAGCTATGTCTGTAGAAAGTGGGTGATAGTAACTGAACTAGACCAGGACCTTGAGGCTCTGAGACATGAAGATTCTGTAAGCAAGGATGGGATCTGACCCACTGGAGGTCCTCTATCACTGCTTCATTGCAGGCATTTAATAGATGTTTCTTAAATAAATCTGAGCCATAACACAGTATGCCCTATGCAATCAACTGAATGTGTTCCCTTAAAAGGCACACAGTGAAGTCTTAACCTCCAATATGACTCACAAATGGGAAGGCAGTTAAGCCACAAGGATGGGCTTTGTGAATGGGATCAGTACCTTTATAAAGATAACCTTAGAGAGCATACTCACCTTTTTATCATGTAAGGAAGCAATAAGAAGGTGGAAGTCTGCTTCCATACAAGTGACTTCCCAAAACCTGGACTTGCTAGCAAACCCAACCTTGCTAATCCTCTGATCTCTGGATAAAGTGTAAAGAATATATCTATTTTCTGTCACTTTTTATACATTGTATATGTGTATGACAAGCATGGGGGTGAGCACATATATGTGAGCATATATGCATGTTTATGTGGTGGCCAGATTCTTCCTCTAGTAGTCTCCCCCGTAGTATTTGAGATGGGGTTTCTCATTGAATCTCAACTAGAACTCAATGTTTCAGCTAAAACAGCTGGTGGCTACCAAACCACAGAAATTCACCTCTCCTTACACCATCCTACCTAGTACCAGGGTTATAGGTAGGTTTGGTGATGCTCAGTTCTTTAAGTGGGTGCTAGAGATTTGAGTATAGGTCCTTGTCTTTGAATGTCCAACACTGTATTCTCTGAGCTACCTCCTAAATCCCTGAATTTATTGCCTAAGAAACTGTAAAGTGAGTGCTTTAGCTTTTTGTTCTTTTATAAAATTTTTGTGAGAGAGTATCAGATTTATTCTGGCTCATTATTAAGCATAAGAGGAAGGCTGTAACAAGAGGCTATCATGAGGCAGAGTCAGAAAGAGCCAGATCTAGCCATAACCCAAATCCTTGACTAGGTCCCACCCCCTGAAGGCTCTGCAATCTTCCAAAACAGTGACACCAAGATGAATCTGTAGGGGATACTTCCACAAAAAAACACAACAGAGAAAATTTCAAAATGTGTTGTTCACTGAATTAGTAGACATTTTTTTTTTACTTCTACCTTAAACCCCCCTGGTTCTCTAGACTTCTAAGAAATGCAAAGAAGGAGGAAGAAAAGGAATAGAGAAGGAAGATTTAAAAGAAAAGAAAAACGATATAGATATGAATGAATAGAAATGAAGCATAGTGCTACTCAACGGAAATCCCAACACTCAATAGGTTGAGGCAGGAAAATTGCAAGTTCTAGGCATGCCTGAAATACATAGTTAGACTTTGACTTAACCCCCATTTGGTGGAAAAGAAGGAAGTAAGAAAGAAAGGCATACACAAAGAAGGGAGAGAACAAAGGGAAATGGGAGACCTGTAGCTTTGGCCAACAGGATCTGAAGGATGGAAGGATGAGAAAGAAGTGAGGCTAGCAAATACAAAATACCTGAGTAATCTCTATTCCAAAGACAGAACAAATGGCCAAACAGTACCTAGAACTTTATTTCCAGCCTCATGGAAGAATGATTCCTCTGGACATACATAGGATGCTGAATAAATATTTTAAAGGTTATTTGAACGCATAGCTTGCTTGTCAGGAACATATAAAGATGGACTGGAGGGCAGAGATGAAAAGTGTGCATGTAAAAAGACTAGCAAGCTGCAAAGAAGGCAGCTAAAGATGCCAAGAAGTTGACACTTTGCTGGACTGTACCCTAAAAAACAAGGCTGTAGCAGAACAAGTCCAATCAGACAGCCTTGAGATAAAGCTGGATCCCCAATAGAGTAAAGGTTGGCATGTACAGGGTGGCAGAGGTACCTGTCATTTAACTCTGTTGCCTTTGGCATTGGATTTGGGTGAAGTAGAAAACAATACTTGAATCTTGGGAAAATTTGAAAAGGAAGCTTTATTCTGTACTCTAGTGTCAGAATTCCAACCATATGTATAGTTCTTTTAAAGAAGAAGAAGAAGAAGAAGAAGAAAGAAGAAGAAGAAGAAGAAGAAGAAGAAGAAGAAGAGAGGAGGAGGAGGAGGAGGAGGAGGAGGAGGAGGAGGAGGAGGAGGAGGAGGAGGAGGAGGAGGAGGAGGAGGAGCAGGAGCAGGAGGAGGAGGAGGAGCAGGAGGAAGAAGAGGAGGAAGAAGATGAGGAGGAGGAAGAGGAAGAAGAAGAGGGGGAGGAGGACAAAGAAGAAGGAGGAGGTGGAAAAAGAAGGAGAGGAGGAGGAGGAGGAGGAGGAGGAGGAAGAAGAAGAAGAAGAAGAAAAGAAGAAGAAGAAGAAGAAGAAGAAGAAGAAGAAGAAGAAGAAGAAGAAAAAGAAGAAGACCAGAAAAAAAGTTTTCTTAAGTGTACAAGCTCCAGAAGTTAGGTCCATGTTATATAAATGCAAGAGAAAAATGAAAAAAGCAAACTAATCATCTCCCAGAACTTACAAGCACATACCACTGTGGGCATGATACCTTTAGTGTATGGATAGATGCAGCCATAAGGAATGGTAAGCAGTGTTTCTTTATTCCTCATCTCAGGATTCTATTCATGAAAATTACTTTAAAGAGTAAACATTGTGAGTGGGAGTAGGAGCAAGCCCTATCCACTTCTGTAAATATGGTGGTTTCTAAAGAGAGAAATAAGGTAATACTTGTCCCCTGGACATTTGTCCGGTCAACAGAGGATGAGATTTAGGAGATTTGAGGGGGGCACACCTTTGTTTTGTTTCTTCTCAATCTTTTATCTAAGAGGTATTTAAAACATATTGAAGATTTGGAATTGGTTTCTAATACAGAAACAAAATGAAGGGGTTGCCAAGATGACTCACTGAGTAAATGTGCTTGCTGCCCAGATTGCACACATAGCTTCTGTCTCCAAGATCCCTGCGGTAGGAGAGAACTGACTCTTTCAAGTTGTCCTGTGACCTCCACATAGGTACAAAATAAATATGAAAATATTTAAAATAGAAGAAAAAAGAAAATGAAGACTAAAAAAGCCAAGAAGTCCTATAAACTGTAGTTACATCGGAGACTCTTCCATCACTGTGGGGAAACTAGAAGTCCCCTGAAACAGACAAGCTGAGAGTGGCCCTGAGGATTCCTTTCTGCCCTTTCAGACATGCGACCATTTAACACCCAAATTTCTTTAAAACATGGCACTGGCAAAGGCATTCAGCAGAACTAGAAAAGCAAAAAAGGAACCAAGTAGCTATTTGCTTTCTTCTGTAAAGATATTGTGTTTGTTTTTTAGGTTTCTGAATAATGTATAGAGAAATGTACTCTAATTTTTAAAGTGGCTTTAAAGGGCCATATAATAAGAATGCATTTTAAATATATGGTCCTTGCTCAGACTGTCCATGATGGAAGAAGATTGCATATTTCTCTTTATGGAATTAGCTTTATATTATTTTTAAAAATCACAACACCAAATATGAAATCCAAAAAGAGGATATACCCACTTTCCCAGAACTAAGGAGAACAATTGTGTTGTTTGTGTGGCACATCTGGTAGTATATAAGAAAACTTAAGGTGCCCTGTTGTGCAAATATCACAGTGACCAAAATCTGCCAGATGGGATGGTGTAGTAGGTAATCGCAGCACTCAGTGGGGTAAGGAAAGAGTAGAGTGTGAGGCTAACCTGAGCTTTATAGATCCTGACCCAAAAAAGTGGCTGTTGGGATTGATTCTATAAGATAGGAGAGAACTAGATTTTGGCCTAATTTGAAGATAGGTGCTAAGAAGAAACTTCCTGGATCTCCAGGACTCTCCAGTGCTATATATACACCATGTACATTCAAAGCTGCATGAATGACAGCAACCACCCAATGATTCAGCCTTTTCAACCTCAAATCTCAGATTATATTTCATCCTGAGGATAGACAGCAATAACTCTATTATAATCTAGTGTCATGAAGGGAAAGAAATGAGCAAACATGCAAAAAAAAAAAAAAAAGAACTCTGATAAAAAATTACTGACTATAAAGAGCTAGTCATTTGGCCATCAAAGTTGTAAGCCTTGATATCTTCATTGGTTGAGTGCTATAGATGGTCTTTCTTTCCCCTCTACATCTTAGAACGCCTAGATTCATGAGAATAAGACACCAACATGTTTACTTAGTATGCTTAAGTTTTGAAAAGACTGGGGTTACAGAAAGTATTTAAAACATTCAATTAAGTTGTGACTTAATGTAGGTCTATTTTCCTGTTCGTTTTCAGTCAGTGTAACACAGGTTCCTACAACTCCATACCAAGGAGTTTCACTTCTTTCATGTAATAAGTCAGGAGTCTTCCATCGTATACTCTCTTCCCTTTGTCCTCCCCTCCCCAATCTCAGTAAAACAAGATACCTTCAGGCATCGTATCCTTATTCCAAACAGAAAGAAAAGACACGTGACCAAGAGACAACAGATGCCAACATGGGGAAAATCAAAGCTTTCCTACAAACTCCTGACAAAGACTGCCTCCTACATTGCTCACCAGCAGTGAAAGAAATGTGTGCAGAAAAGTGACAAAGATCAACCTTACAAGGAACCGTTTTGGGATCTTAAAACCAACAGGAAAAAAAAATCAAGATTCTGATAGCAAGACAAGAAGAAAATACACAAACAGTTAATGCCATCATTGTAAAGTACCTCAGCGAAAAGCATGTCATATCTGCCTTCACACTGAAAATACTGACACACAGCATGTGCTCTTTCAAAAGTGTTTCTCAAGCTCCAGTATGTGTCAGGTGCTATTTTGAGTGTTTGGGATCCACCCAGGTAAAAAAATTCCTGTCCACTCAGATCTTCCATTCCAGCAGAAGGAGCCAGATAGTGAAGTGTAATCTCAATAAATAAATATGGTCTACATTGGTTCATGGTGCTATGTCCTACATAAAGGAAAAAAAAAAACAAAACAGTAGAAGAGGGAATCAGGAGAGGCAGAGAGAAGTGGGCTAAAACACAACCAAGAATTAACAGCTACTTGCTCCTCTTTTGGTCCTTGGACCATCTCATTCTGAGGAGTATAAAATGTTCTATCCTGGGAAGGGAGCTTATGGTTTCCTCAGTTCCCATGGTGGAGGTGCAGAGTCCACTGCTGTTATTTACACAGGAAATGTCAATGACTATGGGGGGCAGTAGAAGAGGCCAGACACTGCTTCCCGCTGGGGAACTGTTTGCAATTTACTTAACAGCTTAATTCCATAAGGAAGAACAAAAGTTCAGTGGGGAAAAAAAAACACAATCAGCAAATAGAAAATATTCTTCTGACCTGTGCCTTTTGAGTATCAGAAGCCTGGGTTTTCTGGGGAATGTGGCTTTACAAAAGGCATAGGGTTATTGCATCAATCCTCCTCTTCTTTAAATGGTAAAAAGACTTACACACAAGCGCGTGTGTGCGGCGCGCACACACACACATACACACACACACACCTTATCTTTATTTAAAGTATAAATGGGTATCAACTTAATTATCCCAGCAATACGAGTGATGTTCTCATTAGTAGGGGTTAGATGCCCATCTGTGTTCTCTGTCAACTTCCTATACAGGATCATAAACCTGCAAATTACATGTACAGTTGGAAAGTCAGGAAACTGTAACTCCAGCTCTCCTATTCATTATCCAGTGAATGTAGCCTGTCTGTACATAATAGTACTCCATCTTAATGTACAAGTTCAATGTTTTATACTAAGCTCAAAAGCCTGGCCAGAAGTAATGCTCACTGGTAACAGTGATACCCTATATCAGATGTGAAGATGAAGTTACATGGAACCTAAACAAACAGTCCTAGCATCAAAAAAGCAGGAGTGACCTTACTACTTTGGCATTTGCACACAAGGATGGCAAACATGCCTGGCGCTGTTTCTGTCCCCAAAGAAAACCAAACAGAATGCTTCTCAGGAGGGAACCTAGAAGGTGAAGCTCACAAGTGTTTTAAGAGGTGGACTTAGAAAAGCCTCTTAGTACCCTTATTCCCAGATGGAGCAAATCCAGATGCGGTAAGGCCTGAAGCTTTCAGTAAATGGAATACGTAGTGGCTATGTCTAAAATAAAAACCATCACAGTACATTTTAAAACTTAAAAGAAACAATATTGCCAGTCAGAAAACACTTTAAAGATGCTGAACTGTGACTATCTGGTAAATCTCTATATTTCCCTTACATTTTTATTTCTATCTTTGGCCTACCTCTTCTCAGTAATAATAGTTTGTTTGGTCTGTATCAATAGTTTCAAATGAACTTATGAAACCCTTGAGAACAAAATTGAAAAACTAATATGGCATCTCACTTTGTCTGATCTCAGTCCCTGTGTTGCCAGTAGAGAGCACACAGCACACAGAGAAGGTGCCCAAGTAATGGAGGTTTACTTCAGCAGGCGAAAAGCCAAAGTGTAGAAGTGGTGGAGGACAGATTGAGATAAGAGGAGAGGAGAGGCAATGTAGAGGCTGCCTTTACTGTCTGGATTCATAAACCCTACTCTATCCCTGCTCCTCTTTGCCACACTGAGGAGTTATGAGGAGATTGCTGTCTTGTAAGAGACAGAGGCCTTCTGTGAAGTTGCTATTATCCACAACTGAGTCTGCTATAATGAGATATATCCAGTGCAGGAATATATACACATATAATGAATATATATACATTTATAAATTTATATATATAAATTTTTAACTACCCATACTGCTGAGATGTTTGCTAGGGGAAGAGCAATGATGCCCTGTGTGTGCTGGTCAGGAGGACTCCCTAAGCTACTTTGAGCCTGCTGTAAACTGTTTTGTTGGTTGTTTTTATACCCGTCCTTTCCTTTATCTGGTTAGCTTAGTTGACATACACCTAGCTACAAACACCCTTATTTACCTTCTTCAGCCTTCTGATTTACTCCCAAGTATTCATTTAAATGCTAATATTTGCTTTCTCCATCAAATAATGAACTACAAAAGAAATGTAATAAAAATAACAGGAAGTACTTTGTAATGGAGAAGCAAATTGTTCAGACTGAAGATGATCAACAGCACTTGGGGACAGTCAGTCAGAGAGTCTCCAGGGAATGACCTAAGGAAAGCTGAAAGACAGTGATCAGAAAGCAACAGACTAAGCAGCTGTGAGGAAGCTCCTCCAGAGCAGCAGCAGAGGGCAGAAGCAAAACTCCTCCCTCTTTGAGACTGTGCTTGCAACCAGAGCCAAGGCAAGAATTTTTTTTTTTTTTAATTTTATCATTTTAGACAGACTCTCACAATAGAGAACCTGGTTGGTCTGGAACTTGCTATGCAGACCAGACCAATCATAAACTCACACGGATCTACTTGGTTCTGTTTCCTGCCACCGTACCTGGCAGGATATCATTGTTGCTGTGGTGGCTCAGCAATATGGGACTCTCTATGAAAAACATACTCAGGAAATTTAGACCAAATGTCATGGGTGAAATACTGAAAATTGGTCCAAAGAGTATTCTGAGCCTGTAGATGTGGTGGTTTGAATGACAATGGCCCTTGTATATGTGAATGCTTGGTCCCAAGTTAATGCAACCATTTGGGAAGGATTAGGAGGTATGGCCTGATTGGAGTGGGTGTGGTATTACTGAAGAAGATGTGTCATTTGAATTAGGCTTTGAGATTTCAAAGCAGACCCAGTCTCTCCTCTCTCTCTCTCTCTCTCTCTCTCTCTCTCTCTCTCTCTCTCTCTCTCTCTTGTCTCTCTCTCTGCATCTTTTTAACGACATGTGAGCTCTCAGCTACTGCTCCAGCACCATGCCTGCCTGCCTGCCACCATGCTCCCTGCCATGATGATCATGGACTCACGCTCTGAAACTGTAAGCAAGCCCCCAAATGAAATGCTTCCTTCTATAAGTTGCCTTGGTCATGATGTTTCACTATGGGAATAGAACATTAACTAAGACAGTGGGAAAGAAACTTTGAGTCAGATCCGCACAGCATTCAGTGAGTTTATCACAGTGGGAAGTGTCTGTATTCTTAGAAGCCTTTCCATCAAGGTATCTTAGCAATTTTCACTCTAAATGAATCTCGCTAGGTATTGTTCATCTATACTTCTCTTATCTAGATTCCAAACTGGCCACATTGAGCAAGGGGAAAAAATAACTGAAGAGAAAATTAGAGTGATTAAGCAATTTGTTTAAAATATATTATTTTTGACAACTTTATAGAAACCGTGTGGTAATTTTATAGCAACCTTGTATCCCTGCCTTAATAGTTTAGAAGCAGCACTGTATCTAGTTCTGTGTCTTGATGGCTCTGTGTATGGCTTTGCTTGATGGGGGTGATGTTTCAAAAAAAAAAAGTTAGTTATAGTAATTTGGCTTTTATAGCTTCCCTGAACCTGGAGGCAGTTGTTCTGGTTGGAATTCAGAGTATCCTTTGGCTCTGGTTCACTCATCTATCTTATTGAGCTATTTCCCCAAATACCCACTGAGTTAAATAATCATTAAAAGATCACGACCAAAGTTGTGGTTAATTGAAAAGGGTAGAAGTCATGGATCCTGTTCTTATGGATCCTGGTCTAATAGAGGAGACAAAAGCATTGTGAACTACACTGCAAGGCAGACTACACAGGAAGAAGAGGTCAGCATCTAGGGTGGTGCCCAAATAAGCCAACTGTTGGCTTGTCTCTGAGTACTTTTCTAACCTCTGATCCTCCATGGTCCTCATTTTCTTCATCTATAAAATGCAGGTGTACTCATCTCACAAGACTAATGAAAGAATTAAAGAAGATGCAAATTATGCAAATTGCCTAACATAAGGTTTTCTATAAATATGTCTCCCTGGAAGCAAACATAGTTTCATTTTTTTTTTAACATCTACTTCTGTTCTACTGCTTAATAAATCTGTTGAAAGTGGAATAATAACTAAAAGAGTGAATGTGACTTTTTGTAAAAAATCAGACACATAAGACTTTCTCAGAAAAGATCTGGCTTTACTCAAGCTTCAAAGGGCATCTTAGACATGCTAAAGAAAAACTAAGAATGTTTAACACAGGAATCCCTCAATAACAAGTGGTCAAAAGATGGATCAAACCTAACTGAGGCAAAAAAGGAGAAATGTCTGGCTCCTGAAATGTTTAAGACCAGCGCCAAATTTAGTATTAGGAAGGCAGCACCATGAGACCCCAGGAGTGACCAATCCTATAACCACTTCTCCTTTCCTGCCTGGGCTCTGCTTTTTTTTAAAAAAAAAAAAAAAAAAAAAAAAAACCACTATTTTTATTTCTATGCAGGCTTTCCCACTACTTTGAAAACTGTTACTGCAGCTCCTATTTTATGAGCCCAAATCTGTAATCTACATGGAGACTCTTGGATTTGAACTATCCTGAAGACTCCATCCATGGAAATGGCTGAAGGGCTGTTATGCAAACGTGGAAGCATCCAGACTGGCTCAGATCACAGGAGCTGATGATGAGGAATAGGTGGACCACTGATAAAAGTCTAGGTCCTAAAAAGGGGAGTGGTCCCGAGCAATTTCAGGAAAGGTTACTCAGCACGGCTGTCCCGAGGCTAGAGGGGACACAGGTGAGGATTTGCTGCTGCTCTCAAGTAAGGGAGGAAGGCTCCTAAAAGAGTCAAGAACTGTCATTTGCTAGGGGATGGCTAAGATCTCTTACAGCTGGAAAGGCTGGAGACCTTTCAAGTACTGCACACCAGAACTGGACTTGGGGAAAAAGTGGTGTTCATAACTTTCGTGAAAACCACAATATCTTCAAACCAGCCCAGCACTGGATCTGAAGCTGTGGGGCTGAGGGCGCTGGTGCCACAGACAGTGGATAAAAGGTGTGGGTGTTACCCTGTTTGGACACAGTCTTTGTTTATATTTTAAGTTATCCAGTGTTTGGTATTTCTTTGTCAGTTTAAGCAGATCTCCTTATCTTATTTTACTAGATCCTGTAAAATGAACCATGTTACAGTATACTTGAATACTGTACTATTCAAAGGCATTTTTTTAATTTTTTATTGGATATTTTATTTATTTACATTTCAGATGCCATCCCCTTTCCCCATTTCCCCTCCCTAGAAACCCCCTATTCCATCCCCCTCCTCCTTTTTGCTTTTATACCATCTTAATTATATGCAAGTGTTAAGGTAAGTTCTAGGTTAAGGACCTAGGCATTTTTAAATTCCCAAGGTGCTCTAGTTTTCTCTAGTAGTAGAACATTGTCATCTCTACAAAACAAAAACAGCATCCACCAAATAATTCTACCCACATCTGGGCTCCTGGCAATCACAATTCTGTTTTGGACCTGAAGGGTTTACCTATTATGGGTACTTCCATCTCACAATATGACACTTTGTGTTTGACTTCTTTAGGCAGAGCAAGGTTTTACAGTTACCTGGGTCTCTTTTGAGTCTCATTCTCTGTAACCATTTAAAAGATCTAATATTTATACCAGTAAAGACACAGGAGGCATAAGCTGAGGTAAAAAACCTACTAGCTTAGTGAGGTAACTTTATTTTCTTCACTATATACAAAGTATCTATTTATGAGCCTAATTCAACAACTAAACTGCTATCTCTTTAGAAATGTCTTTCCATCTGTGTTCTACCAAGCTATTCTATCTTTCTTGTGAGCTCCTTCAAACCCAAGAGTGCTCCTTAGCTCTCTTTTCTAGAATACTTTTTACCTGTGTCCTGCCAGCTGCTTCTCTGTTGTTTCTTCAAGTTCAAGGGAAATTCCCTCCCCTACTCAGAGCTCTTTCTACAAAGGCTCTTCCAAGCCAAAAAGAGAGAGAAAGAGAGTGAACTTTGTCAAAGGTATAATTGCTTTTATACGAAGTCTCTAGCTCCTCCCCTACACTATTGGTAGACTGAACTGTGTCATTGTCATAGGGAGGGGTCACCAAGCCAAGTCAAGTAGGGGCCTAACCATTTCAACTTTATGGTGAAGTATCTCAAGGCCACCCAGCTGACTTTGCCTTAGGTCATAGAGCAAAGAACACAAGACCTCTCCTAAGCAGCTCATCTTATAGGCAGGAACTTTCCATTGTTTAGTATTCTAATCTATGGGGACTTTTAGAGGTACAACCAAACTGCATCTCTACAGGACACACCTGACTGCATCTGACAAATGCAGTATCTATTTAAGCTTTTCTATCTTGCTAACGATTAGATTTTCTATGTACAATAATCAAATATCCTATAACAGTTCCATATTCTGTTTCCTGAAGACATGCAAACAAACTCTAACCTAATGAAATTCTACACCCATCTTGAGATGGACCCTGTGCCACTCAATGCCCACTCACTCCTAGAGTTTGTGTCTCTAGGTGCCACATTATAAGAATGCCTGGGGATTTTTCAGTAGCCACAAGTAGTGATTAGTAAACAGCTCGTTGCATGTTGGATCTATAAAAGCTGAAAAATCATTTTGCCTGGGGTGGGGGTGGGGACAAATAGACTCTTCTTTTTTCAAAGAAAGTCAGCACAAGAAAGAGGCACTTTATTGTAGTGTGTTAACACATGATTATAGTCTCAGTGCTCTTAAAGCTGATGAAGGAGAATTATGGTTTGAGGTCTGCCTACATGTGAGACTACAAAGAACAGAGACAGAGAAGGGGGTGGATAATCTCCATTGTGATGGCCCTGATTTAGGATTAACAGTTCAGCCTTCAGCTGTACTGCCCAGTTCTTAATTTAGCACAGAATTTTAGACATAAAATGGTTCTTAGAGAACATCATGTTTTTAAACACAGTAAAAACTGATAAAACCATTTAAGAAATCACCAGACATCACAAAGATAAAGTATGAAATCCCATTTTTAAAAATCAGGAATTCTTGAGCTAAATTCAGCACTCCGAAATGACAAGGTGTCTAGTACTTTTTCTCTCCAGAAGCAAGTGTAAGAAAACACTGGAAAAGCTGACAGAATTCAATAAGATTTTAATCTATGCAAATAATAAATGGGGTGATATTGCACTTTTAAAGAGAAGAAAAGCCAAATGCAGAAGCAATTTTGATCATAAGTCCTAAGCAATGGAAATGAATTAACCTTGCTTTCTGTAATGTACATTTGAGTGGCCACTAGGGTTTTTCTTTCCCCTGAGTGAGATTTCTCCTTGTCTACGTGGCTTATACATTTCTGCTTTATAAAAATGATGCTCCTTACCTGCCAGTTCCTAACACATGTGTTCCCATGGACACCGAAAGTAAATATTGCAATAGCTGAAACGAGTCAGGTCAATGCCGCAGAAATGGCACCAAAGATACGACATCAGTGGCATAGTGCCCTACCTAGTCAGTAGCAGCTAAGCCACTGTTCTGCTTCTGCCAAAAAATGTCTTTGAAATGGGAGCTTAGACATGGCTCAGAAGTACAAGCCTGCAAATACCATGTCAGGGTATGTATGTATATATGTATGTATGTATGTATGTATGTATGTATGTATGTATTGTACATGTCTTGGTTAGGTTTTTATTGCTGTGAAGAGACACCATGACCATGGCACTCTTATAAAAGAATACATTTAATTGGGGCTGGCTTATAATTTAAGAGGTTTAGTCCACTATCATCATGTGGGAAGAATGACAGTGTCCAGGCAGACATGGTGCTAGAGGAGCTAAGAGTTCTACATCTTGATCCACAGGAAGCAAGGAGAGACTGTGTTTCACATTGGGTATAGCTTGAGCATAGGAGACCTCAAAGCCAGCCTCACAGTGTAACACAGTTCCCCCAACGAGGCCACACCTACTCCAACAAGGCCATACCTCCTAATAGTGCTACTCTGGATGGGCTAAGCATTTAAACATAGGAGTCTATGGGGGTTATACCTATTCAAACAACCATATAACATAAAGTTAATGATACTTAAATACAAACAATACATAACCCTGAGGAACAATGAATTATCTTAATGTCTGAACAACCAGGGATGGTCTATAAAGAAAATAGTTCAGAAGTAAATAGAAATAGATGGAATTGTAAAACAAAAGTAGGAATAGGAAGGGAAAAAAACAACTCAGGTGTGTACACCAGCACATAGAAGGAAAAAGAACAGGCTCAAATGTGTTGGGCTCTGTTTTTAAATCACATCTTTGAAACACTGACTTCCAGGACTTGTGCCTCAGACTCCTGAACATTTCCTTGTTGTAATTTACTTCTTGCTTTTTAACACAGGGAAAAGGTGCTTGCTAAAGAAAACTGGCTGGATTGTTTTCTCCCTGCAGTAGTCCAGAGCAAAAACCCGCCCTCACCTAAAACAAACAAATCAAAACCCAAACCAAACAACAACAACTTCTAACTAATATTTAAGGTCTCCAAAGCCGATTGGCAATGAGTCTCACTAGGATAATCATTTGCACCCTCCTTCAGCCACATGTAATACAGGCTTTATTTAGCAAATAGCAAAGTCGTTTCCCAGAAAGTCAAAGGGCAGTTTCTGCTGTATTAATAGCTGCTCTGGGAGGGTCAGTGTTGTGCTAGCCTACATTTTTTCCAGGGCCTGGAGATGCAATTTCCTACAATCTGTAGGCAATTTCCTACCAATTTTCTTGGGGAGCTAATAGGCTGTGACAAGAGATGGAGCTAGCAAGCAGCAGGTAGCTTCAGAAAAGACAAATTGCATCGCTGCCACCTAACTGGGCAATCTAGATCGACAGAGTTTATAGCTTTGTAGTGTTATTGGGCCCCATGCTAACAGCAAATCATTCACGCTGCTAGCAGAATGTCATATTCCCTTCTCTTCCTTCTGAATTTGTTATTGCCACATATCACCTTGCAGCACTTTCCCTGGAAACCACAGTAAAAAGAGGAGTGTGTGTGTGTGTGGCATGTGTGTGACTTAAATG
This sequence comes from Mastomys natalensis, assembly GCA_021653895.1. NCBI lineage: Eukaryota > Metazoa > Chordata > Mammalia > Rodentia > Muridae > Mastomys > Mastomys natalensis. The sequence goes on along the minus strand of JAJTUV010001211.1, from coordinate 414,532 downwards.
TCTCCTAAATTGCTTACAAGAAATTATTTGTGTTTAATAATTTCTCTTTACAGTGTTAGGCTAAGCTGGTAGTCTTTAAGTAGTGAATAGGAGATTAAAATGATTTTTAAGAAAGAGGAGGAGATGGAGGAAGAGGAAAAGGAGACACTGCAAGGGTTACAGGAATTTGGAAGCAGATAGAGCATCTCTTATGTGCAGTAGGTCCAGTACTTGTGTATGCTCAAGCACATTTTAGAAAACAGTATCGACATTAGCAAAACATCTTTACCACCTTGCTCTGATGCTGTTAAAGAAAAACTAATAATGCAGTGTGCCAATGGAATTGTTTTCATAGAATTAAACAGAAACACTTATCACCCACCCCCAACTGCTGACCTGCTGTCTCGGTGTGTGCTGGATATTCAACTCAAGGCCTCCTTTATGCTAAGCATTTGTTCTAACACTGTACTTTGCCTGAAACCTAGATCAGTATCTGTTGCAAAATTTATAAATATACATCCTAAAACATTTAGAAAGGATATTGGAAGAGGATTTCCTAAAGAAATCCTAGCTCAGACAGAGTTAAACAGAGCAGGCAATAGCCAGGTGAAGATAGACATATAAATCCCAAAACTCAGAAGTCTGAGGCAGAAGAATCATAAGTTCAAGGTATAGCAAGATCCTGCCTTTAAAAGACGGAAACAAAAACCAAACCAACATAAACAAGTCACGACTTCCTACGTAAGATTTAGTTAGGTTAGCTTTCATTACCCAGTTCCAGTATATATGAGCAATATGCAAATAATCACCTATTCACTCTGATTGTATGCTGCTGAAAGTGTATATACACATAAGGATTGAATACTAGCACTAGAGTCATTTCTCACTCTTGTCCTACGACAAAGGCTGCAATGAGCCCAAGTGTTAAAAGAGCTACTGAGGAGTCTTAGGAGCTCTGTATGTATGAGAAAGATTTGCCCATCTTGTACATTTCACTCTTAAACATATTTATCTCATAAAAAAGCTTTGAGAGTTCAGGGAAAAAGTCAGCACACCCAGGGTTACATAACAGCCAGATCATGTTTTATACTGCCCCCTGCCACTAAAGGAAAAGAAAAGGAGAGAATAAATTCAGGAAAAATAATAATCACCTCCTAATCATTAGGCAGTTCTGAAGACATCACCTACACAACTCACTGAACACTGGGGAGTCGAGCCAGTGCAAACCTAAAGTCCTCACCCCCTACTGACTGGTGTTCATAGTACTGGAAGGTACTCTGCACACACTATGAGAGAAGAAAGGTAAACAACAATCCAGTTGCAAATCTTGCAGTCTGCAACAGTGAGCTGTATGCTAGTGCAATAGTGCCACAAAGCTCAAGACCAATCAACCAATATCTAATTGGATCTAAGGACCATTTCCTTGAGACAGAGCTGACACTGCTCAGGTAGCAAATAACCTGAGACTAGATATTCCAGAGGCCCAGAAGAAAAGCAAATACTATTGTTCTGCTAAAAGAACATAGCAATGAAATGACTCCTAATAATATTCGACTATACCCATACAAATCAGTGCTTTGCTCATCAGAGAAATTCCCTCCCGCACTTGATAGGAACCAGACCCATAGCTACATGCATCATACCAGGTATGACAGTGACAGAAGAGAAGGTCACTTCCAAGAAAGAAAGAAACAAGCTCAGCATGACAATTTTCAAACTTGAGTCTGGTAGTTTGATTTCAACGGAATTGCTGTCTTTTGTTCTGAAGACAGTTAGGGAAGACTCACCAGATGGGCAACATATCAGGAGTCCTGGAAAGGCCATTTCTAACCCCAGCTTTTGACACCTGCCAATCCATGAACCTCCTCCCACGCTGGTGGCTTATTTTGGTAGTCCTAAGTTCTTCATGTTTCTTATCTGAAAGTGTGCAGAGATGGTCTGCTATAATCTTCCTTTTCATAGTGACTGAATAAGAAACACAGAGTCCCTTTAGCAAAATATCAATAGAGACACCCTCGATATCTATGGGGGTTTAATCCCAGGCCCCCAAATCCATGGCTGTTCAAGTTTATTATTTAAAATCTATAATATTTGCATGAAACTTTGCATATCTCCTTCTGCGAACTACAGATCTCTCTCTCTCTCTCTCTCTCTCTCTCTCTCTCTCTCTCTCTCTCCTTGTTTGGGATTTTTTGTTTTTGTTTTGTTTTTATGTTGTTTTGAGGATCTCACTATGCTGTCGTCATTGGCCTAGAACTGTACATTTAGATCAGCATTATGGTTGATTTTAATGTCAGTGACTACCAGTCAAAATTGCCTAAATAGGGAGCCTCTCCAGAAGAATTCTTTTCGTTGCTTTTATTGATCAAGGGAGACCCACCCAAGTGTTGACTTCACCTTCTGGTAGCAGTCCAGTCAAAAAGACCATGGCAGAAGAAAGATGATTTGTCTCTTGACCTCTAGGCCTTTGCTCTTGCCGCTGGGTCCATCTACTTTGTTGCTGCTGCTGATTCCTTTGAAGACAACAGAACCAGCATTTCCAGGCTTCTTATCACAGGCTAAGGACCAGTGGCTCTCCCGGAACCTTCCAGGTTTTCAGTACTGGGTGATACTATTGAGATTGCCAGCCTTGTAAACTGATCAACTACTGGGTTATTAGCTTGTCCATTATTAGATACCTACTATGGAATGACTCTGACTGCTGAGGCCATCAGCCTGGAGCACCTAAAAACTACTGGGCTCTCAGTCTCTAGTATGAGACAGTTTTAATGGAAGCTGACTGGGATACGCGATAAGGGAGCAGCATATACACCAGATATCCATCCATAACACATGTCCACCGACAGCAACCACACATCATAGAAGATGCATGGGATGGGTCCTCAATTCTAGGCCTGCTTTAAATCTTACAAGCTACAGAAATATGGTCCAGAGTGCTGATATTTTAAGAGCATGTTACCACACTTACCTAGTGTCATTTCTTGCACACTGTAGTCACATCTCTGCCCATAAACAGCAGAAAATTGGATCCTAAAACTAAAACAAACAGGAATAATATTCGAAGTGGCACCTGTATGACTGGGAGCAATTGGCCCTCACTGCATCCTTGGCTGATATTTAGGGGGACAATTAAACTCACTAAATTTTAGAGATAAAAGACACATCAATGATTTGCCCAAAGTCAGACTTGGAGCATGTCATATATTACATAATCTCAAAATTTAGAAAGTATGCCTATATTTTTATGATTTCATGAACCTAGATATGGAGAGTTCAACTTGTCTATAAGAACCCACGAATTAGGCTTCCAGCTGCACAAACTGTGCCTCCACAATAAGTTGCATCGGTTGCTTGGAATCCCAACCAAGTCTTAGGGTTGAAGTAAATAAAAAGTCACTAGCAAGACAAAAATATTAACATCTGTAATTTATGGCTAGCCTTTAATTATATATGTACATAAATATGAGTTGTGGAAGCTCAATAATTTTTAGAAAAATTATATTGAAAAAAATTAGTAAGGTTTACTGTTTTTCAAGCTATAAATTCAAAAGATAATGTGCCAGAAGTGCATGCTGACAGGAGCCTGATATAGCTGTCTCCTTAGAGGTCTGTAAGAGTCTGACATATTCAGAGGCAGATGCTCACAGCTAACCATTGAACTGATCAAGGGGTTCCCAATGGAGGAGTTAGAGAAGACTGAAGGAGCTGAAAGGGTTTGCGACCCCATGAGGAGAGCAACAATACCAACCAACCAGAGTTCCCAGAGTCTAAACTACCAGCCTAGGAGCCGTGGCTCCAGCTGTATATGTAGGGGAGGACTGGCCTTGTCAGGCATAGGTGGGAGAGGAGATCCTTGGTCCCATGAAGGCTAGATGCCAAGTGTGGGGAATTCGAGTATGGGGAGGTTGGAGGGGATGGGTGGATGGGGGCACATCTTCATGGAGGCGTGAGGAGGGGGAATGGGATAGGGGGAAAATATCCAATAAAAATAATTTTAAAAAATCAAAAAAAAAAAGATAAAATTTGAAGCATTAACACTGTTCAATGGGAAAGAAACTTAATTTATGTTTTGTATCAACCCTGAGGAAGATTTTAATGCCCACAGTAATGAAAAATGTAAACTATTGGAGAGCATACACACTGAAATCCTGCTACATTCACTCCTCAGCTTAAGCCACTTGTCATCTTAATATCTAATGTCATTAGCATAATGTTTCTACCTGTTTGGCCTCTCAGTATAAGACAGGAGGAAATGATAACATCCAGTTACAATTCATACCCATGGAAACAAAGAAGCAATGGCATTTATGAGTTTATCACTGTTTCTGATTAAGAAACACTGGCTGCCATTTAGAAGAGTTGTACAATCCATGGAGGTTACTATTTCTTTCCTTTGTTTTCAAAATTGAGTCTGACAAATGAAAAATAACCTTCAGTGATTTCCATGGTCTGGCAAAGAACTAAGCCAAAAAAAAAAAAATAGTATTTTTCCAATCAGCAAATTTTCCTATGTACAGATTAGCCCACACTCATAGTTCACTTCTTTGAATTATTTCTAATGACCCATTAGTTATCCAGAAATACAACATGTATTTTAATGGGTTAGGTGACGTTAAGGGAATCAATGCATCTCAAAGAAATGCCTCAGGAGACTCTGGCTTATTGCATAGAAGATAATTCTTTTCTGAAAAGGGAGCAAAGCTTTGTTTGAAATTAAGATTTGAACATCATAAAAGGAATCAATTGAGCAAGATGTTCTGTGTAATGTATGATCCATTGGAGGCAAATTAGCATTTGCAGGCTAGTTGAAGAGTAAGATGAAGGGCTGAACAAGGGAAGCTTTGTTTACAACTCGCACAACTTCAGAGCTTGTTAAAAGATGTTATATGACAAAGACTTAAAGTATGAGGCAGGAGAAAGAATATCTTGACACAACTGCAAATAAGTTCTTCGTTTATTGTAAATGCTGCCAGTTTAAAGCAATGTTCTAGTTTGGACTACAGAAAGGCAGTAGAGCAGACAGTGTGACACAAACAGACTGAGTTTCAAACAAATTAGAACCATAACAATGTACACGACATATTCATTTCTAGTAAACTTCTTTTTTTGATTTATTCATTTCTTTTTTATTTATAAGTACACAGTTGCTATCTTCAGATACACCAGAGACAAATTCATTTCTAGTCTCCATTTCTGCAGGGTTAGCTTCCCTTTGTGATCTTGCTAGCTCATGAGCCCACTGATCCTAGCAGGAACTTGCAAAGGATGGGTTTGTATCCTTTGGTGTGTAGATATAAGCATTTATGCTCAAATGCCCTTGCAAGCCAGAGCCTTCAGACCCCTGGAGTTAGAGCTACAGGCACTGGAGAGCCACCTGACGCAGGTGCTGGGAACCAACCTCAGGTCCTCTTCAAAAGCAGCACACACTCAGAAAAGCAACGTCTATGTTTTATACTTGTAAAGCACTGTCTTCTGCTTTGCTCACTGATGAAACACTACAGGATTGTCCCAGCATAGGGCATGGTTTCTTAATTTCAAAACTATTTATTCTCTTGTACTCATTCCTGGATGCGTTTACAAAACCAGAAGCAAATGTTGAGGAGATCTCATACCTTTGTAAACCAAGAAACTGAAAGTATTTAAAATCCCATTAACACCAATGTAACTGAGGTATGACAGAGGTCATCTCAGTCACTTTCACTCTTCTCAAAGCACAACCTTGAACTTTACTCCAAGTTTTGCATATTTCAGCAGAGCTGAAAGCTGCTTGTGAGACTCCATAGCAATGAAGCACACCCCTTTACCGAGCCTAGATAATCTTAGGTGTTCACTATTAGTGCCCAATAGTGTCTGCCAGCACCTAAACCCCACATTTCAAGTATGACAGTTGTTATAAATCAGGATCTCTGCCAGCCTGCCTTTCAGAGACTCAGTGCCAGAAGCTTAGGTTATCACCCACCATCAAGTGAAGTACATTTCTACCATCACTGTGTATTTCTCTATGCAACATGCATGCTCTTTAAAAAATCCCTCTTGACATCACTTCCCCTCCACACTCTCTTTGTCTTCGTTCTCTGTCTTCCAGTCTCTCTGTCTCTCTCACTATTTCTGTCTCTCACATGTCCCCACTCCGAGACAGCCTTTCATTCCATGTACCCAATTAACCTTTGCATTCCATCTGTTTCATGGTGTGATCTCTTATTGGCACACCTTGGACACACCCACCAAGTTACCTTTCACCCCTAAACCTAACAACAGTCCTAGTTCCTATTACAATACTCAGGCTAAAAAAACTGACAGACATGCTTTAAGAGATGACTTATTGATCTCTGCCAGAGTTCCAGAGTCTAGACCAATTTCAGAGTAGGAATATGAGGCACCCTATGATTCCTATGCCTAGCTGGTTGATTGTGATATGTACATGATAGATGCAAGTAGGACCTTGCTTATATGAACATCTAGATCTGGGCTATCCCCAAAACATCATGGCTCTGGGGAAAAACTTGGGAAGCTCTTCATAATAAAAGCAAGTGAGTAAATGTCACAATATACCCATTGCATTTCAGTTTGCTGTGCTGCCTGGAGTTTTTAATATTAGCATGCTTCCCTCCCCAAGGAAAGGGATGACCTTACTTATCTTTGTTTAAAGGCTGGGACTGTTTGCTAAATAGCTGTTGAATGAAGAGGGAAACAGCTTTTAAAAGGAGCTTATTACTCCCAGAATAGAGTGCGCTTGTTTGACTGAGTGGATGACTTCAGTTGATAAAACTGTGAAAACCCTCAAAACAGTAAAAGAAAAGTAAGAAAATCTTGGGACCAGGAGGATTAAGGAATGAGGCTTTCCCTGTGTCCTGGTGTGGCAAAACAGGCTCATCAACCTCCTCTGTTTGCTCAAACAAAGATCAAATTCCTTGGACTGAACATTGAAGCAGCTGATGCTACCAAATCTCTCTCAGAATCACCAAAGAAACAGCTCATTCACCTCAAGTTCACTTTAGAATTCTCAGCTGTTGTCCATCGCCACCAAAATGCTTGATCTCGCAGTTGCTTCCCATTTAGCTAACAGCATGAACATCACTCAAGGCTAGCCTAAGTTTATATTTCTTGACTTTCAGAAAGTACCCAGACTTCCTGCTTTCCTCCAAGTCCTTTACTCCTGACCTTTCTTCAGCTCTTCACCATTGCTACATACCAAGTGACTCACAAGAGAGAGCTGCCCAAATGCTGGAGGAGAAATGCTACACTGGTGAAGAATTGAATGAAAACAACTGGACATCTTCCATAGACAGTTCATGAGGAAGACTCAGTCTGCAACAAATTTCAATGAGGAAATGTGAAATCAATAAAATCCAAGGAGGCCGATCACAGAGAACTGCTCACAGACACCACCTCTGAACTCAGATATGTGTGACAAGTCTTGCTTTTCCCCAGCTTGCTGAAGAATCATCTATCTTTCCCTTCAGAGGGGCTTCTTAAGATCTCACAAGTCACCCAATAATCCTGTTGACTTACACATCCTGACTTCATAGATAGCAGTTAGAATTTATGAGTGTATATTTCTATAAGTTTCCAGGAGAAAGTGATGCCTCTGCAGAACAATGAGTTGCCAACATATAAAACAGAGCTTCTCAGAGTGCGTCCCTTGATACTGACTTCAATAGAAAACTGACTGATTCAGAAACTCTGATATAGCCCCTATAGAGAAATGCCTACAAGTTTCCCAGGTGGTTCTGTTGTACCCAGACTCCTCCTTGGTTGGTCCTGAGCATTCTTTCTGCTGCTAGTTGTTATCATGGAAAATTCCTGTCCTCCTTAAGCTCACTTCCTTGTATTAGATAGAGTTAGACTTACATCTGAGCTTATCATCTAGACAAAGGGAGGAAACAAAATCAGTACCCTACACATGCTAATTCACTCCAGTCTCCTTGGATGTTTAACATTCTGAGTGGCTGATGACGAGGCAGTAAAGGACTCTACTCCATTCCACATCCACACTTTGAAAATATCTATTTTAGCGCCAGAGTCCTTAATTAGCGTATGGACAACAGATATAAGTTTCTCAGTGGAGAATAAATGCATTGAGATGTGTAGCTTGCTAAAACAATTGTGTATGCACCAATATTCACAGAAACAAAGTAATAAGTACACAAGCAATTTTGCAGTTCAATACCTTCCAAACAGCATTTCAGTTACAGGACATGGTACTGGTTGACCTAATCACAGAGGGCTCAGCTGTTTGATCCACTAGAGCATCTGGTCCTTCCACACAATGTGCAGTTCATAATACCCAAGAGGTCAGTAAATGCTGCTGCACCAAAGCCGAGGGGAAAAGTTGAATGGTAATGGTAGTTTTGAAAAAGATTAAAACAACAACAAAAACAGCTTGTATATTTTAAAGGCTCTGGGGCTAGCACCCATTTTAGCGCATTTGAGTTACTTGTCTCATGAATAATATCCCCAAACTTCAAACCCCAAAACTTAATGGCTTCAAACAATGATTTATTAATTTTTATATTCTTGATGGTTGGTATTCTAAGTTCCTGAAGGCATAGATGTTTGTTGATGATTGTATGATGGCTTGTCTATCTACATCATACTTGGCTCCTGGGACTGGCTGTCAGTGGAGGCACCTCTGAAATGGTGAACATTCACACCTCGGGAGAGTAGATGAGGCTTTGCAATACAATAATGAAGGCGTATTTCCAAGAAGGTAACAGTGGCTTCTGAAAGACCTACTCACCTTTACTCAGATATTTGCCATTGGAGAAAGGAAGCTGAAGACAACCCTGATTCAAGGGTACAGATACAAGAATATCAATACCATTGCAGATGCATGTCCACAGAAGACAATTTGTGGGTGCCATTACTACAATGATTGATCCCTTCATTTGGTCTTAAAAAGACATTTAAGAAGACAAAGAGTTCCTAACTGTGTCATTTGAGGAAAGAATTCAATGAACTGCACTGAATGTAATTTTAGTTAGAATAAACACAAATCTCATTTTTGATGCTCTGGTCATGATAGTTCTGAAATTTTCTCAGAACAAACTTCTCATTATCATTAATGAAAACACTTTTTAACTTCATAATTTGTCTGTTCTGTGTAGAAATTACCAACATTTGTTATTGCTCATGCTTGCATCACTGAAATTATCTTCAATCTTTATCTAGCCCATTGCCAAAGGACTGAATATTGTTCATGCTTGCATCATTGAAATTATCTTCAGCCTTTATCTAGCCAATTGCCAAAGGACTGCATAGTCATACAATTGATAAGAGTTACTATATTTGGGATAAATTAATGCAGAAATTTGTCTTACTTCTGCATTATGTGTTGTACATAACAATTTATTATTCTGAACTTTTCTCAACTCCTGGTCACGGTCCTTGCTACTCCTCCTCCAGATATCTTGTGATCTGGGTGTTATTTGTAGCTTGTTGACAACGGAGAAGCAAGGGTTACAATATAAGCCTGATTTTATTTTAAATTATATACATTGTATGTTTTATTCCTATATTCTACTGGATCGTCTTTCAAATTTTTCTTTGAAAATTATTATAATCTCCTTAATGCAATATTCAGTGTATTACCTTATTTTATAACTAGTAGCATATGTTATAAATGGTAAACTCAGGACTAGAATAGGACCATGGATGGACATTTTAAAGAATCACCAGAAACTCCATTATCAAGATAAGTACTATTTTGAAGCAATGATTTCTTAAGATATATTATGCAAAAAAGTTGTGATAAACACTGTATGAATATTTTAGGTAAAGGTGTGACCGACCCAGCAGAATCAAAACTGATAAGTAATCACTAGGCTAGATACTGATTTTAAATTGTTCATCACAGAATTTTAGTCTTTATATTAGGAGACTTTAAAGTAATGCTTAATGCTGAATGAAAATCACTGTGAGTTCCTTTCCTATGTCCCTTAGCGTTTCCTTCATCAGTAACCTCCCAACACAGAGGTTTACACTGGCATAGCAGCAGCCTGTGTCTGCTGTCAACATTACAGTTCATTATTGTATGTTGTGTGGGCTCAGATCAATGTATCATGGCATGTACCCATTGAATATGCAGCACTGTAGCTTCATTAAGAATCATTTCATTGTCCTAAACATCCTGTTCTACCTACTTACACCTATTTGCACTAGCCAATATTAATTGACCTTTACATTGTCTCCAGAACTTTGCCTTTTCCAGAATTTTATAGTTGAAAACTTCCAATTTATAGGTTTTCCAGACTGGCTTCTGTCAGTGATTTGCATTTATTTAAATTACCTCAATAGATTTTCTTTTAGATGCTGAGGAGGATTCTTTTGTATAAACCTCAACTTAGCTACTGTTTTAATATGAATTCTCCAGTAGAATGTGGAATAGAGTGGGGACTGAACATAAGGAACTGGCTCTGGGATGATGTAGTCCAAGAAGTGTGAAGCTTTCTAGCAGAATAGGAGAGCTGGTGGTATAGATGCAAATCCAATGGCCCAAAAACCAGAAGGGACAATATGAATCATAACTCAAATGCAGTCAAAGGTAGGAGCAGCATGATATTTCAACTCAAACATGGGCAAAGAGAACAAATTCTATCAGTCATTATGCTCTATTCAGTTCTTCTGTAGATGGAGTGAGGTCTACTCATATTACAGAGAACAATTTGCTTTGCTTAGTCTTCCAATTCAAACATTAATCTCATCTAGAACTTCATAGGCTTATTTAGAAAATGTTTAAGCAAGTATCTGAATAGCTCATGGCCTATCCATGACCACTTACCTCCTGTAGAACATCTTGGATGTTTCTAGGTTTGGGGAATTATGAATACAGCTGCTGTAAACATATATGTGCAGGTTTCTGTATGAGCCTCTTTTCAGCTCATATGGGTAAATAACAAGCATGCCTTCTAAAGGGACAGTGCCATTTTGCATTCCTACCAGGAGAGAATGAGAACTCATACTATGTCATATCTGTAACTTTCTTTTTTTTTTTTTTTTGCATTTTTTACACTGCAGCAAAATATTACTTTCAAAATTTACTGAGATTATTGTTATTGCCTTACATTTTGAGTTCAAAACCTACTTCTTCCTTACCTCCTGTTCCTTTCCTGGTTCCTGACATGATTTCTTTAGGATAAAAACCATATGCATTTTTAAGTTCATCCACATAAGTCCAGAACAAGTTAAAACTGACTGTATAATGTACTTATTTAACCAACCTGAAATTGTAGCTTAGTGTTGTCCACCTGAAATATGCTCCACACATTTACATTAGCCTATAGTTGGGTAAAACCATTTAATACAAAGCCTATTTCATAAATACCAACTAGCTCATGTACATAGGTATGAATGTTTTATAGACAAGATATAAAACCACAGAATACAACCATACTGTATTGGCATCAACACACACTGTGGACTGATGTTTACCTGGGAGACCTGGTTGGCCAAGATCTGCCTCCACTCTGCACAGAAAGAGACAATTGTACTGTATGGTGATTGACCAGTGATGTGGTTTGAAGTAATAATATATCCTTCATGGACTTATATGTTGAATAGTTATTTCCCAGCTGGTGGTGATGTTTAGAAAGTAGAACGTATCTGGAGGAAGTTGGTAACTGGAAATGGATGTTGAGATTTTATAGCTCAGCCCATGTCTTGTCCATTCTCAGGTTCCTCTTTCAATATATAAGGTGAAGAATCCCAGTTGCTTGCTCCAATCATCATGGAAGTCCTTGCAGTCATACTATCTCTATGATCGACTGTAACCCTTTCAACTATGAGCCAAAGTAAATGCCAATTTTCTTAAACTGTTCATCAGGGATTTGGTCACAGAAACAAGAAACTGGTTTGCCCAAGAAGCAATAAGAATACAACTACAGAATTATACCTACCATGGACTTCACATTGCATTTGTATTGCAGCAAAGCTGAAATACTGTGATGTCAATAACAGATCAAGACTATATATGATTGTTTGCTACCCCTTACCTGGTTGAAAACCATACTATTCATTTACTGTCATCTAGCATATATATTCTGTTTACTAGGCTTGTCTAGTAACATTTAACATTCTATATTCTTATATTCTAATATTTAAAAGGTCTTGCATATGGCAGAAATTTCTTGCCCAATATATTTGCAACAACAGCCTTGTCATTAGATGGGGAAGAAGGAGACAGAGCTAAGAGTAGGGAGGAGAGAGGAATGAGAGAGAAGAGGAGAAGAGAGATGAGAAGCGATATGGCAGCAGATGTTACCCTCTGTTCTCTAGCAATCTCAGGTTCATATCAACATTAGATAATTGGAATAACAATTCTAATTGTGTGGGCATCTTGTGTAGTGAGTATTTGCTGATATATAAATCTATTTGGTTAATCTTTAAGCTTTAGAGTTTTACTTTACTAAGTTACTGGGAAGTGGGTCCTCCAACAACCAGGTGGTTATAGCTTTGAAAGAACTAGCAGCTCCAGGGATGAGCGAACCAGAGCTGGAAACACAGTGACCAGTCACTACTGGAGCAAGCTAGAGAACAGCCCAGTTAAACCAGCTCAGGAGCTCCAGTCCTGCTGCAGAGCTTGCTGAGACAAATAGGCTTAGAGCGGGAACATGGCGGCTAGGCTGGAAGCTAGCCAGACAATCCTTTTTCTAATACCTCCTGTATGACTGTGGAAGGATATCTTGGTTCTTGGATGGGCATGGTCCTTGAACCCAGACTCCAATGGAGAAATGGCAGGTGTTTGGCCATGCCCCCAGAATCCAGGCTCCTATACATGGTCTAGACCTCCATTTGATCTGTCCTTGCAGTCTGTAGGGCTACAGGTAGAGGACATGACTACAGGCTTCAGCCTCGAGGATTTTCATATTCATGAGTTACCTAAAGGCCAGAGGGCATAGCTAATTAAGTTATTCCTTTTCCAGCCCCTCTTCCTTTCCCCCATCCTATTAAGTCAGGCATGCCCTGGCTTTAAAGGGTGGGGGAAGGGGTGCACATCTAGACCATCTATCACACACCATGGCAATAAAGCTCTTGGAACCTCGTTGGGGTGTTTATTGGGGCCTGCAGTCATGGAAAGCTTCCTTGTGTTCCACCACGGACGCAACCTCTTACACCACTTGTATTTTTAGGAGCCAGTCTTTCAATGAAGTTCTTGACAGATAGGTCTTCCAATTTATGCGGACAAAACCCAGATTTTTCTGCCTCTCTAGGGAGGAAATGTGATATGGATTTGCTCTGAAATTCCATTAGTGATTTAATAAAGTGTCAGCCTTTCTTCCATATGGCTGCATGTCACTGTGGTTTACTAATTAAAGTTCAAAACATAAAGTTCAATTTGTTAATGACTTTTTGTGATTTGTTCCAATGGCTTTTCTGTTTGTTTGTTTTCATTTTCTGTTCAAAAATTACTTAAGTTTTATTTTAAAAGGCCAAATCTATCTATCTATCTTATCTATCTATCACTATCTATCTATCTATCTATCTATCTGTAGTTTTCCTCAAGTTTCTAGTCACTGAAATATTAAATGGAATGATTTAAAACATACTAAAACCTGGTAAAATTTACAGAATTGGAATTTTAAAAAAAATCAAAACAATCATTAACCATAATAGCTAAATGTAAGGCATTTGGTGAGAGCTAGAAGTAAGTGTACAACCTATAATCCCAGTAACTGGGAGGCCGAGGTAAGATTACCATGAATTTCAGGTAATTCCAGTTTGGGTTCTGGGATAACCCATCTAAAATCAAAGAAACTAAGAAAATCAGAGAACCTTGATGATGTGAGTGAATAGGATGAGATGCCTCATGACTGCACAAAGACAATGAGAGCTGAAGGACACTAAGTTCTCTCATCTTCTGTGAAGTACAATTTCCAGGGCCACAAACAATACAAAATAATACATAATAACAAAATGGTGGTTTCTAATTATTATATACACATAGTCAGTGGTTTCTGGTAGTCATTACACCTGAAAGGGAATAAGCTGATGATGTGGCCTATCTACAGCATAGATTAAAAACCACCACTACCACTACTATTTACATCCTATATACTGATGGTAGAAGAGATTGATATTTTACCAACCAAACTTACAATGCAGAATAGATTGTCATTGTGTGGCTAAGCATGAGTACAGAAATGAGAAAGGCAAATATGACAACGGGATCTACATATTGTCAAAGGAGATTTGGGGAAAGCAAGACAAATACTTGGAACATGTTCTGAAATGGGAAATTGCTTGATAATACCTTAGAAGGATAGACATTTTGGCTGGGGGTATTTCACTTTATTCACTCTTCAAATAACTGAGCCTCTCCAGCCAAATGATATATCATAGTATTGTAGAAACTGGCATTTGCAGATATCAAAAAGAATGCCAGCTACCTAGGGAGATGTGGATTTGGTGTCAGTTTCCACCTGTCCACATCCTTTCTCATGCTGTTTCTATGGAAACTGATGTTAAATGGGTGAGGAATAGTAGAATTAGGGGTTTTATTTCATTACTTTAGGTGAAATTTTGGACCCCATCTGAAACTGTTCTCCTTAGCAACAGACTTGGTAATGCTGGTCCCTATGCTAGAACAAGGACTCACGGTTTGTAGATCCAGAAGACAGAAACTGTAGATGGGTTATAATTCAAATGGATATAAGGAAAAAGAGGAAGGTATCTTCCCATCTCAAAGATCCAGATCAGAAGTAGTCTTTCCACTTCAAATAATTAAATTAAGAAATAAAATCCCTAACAGGTGCCATTTGGGTTTTAGATAATTCCAGATGTTGTCAAACTAACAACCAAGAATAATCTTCCTAAGTCCACATCTTGTCCACTTAAGACTCAACCATATCTCCTTCTACCATGCTTAATTTCAAAATGAAAACAATAACCAGATTATAAACATGACTAACAATAATATAACTACCCCACACAATCACAAACACAGTATATTTTTATGCAGGTGATAAATTATCATGCCTAACATGAAATAGCAATCCCTTGTATAATAGCAAACACATAAATTTTGAATAGGCACTGTCCTATGAGGGACATTCTTTTATTATGTCAAACATTGAGATAATGCGATATTCTCTTAATTAATAGTATATTACATATTACATGATAAAAAGTTGAGGAAGAAAACACAAATATCTTTACAAACATACTCTGAACAAAAACTACAGGAAAGTTCATGCATATTAAAAGCCTCATTTCTGCAACTGGTCCCATCAGTTGCTGGATGAAGTCCCTCTGGTCTCTTTGAAGATGATTATGGTAGGCTCCAGTTGCAAAACACATAGTGGGTAGGATAGACTGTAGGTCAAAGATTTTGTGAAAGGGTTGATGTCCCAATCCCTCCACTGAGCCCTTACCTAGTTACAGAAGATCAGTTCAGGTTCAGTGTTTCCCATTACTAGGGTTACTCTAATAGATTCCACGGAAATTCCAATGCACTGGGTTTCTACATCAGCCCGCAAAGCTCCCATTCCAACCACAAACCCCCAAATCCAGCCATTTCTCCCAGTGTTTTCTCCCCCCTCCCACACCACCTGATTACAATCCCCTCTGCCCCCAGTCCACCTGTAATCTATTCTATTTCCCGTTCCCAGAAAAATCCTTGCATTCCCACATTAACAGCTCCTTGTTACTTAGCTTCTCTGACTATGCAGATTGTAGCAATATTATCTTACACATTAAAGCTAATATCCTGATATAAGTGAGTATATACCATGTTTGTCTTTTTGGATCTGGGTTACCTCATGCAGGATGATCGTTTGCCTGCAAATTTCATGAAGTCATTGTTTTTAACAGTTGAGTTATAATCAACTGTGTATATTTACCACATTTTCTTTATCCATTCTTCATTTGAAGGACAATTAGATTGTTTTCTGTTTCTGGTTTTTATAAATGAAGCTGTTATGAACATAGTGGTGTAAGTGGTCTTGTGGTAGGATGAAGTATCCTTTGGGCATATGCCCAGGAGAGTTATAGCTGGGCCCTGAGGCAAATCAATTCCCAGAAACCACCATATTGAGTTCCAAAGTGGCTGTACAAGTTTGTATTACCACCAGCAGTGGAGAAGTGTTCCTTTTGCTTCACATCCTTGCCAGCAAGAGATGTTCCTTAAGTTTTTGGTCTTAGCCATTCTGACAGGTGTAAGATGAAATCTGAGTCATTTTTACTTGCATGTCTCTGATGATTAAGGATGTCAAACATTTTTTTAATTTTTATTTCTGGACCATGTGAGATTCCACAGTTGAGAATTATGTTTAGATCTGTGCCTCATTTTTAAATTGGATTATTTGACTTATTGATATGAAATTTCTTGAGCTCTTTATGTCTTTTAGATAGCCCTCTAACAGATGTGGAGTTGGTAAAAATCTTTTTTCATTCGGTGGGCTGCTGTTTTGTCCTTTTGAGTATGTCCTTCGTTTTATAGCAGCTTCTCAGTTTCATGAGGTACCAATTATTATTATTTGATCTTAGTGCCTGAACTATTATTGTTCTGTTCAGAAAGTTGTCTCCTGTGGCAATGTGTTCAAGGTTATTTCCCACCTTCTCTTCTATCAGGTTCAGTGTATCTGGATGTATGTTGAGGTCTGATCTTTGGACTTGAGCTTGAGCAGGGTGAGAGATATGAATCTATTTGCATTCTTCTATATGCTGATATCCAGTTAGACCAGCACCATTGGTTCAAGATGCTTTTTTTCCCTTGTATATTTCTGGCTTCTTTATTAAAAATCAGGTGTCCATACGTGTGTGGATTTATGTCTACATCTTTGATTTGTTTCCATTGACCGAACTGTCGGGTTTAATTCCAATGCCATGTGGTTTTTATTACTACAGCTGTGTAGTACAGCTTGAAATCAGGGATGGTAATACTGCTGAAAGTTCTTTTATTATATAGGGTTGCTTTAGCTATCCTGGGTTGTTTGTTTGTTTGTTTGTTTTTCCATGTGAAGTTGAGTATTGTTCTCTCAAGGTCTGTAAAGGATTGTTAGAATCTTGATAGGGATTGCATTAAATGTAAACATTGCTTTTGGTAGGATTGACATTATTACTATATTAATCCTATTGATGAATGAGCATGATAATTCTTCCAATCTTCAGATAATTTCTTTCTTTCAAAGATTTAAAAGTTTTTATCACACAAGTCTTTCACTTGCTTAGAGTTACCACAAGAAATTTTATGTTATTTGTAGCCAATATGAAGGATTGTGATCCTCATTTCTTCCGCAGCCTGTTTGTCATTTGTATATAGGAGGGCTACAGATTTTCTTTTAATCTTGTATCTAGCCACATTGCTGGAAGGGTTTATCAGCTCTATGGCATAATTTGTGAGGCCACTTATGTATACTATCATATTATCTGCTAATAGCAATACATTGACTTCTTTCTTTCTAATTTGTATCCCCTTGATCTCCTTTAGTTGTCTTAGCTTTAGTTACTCTAGTTATACAATGTTGAATAGATACAGAGAGAAGACAGGCTTGTCTTGTTCCTGATTCTAGTGAAATTGCTTTGAGTTTTTCTTCATTTAATTTGACTTTGGCTATAGGCTTGCTGTAACTTGCCTTTATTATGTTTAGGAATGTCCTTTGTATCTCCGATCTCTCCAAGACTTTTATCATGAAGGGGCTCAGGATTTTGTCAAAGGAGTTTTCACCATCTAATGACATGATCATGTAGTTGACAGATTATGTTGAACCATCCCTGCATCTCTGGGATGAAGCCTATTTGATTATTGTGGATGATGTTTATGACATGTTCTTGGATTGTTTGTGAATATTTTATTATTGTTGCACTAAAGTTCATTAGAGAAATGGGTCTGTATTTCTCTTTCTTTGTTGACCCTTTGTGTGGTTTAAGTATCATGATGACTGTGGCCTTCATAAAATGAATTTGACAATGTTTCTATTTTATGCAATAATTTGAGGAGTGTTGGGATTAGTTCTTCTTTGAAAGTGTGGTAGAATTCTGCACTAAAACCATCTTGTCCTTGGCTTCTTTTGGTTGGGAGAGTTTCAATGACTGTTTCTACTTCCTTCTGGGTTATAAGTCTGTTTAAAATGCTTATCCAATCTTGATTTAACTTTGGTAAGTGATATCTATCACAAAAATTGTCTACATGTAGATTTTCCAGTATTGTGAAGTACTAGTTTTTGAAGTATGATCTAATGATTCTTGGATTTTCTTGGTGTCTGTTGATAAGTTTCAGATTTTGTTAATTTAGATATTTCCTGTCTTTTAGTTTCGATAAGGGTTTGTCTATCTTGTTGATTTTCTCAAATGACCAAGTATGTGTTTCACTGAATCTTTGTATTGTTCTCTTTATTTCTATTTTTGATTGCAGCCCTCATTTTGATTATTTTCTGCTGTCTACTCTTTTTGGATGTGCTTGCTTCTTTTTGTTTTAGAGTTTTCAGGTGTGATGTTAAATCACTAGTAAGAGATCTAATTTTTTTATGAGGGCAGTTAGTGGTATGAACATTGCTTTTATCATAGCTTTCTTTGTGTTGCATAATTTTGTGTATGATCTGTATTCATTTTCATTGATTTCTAGGAAGTCTGACTTGACCCAGTAGTCATTCAGTAGAGAGTTGTTCAGTTTCCATGAATTTGTAGGCTTTCTGTTGTTACTTTGTTGTTAAATTCTAGCTTTAATTCCTGGTGATCTCATAGGATACAAGGGGTTATTTCAATTTTATTGTATGTTCACACATGTTTTATGACCAAGTATGTGGTCTTTCTGGGGAATGGTTCCACGAGGTGCTGAGAAAAAAGTATATTCTTTTGTGTTTGGGTAAACCATTCTCTGTATAGCTGTAAGGTCGGTCCATTGGATTGATAATGCCTGTTAGCTCTGTTATGTGTCTTTTTAGTTATTGTCTGGATGACCTGCCCATTGGTTAGTAGTGTATTGAAGTCACTCATTATTAATGTGAGAGGTTCAATGTGTGATTTAAGCTTTAGTAATGTGTCTTTTACAAATGTGGATGCCCTTGTGTTTTGGGCATAAATGTTAAGAATTGAAATGTCATCTTGCTGGATTTTTTTACTTTCATGAGAGTGAAATAACTTTCTCCACATCTTTTGATTAATTTTGGTTTGATGTCTATTTTCATATATTTTAGAATAGTTACACTAGCTTTCTTCTCGTCCATTTGCTTAAAATATGAATCTGAGGTAATGTCTATCTTTGACATTATGCAGTGAGAGGATGGATTCTGTGTGTTTACCTTCTTTCGGATTTGCTATCATGAAATTACTTATTGCCTGTGTTTTCATAGGTGTATTTAACCTCTTTGGGTTGGAGATTTCCTTCTAGTACATTCTGTAAGGCTAGATTTATGTATATAACTAATTTAAATTAGACTTTGTCATGAAATGTCTTATTTTCTCCATCTATAATGATTGAAAGTTTTGCTGGGTATAGTAGTCTGGGTTGGCATTTACAGTCTCTTAGAGCCTGCAAAACATTTATCTATCTAGGCTCTTCTGGCTTTTAAAGACTCCATTTAGCCATAGGGTGTTAACTCTAATAGGTATGCTTTTATATCTTACTTGGCCTTTTTCTCATTTTAATATCCTTTTTATGTTTTGTTTTCAGGATTTATTTAATTTTATGTATGTGAGTACACTGTAGCTGTCTTCAGACATGCCAGAAGAGGGTATCTAATCTCATTACAGATGATTGTGACCCACCATGTGGTTTCTGGGAATTGAACTCAGGACCTCTGGAAGAGCAGCCAGTGCTCTTAACCACGGAACCATCTCTCCAACCTTTAATATCCTTTGTTCTGTATGTTTAGTATTTTAATTATCATGTGGCACATTCCACATAATTTTCTTTCTGTTCAGTCTATTTGGCATTTTGTAAGCTTCTTGTACTTTTATAAGCATGTCCTTCTTTAGGTTAGGAAAAGTTCTGTGATTTTGTTATATATACATTTTTTTGGGGACTGAGATTCTTATTATTATTCTTAGGTTTGGTCTTTTCCCAGTGTCCCATATTTCCTGGATATTTTGTAGAAACTTTTTAGATATAACATTTTTTGACCATGACATCAATTTCTCCTATTTTATCTAAAACCCTTAAAGTTCTTCCATTTCTTCTATTTTGTTGGTGATGCTTGTGTCTATAGTTCATGTTCACTTATCTTAATGTTCTAACTCCCAGAATTCCCTCACTTTGTGTTTTATTGTTTCTATTTCTGTTTTCAGGTCTTAAGTAGAGTGTCTCTGTCCAAGTTGATGGCTAGTCTTTGGTGCAGCATGGTTCTCTGAATTTGGGGATAGGTTCATGGACTGCCTATCTGTGTTTCTGTAGGCCCATGTGGTCTCTGGTCCATCAGGGAGTCTCTCCCAGAGTTTACCTGTCTGTTTTTCTGGCTTGCTTGCCTGGACCTGTTCTTTAACCTACTGTGGCCTCCACCAGGACAGCTGTTCTATTGACAGGTGTGGCCTGCATTTGGGCATCAGAGGTTAACTGGAGTTGGGGGGTAAGCATGGCACTTGGGAGCAAGGGGGGCACTGGAATAGGTCTTTGGGAATGGACAATAGGATCTAGGAAGTGGGGGAGTTTGCAGGCACGTAGGTCACTCACCTGTTCTTCTGACTGATGTGGCCTTCACCCAATTGGCATGGGCTGTCCTTGATGCACTGAACTTCTCTGTGGCTCCAAGTTTATGCAAGCAGTACCACATAGTCAGGTTTCCCTACACTTCTGACGTCCAACATAACCTTTCTTACCATCATTATGGAGAGCAAGCCAATTTCTCGTTGGGAGTCAAGATCAATCACTTCTAACACTGTTATTCCTTAGTCTGTTGGCTTAATGGCATCAGAAGTCCAAAGTGGATAGGGGAAGTCTGAGCTTCAATTTCAATGGAATGTTTCTTGTGGCTCCAGGTACAAGTACTCCCAACTTTGGAACCAAAACTTCTAGGCCAGGAAAATGTAAGGACTCAGAAAGAGGGAAACAAAATTTTCCTTGAGGATGACTAAAAGAAACAGGGAGTAAAACTTTTCAAATCCTTGATTTCTGGACTCATGGATTTTGGTTATGGGAAAAAACTGTACCAAATAATAGAAGCTCATTCAATCTAGCCCCAGCACTCCAAGCTGCTTCCAGCTAATCCAGCTAATCGGCACTGTAACTGTGTATTCGAAAGGCCATTCCACCTACTAGGCCAGCTGTTTCAGCATGGGGGGGAACATGGTAAGACCAGTGAATTCCATGATCATTGGGCCCATTGTCACACATCTTTGGCTGTAAAGTGAGTTTCTTGGTCTGTGTGGAGGAATATCATGACAGTTGATAAGATTTTAGGTAAGTCCACTGATGGTAGTTTTGTCAGAAGCATTATATACAGGAAAGGTACATCCATAGCCAGAATAAGTATCTGCTCCAGTAAAGGTAAAGTAGTAACCTTTCCATGAAGGAAGTGGTCCAATGTAGTCAACCTACAACCAGGACATTGGCTGGTCACTATGGGTATTGTTGCCATATCTGGGACTCAGTGTTGATCTCTGCTCTTGGCAGCAGCAACTATTGACAGGTTAGTCTTGGATATATTGTTGACCCCATGAATAACCCCATCTGCCAAGTAGTCTACTTTTTCATGGACCCATTGGACAAAGACAGGGATGACTAGGAAAATAGGCTGTCCATAGAATGGGTCTTCTTATGTACTTGTTTCCTGAACTCTTCCTCAGCTGAAGACACCTTTTGATGAGCAGTTACATGGGACACAGATATCTTAGCATTCTTCACCCATCTCAAAAGATGCATCCACATATTTCTTCTTTCCAGATGTCTTTCTCACCATTTATCCAATCATATTCTTTCCAAGTCCCTGACCATTCAGCCAATCCATTGGCTACAGCCATAAATCAATTAACAATCCAACATCTGGCCTTTTCTCCTTCCAAACAAAATGGCCATGTGTACTCCCTGAAGTTCTGTCCACTGTAAAGATTTCCTTTTTCAAGTGTCTCTCAGGGTTGTCCCAGAAAGGGTAATTCTTGAGCTGTCCACTTATGGGCGGTGCTTGTATAATGTGAGGAACGATAAGTAAACTAGGCCTAGTATTCTCTTCAATACATCATAGGACACATACCATGAAGCTAAAGGTGCATACTTGGCCGAAGATAACATCATAATGGTAGTAGAAACCATAGACATTTGGGTAACTTGCTTGTGACTTCATAATCAGTTCAGATCCAGTCACGTATATACCACATCCATGGATAATGGATTACTGTTGTACACATGCTTTGTGACTTGGTGGGTCAGATAACATCTAGCTTCTGATAGGATGATCAGGTTGCATGGTAACTCTGTGGCCAATTGTCAAATGTTCACTTTTGACTAACGCCCAATACTAGGCCAAGAGCTTTCTACAAAGGGAGAACGGTTATCTGCAGATGATGACAGAGCCTTGCTCCAAAATCCCAAAGGTCTCTTCCGTGATTCATCTACAAGGGCCTGCCAAAGGCTCCAAACAACATTCATCACTGCCACTGACAACCCAAGTACCACTGGGTTTGCTGAATCATATGGTTCAAGTGGTAGAGTAGTGTACACAGCATCCTGGACTTGTTGAAGAGCCTTCTCCTGTTCCAGGACCCACTCAAAGCTAGGAGTTTTCTGAATCAGTTGATATATGGGCTGGAGAAACACATCCAAGTGAGGAATCTTGCTATCTCTTGAATCTAAATAGACTCACTAAATAAATGTGCTTCTTTCTTGGTGGTGGGAAGGGTCAGGTGTTAATAACCTATCCTTTACCTTAGAAAGAATTTCTCTGCATGACCCACATTACTGGACTCCTAAGAATTTCACTGGGATGGCCCTTGAATTTAGGTTGAGTTTATTCCCCATCTTCTAATGTGAATGTGTTACCAACAAGTCAAAAGGTGTTACTACCTCCTGTTCATTTGATTAAATCAGCATAATGAAATCAATATAGTGAAGCAACATTGTATTTTGTGGAAGAGACAATCAAGATCCCTTTGAACTAAGTTATGACACCAAGCTGGAGAGTTAAAATATCCTTGAGGCAAAACTGTTGGCATACTGATGTCCTTGCTTGCATCTGGTAGTCCTTATAAACAGGTAACAAGAAACTACATGCTCTGTTCTGAAATAAGGACACCACATCTTGTACAGCAGTTGCAATTTGTGACGTTTATTCTCCTTCTACACTGGTCAGATAGGAAAGTTAGAAGGAGATGTGGGAACCAACTCTCATGCATTTTCCAAATCCAGAGATATGATACTGGCTTTGATTCGCCATTTTTCCTGGCAGAGGCAGCTCTAAAGGCTTCCAGTTAGCCTTTCCAACTATAATAGCCCTCATTCTACAGGTCATAAACTATTGTGAGAATTTTTCCAATGTCTGACTACATCTACCCCAATTTTATATTTTGGGACTGGGAAAATAACTACTGGATGAGTTTAGGGACTAAGAAGACCTTGTTTGAGTTGGACTTTAGATAAAACTCCACGAATCATCTGCCTTTCGTAAGCCCCTACTTTAACTGGAGGGCCACAATGTTTCTTGGGGTCTCATGGAATCAGCACAATTCAGAACCAGTATCCAATAGATCCAGGAAAGTTTAACTGTTTTTTCTCCCAGTGTAGTTACCTTTGTAAAAGGTTCCTCTGGGTGAAGGACTGAAGAAAGGCTACATCCTCTGGAAAGGAACTCAAAAAATGTCAGGAATGTGGAGGCAGGAGCTGACATAGGCCATGAAGGAGTGCTGTTCCCATATCAATCTGTAGTTAAGAAAAAGCTCTACATGTTTGCCCACAGCCCAATCTTACGGAGGCATTTTCTCAGTTGGAGTTCCCTTCTTTCAGATGACTCTATCCTTAGTCATTCTGTCATAAAATTAGACAGCACAAGGTATATCTACCCACTTCAAAAATCCAGATTAGCAGTGGGTCTTCTCAGCCTGGTGTGGTAGCACAAATCTTTAATCCTGGCACTCGGTGCCAGAGGTAGGTGACTCTCTAAGCCAGAGGTCAGCATATAGAGTGAGTTCCAGAGTCATCCAGGATTACAGAGAAACCATATCTTGAAAACAAAAATAACCACCACCATCCGCCTCAAAATCAAACAAAAAGAAGTAAGTCTTCCCACTTTAAATGATTTAATTAAGAAATAAAAGTCCCTGACATGTGCATCCAGCTGCTTGGCCTTTAGTTAATTCCAGATGTAGTTAAGCTGATACTAAAGAATAGGCATCTCAGAAAGTTTTCAAAAAATACAACAAAGTTTTCTTTATTCAAGTTAAAACACCTAACTAGATAGTAAGGCCTGATCCAGACAGACCTTAGAAACTGTGCCCTGGTGACAACTATCTCATCTCTCATGCTCAGGCCACTATGGTTCTGACCAACCTGCTCACAAACTGTTTCTTTTTAAATTCTTCATGTCCACTTTTCTTAAATGAGAAAAAGAGGGAGACTGCAAACAAGTCTTACTAGGTCACATTCTCCCATGAGTCAGTGTGTCTTCACACTGACAGACTTGTTTTCCAAAGGACTGTTGTCTTTTAAATGGTTTTCATTGCACACTACATTAAATAGAGAACATAGTGGCATACAAATGACTGTCTGATATATATGGGGAGAGGGGACTGAGAGAACTCCTCTGAGCTAAACTATTAAGAATGGCCTCACTTCACACTCCAGAAGTGGGGTTATGTATGAGATTATCACTACTGCAGAACACTGCACTTGGAACCAGTAGCACAGTGTAAGTTGAAGAGCAAGCTCTGAAAACCACAAAGTAATCTGCTCCCATGTGGGAAAACTCTAGGCAGTTAGCCACTTACCCACTCACTCAAAGAATACAAGCTTTGTCTTTCTCATTAATGGTCTTTTACACAGAGTAGCACATGGATCATTACATATACTTCCAAAACAGCAACAACAACAACAACAAAACCCTCAGAGTATACAGGCATTGCCCTGCTTGAGTGCTTTACAGTTCATATTATAGAAAAAGATGATTTGTTCTTTCCTTCAATTCTTTCATATAAAGCATTCTTTATAAAAGGAGTTACTCTTCAAGTGCTTGGTAAAAGTAAAGCCTAATTGAGATACTTGTTTTAGTCAGAGGCAGCAGATTTTACCTATATGCTTCACTGAAAGAGAGGCAACCATCAAAACCAAATGTGGCTGCATCAAGACATGGTGATTTGCTAATGTAATCCTAGCAATCAGAAAGCTGGTGCAGAAAGATTGTTGAGTTGAAGTCAGTCTGACTCAAAAAGGAAAGGGAAACAGTATGGTGCTAAAACAAGGGAGGGGAGGGAGGGGTAAAAACATACTTAGAATATATTTACGCTCTATGATTGAATATTCCAAATCTTGAGATCACTCCAAGGTAACAGCTCAAAGGAGGAGGAGGAAGAAGAAAGAAGGAATAAGAAGGAGGAAGAGGAAGAGGAGAAGAAAGAGAGAAAGAAAGGTGCTTCATGAAGATGTTTGGTACAGCATTATTATTGACTGTAAAAAGTGTATCACTTTAGTAATTTAACAGTGGTCTTTCATCTCCTTACGTCAGGAATCAATGTGTCAACTATGAAGACACAGAAAGCATAAGAACTTGCAATCACCAATGAGCAGAATATATAATTCTTACATATATATGTACAGAAAGACAAACTTAAGGGAAACACAACAAAAAAAATCCAATTATTAAGATGGCGAAGTTTGGCTCCTGCTTAATGCTGGTAGTCAGCCTCTTCTTTTAGTGACATTTCAGGACTTTGGTTTGGGCACAGGCTGCTGAACATTTTGCAAATGGTTTGGATGTTGTATGCACCTAATCACATTAGTTTCACAGCATACAGTAAAGCCTCACAGCAAGAGATATGATCATTTACAGCAAAAGTGACTGTACTTCAAGTAATAAATCTTTATTATTCAGGGTTCTCTAAAGGAACAGAACTTACAAAATAAATATCTATTTACACACACAAGCACACACACAGACACATGTATGTGACTTATTAGAATCACTTATACTCCTGTGGTCCAGGTAATTCAACAACAGCCACCTATGAATGGAAGGTCCAAGAATCTAATAGTTGATCAGTCCAAAAGGCTGGATGTCTCAGCTGGTCTTCAGTATATGCTGGAATCCTGAAGAAGTAGGTTCTAAAGCCAGTGAAGGAATGGACTTGCTAGCAAGAGTGAGAGCAAGCAGGCAAAGAGAGAGCGAGCTTCCTTCTTCCAAGTAGAAGCTATGGGCCAGACTAACAACCAGAATAGCCATCATATAATTTGAGAGAAATGGAGTCACAAGTGTTCTGGTTACATAGCATGAAAGCTTCTGTTACTAAGTCAACTGTATATAACTACCATTTGGTTGGGTTCCATAGTCAAACTGGGCTCAATTAGAAATGTCTCGAGAAATACACATTTATTTTTTAAAAGTTCTAACTTCTTTAATCCTATAAGGGTGTCTCAGCTTTTCAGTTGAATAAAGACCTGAGAAGAGCTATGAGATTCCCCAGGAAGTGATTAATCTGATAAATGTGTGTACACTTAGGTAGGACTTCATTCATTGCAAAGCATTCTTCCAAATAAACAGTGTCCACTGGGCTATTCCTTGATGACATTCTCATTACAACTGCAGTGTTACCTATACCACTACAGAGCTGATAAAACAGTAGTTTCAGGGCAGGCTACAGATTTCTGCTCTTAAGATTGTTTACTATTTAAAGTTTCTGTAGATAATTTGGATCTGCAAAACCTCATAGGAGGCCCCATGTTAAAGGCTTAGTCCCCGGCTAAGTGTCTTGTAATGGTAGTTGTGGCTGTGCTTTAAAGGGATAGTGACCCTGTGGTGGCCTGAATGAAAACGGCCCCCGGCAGATTCATGGGGAGTGGCACTATTAGGAGATGTGACCTTGTGGGAGGAAGTGTATTACTAGGTGAGCTTTGAGATTTCAGAAGTTCAAACTAGGCCCACTGTCAAGCTCTGTCAGTGCTTGACACTGCTGCCCGAGACTCCAGATGTACAACTCTACTTCTCCAGCACCATGTCTGCCTGTGTATAGCCATGTTTCCTGTGGTGATGATGATAACAGATAAAAGCCAACCTTAATTAAATGCTTTCTTTTTTAAGTGTTGCCGTGGTCATGGTGTTTTTCACAGCAACAAAAACCCTAAGAGAGACTGAGTGACTACTCAAACTTTTACTTTTTAAACTGAGTCCATCAGGTGTTTTGTTAAAGTAGTGAAAAGGACATTCATACACTCTATTCCTCCACTGAGGTAATCAAAGGATCATTAACACACCTAATTTTCACAAATTACTCATTCTTAATAATACTTAGAATACTAGTCTATATAAAATAAACAGGAGAGGGTGGGCAGGGGAAAGAGACAGGGACAGAGACATAGAGACAGACTGATTATAAAGGTAGTTCTGAAGGAACTAAGCCAAACAATGAGTTGACTTATGAATTCTTTAAAAGAGTTAATGTAAAAAGATAAGAATAATTAATATCAACGGTACACTTCTAAGTGCAAACATAGAGGAATATACAGGTCATGTCCCAGGATGGTACTGAGTGCTGTTAAAAACTCAAAGCAAACCTCAGTTAGTGCCTGATTAGGGAGTACGTTAATTTGAAATTGAGAGCTTCACAAGATCACCAGTCACCCTCTTCTGCCAATAGTTCAGAATAAAGAGTCCTGGGAAGGAAGTTCTTAGACCCTCTCCCAAGGTAATCAGCTAGACTGCAAGAAGAGGCTGGAATAGTACAGGAATTGATCTCAACTTAGAAGAGCCATCCAAAAAAATGGTTCCAGGGCCCCTTCCCACAACTCTACATAGAGCTGAAGGGACCCTAAATGGGAAGTTGCACTGCTTATGCTTCTACCTCTGAAACAAAGGCTGCAAACCCACAGAGGTGCAAAACAGGGAAAAGTCCAGACTTACAAGCACAGCCTAGGAAAAAGGCAATGTGGTAAAGAAGTCTGCAAGTCCTCAGCATCCTGGGCCCAGGAAGTAGAGTAGTGCCCTGGGGTTATGTGAGAAGGTGGTGCACACCGATGACCAGATCAGGGTAAACACACAGGCGGGCTCTCCCCAACCAGAAAGAAGCACTGACTGAGAAAACCATGACTGTTTGGATCTACTGTTCATTTGGATTTATGTATTTTTAAATTCTAATTTTTACTTTATATATAGAAAAACACATCATATTATCATACTTATTAAAATTAACTTTTTCTTTGTTCTTTTGTCTTAATAGCCACCATTTTGTATTTTAAATGTTTAAGTGATACATTGTTAATGTGTCTTAGAAAAGTTTTCTTTTGTCCATTCTTCTTTGTTTCCAAACCTAACACACAGTATTGTCTTGGCTTTTCACTCTTCTAGCTAACTTTCCCCTTACTCATCCCATACTCAACTCTGCATATGAATATTTCAATTTCCCCAACTCAGGTATTCCAGTCTACAAGGTTTACAGGGGACACAGGTTAAGTGTGTAGCATATTCCCTGAGAGTTAATGCTGGGACTGCTGTAAAGCCATCATAGTTGTGAGTGCGGTCAGCTTTACCCAAAGGAAGGCAGCCCACCAAGACTCATGAAATAAAATAAATGTAGTGTTGCTTAAAGGACACAGTGAGGCTTTGTTGGGTCCTCACCCTTTCTGAGTCCTGACATTAAAAGGTACACATTACTGTATAGGTCTGGAAACAGTACCTCACTTTTACACTAGATAGATGAGTCCTCCAAATAAAATCTAGGTCATGGCCATGTTGGTGCACACCTTTAGTTCCAGCATTTAGAAGGTAGAGGCAGCTAGATCTCTGTGAGTTTGAGGCCAGCCTACTCTACAACAAGTTCCAGGACAGCCAAAGTTACACAGAGAAACCTTGTCTCGAAAAAATAAAAAACCTCAAACACTCAACAACAACAGTCAAAAAAATTCAACAAAGAAAGCTTGGAGTTAAATCATACCATAGATCAACTAAACTTAACCTGGTAGATCTACAAAGTATTGCACCCAACAGATAAGTGATATAGTCTTATCAGTGGCACATGACACTTTTTTTGTATAATTGAGCACATTGTAGAGTACAAAGCAAGCCAAACAAAAGGAAGGATGCAAGGAAGAGGAAATAGAAAAGCAAATGATTCCTGCATCTCTCAGACTACAGGACAATCAAACTAGAAACCAACAACGATAACCTCAGAAAACATACGTGGAGACTGAGTAACACACTTTTAAACTAAAGAAACCTGGGAGATTTTAACAAACGGAAACAAATGAAAATGAAAAAACTTTCCAGAATCTCTGGGACGTAGACATGCAATCCTTAGAGGAAAGGTTATGTCTGAAAGTGCTCACATTAATAAATAACCTAATAATGTATCTCAAAGCTCTACAAATGTAAAAGGCCAAAGTAAAATTGAACACATGGCAAAGAATAGTATAGATCAGGGCCGAAACTGATGAAACACAGACCAAAGAACAGAGAGTTAACCAAAACTATCAGAGGACCAACATTTCAAAAACTAGGGATGAAAGAAAAAAGAAACAAACAAAAAACAAATCTCAACCTCTTGAATTAAAAGTGTGAAAAGAAATACAGAATGCTACAGCAAATACATAGAATATCTTCAGTAAATCCATACAAGACTGTTTCCCAAACCTAAAGTTATGCAAATCTAGGTACAAAAATGGCCTACCGAATAGACAAGTACAGAGAAGAAAATAATTCATGTTTTATGGTTAAAATATTAAGAACACAGACTAAAGAACATTGAAAGCTATGAGAGAGATAAAAGCACTTATATTAGAATAGAAACTATTAATGCCCAAAGAGCCTGGAAAGATGTATAAGTCCTGAGCAATCCCATCTGTCAAACAAGCTTATTAGACCTAACAAAACTATCCACTAAGTATAGGGGAACTGAGGCCTTTGTGCTTACGGATATGCACTAGGGGAACCTGGAGTACTAAGCACACAAGGTTGTGACTTCAAAGAAGGAATGCAAAGTCTGCTTTCTACTGAGAAGGCTGGACTGGAGGTGCTCTCTAGCCTGGCGACCTTTGTGCAGTATGTGTAACTCACAGACATTTCCATAAGCTTGTTTTTCCCAAGTCAATCTACAAAACCTATCTTGATGGAAAGTGTCACATGTACTTTATAAAATGTTTTGATGTAGTCACACATAATCTGAACCAAAGAGATTCAGGTAGGCGTTGTTGTACATGTGATTTTGAGTTAATTATCACAAGCATAATTTCTCAGTTGCCTATGAAACTACATATTATGACACAAAAAAAGCCTAAAATATATAGCAAACTTACAAAATTACACCCTATTTCCTAACTTGCGACAATGGAATAATGCTAGGTATCAATGACAGAAACCACAGACAGTTCACAAGCTTGTGGACAGTAAATAAAATCCCACTGAGTGTTAATTGGATGAAGAAAGAAATCCAAGAATTTTAACAATTCTTAAAACTACTGAATCAATATACAACATCCCAAAATCTATGGGACACAATGAAGACAGTCCTCAGAAAAAAACCCATAACACTAACTGCTGAAAGAAAGAAAGAAAGAAAGAAAGAAAGAAAGAAGAAAGAAAGAAAGAAAGAAAGAAAGAAAGAGAAAGAGGGAAGGAAGGACGTCTCAAATTAATAAGTTTTGATACACATAATGTCCTTGAAAAAAAAAAAAAACAATAAACAGCACCCAAAAAAAGTAGATGAGAAGAGACCATCAAAATCAGGGATATAGAGATCTTTCAATACACATACATAAATAAATGTAATCTACTACATATGTAGAAATAAATTTAATCAATCTACTACATACCTAGACTGAATA
This sequence comes from Mastomys natalensis, assembly GCA_021653895.1. Lineage (NCBI taxonomy): Eukaryota > Metazoa > Chordata > Mammalia > Rodentia > Muridae > Mastomys > Mastomys natalensis. Next base: position 383,673 of record JAJTUV010001211.1, on the reverse strand, counting down.
ATGAAAAATCTAATGATTATTTCTTTAGGCGGAGAAAAAGCCTTTGACAAAATCCAACATACTTTCATGAGAAAAGTCCTAAAGAATCTAGGAATACAGGGGACATAGCTCAACCTAAGAACGGCAATATATAGTAAGCCCATGGCTAACATCCCAAATGGAGAAAAAAGAAAAAGTATTTACATGCCCATGCTCCTCCATCCAAAACAAGTGAAGGAGATAAAGGGGCTGTAACTATGAAAAGAATAGACAAAGTATCCTTATTTGTAGATGATATAATTCTATATAGAAAAGACCCTAAAGACTCCACCAGAAATTTTCTACAATTGATAAACATACTTGACAAAGAGGATACAAAATTAACACACAGAACCTAGTAGCCTTCCTAAGTACAAATGACCAACACACTCAGAAAGAAATCAGGCAAACAATTCCATTCACAACAGCCTTAGGAACAAACCTCAGAATAAATCTGAGTGAAAGACTTATACAATAAAAACTTTAAGACACTGAAAAAAAATTGAAGAAAATACCAAAATACTTGAAAGACAGAAAGCCACCCCCAGATGTTTATTGATTACTAGAATATTGTGAAAATGGCCATCCTACCAAAAGTAGTCTTCCAATACAATGCAGTTTCCATCAAAACTCCAACACAATTCTTCACAGAAGTTAAAAATAAAACCTTAAATTCTATATGGAAATTTCAAAATACCCAGGAAAACTAAAGCAGTTTTAAACAACAAAAACCTAGTAGAAGTATCAACACCTCAGATTTTAAGGTGTAACAAAGCTATCACAATAAAAACAACATGGCACTGGCATAAAAGTAGACACACTGATCAGTGTAATAGAACTAAGGTCCTGATATAAGTTCACAATCCTTATAGCTACCCAACTTCTGACAAAGAGGACAACAACATGCTGGAGAAATGATATCCTCAACAAACGCTGCTGGTCAAACTGGACAGTGACATGTAAAGAAAAGTAGATCCTTATATCTTCCCCTGTAGAAAGGTCAATTCCGATGGATCAAGGACCTCAACATAAGACCTGATAGATACCCTACATCTGAGAAAGGAGAAAGTAGGGAAGGTGCTTGTGCTTGTAAGCACAGGAAAGGTCTTTCTGAATAGGATTCTGCTAGTACATTAACAATGACAAGTAAGTGGGACCTCATGAATCTAAAAGGGGTGCACAACAAAGCACACCATCATTTGAGAAAAGACACAGCCTAGAGAATAAGAGGGGGGGCAAACTTTACCAACTATACATCTGACAAGGGTCTGTTTCTAGAATACACCAAGAATTCAAAACAGTAAACATCAAGAAAACCAACAACATATATGGCACGGACATCAACAGAATCTTCTGAAAAGATGAAATGGCTGAGAAACATTTTGGTTTCTTAATGTTCAACATTCTTAGCCATCAGAGAAATGGAAATTAACATTACTTTGAGATTTCACCTTACAGTGGAGACAGAATGGCTAAAATGAGAAAAGAAAGCAACAACAAATGTTGATTTAGATATGGAGAAATAAGAATGCTATCTACTGATGGTGAGAGTACAAACTGGTATAACCACTAGAAAAATCAGTGTGGATAATTCTTGAAATACTAGAAAAATAGATCTTCACAGAATACAGATATTTCACTGTTGAACAGACCCAAAGGATTCTATATCCTACTATAGAGATACCTGCTCATCAATGTTCATAGCTGCTCTCAAATAGCCAGGAAAAGGAAACAACCCAAATGTCTATCAACTGATAAATGGATACTGAGTAGGAAGTATATTTATACACTGGAATTTCATTCAGTTGTTACAAAAAAAGAGACAAACTTTGCAATGTGTAGATACATTTTAAAAAGCTAGAAATAATCATTTTGAGTAAGGTAATACCAGACTCAGAAAAAAAATGTTTTCCTTTATTTGTAGATGTTAACTTTGAATCTTCAGATATGTATATCTGGAATATCCACACATTAGGAAACTAGTGTGTTTCGGGGAGGGAAACAACACAGAACATGGTTGCATAAAGGGTTGAACTGGAATAATGAAACATGAAAGATTAAGTTTGGGTTGGGAATGGGAGGACAGTGCAGAGGAAGGAAAACAAAGAAAGATTAAAAACACTAAAGACCTTTGACTCGGTCATATAGAAACTTACAAATTTAAAAAGCTTCTATGTGTATGTAGACACACACACACACACACACACACACACACACAGAGAGAGTTGATGTGGAGTTATACTATAATAGGAAAGACAATGGTCCTATCTGTGCTCCATTTATGAGACAGGTGTCACTATATCCTGCTGAGTATCAAATTATGGTTTGCAAGACCTTGAGTAATAGGCACAACAATTTTTATCATTCGTATTATGCAAGTGAGAAACAATGACCCGAACACACTCCCAAACTCCCACTTCCCATTCTCATCTCCTAGAGCCACATCCCTTTAGGCTGGACAAAGCTTGCTGGATTAAGTAAATCAGTATAATAGATCAAGTAAGAACTAATGAGACATGTTTGTTCCAGCTAATGGACTAGTGAATAGAAGGGATGTAACAGATTCCAGTTATTGGCTTATTTCCCTAGATTTCCATCATTCCCTACTTGTAGTTGGAAGTGAATTTGCAAACCTATAGCAACACTGCTGGCCTGTACCTGCGTCTAAGCTGGGAAAGAAACAAAGCTCTGCATTCTTTCATCACTATATAGCTGATTGTCTTGGTGGAAGTAGAGGAGAGACCTACTTTACAATATATAGGAAAGGGAGACAGAAATCAGCTTTGGCCATTAGGAATTGCTATTTGCTTAATGAAAAATATTTAACAAACTTTGAAAAAACTTTTTTTGGTGAAAACTAATGTTTTTAAAGATATGAAAAGGTCTTGATGACAAATGAAAAGCATAAAGAACAACTACCAGTTCACTGAATCGTAAGAAAACAAGGGCACAGGAAATTCCTTAGCTACTGCTGCTTACTAATCATTTTTTTTCTAATACATAGTAGTAAACAACAAATAAAAAAAGCATAAATTGTATAGCCTCTTCAAAAGAAAACATGCTTGGTAACTTATTAAGAGCCCAGGGTTACAGATATCACCTAATCAAATTAGTAAAAATGTAAAAATAAAAATAAGGATGAAAGATGAATGCCAGACTGCAATGCCCAGAGCTGCAGGGACAGTCTTAATGAGATGAATGGGGCAAAGCTTGCTGGATTAAGCAAATCAGCATAATAGATCAAGTAAAAACTAATGAGACATAACAGGCTGACTTTCCACTTAAGTTTTCCAGGGACATGAACTCCAGGCTTTCCAAAGAGCACACATCATAAAACAAAATATAAATTATCAATATATTCCTTGATATACAAGAGAAAGAATGTATGTAGATAAGACTGGGCCTTTTTACAATACAGATTCATTTTGTCAGTAGGATACCAGGAAAAGGCAGAAAAAGACCTTAAAGAAAAAGACTTGCATATTCTCTCTCATACACACAATCTTAGATGTAACCACATACACACACAAGCTCACACTCATGAGCTGCGAGAGCAGATAGGGTTGCTTTGGGGTAAGGGTGAAGGGGAAGAAGGCAGGAAGGATGAACATGTATAAAAACAGGATCATTGTTCGATACATTATCTAAGTTAAAAAAAAAAAGTCAGCAAAGGTGGCACACACTTGTAGTCCTAGCTGAGATAAGAGGGTTGCTGCCAGCTCAAGGTGAGCCTACAATATAGTGTAAGAGCCTGTACTAAAAACAATATAAAAATCATAATGATAGTTTTAAGTTTTAATTACAAGAAGTCTCAAAGAATGAGTATTAAAGTAGTTCCAATTTCTTCTATTAAATCTGTCATTAAATGACAGTTCCAGTTCTGATCCTGAGTCTCTGTTGATCCCCAAGGACTTGATGGGATCAGTCTCAATAGAGCAGATGTCCACAGTCAAATATACTTCTGCAAAAACAAGTGTACTAAGAACTTACCTATGTGTGTACGGACTTTACTCACAACACCCTCATCTATGATTCGAACATATTGAATAAAGAGTCAAGGAGGAAGACCACTTACTGGTACTAAAGGTTTTACTGTAATAAAACAAATATATTTACAATTTATACAAATGTTGAAACAACAAAAATACAAAAAGGAAAAAAAAATCACAAGATGCAAAACCAAGAAACAAGTTCATTGGAGACACCACTGCTCTACAAAGGACTCAATGTGAATTGAATTGCAAGGAACAGAAAGGTAAGCTCACAGTTGGCCAAGGCTGGACTGACAGGCAGCAGTTTGCTTCTCTATCCCACACCTGTGGTCTCTGAGTGACTGTGGTACCCAACGTTAGACAGGTGACTGTCTACTGATAGACTTGTTGCCTTCTCTTTGTAGACTCAAAGCAGTTCTGTGTCAAGATTTGGAAACAGGTTTCTTCAGTTTTTTGATGTTGTTTTTGTTTTTTTAAATTATAACTTCTATTTCTACAAATTCCAAACATTTGGCCCAATTCAACTGAAAATATGAAGCCATGGTATTCTCAGTAGATGACCTCATAAACGGTAGCCTTTTTGTCCCCTGAGCCAGTGACTATGTATTTATCATCCACAGAGATGTCACAGCTAAGCACTGATGAAGATTCTTTGGACTGTAAGAAAAAACAGCAGGCAGAAAATATTTAATGTGTTCAATTCGGAGGCAAACTCACTAGTTATTTCAAAGGCCACAAGGTAGGCATTTCCGTACCTGGAAGATGCTGGCTCCATATGGTGTCCGCCAGGCATTTAGGAGGTTGTCTTTTCCAGTACTCACAAACCACTTGCCTAGAATTAGCAAAGGCACACGTGATTTCAGCAATACTAAATTTTCCTCTGTTGGAATTAATTAAATAGCACTGATTTTAGTGTACGGTGCGTGCGCATGTGTGTTTGTGTTAAAGAGTGCAAATGTATAGGCCAGGAAGCATGTATGAATGTGAGAGAACAGCGTTGTGAAGTTGTTTCTCTCCTTCACACTTGTTGGGACAGGATCTCTATTACTATTTGTATTGCTGTCCTATAAACTTCCAGGGCCATTCTCTTGTCTGCTTCTCATCACAATGTAGGAGTGCTGGGTTTACAGATGTGAGCTACCTCATCTAGCTTGTAACATGGGTTTCAAAGATTGAACTCAGGTCACCACCATGGTTGAGTAATAATAACTGCTTTTACCCATGAAATGATCTAGCTATCCTCAATAGAGAACATTTTTAACATGCTATTTTCCATGTCCAAAGGGTTGTTGGTCTATGATCTAATCAAGTATTAAATCTAGATTCCCTGGTATGATCTTGTTCATAATCAAAGAAGCTGTCAGAAGGCTGGAGATTACTGAGTGGATAAACATGTGCAAGCATGTCCACACATTCAGATTTCTAGCATGTGGCCTTGTGTACTTAGAATCTGAGCCTCAGGGAGAAGTATGGGAAGGTCAAAGAACAGGTAGGCCTTGGGCATTTGCTGGCCATCTAGTATAGCCAAAAGACAAGCTCCAAATTTACTGAAAAATCTTGCCTCAAAAACAGGAAGCTGAGTAGCAAGAGGATAAAGGACAAAGATAGCTGGCTTTGATAACCACCTGAGCTTGTCTGTAAGTGTGTGTGTGTGTGTGTGTGTGTGTGTGTGCACACTAGTTTCATGAGTCATTCAGTACATGACTCAGCATCACAGTCACAGTCATTTTCATTCTTATGGAAACAATGAGAGCAAAAGAATTCAGTATTGAACTAATCAGAAACGCTCATCTTATCAGATGTCCACCTAGTGTGTCAGTCACCCATCTATCCTCACAGCCAATGAATAAACATGTGACCACACAAACCTCACAACAGTCTCCACATGGACTTTCCCTCCTCTGTTCTTATTCAGAGAGAAAGAATCTGAGTGCAGCTAACATCCTTTTGACCCTGGTTCTTCCTTATACAGCCAGCACATAAGTGATTTCACTGTGGTCCTATTCTAAACATCATTACCCTCCACACTTGAGAGCACCAGCGATTACAACCCACCCCTACCATATCTCAGCGCCTGCTGACTTTTCTTAAATTAACAAAGCAGGCTGAGACACACATTACTCTGCTCTGAGGGGGAATAGAATTACTGCATCCAGCTGCATGGAGCAACACATTTTTTTCCCCAGATACCATCTAAGCATATTTAAAAAAGTATTTCCCCTTTAGGCCACTGACACTCTTGTAGCTGAACTCACCACAATAAGCAAATTTTAGGGACAGCACACAGCTCTCGTGGAGGTGCAGCTGGTACTTGTCAGGTTTGTTCACATGCAGGACTTCCACGTTGCTGCTCTCCATGCCCACGGCAAGCCACTCCCCGGTTGGACAGTATCCCAAGGAGAAGATCTGTTATAGGTAAGACAGATCACTGATGACTTTACTCAATAAATTAAGGAAGTAAGAAGGCAGCAAGTGGGAAAGCAAGGGGTTGAAAAACAGGTTTAATCTACCAAATCCAGACTGGGAAGGGGCATGGGATGGAGCCCAGCTCAGAGTCCTCTACTGAACAAATGAGAGACTAAAAGTTTCATCCATGCTGTGAAATAAGAAATTATTTTTACGAATAGCATTGGAAGTCATCATTAAGAGACACTAACTGAAAGACTTATGCTAGAAATACGATGTCTAGGATCTGGAATCCAGTGTTCGGAGTCAGATGGTATAAACAAAACTGGTCAGGCCCTGATGACTGCTTAGGCTTCATAATGTAACTGTCTGTGTTTGATATAGGCTAGCATGATTGATATTTATAGACATTTGAATTTTTCTTAAGTTTAAAACTGGTGACCGAAAATATCATCCTGCATATTCTACAGAAGGGTAGACCAGGAAAGATTCAAAAATGAAAATCAATAGTCACCTAAAATTAGTATATATGACAGTTGATACAACCTAGAGTTGTCTGGGAATATTTTCAATGAAGAATTACTTGGATTTGGTCAGCCTGTAGGCACTCCTATGAAAGATTTTCTTAGTTGGGTTATTTGAGGTGGGCAGACCCACCCACCATGTACATGTCATCCCTTCACAGGCTAAGCCTTGAACTGAGTGAAAAGAACAGTTATTGTACCAGCGTGTGTGCGGTACTCCCTTCATCTCTGCCCCTTGACTATGGATGAAATGTGACTTTCTGACAACAATGGACTGTGATCTGGAATAGTTAACTAAATAAACTGTTTTCCTTCTAAGCTGCTTTCTGTTATATTTTTATCAGAGGAGCAGAATGAAACTGAAACAATAAATATATAGTTGTTTTCGGTTTTTACCCTTTTTTTTATTTTTATTACCTGTAAACAAAAGGACACACAGTGAGCAAGCAAGTAAGAGAGGGGGTGGGGGAGGGCGCTGAGTAATCCACAAAAGAACAGCTCTACCATGAGGAAGACACTAGTAAAGGGCGAGCACTCCTTTTGCCAAGTCTACATTCAGACATAGGACATCTGACTATTTTTCCAAAAGTTGCTCCTTTTAGATTATTTTAAATATTTATTTTAATTTTAGATTATTTATCCTAGTAATCTGGAGGCTGAAGTAGTAGGACTGCCTTGCATTAGAGTCAAGCCTAACCTGTAAGTCAAAACCTTCTGTAGATCTAGTTGGTCGTGATACTTTTTTCTATTTTCATACCAAATATTTTAATCATGTTTCCCTCTTCTCTCATTCTCAGAGATCCTCCCCACCTTCTTACTCAACCACCTTTATATTCTCTCTCTTTACCTCCCCTCTCAAACACACAAACAAGCAAAATATCAGTAAGTCAAAAATCCCCCAAACCAAATAAAAGAACATAAAAAAGCCCCCAGCCCGCAATGCCCCATGGAGTTGGTGTTGGTTAATTACTCTGAGGTATGGGGCCTGCCCAGAGTATGGTAGATGTACCTAATGATCCTCCGTTGGAGAAACCAGATTTTCCATTATCAGTGGATATCAATTGCAAATAGCCTCTTGGTTAGGAGTGGATCCTAGTGTCCACTTGCCCCCTCAGTGTTGGAACTTCACCATGGTTATTTTTTAAGGTTAAGAAATGAGATGGGTACCCATATAACTCTCATTCTGCATTTGATGGTGGTCATACACACAACAGTCTGTATCCTGCTGAAGAAAACTTGTATATTCTCTACTGTATAAACTCCTTTCACCAAAACCAGGTGTACATAAAGCAACTTAACATGGTTTGACTTGCAGGATTTTTATAACCATCCCCCTTTTCAGTGGGGGCAGGGTGAGTGTGTGTGTGTGTGTGTGTGTGTGTATCTCTGTGTTATATGTCTGTGATTTTTAACACATCTGCTTATGATGGTACCCTGATGCTGTGTTGGGAGAATGATCCACGGGACCTTTTGACTTCACAGCAGGCCAGAGTCAAGCACTCACCTGTGAAGTGAAGTCATGCTGCTGCAGCTGCCTCCCTTCTCTCAGGTCCCAGGACCTCACAGTGTTGTCTAAACCGCCTGTCCAAAGCTTGGTGCCATCATTAGAAATGTCAATACAGCTGGCTCCATCTGTGTGGCCCTGGAATTGCCTGATAAAACAAACCAGACTGAATAATGATTTCCTGCCAGAGCTCAAGGTAAACACTGTTGTGTTGTTAGTTTTGGACTCACTGTGTGTCATCTCAGTGTCTGCTGGTGTGCAGTATCAAAGTAACCTTCCCCTGAGGAGCACAGGAAACAGCCCCTGCAGGTTCTGGTTCTTTTTTCAAGATACAAGGCCTAAAGAAATGCACTGGCTTGCAGGATGCTGCCAGAAGCCAGGTATCCTATGGTCTCTGATAAACAGACCCAGTGAAATTCTTCCCTGGTCTGGAAAAGAGTTTAAGTACTAAGAGACAATAAAGATAAACACACAAAAACCAATTTCCTTAAGGAAAGATAAAGACCAGTCCTTCAGTGGCCAAGGTTTGAACTCACAGAAAGGAAAGGGCTTATTCCAAGAACACATTTATTTAGAAGATAATATAGCATAGGGCCCTTCCTGCTAGCACAGTATGAACTCTGTGGACTCAGCCCTTCTGAATCATAAAGGGCCTTGCATGAGAAAATGTGGACTCCCAGATTGAAGGGTCAAACAGGCCTCTTGACCTCAGAGGCATTAGGTAGAGCCAAAGAAAAGTACTGAGGAGGGCAGACACTTGCCAACCCCCTCTCCCCTCCAACAAGGCTTTCATTACAGGGGACCTTCACACAACCTTGAAAAGATATCCAAAATCAACTGGGTGGCAGGGATTTCTGACCCCTGGAAGGGCACGAAGGAGGCAACAGGTCAGACTGGCAGTGGAGAGAACAATATGCGCACAGAGAGGTTTGGGATTGGCAGATGGGGAGGGGGCACACGCAGTGACTCTCACAAACTTGACTCTACATGCTGAGCATGCTTTGGCCAGGGCAGATCAGAGAGGTCAGAACCCGCCTTCACAATTCGGAAAGACCCAGAATACAACTGCTTAGGAATTTCAATGCCAGTAAGATCCTTTCTTACCCTAGACCCCCCATACCTTATTACCACAGAGCGCCAAGCTTAGAATTTAAAAGTGCAAGGGAAAGAAAAATCACCATGCTGCCCTGAATTCTTAGCCAAGATATGAGTCAGAAATCTTTCTCTCAGAAGCACAATCCCTACTGCAGTTCCTGTCCCTACTTGTCCCCTTCTTCCACATGCCCAGTATTCCCTGATGTTGCCCAGCAAGAGGACCTCAGCAGTGCTAATTGGCCTCTCCATGATCAACCTGGAATGAAGGAGTCTTTGAGGTACCTTTCTTCCTTTTGTCTCTTCAAACAATTGTCACAACCTTTTTCTTTCATCCTGACTTCTTATCACCTCTTCAACTCAAAGAATTATTAGGTCTTCATTCCAAACATCTTTCCCTGTGGACTATCTGCACTGGGGGAAGGGCTCCTCCAGCCTCCCCCTCCATGCACTTCCTAGTAAGACTGACAAGTTGTTGACTGCTGAGAATATGCTGTGTCATAGGAGACAAAGGACTCGGTCACACAGAGCACCCACTGGCCACACATGACCAGTCCAAACTAAAACACATTCTATGAAGCACCCTCCCCCCCATCCCTCCCCTACGCACGTACACACACACACACACACACACACACACACACACACACGCACGACTAATGCTTACTCCAGGGAGTCAGCATGCAGGTGAATTCCAGGTCTGACTACAGGACCAGCGTCAAGTGACTTCTGTGCCTGGGTTCCTCATCTCTAAAGTAGAGGATAGAGGTACAGACAGCCTTGACTTAAAATCCTTTCTTCTTCCCAAAAGCTGGGTTTACAGGTTTTCACCACTACATTTGACTTAAATGCTTACTCTTAAAAATAGTTTCTGGAATGACTCTGGTATATGTATCAAATAGAACTAGACTAGCTGCTGAGGGAGGAGAGGATGTAGAAGCCAATCAGAGGTCTGCGTGTTCCCAAGCAGAATGACCCTCTTAGTTAGCTATGGAGAAAAACAGATATCTGAAAGCTATTCTGTGGTTTCAATGCAATGGAAGCTTATTTTTAATGTTCTTTTGTTGTCTTGTGTCAGTGGATTTCCATTTGCACAAACAAGATTCTGGCCAGGCTTAAATCATTTAGACTGAAGGTTCTTGTATTGTTATTTACGCCACATTATGTTGTCCCTTGACAAAGCTACATCTGCCATCTCAATGTGGACAAAAGAATGAGAACATGAACAATATAAGGTCTTGGGACACTCTGGCATATGCCAAGTGCACTCGTCACCCACAGCTGGCCAGCTAGCCTCTGTGTCAACACTCAACAAACAGCAGCCTCTTAATTGAGGCTTCCCCGAGGAGAGTCCCCGTACTTACCTCACCAGGGTCTGGTTGTGCAGGTCCCACACTGCGATGTTGCCATCACTGCAGCATGAGAAGCAGACTTTGGAGTCAGGGCTGATGGCCAGGGCATAGCAGGCAGGGGCTGAGGATGTCAGCTCTGCCTTGATGCGGGGAGTTGGAGCTGCCAGGTCCCAGATGGAGAGAGTACTGGCTTCCCCTCCCACTATGAGAGTACAGCCATCAGGTAGCAATTTACAGGAACGGATGTAGTTATCTCTATTCTGTGAAATAGCAGAATGTAATCACTGTGGAGCATTGCCAACTGATAATACTGTGTATTCCTAAATGCTGTTCTGTTTTTTTAACTTCAAGAGAGAGATTTCATGAACACTCTGTTCTACAGGAAAGACCAGGGTCCAACTGCCATTGTCTTCTTCCAAAGAGTAAATAAACTCACAGGGCTGCTCAGCTGTATTCGTTTCCTGATTTGCAAATGCAGACAGACTTGAAAGCATCTAGGTGGAAGGCAGGTGTGAGTGCACTTTCCTGTGGGGAACACGGCTCCACACCATCATTTACTGTTGGACAGTGCAGACCCACCAAATCTGCTTTTGTTTTCATTTTTCCTGACACTGCCAGTGAACACTGAGTACTTATTTAAGAATTTAATGGATTGGCATTCTCAGTATTACCATAGCTACTGTCTATGGAACCTTATTAATCAAAAGGCCAAAAGGTGACTTTCCATCAAAGCTAACCAACCCAGATAGAAGGACAAAGGGTATTTGCAGTATAAGTATGCACTACTACAACAAAACCCACAACACACATACATACACACACACACACACACACACCACACACACCACCACACACGCACGCACGCACGCACGCACACTTACGCACGCACACGTACGCACAATAGGTCTTTGTTTCCAAAAGATCTGTCCTTCTCAGTTGAGAACAACACTAGATGTACAGGCAGAGCAGCCCAGTTCAGAGTTTGCTGAAGACCACCATCACAAGTCTAGCAATTATAAGGCAAATCGGTGCTTTTAGGCTCTTGATGGAGTAGCTTAGTGTTTTGGGAGACGATTCTTTCTGTTCCAGTCTTACTGAAGCTATGGCAGAAAGGCTGCAACCTCCCCACCTCTTTGACAATACCAAACCAATGTGGAAGGCTTTTCATGCCACATTAGCAAACGTTGACGATTTGATATTTAGGTGAAGATTAAAGGGAGACTTAACGATGAGTAGATAGCTGGGCTCAGAGTTCACATTAACTACCTTTTCTCTACTGCACAGGACACCATCTTAGAAATCATGTCTACAAAGTAAGCTCCAAACCACTGCAAAACATCTCCAAAAATTAGTCTATCAACACTGGGATTTAACCAGTGTAGTAGTAGTAACTGAATCCTGCTCAATTAGCGAAAGGGCAGAAGCTTGACAGTTAACATAAGAAAACAGAGGGGCTTCTATTCCCTCCTCATAAAAGTGTAGCTCAGGTGAACCTCATGCTTGCTCACCAGACAATCCAGCTGAGAGACGGGGCTCTTGTTGCCAGGGTGGCTGATGTCCCAGACCTTAACGCAGCCCTTGCCACCTGTGTACACGTGCCTTGTGGGATTGCTGATGGTCACTGCACACACCACCTCCCCGTGGTTGAGGGTGTTGATCTGCCGAGCATGTCGGGGAATCCCAGGTCCGATGAGGGCGTCAGGGGGAAAAGGGACAGGCTGCATTTGGCCATCAGCAGTAACGTGGAAGGAGTATGCTCTAAATAAAAGAAAACCACACTTATCACAAAGGGAGCTATAGCCTGGAGATGGGGAAAGGTGGGGGCTTCCTTGCCATGATTTCTCCTGAAACAAAAACAAGTTGAGTCTTTACATTTAGAGTCTATATTCAAGCTACTATTTTACAATGCTCTAAAATACACAAAACTCAGTGTTAAATGTTTTAAAATTGTTACTTACAAATTCTGAAGTTTCTTTCAAATCTCACTATAAAAAAAACGTGCTTCTAAACTAATATAGCCTTCCACCTACCTCACACATGATTCTTATAATTTAAAACACTTAAGACAATGTCTTTAACAACTCTAATCATGGAGCTGGAGAGATGGTTCACACATTAAGAGCACTGTCTCAGAGGTCCTGAGGTCAATTCCTGGGTAACCACATGATACCTTACAACCATCTTTTAATGTTACTGATGCTTCCTTCTGTCACACAGGTATACATGCAGATAGAGTACTCATATTAAAAAATAAACAAAACTTCAAAAATAATGTATCTTAAAATTAAAATACAAACAAACAAAAACAGCTTCTGGAAAAGACATCAGTAGTTCATGGCACTGGCTGCTCTTGCAGAGGACATGGGTTCTAGTCCCAGCAGACACATGATGACTCACAAACATTGATAACCCCACTTCTAGGGCATCTGACATTTTCTTATTTCTTCCATGAACAGACACACAAGGTATATTAACATGTATGTATAAAAATACACATAAACATAAAAATTTAAAAATGTTTAAAAACTGCTTTTAAATCATATTATTTTACACTTTTGTCTCAAATTGCTCTTATATAACCAAGAAAAAAATAAAACAGATTCTGATATCAGAGGACAGATTTCGTACCCAACAATTTCTCCTATTTACCCCAAAATGACAATTATATCTGATGGAGGCAACGCAACCAGCTAAAAGAGCATTTTCCCAGTTCACATTATCCAGGGCACCATATGCTGTACAATGGGAAGCAGGTAGAACTTGTAGAGAGTACTTACACTTTAGTTCTTTACTTGAAATGGGTTAGGAAAGGAGGACACTTGAGTACTTTCTGCACATTTTTCTGTGAACCTGAAACTTACCTAAAAATTTAAGTTTCTAACATTTTCAAAAGGAAAGAAATTGGGGGCAGCTTAGGGTTGAGCCCTCCCTAGGATGCACAGGGCCAAGGCTCGATGAAAACAATAAAGAAAAAAGGAGTGATGCCTTTCCTTCCCAATGCCTAAGTAAGCAAGCTGACTGGACTCAGGAAGTCCTCCAGACTGCAAGCTGACTTTGAAGATGGGAAGTAACTTCAGAGGGTGGTAGCAGATGCTGCTGGGCTGACACCTGCCCTGGGTTGCTGACTTTCATGACTTTTCATGAAGTGAAACTTTCATGTTGTCTGTCTGCTGTTCTCTTCCCAGTTCAGGACAAATGAGCCTAATCCTGGTCATGTACTTTTATCTCTGGGAACAAAATTCAAGATTTTTATCAATGTATTAAATTATTACTTGACTCCCAAGAGTTAGCACACAATGGGCATCATAAAACACAGAACAAAGCCACTTAGATGTGCAGTATTTCTGCTCTCATCCTAGACTGCAGAGCCCCGTTATTGTTATTCTCCTCTAGGAGTTTCAGTCACCAAGCATAAACAAAGCCTGAAGGATTTTTCTGTTCCTGCTACCTCCATGGATAAGAATGAGTCCTTTCTGGAACGTTTCCTTGACATTTTGACATATATAAACACCATGAATACTAACAGAGCTCTTGAATTTTTATTCTGCTAATAACTCAAACTGTACAAAATAACTTGGCACAAAACTGAAAACTGATAATATCAACTCTCTATGAGGCTGTACTTAAAATGCACATTCAACAGCCTGGAAATAAAGACAGGCTCCTATTTGCCTCCATAGAAGCAACGTATCAAATAAATGAAGTCTTTGGATGTTCCTTCCTTCATCCAAAGGAAAGATCTTACATGTCCATTATATCTTGGAAAACTGGCTTCAGTGACCATTGGAAAGAGGCTATTTGCCACCAGCTGTTAACAATGCTGTTTTATCATGACTCCCATAGTGATGAAGACAGAATAATGAAGGTTATTCTGGTATTTTGGTTTTGCTTCTTTCCCTTGCACTGGAGAGGATTGAATTCAGGGCCTCATGCATCCTAATCAAGGTTTTGACTACAGAACTCAATCTCTAGCACCTCTTTCTGCAGACAGATTCCCACTAAGTTATATAGGATGACACTGAAGTTTTCATCTTCCTGCCTAACCTCTTCAATTAGCTAGGGTAACAGGCATGTGTCATTAGGCCTAGCAATCAGATTGAATAACTGAGCTATAGAACAGGAGTCACAAAGAATTTTCTGGGAGATTATATATATCTCACTACCTCAGCTCTTAACTCTTCAATCCTTTAAATCATGCACTGACTTTTTTTCAATTCAGAAAGACTCTCTGTATTCTTAGCAATACAGATATACATACATACATACATACATACATACATATGTGCGTGTGTGTGTGTGTGTGTGTGTGTGTGTGTGTATGTATGTATAAACAGTTATTTGAATAGAGACTGATACTACTTATTATGGAATAACAGTAGTTTCAATCAAATAGTACTTTGTTGCCCTTGGAGACAAAACTACCAAAGCTTAGAGGTTTGAGTCTATTATTATTGTCCTTCAAGAATTCTGAACTTCAAATAACTGGTAGGACAAAATCCACTGGCAAAGTTATAGCAAAGTTATGTAATAGTTCTGTTCCATTTCTGTTGTCATTTAAAAACAAACAAACAAAAAAACCCAACCCCCCCCCCCCCCGCCAAAAAAAACCCAAAAACCAAAAAACAACAACAAAAAACCTCTGACAACAAGCAACTCAGAGAAAGAAGGGTTTACTTGGCTTGCAATCCCATGTTACAGCCCACCATTATGGTGAAGTCAAGTGATGAACTTGAAGTATCAGATCCAGTCAAGAGCAGATAGAATAAACAAATGGATCCAACCTCACTTGCTCATTCTCACCTCGCTTTCTCCTTTTAACATTGAATTTCTGTTGCCAGGATCTTCTGTCAATAGGGAAATTATGGGGTTTGTGCTTTCTCATTAATTTGGAACATTAGTACTTCAATAGTCAAGGGAGACCTCTACAAGGGTAACAAACCAGAGGTACTCTATTAGGCAACCAGGTCAGTGCAGGAGGCTTTGAACCCATCTGTCCCTGGTAAGTTACCAATGGATGCAAAATATCTGCATGAAGAAGCTAGAGGCCATAATAACTAGAACACACTCCAGGTGTGCTCTTCCACAGGATCATATATGAGAATAAAAATGGAGTACAGTGCGGATAGTTTACACCCAAATACCTGGAACCTTCAATCCCATGGCATGTCAATGTAGAGGACCAGAGGAACTAAACCTCACTGACTGAGAATTAAAATAACCCACATCAGGTGGAGAATTTGCCATAAAGACAGCACAACATTCTACAGGGATACAGACTGGAATTAGTTATTCACCCACAAAAAAAAATAACAGGAACTTTCAATACCCCATGTCATGTCAATGATAGAGACCCCAGAGGAGACTATCTTCTCTACTGACTGAGAAATTAAGAATAACGCCACCAGTCAGGATGGAGAATTTGCAAACAGACAGCACAACCCCTTTCCTTATCCTCATGGGATACATTACTGGGCCCCAGGTGGGCACCTAAAACAAAAATCCACATTATAGCTAGCTTTCTAATGAACAATGTATGGTGAAGTTTAATTTACAAATCATGAAGATAAGATAGTAATAACGAAACAGAACGAGTATTACATATTTTAATCAAATCAACACCCTTTTACTTTGAGGTCATTATTTCTAAAGACACAAGCACCACAATGCACAAACTACAATATATGAGCATGCTCGTGGTGCACACTGCTTGTGGCAGAGGCTGGGGAACCTGAATTTGTGGCTAGGCTGAGACTGTGTCCCCATGTGTATATACAAGACAGAGCAAAACCAATAGACAAAAGAGCAATTGACCTCCTATGTGACATGATGCAAATGCCGTGAGAATGCCATCTCATTCCTCCCTCTTTTCCCTTCTCTAAACACATGAATAAAATCTGTTTATTTATGGTGTTACTACTTTCAGACTGCACTTCACCTGAAACTGTCGATAAGTGAGGACTATTCTTTTAGACCTGAATTAGATAAGGTCAGACAAAAGAATGGCCTGATGATGTTTGTAAATGCTTAGAAAGAGGCAAAAACCAGAGTATCAGTTTTCCACACGGCTGAAGTGATGAGAAGGATTTGTATTGCTCCTCAATGTAAGAGCTGTTGGAAGAGGTGGGTACTGCCAGTAAAAAGCAACTGAGCAGTGTACACATCATACCACACTGCTCTGTACCTGTATTACATCTTTAAAATGACCCGTTTACTTATTCAAGAAAAACCAGAGGGAAGGTCTCCTAACCAATTCACCCACTACATTCAGTCCAAGACCAGGTTGAAGAACCTAGACTTTTACGTTAAATGTACTTGACAAGGGGCACTAGCTTGCTAGCTACACCGAACATGTATGCTCTTACTGACTAGCTATTCTCCAGCCTATGATGCACCTGTTTCCTGATCCAGAGGGCACAAAAAAATAAATAAATAAACAAACAAAATAACAACAACAAAACCCACAAAACCAAAAAAAAATAATACAATAGAAGCACATTGGTTGTTACAATTAAGAAAGTACTGGGAACTATAGTAGGTCTCCAGGAAACAGCAGTATTGTTAATTCACCACAGATACAATGGCCAATGAGGTTCTGCTGAATATCCTACCAGTGGGGAAGTGCAAGTACCCTTGGATCCAGAAAAAGAGAAAATCACAGGTAGGAACAATCAAGCAAGCAAGAGATGTCTAATAAGCTAAGTAGGTCACAAGAACAAGCACAGTGAAAAGTCCATAGGTAAAGATGTAAATAATGTCCATAGGGAAGAGGACACTAATAGCAAACTGTAAGTCAGAAACTGAAAGATCTGGGATCACTCTACTTACACTAAGCCAATCCCATTAAGGATCCCCGGCCTCCAGAGTCTTCTGGCTCACCTCCTACTGATTCATTCAATTCTGGTTTTGAAATCAGAAGGTGGAACTGGAGAAGTCAAAGAAAGCCCACAGGACTTACCACTTTAAAAGGAAATGAAATCAGCACCTAATGAGAGCAAAGGGCTTCTCATTTATTGGGTACACAGTAGCACAAAGTGCTAAAAGGAAAGGGTCCTCTCCTGAGGTTCTTCCCAGAACAGTTAGCTGAATAGCAAGAACACATTCTGAGCAAGACGACTGTCTTCTGTTAACAATTATATGCTGTGCTCTGCAACCAAAGGTAAGCGGGTGTTTAAAGACTTGCTAGTGACCTGAAATAGATCAAACTGCAATAGCAGAATCCAGTAAACAGTAATGAAGCAGACTTTGGAGATGAAGGGTAAGTCCCTGTTGCTCAAGGACATGGCACTGCTGATGTGAAAGTTCTTACTATGTTGACAGGTAGAAAAAGCATGAGCAGTTCAAAAACCTTGACTAGCCCTCTAACCTCATTTTAGCTTCTGAGGTCCTTCAAGATTTTAAAGTCAACTAGTCTTGCTTCATAGGACACTAAGCTCCTTGCTACTTAGGAACACAATTCAGTCCCCACATCTTCAAAGTGTCCTACATTACTTGGAACTTTCCCTTTGGCCTAGAAGAGCATCCCCTCTCTCCCAGGTGCCTATCACCTGAGCCAGGTACATATCATCTACCACTCCTTGCAGGTAGCTTTTCCTCTGAATCTTGCTACAGCATTTATCACATAGGACATTTCCACAATTCTCTAAAGTCAAATGAAATGTCTTCATCAGCCCATAGAAGAACTGGTGTTTAACAACTGAGTCTGAACACTAGCAGAAAAAAAAATAACATATATAAGATGTTGATAAACAGGGATATGACTCAGGCAGCGTCAACATGAGATGTCCAAGTACTAACATGCTAAACATTTCAAGACTTTTAAGTATGCTGGGGCAGGACAACAGAGCAATGTTGTTAAACAATACAAAACATGTCCTAAGATTTCTGGAGGAAATACGGTATGCGAGACAATTTTAAAATCCTAGCAAAAGAAACTACCTGCTATAGACAAATATGAAGAAGAAATACACAGCCTCTATTTCTATCTCATAAACTCAAAGTCATTTCTGAAGAGGTAAAGAGGAAAAAGGGAGTTCACAGAGGGACAACTGTAACAACACGTCAAAGACAAGCCCTGCCTTAAAGTAACTGAAGAAACCAGACGACTCAGGAGTTGAAAGCAAGTTAAACTAATACCCACATAGAAAAAGCAAAACAGAGAATAGACACTATTTTTAGCAGGCTTTCAAAAGTCAAATATCACTGTGGTGGTTAATTTTATGTGTCAATCTGCCCAGACTAGGGAATGCCCAGCTGGCTGAAAACATTCTAGCTGTATCTGGGAGTTGTTTCTAAAGAGATTAGCATCTCATTGGTAGACAGAATAAAATGACCCACCCTCACCAATGTAGGCAAGCAACATGAACATTGTCCAAACAATGGAAAAAAAGCACAAACAAAACAAAACAAACAAGCAAACAAAAACAAAACAACCCAGCCAAAACAGCAAAAAGGGTGAGGAAGGTTTTTTTACTTTCTGCTTAGCCTGGCCTGTCATTGTGACACCAGTACCCTTGGCTCTCAGGCTATCAGACTTGACCTGAAACTCCAACTGAAACTGCTATGCCTTTCCAATCCATCCATTTCCCCGCCTTCAGACTCAGAAGTGCACAGTCAGATTTCCCAGGATTCCAGCTTACTGATGGTAGACCATGGGATTTCTCAGTTTCCATAATCATGTGGGTGAATTCTTTGTCCTTTCCTCTCTATTATATACTAGTTCTGTTTCTCAGAAAAGCCCTAACACATCATGTAAGTTTGAAGACCTCTAAAGTTTCAAATCCACTAAACAAGCCATGCTAATCATCAGACAAGGTAGAAGGAAATGGCATGGAAGACTCGGGCACTGAACCCCTCTTGGCTAGAAGTTACTATAAAACAGATTTTTCCTAAGAGGTAATTTCTCTCTAATGGCATGCTTTTCTTTTCCCTTTAGGCTATATATCTGCCCCCCTCAAAAGAACTTTAAAAGCCTAATTTAAGTTCTATACAGATAGGTGAAGACTTCTGAATTATGTGTTTGAGGTTCAAGCACAGGGTGAAAGAACTTCAACTACTCTACAATCTGAAGCCAAACTATAAATAGTCTGACTTACGACTACTACCCCAAAGGGATATCTCTGTTCAAGGGACAAGGAAATTTTGGGAACTTTAGTTCTGATAGGAGGAAGAAGGCAAAAACAGGACTTGCTCACCTGACTATAACGCCAGGTCAATGTGTGTATGTAACAGACCTAACAGAGGGCTACCAGAATGCAAATGTCTGTGAAAATATATCTGCAGAGGCTCCATGAGCGAGGCATCTGAGGGAGCATGTGATGTGTGAAAACTCTTCAACAGAGCTATGGTTTAGGCAAGCATCCCACCATTGCCTAATCCCGAGCATTTCCAATTTCATATCATCCTTGGGAGGTGGTCCTGGAAGGTGTAGGAAAGCAAGCTGAACATAAGCCTGAGGAGCAAGCAAGTAAACAGCATCCCTCCCTGATTTCTCCTTCTGTTCCTGCTCCAAGTCCCTGCCCTGATTTTCCTCAATGATAAGCTGTTTCCTAGGCAGTCTAAGTTCAATGAACACTTTCCTCTTTCCCCTCCCCAAGCTACTTTTTGGTCACGATGTTTACCACAGCAATGGAAAGCAAACTAAACACCACCTAAATTATGCTTCATTGGCATATTAGTTGGAGAGACTTTCTGTCCCACCTCCCATAAAACTAAGTCCTAAAACTTATCACCCTGCAGCTTATCACCAAAGTCTAGGAACCGATGGTGAAATAAATCAAAATAACCCTTTTCTTCCATTCATTTCCCAACACATCACAGCTACTACAACTTCCTGCCTTGAATCTAAACTTTCTCTTGCCATCATTCCATTCTGTACAAGTGTTCTTGTAGGAGTTCCCTGATTTGATTCATCTTTGCAAACTTATTATCCTATAAAGAATCTCAATAACACATAAAAAATTAATATAGTTTATGTGTATTCTGTCAACCTGTCTTGTCAGTTTAGTCCCTACAACAGTGGTTCTCAACATGTGGCTTGTGACCCCTTTGCATTTCAATGACCCTTTTGAAGTAGTCATCTAAAAATCATCAGAAAACACAGATATTTAAATTATAATCATCACAGTAGCAAAATTAGTTATGAAGCAGCAACAAAAATAATTTTATGGTTGGGAGTCATCACTGCATGAGGATCTGTATTAAGGAGTCATGGCATTAGGAAAATGCAGAACCACTGTCCCAAGACCATGAGGAAACTCTGAAAGGGTAGAGGAAAAAATGGCTCTTCCCCACCACATATTTCCTGGGCTGTGAGCTCCCATTCAGGTCCCTTCTAGCCAGGCAGTAAGTCCTAATGTAAGAGGCACCAGGGAGAAGTGTCAGTGCCTGAAAACTTGATGAGCAGATGTGGCGGCCTCAAACTGTACCTTATAAGGAAAGACAAAAGCAATGGGTAAAATGCATTGTTTTGCAACTAAGCCAACAAATATCAAGATGTTCATTTAGCAGCATACTGTGGCCTCTGGGGTAGGAATGAAAAGTTAAATTACTGCTCAAGGGTCTCAAGAGTTTCATATTTGCAAGTTTCCTGTCCTCTGACATATCTGTTCAGAGGAATGCTATTACATGGAGAGGTTACCATAACCAACTTGATACAGACATAAACATTTGTACCACAGATGTGAATGTCCCTCCAGCCCAGCTGAACCTGGAGGTAATTCTCTGGAGAACTCATCCATGTGCACGAGTCCTTTACTTCTTGCCCTCTATATGATCTGGCTGTCCTATCACTGGATCCTGGTTGACCTAGTACTTCCCACAGAAGCTTTAGCATTGTGTATGTTCCTTTCTAAGGAGATTTTCCCCATCCTAATTTTGACATGTGTGTTTACCTGTCACCTACTACTCTGCCTATACATAACTTAACACAAGTGGAATTGTAGTTGGTAGTTGTTCTTTCAGTGGCCACACTATCAGGCCCTCAAAGCAGGAAATACATGGAAAAGCCTCTTCCTGAAGAGAGTCCTTTGTTCTCAAATACAGGATACACTATAAAGCCATGGATACCTATCCCATCTCCAGAGGCCTACCCAAATATTCCTTCAGCTGATCTTTCTCAGACTTATTTGCATACCCATTATTCTTAGTTCACCCTATCCAGGACATGTTGATTTGTCCCTATTTCTCTTAAGTGCCTCCAATCAGTTCTATCAAATGGTGGTCTGTAAACATTTGCTATGAACTAAGAACTTTACACAGCTGACAGTTTCTTCAAGCCTACTCACTCTTATAACAAATAGTACTTAGATTTTGTGGTTTTTCGCCAAATAAATTATCCTGTTTCAGAAATATCACTCTGGCTAAATGTATCACTATAAATCTCTGAGAAGCACAAAGGAGATATGTGGTATGTATTCACTCTTGCAAACTAATGGGTTAATAATAAGACAACATAACCAGAACCTAGCAATGGGGAATTTCACTGATTCTGTACTATTATTTAATCCTGTATTCCTCACATAATGCAGCTTACCTCATCATCCTATACATGTTAGTGGTTGCCACTGGATTCAGATATCAATGGACACCTTAAGTCCATTTGCTACTATAGCCTTTGTTTTCATGCACATTATAATGTTAAATTATAGTTGTAGGACTTTTTGCTGGTGTTGGTGTTGAAACAGAGTTACAGTATATATAGTCTAGGTACTCCAGAGTTGCAATTCACCTGATTCTGCCTCCTGAGTTTAGGCCTACAGTATGAATCACTAAAACCAGTGTTAACACAGCTTCAAACACAAAGAAATACAAGGTACTCACAAGCCAAGGAAAGACTTAGCACTGCCTCTTAAACTATCACTATGTTTTGCTTCAAATCATGCATGTGTGTGCATGCTTTGGTGCAAAGAGCATTTGTAACCACGTGCACTCAGATATATGCATATACAAGTTTAAGAAATATGGTCTACATTAGGCATGTCCTAAACACCAGCCATCCATTCCAGTACTGCAATTCATATCTTGTTCTACTCGATAGCTACTTGTCCTTCATATTCCCTCAAGATAAATGGATAAAAGGTAAAGACAAATCCTGAGGATAAGGGGTGGGATAAAGACTAAATGAAGGTCTGAGACATATCCTTTAGAACCTCTTATTTGGAAAGTCAACACTTCATAATGCCCCTGCCATATACCATTCCCCCCAATACACACACACACACAACACACACAGATTGACTTGACCTTTACATTTTAATTCTGCTTTGTATAAAACTTGAGAAAATCAGTAATTCTTTGAAATAATGCTTCTAGTAACTTACACTAAAAGGGAGTGATTATTTTTATTTGTTTCTTTGGTGAGTCAGTATAAAACAATAGAATGTTCCACACTTTGGATGCTTTGTATCCTTTAACTTAAGTCCCTTATTCCCTCATAAGGAAGCTGTGCCTTTAAGAAGTGTTATATGGCATAGTAAAGTATCCAGCAAAACTGGGACATGGGTGTCCCACAAGACCAACCAACCAAATAACTTATTTCTACCCAAACAAAAAAAAATGTACTGTTCTGGATAAAGAGATAGCAGTTTAAGCCTCTATGATTTCAAGATTTTCTGACAATTTACCTGTGTACAAATGAGTGAAAATGTGTCAGCTGTCTTCCATCGAGACAGCAGCTTTCTTCAAAAGAGCTTCTCCAGCTCTTTGCTCCTATCTGTGCTCATCTTCTATAGCTTCTCTTCAAAAATTACAAATGCATGAGCTCAGGAGCTCACACACAAGGAGAAGATAGAGGCATGACACCTACAAGTTACCTATTTATAGAAAACTGTTAGCACTCCTCAGAAGTCTCCTTGGAAACATCCAAACCTATCTTTCCTTGGGGATTCCACACTGCTGACACTACCACCTCTGAATGAGACCAAGACCAAAGAACAGAGGTACTTACGGTTTCCCGCCAGGTATTCCTGCCAGGTTCGGGGGGAAGAAGGTACTCTCATGTGAGGAGGAGGATCAAAACCAACCTGGAAATAAAAGTAAAGCATGGCAGACTCAGCTTATGCAAGATGGACAGTCTGTGAACATTTAGTTCATATAAGAAATCCATAAACTCCCTAAGCAATGTAGAGTGGGCACAGTAACAAGGGCTGATATTTTTCCAAAGAAAAGGCACAATGCAGTAACTCAACACATCTAAACCACTAGAAAACACACTTCCTTTTTGTGATGTGGAGATGAGGTATGATCAGTTTGTACACTCCAGGTACCAGCTATCCAGGATAAGTGTTTTCCATAGACATTAGCTGTCCTGCCTCACCAAACAAGTACAGGGAGGCTACTAACCAGTCTAGCACTAATACCATTGGCTATTTCATTCTTTTCTTCTTTGGAGGCAGGTTAGAGCACTTTGGAATGCTATAGTGCAACAGGCTATTATCCTTAAATGCTAAGAGCACTACCCCCTACCATGGTAACCAAAACTGCTACAACTCATCAATGTCAGTATTTATAGACTCCATGATATCTCTGTATGTGCACCATAAAAAACAATTAGCCACTTTTACTCTAGATTACAAGGGCAATCCAGTCAAGGAGGTAAAGAAAAAAAAAAAAAAAAAAAACTGTCCATGATATATTTCAAATGTCTTACAGGAAAGATTTGCTGTGAGTTGTTTTTACCCCTTTTCCTTGTAATTTTACCTTTCAAAAGCAGTTCTGTGTCCTTTAGGTAAAAAGCTAGGCCATTTGAATGACAAAAGATAGAGCAACATGGAAAGACTAGCCCAATGGTTTTAAAATCTGTACAAGTCATACAAAAATCTCTTCTTTTACATAAGCCAGCATATTTGCCTTAAAGAGCATATAGGCATGGAAAGAAAAGGCTATGGCTTCTCAAACATTTTTTTTAAATGCAGAAAAAGGAAAACAGCTAAAAAAAAAATGCATGACTATAATCACTTCAATATTTTCAGATTAAAAAAAAATGTACTTTTGGTGAGAGAAAGCTGTATCTATCCTGAAACCATCCACCCAAGGAACCTCAAACACTGTAGTTTTCATCCACAGACACAATGAAACAAGACATTTGCCCTAGCTTAAGAAGCAGTATACTGATCAAGGCTGACAAGAAGAAGGTAAACATGCAGCTTGAAGAGTGAGAATCATCATTGGGTGTTCATTTTCAAGGTGTTGCGTGTGTCCATTCAAGGCAGTGAGGGCATATAGCTTAGACCCAATCACCCAGGATGCAACTCTATGCCTTTCATCCCAGTTTGTGTACCCACAAGCTCGTTGCCTGAGAGCTACACACCTTGGGCCCTGTACCCTTTGGGTTGCCTACTCCCTGGGGGCACACCCAAGCACATGACCTACCATTGGGGAGCGCCCATAGGCCACCACAGCAGCAGCAGCTGCGGCAGCTGCAGCGCTCATCTGTGGAGACATGCTGTGTAGACCTGCATAGGCAGCGCCAGGGCTGGTCAGTTCTCCATTCATACCCGCATGGGGCACCATGCCAAAGGGGGCAGGATATGGGCCAGGCACCGCCAGGGGCGTCCTCAGGCCAGCTGCTGCAAGGAAACATGCCATGTGTTATGAGACTGACTATCATGCCGAACCTGACCAACGATTCTAGTCATTAGTTATGATGATGGGCAGGGTTTCAGGGGACAGCAATCATGATCCCCAATCTAGACACAAGGTCCATTCTTTCCCAAAGCTAAATTCTTCTCAAGGACAGAAAGCACAACCCGCATATTTCCTCATTGGCAAAGCAGCCGCACCAGGAAGCCAGGAGGATTAATCGACATCTTTTCACCCAATTCACAAAGGGCAAGCCAAGGCACAGATTCTGCATGTTTACCTGACTTAATCTCAAAAGAAGATTTTCTGGATAAAATCCAAGATTTTTCCTTGAGTCCGAACTTTCCACTCCCTGGTACCAATTCCAAATGAAAACCAAATCCTGGATTTATGCAAACCAGAGCAAGGCTTTAGGAAGGGCATTCTGGTGCCTAATTTTCCTGGACTCAGGCTTGTCCAGTGAGGAAGATCAAATTCAAAGTGACTTCATGAGCTAGAGTATCATCAAAACCCTCCCAACTTCCTGATTCCTGGAGATATAGCAAAAAAACAAACCAAACCAACCAAACAAAAAACCCAGCCAACTATAGGCAGCAAAATGTATATACTTGGCTATAAAATCAACCACTTTGGTCGGTTGGTTGACAAGGGGCTTAAAATTAGCAACATCAGTCAGACATACAATGACAGATTTTTAAGATTATGTTTGGAATAATTATCAGAAACTTTACTGTAATCACTAGGATTTGAACTATTGTGAAATAAAAGAGAAGCTGAATTAAACAGATGGAGACTAACTGGTGCAGCTGCTGAAATCCAGGACAAATGTGCTGGTTACCATGCCTTTTCAGACAGGAGAACAGCTTAAGTGCTTCACATTCAGGGGCAAACTGTCAGGAGACTAGTAGACAGCACATCAAGCTGGGATAGAAGAAACAAAGCACAGTAGGAGAAGGGGTGCTGACCTGCTTGGTTGACAAGGGGCTCCATGGCTGGAGGCTTGCCGAGACCTGGACGGAGGCCTGGAGTAGCACTGGTGCCCGGGGTTGGCATGTCGCTCCGAGGCGTTGGTGTGCTGGATTTCAGAACAGGCGTGTTGGCTTTTTCATGCTGGTATCATTAAACAAATTAAATGAGTATTATTTTTAATCCAAGCCATATTACACAATTTATCACAACAGCAGCTGGGGCACTGGGCACCTACTAGTTACTCCCTAGCCAATTTTCGTAAATCCACACAATGTCGACAGCATTAACTTGGGAGTGAGAAATGTTGACCTTTCCTCTTCCTGCCAGATTAAAACTCGAGCCGGAGACACACAGAGCATGATCCTCCACAAATTTTATTTTAAAAAGAATTTTCCATGAAGCTTGTGAACTTTGGTTCTTTGCCATTTTAGGAAGATGACCACACAGAGATTCTTTCCAAGTCACTAAGAACCCTTTTCCCAGCCTCACCTTTTGGGGATTCAGACTGATGGTAACAGACAGTGGAACTACCAATTATTTTAGAAGCGAACCAGCATTTCAGAGATAAAGTTCCAGAAGTACCCGGTCCACACTCTGCTTATACACAGGACCCAAAAGACATCCCTATGGTATCTAGCTAATGAAGACCCACCAGTGCAAATATGGAGACTTATCACCTGCCAGCAACCTTTAAAACTTGAGACAGTAACATGATAAAAAGGGTATCCTCTATTGTCTCTCAATTCCTGTGTCCCTAGAACACTGTTCAAGAAGGACCAGGGTATAGAAAACAGAGTCAAAACCCCCAGCTCTGGCTTAGGATTTGATAGAATGTTCTCAACAAGTTACTTAAGCATGGCTTTACTAGCATAAAGCCACCAATGTAAAGATTAGCTTTGAGGTAGTCTCACAATGTAAGAGGACTTGACTTCTACCTCAAGAGCTTCTTTCCTGTTAGATCCTCCCAAATATTGGCATACAGGCAAGCACTACCATCCACAGTTATAAGATATAAAGGATCACATGAATGGGCTATGTTGCATCCCACCAAAGATCCCAAGCTCTTTGTGTACATGCCAATTCTGATGTGATATCCACAATGGCTCAGTTTACCCCATAACAGTAGCTTAGCAAAATCAAGATACCTTAAGACAGTTATTCACTACCACCTTTTAAGTGTCGCAAAGCTGAATCATGTCCATATCTAAGGAGAAAAACTATGCACAACAGAAACTTACACACTCACTCTAATCGTGGTCTGAGAGACAAATGAGGTAAAGGTGAACAGTGAAGTAGGACAGCAAGTGTTTCAACACTTGAACACAAAAGCTTACAGCAGCAAAATCCCCACTTCACCCTTTAGGATCCCATGTTCCACAAAGAAAATGGCAGTGTTACTCAGAGAAAAGAGCAGCTCTACCTACCAGGCTCACTTCTTTGGATTTCAGGGAAGAGGAACTTCCAGAGGAGGCTGTGGATGCTGGGCTTCCTGAAGCATCTTTCTTCAACAGACGGTTTTGTCAATTCCATTTTCCCGGGGTGAGTGTGTGGGGCTTGCATGTGGAGAAGAAGGGTCCTCAACACACAATAACAAGTTGGCATGTTTTAGCTCCGAATGAACATACATTTTCATACTCTCAACTAAAGGATAATACTGAAAATCTTTCAGATTTCAGGAGTGTAATGCTCACTAAATGAATAAAATGGTATTTATAACACACCCAGGACCATATCATAAGAAAAACAATCATCTCTCTCCCAATACCCAGGTGCATCCTCTAGCCAGACATCCAACATAGAAGTTAAAAATGACTTAGGACACATATTTTTCTTTCTGGTGGGCTGGGGATCAAACACAGTTGGTGCCAATGGTAGACAAACACTCTTGAACTGAGCTACATACCCAAACCTCATGTTTTAAAAGGGAAATTACAGTTTCAGTGAGGTTATGACTACCCATTTATAAACATCCATTAAATTCTTGATTCATGAAGGTATAAGATGCAGACACTGTAGACTCAACTCCATTCATTTACAACTACATTTTTCAACACTATTCAAGAGAAGCTTGATGAAAAACTCTGTTACCTCATTAGACACATCCACAACCAAGTTGTCATCACTCTTGTCCCCATCACTGTCCTAGAAAAAAATTAATTTTGTTTAGTAAAGGCTAAGAATGAGTTTTGAACTGTTCAATTTCTTTTAATAGTTCTTGGTGGCAGACAAGCTAAACACACTTGCAGGCTCCCTTCCAGTCTAAAGGCAATTACCATCTCCTTTTCCTTCTTCCTATAACCTGGGTACACGGAGCTCCAGCTGTTGAATGTTGCTGTAGTAGAAGCCAGCTGCCTAGTCTCAATGTGCTCATAAAACATACATTCTAAGGGCTTCATGTCTCCAATGATAGTATCTTTCTTAGAATAGGAATTTGTATACCTTTCTAGTAGAATTCAGTCCACTTGATTTCAAAGTAAAGAACAACATACCATTGCTTTTATACTTGAAGATACACAGCTAATAGTATGAGGCTCATAGACAATTCATAACTATAGAGATAAATTTACTTACACCACCTTCCCATAAGGTCACTAATTATAACATAAAATAAAAGATCTATCACATGTGAAGAATAAACTTTGGCAGATGGTGATACAGCTCAGTTCAGAGGGCTAATATGGGCGAAGCCCTGGATTTGATCCCCAGAGCTGTACAGTATCATATGTACTGCTGCACAGTACTCAAGTCATGAAAGTTTAAGGCAAGGTCATACTTGGTTATAAAGTGAGTTGAAGCTTGCCTGCCTACTATATAAGATGTCCTATCTCAAAAGAGTGGGGGAGCAGGTGGCTGTAGAGATTTAATTCGATGGCTAAGTATGTGGTGTGTATGAGGACTGGAGTTCAGATCCCCAGAATTCACAGGAATGTCATACAGGCTCAGAGGGATACCTGCAACTCCAGTACTCAGAAAACAGAGACAGGGGATCCCTGGGCATTCTAGATAGGACGACTCTGGGAAATTGGCAAGACCTTTGACTCTATAAAAAAAAAAAAAAAAATGGAGTACTATCAAAGTCACAATGTCAACTTCATGCATCTATATGTACATTCAGGTACCATACATATAGGAGTAAAAAAAGATATGGCTCTTTAGGCTAAGGTATTGAGAGATGGAAAGAAAACAGATAGAGGTAGATGGAGGGCACTCCATCCAGCATAGGGGTCTTTACTGTCTTTTCACTGAACTATAAAGTTGGATAATCACAGGACATTCTAGGGTTACACTGCATTCAAAAGAATCTGCTCAGTTAAAGATGAGTTCTCTCCCATATCAAAGTTTGAAAAATTCTATTTTCTTAGTGTGGTATAAAAAGTGTCCTCCATAGGCTCAGATGTCTGAACACGTGACCCCTAGTTGGGGGCTATGTGTAATAAGTTTGCTTTTAATGGACAAAGCATGTCACTGGGGTTAGTCTTAGGTTTCAGATCCAAGCAGCACTCATGGTCCACTGTGAAAGTACTATGGAGTTTATCAGCAACATAAACTGACAGCCAAAGCTGAAGTCAGAGCATCCAAATTAAAAATTTACTGAAATATTTTTATTGAAAAAAAAAAGTGATAAAGAAAATGTATTTTCTCCTAGTGTCAAAAAAAAATAAAAAGCACAAATGTTCTCAGCTGTCAAGAGTAGAAATGGTGAACCACTATTAACTAGAGGGGCTTCTCTTGTAGGAAAAGAATAAAATGTTCATAGTACAAAAGGTGAAGTGGATAACTATAGCGAAGGATTTACTACCATTGCACTCTTTTTTAATTTAGAAAAAAAAAAAAAACAAAAAACAAAAACCTCTCCTTTCAATGAAAAATAAATGAGGTACACCTATACAGCATTATAATGACCCAAGTAGGATAATTTATATTCCTACCTTTTTATCATTTGTTTCAGACCTTAAAACTCCTGCCTTATACTTCTTCATAAACATGTAACAGGATGTGGTAAACAGAATTCATCTTACTCTGCTGTAGAAAACTATCTTCATCCTGACTAAGAGTTCTGTGTTGTTTTCTAGATCCTCATTTCCAGCACCCTCTAACCCCTCCCATGGCATTCTGAAATGAATCATTCTTATTTTCTACAATTGAAATGGAGCTTTGTATTGGGTCCTTCTGCAAATATTAACCAGCACAATACAGTGAGTTCTGGTCTTAGGTTTTGCCTCCTACATGTTCCAATATAATTTTACTATATCACCCCAATCCCAGTTTTGTAAGGAGACAAGATTTTAGTACCAGAAAAACATCAGGCCAAAATATTGGTTCTAGGTCTCTCATTGCTGAATGAAATATACAAGCCTTGTGGAGAAACTAATAACACAGAACTGGGTATCAGCAAATGATCCACCTTCTAAACATCACAGACCTTCTTGATTGCTGACACTGAATGTTCCAAAACGTGAAACATGAAAGCAGACACAAGTAGCTCTGAGCAACAGATAGTGGCAAAAGGAGAGAGCCAATGACCTTGGTTTTTGAGATGTTTATTAAATCATGATATAAACTGTGAATGGATCTAGGACCTCTAAGGAAATGCCAATTCTAAAAATAGGTCCAGGGCTACAATACAGCATGGCTTTGGAATAAGGTGCTTCCAGAATGCTACTAACCCATGACCTCTGCTGAAACACAAGCTCTGGGCAAGTTTCATTAGTTATGAAATGAAGATGATAACCAAGTTGGCAAGTTTTAGTAAGAACTAAATGAAATAATCTGTGTCAGAGCACAGGGTTCCTGGCACTAATCCTGGCACACAAACTGTTATAATTAGCTGAAGGCTTAGGCAAGCCAGCAAGAAACAGAAGCCTTGTGTCTAAATTTCCCCACAGCTCCAAAGTAGATTCTTCCTTCAAGGCCAACAGGCAAGTGGCTCAAGTCAGTCTGATGTTATAGTTTTGTTTGTTTTGTTGTGTCTATGTGTTTTACCATGCTAAGGATCAAATCCAAGGCCTGGCATATGTTAAAAGTACTCTACCACAGAGCCATCTTTGCAAATTTTGATTTAAGACAAGTTCTCTCTATATAGCCCAATTTTGTCCTTGTCAATGTAATCCTCTAGCTTCAGCCTCCAGGTACTGGTCTATTGCCTCATACAACTAACCTGATACTCTCAAGTTCCTTTTGTGAGTAACTAAGTTAGAAAACTCTAAGCCCAAATGAAGTGTAATATAATATACAGCCCTGACAACAATATCCTCCAGAGTAGGAACTTACCTGATTTACAATATGAAAAGAGAATTTTTTCACTCTAGCATTGGATACTTGCTCATAGGGAAAGCAGTAAGTAAATAATTATTATGGGAAGTCCTTTATTCACTTACATAGTTATCCTTATCATCCACCTTCCTTTTTTTGATGTCACTGGAAAACTCTGGACCATTTCTGCGTTTATCTGTGCCTCTTAAGCTGTCTGGGACCAAGAGGGAATTACTCTGCAAGACAAAAAAGTACTAATAAAGATTTCTTCCTAGGCCTCTTTGTATGCAAGGAAATCCAACCTGGAAGAACTGTTTTGGAGACAGGACACACCAACAGTCTTGCATCCCTGTTAAGTCCAAGTCTTAAGACCCTGTGGCAAACATTTAGACAGACTTTCAAAAGAAACCTGACTTTACACTTACCTAACTGTTTAAACCCTGGTAGATCCTTGAGGCCCCATTTACTCAAACTGTGCTTCTGTTTAATGTTGGAAAAACAGGCACTTGCTGATTGTATGTAGATGTGTTTTCACTGCAACTTTTGGTGAGAAATATGAGTAGCCTTTGAGTAATTCCTGATATCAGTTTATCAGGCACATATTATGACCAGAAGTCACCATGTGCCTCTCTAAAACGGCACCAAAGATGCAGGTGGGAGTAATAATAGTTCCTAAATGGCAAATCACATTTCCTACACAACAATAATGGATTTTTAAGGTCTTTTAAGTTACTGTTGAAAAACCACTGAAATTAATATCCAAAGAAGAAATCTTAGCTAGTTGTGAACCTTCAACAGCAATTGCAGCTCCTACACAAAGACAAGAACTCGGACCACTGCTCTGCTACAAACCGTACAGGACACTTTCATCAGCACATGCTGAGTATGAGCTGCTGACCCAAAGAAAACAGGCATTTTAGATATTTTGGGGTCACATGACATGACCTGCCCATCCCTTCAATTCCCATCTCCCCTCAGGCTAAAGCAGAATGAGTTACAAAGAGCTCTTGTAAGAGCTGGATTAGCATATGCAAGGGGCCAATTTGTTCAGTGATGTGTTACTGCACTGAACAATACTGAATGAGCTGTGCAAAACCTGCTTTCACAAGGCCCAGATAACCCCAATTTCTGCCAAGATGCTTGAGAACTAAGGATGGGGGTGGGGCAGAGGGTCAGCGATGCTACCTTCCCTGGCCCAAAGAGCACCACAATATGCAGTATGTACCAGAAATAAATGTTTTATGTAACATTTTTTAAGGCTGTGGATTTCCATTCCTTACCAGTCAGACACAATCAGCCAGGTGGTTGGCTCTCCAAGCTTACCAGGATAAACCCTGTACCCTACTTTGACAGTTTCACCACACACAGAAACAAAAAAGAAAACAAAAAACCTAGGGACTAGAAGGCAGTTGGAAACCTCTTGTTCCACTTTAGAGTGGATCCAAAAAGCTGAGTTTTTTTTTTTTATTCATGATTGTTCAAACAAAACAAATGGCCAGGAGGATTAGATAAAAGGTAGAATGACCCACACCATTCAGTATGGAACAGCGCAAAGGCCCACAGTGCCTGGAGCTGAAAGGTAAGCTGACTAGATCTATGAACTGATTATTTAAAATTATCTCCTTAAAACACTCAGATTTCCAACCAGAGCTCATAGCTGGCAAAGGATGAGAATTAATAAAAGTCCTGCAAAGCAGTTTCTGGTATATTTGAGACATTCTAGCCCTGAGGTTATACCCAGGCTGTGAACAGAACAAATGAATCCTCAGTGGGGCTGCATCTCACTCAACTTCACATCTGCACCAGTGCCTTGCAAAAGGACTCAATGAGAGAGGAAGCACTTAGCCTTTCAGAGACTTGAAGTGCTAGGGTAGGGGGATACCCAGGAGTCTTACCCTCTCATAGGAGAAGGGGCAGGGGATGGGGATGGGAGAAGAATTGTAGGAGGGAGTGACCGGGAGGTGGGTAGTGAGTGGAATATAAAGTGAGTATGTAAAAAAATAAAACAATAATAATAATAAAAAAAAGTCAGAGTCCAGGTCTGGAGCAACTTTAAAGTCTCTCCTGCAAAATCAGCAGTGACCATCCACACTACTCAGTCTAAACCCAAAAGCATTCTACACTTCTACAAGAACACCAGTTTCTGCTGGGACAGTAACATTTCGGTGGCAGACCTGTGAGGTACCATGTTTTGAGGCCTCTTGCTTCTGTAAGTTCAGAACTTGCTACTGTAATTTCCATTTCAGCAGCTTATATGAGGCTATAACTTGAAATGATTTGAAAAACTCTGAAAATTCCCCTAAATTCAGTATGGGCTAGTAAGTAACATCCCTGGCTACAGGAAAATTGGCCCCATTCAACTAGCAGACAACAGTTACAAAACAAATTTAACTCAAAAAAGCAACAAAAGAGGCCAGAGAGGCCCAGAGCAACAGTCAGAGCCAGGGAACCTGCCTCATGCAACTAGCAGATGTCTACTAACTTTAAGTTCACCCTCTAAGAAAGACACTATGCATCCTATACCTTTGCCTCCATGACCAGTCTTTCTGAATGTAATGCTCGATAGCCTACTGCACTCCTCCAAAAGCATCAGCAATATTTCAGACTTCCAACTACTGCCGAAGATATGTATATATTTGATGTTTCTCCTTTGCTCTCCTGAAACTCGAAGTAACTTCTAGGCACTGCTGATTTCTTGTGTTAGTAAAAGTACCATTCTAGTGATCCACCTGATGCTTGCTCCTATGGATGAAGGACAAGACAGTTATCTTGATCTTCATTATGAGTCATTAACAGATACATGTATTAAGAACTAAGAGATAAAACTGAACTACTAACTGAATGGCCCCTTTGTTCATACAAAATTAATGAGTCTATGTCACAGGGTATCTAACAAGTCTGCATTATCTAAAAAGCATTTAAAAGCATTCATTGCAAAACAATGAAATTGAAACGGTTTCAAGTTCCTAAAACACTTGCAGTGGAGCTGGCCCTAGCACTTGCCTAGCATGTAAAAGGCCTTCAGTTGAGTCTATAGCACTACATACAGGGAAAGAGCAATAACATTTCAAACACAAACGACAGCAGATTCCTATATGGGAAGAGGCAAAGGCAACCTTTAAAAGATATTCCTTTTCATTTTTTATATTACCTGGAACACCAAATAACGTCCAGAGAGTAGATATGACTGGCCTAAGACTGGCCTAAGATCATTCTACCACTTTCAGTAGTAGAATATACAAGTGCTTCCTCTTACAAGAAAGCAAATTCTAAACTTGGTTTCAGAAAACTATTTGTACTCAAATATATGACATAAATAAAACCAACAATGGCTCTTATGACTACTGTTAAACATGCTATTGTGACATACCAAACCAGTCAGACGCACAACCTCTTGATCTATCTGGTTCACAGACTTTATACAACAAGTGTAAACATAAAACTAGGAAAACCAAATACTCTACTTCAAAGTGAGCTTACTTTATTGGGAAATATCATGAGATTCCTTGTCTCTTAAAAAAAAAAGGGGGGTGGGGTGGGGGAGTGGTGAGGGGTTAAGAAAGAATGCTCAGTGGTTAAGAGCATTTTCTGTTCTTGCAAAGGACCTGGGTTCAGTTCTCAGTACCCACATCAGAAGCTTTACAACATCCTGCAATTTTAGTTCGATGGAATCCAACATCCTGGGCCTCCTTGGGCACCTGCATACATGTTGTTCTCATAAACTCAGGTGCAGGTACACACAGGCACACAGGCACAAAGAATAAATACAAATGAAATGCAGAACAACAAATAATAACAGAGAAAAGGGGCTGAGGGAATGACTTGTGAATAAACTGCTTACTGTCTGAGCATGAAGACAGTGTATTTAGATCACTAGCACCCATGTAAAGAGCAGGTGTTTCTTGTCACTCCAGCACTGACAGGCAGGCCACAGAGACAAGTGAATTCAAGGGCTCACTGGCCCACCAGTCTCACTGAAATGACTAGCACAAGATTCAGTGAGAAACCCTGTCTGAAAGACTAAGGTGGTAAGTGACATAGCCGAAGTTGACCTCAAGCCTCTACACATTTTTGCACACCTCCACACATACACTACCAAGAAAGACAGACTTTCTGACTTTCCATTCATAAATTCTACTAATGAGCCAAGCCATGCACTGGCAAAGCAAGCCGTCAGCAAAGCCACGAGCAATACATCTACCTGTGGGTGCTGTTCTATATAGACCAGAGTTTTATAGACCTTATAGACCTGTGTGTGCCATAGCAAAGGGCTTTTCCCAGAGCATGCAAAGATTCTAATTTACTGCACAGAACTCATCAAATAGATGCCTTAACCGCATCAGAATTTTACCAACATCAGAACCAGAACCAGTGCTGGTATGCTGACCGGCAAGTTTTCATCTTGTCCAAAACTCCAGACTGTCAGTTCACCTTGCTGCTCATAAATATAAACAATCTACAGGGCTTCTCAAGCACTGTCAGTACTGAACAGAATTCTATTACAAACATTCAAAGACTGGGATTTTCAGGCTGCATTTTAAGTTTATTTAAAAAAAAATTGTTAAATAAACAAAATCATCTTACTTATGTTTTCTACAAGACCTCAAACTAGGATTTATGCAGCCCATGGGACTATGACAAACATGAACAAATGAAGGTCTTAAACCAATGTTTACTAAACAAATGTACAATTCTGAACTATAGCCTTATGTGCTGTACATGTTTATGCTCTAAAGGGAGAGGCTTTTCTAACATATCTGAGAAAGAAAACACAGGTCACCTCACTTGCATAGTTTCTCCTGTTTGTATGCAGAAACTACACAGGAAATGACTGGACAAGGTGAAAAGGCCAGCACAAAGGGACGCTTCCCTTAGGAAAACCTGGAATGATTTGAGCAGGAGAAATCTTGGAACACCTAGACCAACAGCAAACAAGTAAGTATTAAAGATACAAGCTTCCTAGAGTCTCATCTAACCACACTACCCAGAGAACAGCTGTGGAGTTCAGGAGAAACGCTCCCAGTAAAATAACCCGGCATGCTGGCAGAGTGGTACAAGTCTGGAATGCAACAATGAAGAAGTTCAGGCAGGTAGGTCAAGGGCAGCCTAGGCTACATGAACACTATTTCAGAAGAAAAAAAAAAAAATCCCCAAAGAAAACCACCTGTGTGCATTCCCTTGAGGTAAGAGCAATGACACTTTTAACAGGG
Organism: Mastomys natalensis; assembly: GCA_021653895.1. Taxonomy (NCBI): domain Eukaryota; kingdom Metazoa; phylum Chordata; class Mammalia; order Rodentia; family Muridae; genus Mastomys; species Mastomys natalensis. The sequence goes on along the minus strand of JAJTUV010001211.1, from coordinate 346,776 downwards.
AACATCCTTCATAAAACACACCAGTGTTTCCTGTTGAAGTAAATGGTAACACTAAGACAGTCACAAAGTATTCAGCCTAGTGTGGTAAGGGAGGCCAACAGTGTCTTAAAATATCCAACATTAAACATCCAAATGCAATTTTACAACCATACTTTTCTGTAAGAATTTACAGTATAAGCGCTGGCTTAACCTCAAGCAAGCTTGCTATTATTTTATCTTGATCTGTCACTGCACTCTGGGAACCCACTAAATAAGGCAGCAAAGACCCAGGTGCTTTGATAAGGATAAAAGCAGTCTTTATGATCTGGTTCCAAGAACTTTATTCTTCTTTAGCAACTTATCGTAGTGATTGTACACATAGACTCAGAGAATCCTGTATTTGACAAAATGCCTTGTGAATGCTACATTTCTCAAATACTCAGAAACCTCCATGCACTTGAGAAACTTCTCTGACAACAAATTTAAACCTTGAAACCACCAACAGCAAACAAAAGAGCCCCTCATGACACAGCAAATGTTAGACAGGCTTTCCTCATATCAAGAGAGAGCACAATTCAAATGGATTCTCCAGCTGCTATGCTGATTCCCTTGGGAACATTCTCTTCCCGGCAGGACAAGTGGTTGTGTCAGAGGCACAGATTGGAGATTCAGACACCTCATTTATCCTCAGTTACACTAAGACGGTGGGAACCTAATTTGATAGCACATTCCACACTGACAATTAACTTCTTGGGGAACATTAAAACAATTAGGTAAGGATGCACCCCATCACATCTGCCGTCTCCATCTACACATGATGGCAATTAAGCCATCACCCTTCACTACACTTTTGCAGCAGTACAAATCGGTCATTCACATTTTCTACTACCTACTTCAAAAAAGAATGCACTTTTACGCATAACCATAGGGATCACCACTTGTCAACAAGAAAGTAGAAAATGTATCCACAGGACACATACATAACCTCTCCAAACTCTGCAGCAAGCCTGAAGAGGGCTCATCTGTCTCACAGTTACATGCAGAATGTGGCTAAGTTGTACCAGGACCACAGAGACCTATGCTGCCAAATGCAGGTGGGCCTTGCAGGAGATGAGACTGAGCCTGTGATATTATACTTAAATGTCACACATTAAACCACATGACTCTGTCACCACCTTTCCATCCCCCTAAATTGCCCTTCACACTCCTTTTCTAGAAAGGGCAAAACAAAGTCATTCTGGAATAGAACAGATACTTAAAAACAACCTAGGCTTTAACACATTATGTCCAATCATAGAAAGCGGGAGTGGTCCCAGCCTCTATGGGTACTCTTATTCTTTAAGCCTGGATATGCTAGAACCTCTAATCTGAATGCAAAACTCCAACCTCCTAACAACTTTTAAAATGTTAGATCAGAGCATTCAAATTTATACAGTCAGTTACAAATATCCCAACTAATCAGGTCGGAACACTTTAACCAGCACTGGGATACTCAAACTGATTTTCTAGGCAGAATGCCCACATGACAAAGGACAGATATGATTTTGAGCATTTAGTCATGCTCCTCAAAACGAGTGTGTATGTGTGAGTGAATTCATGGAAAATAGCATCATCGAGTTGAAAAAAAAAGAAGAACCGTGCTGCTCACATCTTTGAATTATAGATACACAAAGTCTAACTGCTATGGAGGCTGGACTCGACAGTGGTCAGCGGTTAGAGCACTGCCTCATCTCCAGATTGGGTCATTTCCAGCACCTACAGAGCAGCTTACAATCATCTGCAATACAGGATCCACTGCTACCTAATCTTTGAGAACACTAAGGCACACATGTGATACATACACATATATACAGGCAAAACACCCATACACATAAAAATAAATTTAAAAAAATAAATAAAACTTGAAAGACGGCCGTTTTTGCAATGATTACAGTGAGATGGACCTAAATGTCTTCCTAGGTGGCACAGGCCTCAGCACTCATCTGAGGAAAGAAATCTCACCCCTACCATCACAGGTACACAGCAACTCCAACCACCTAAGATCACTAGGCTTGTCTCCTTCAGGAATTAATTCATAGCAGGAATGTCAGCTTTTTCAAGCAGTAATAAATACCGCCAAAACAGGCATGTAGAGAGAGGCAACTGCCTAAGTACAGTTCACGTTTCCTACAGTGCCTGGAAGTTAACATTTTACAGGAGTCATCGCAATTTTTACCTGAATTTCCAAGCCATCTTTTCTCAAAATTTAACCTGCACATAGTTAGGCACAAGACTCCTTGCTATCCTTATTTCCTTTCACCAAAGCTGAATGTGCTGTACTGAGCAGGCCTGCTCAGTTGGATCAGCTCCATGGACGACACACTGCCACCCAGGCAGATGGACCCTCACATCCATGAATACACTATACAACCTGTATTTTACGTTTTAAAAATATTTTTGTTTTCTGAGTATGTCTATGTACCCCAAGGGGTAGGGATATACACCTACCACAGCATGCATGTACAGGTTAGAGGACGACAACTCGCAGAAGTCAAGTCTCTCCTACGATGTGGGCCCAAGGGATTGGGCTCAGGTCATAAAGCAGTTTCTCAGTTGAGCCATCTTGCCTGCTCTCCTAATTGCATTTTAAAGGGAAGAACTCACATTTACTGGGATTACAGGTATGCAATTACCACATCTAGCCTGTTCTGCCGTTTCTTTTTAAAGAAATGTAATTATTTGCTGGTCCTCCAATACCAAGAATTTCAAGTAGATGTGTTTAAATGACACTCCTTTTAGACAAAATTTAATGCAAGTCACCTTTAAACCAAACAATATTTGTACATTATTTCTTTTATTATTAATAGCTCAGGAGTTAAGAACACTTGGTGCTCTTGCAGAGGATCCAGGTTAAGTTCCTAGGGCCAACATAGTGCCTAACAACTGTCTGTTCCAATGAACTTACAGCTTCTTCTGGCCTTGGAAAGAAAAAGAAGCACACATACTGCATATACACATAGGCAAATACTCATTCGCTAAATCTGATCTTCCTTTAGTACTATTTATTTGTTCAACAGCTATACTTACATGTAAAGGCTTATGAGTTTAAAAGCAAAAAAAAAAAAAAAAAACCCAACAAATAGGCATGGTAGGCTTTTGTCTGCAATGCTAACACTTAGCAAGTGGAGACAGGAAAATTGCCATGAGTCTGAGGTCAGCCTGGACTAGAGTATAAGCCCTTGTCTCTAGTAAAAGGAAGAAGCTGGCAGGTTGGCTCAGTAGATAGACTGATAAAGACAAGAACTGACCCCCACTAATAGTCCTCTGACCTCTCCATGTATACCATGCATACTTGTACCCAGAGACATCGGCACACAAAATAATTAAGAAAAAAAACAACAAACAGGCAGGAAGGAATGGATTTTGAGAATTATAGGTCAAAACTAAACAAACAAGAAGGAAAGCCCAGCACAGCAAACCCTTCGAGGTATTCTGGCTCATCTACTGGGAATATTCTGTTCTTAGAACTTTAGTTTTTTAGCTTTTACATGAAAACATACTACCTATGTGAAAGTTCATTTGTTCTCTAAGCTAAAAGCATAAAAAAACAAGTGGAGTAATACTATCATTGGGAGATAAAGATGAAGCACCTACCATACAGCTGTTTTCCTCTGGATCTGCATGATTTTTGCATTTGATTTAACCAGTATGTTTAATATAAAAGCAGCAAAAAATAGTAGTAAGGAGTCAGTGTAGTTAAGGCTCAAGTTGTTTGAGTTTGAGCCAAGAAACCCCATCCCCCAAAAAATGACCCAGAGACTTCCACAAATCTCTTAAGACAAATTTTCTTCAAGAATTGACATATGAAATCAACTGTGTCACAGACTGAATATACGGGCTGGTCAAAACCTAGTCAAGTTTCTTTTAAGCCAGCATTAGAGATATCTGGAAATATGAAAAAAAAAAATTCACTCATTAAAAGCCTGTTTTAAAGAAAACATTGCTTTTTCATTAATATTAAAATGATTAATACATCTAAATAGCTCTAAATGGTTTTTAAAGTTTTACTCTAATATTGTAAATGTCAAAGTGTATCACCAAAAGAAACAAGTCCTTAGGGGTCCTCAGTAATTTTATTTTAAAAAGAGAAACACTGAGTCAGACTGACTTGAAACCATCATCTTCATCTCTCTAGTGAAAGAAGATAGCTGCAGGGTCAAGTAAAATCAGAATCACAACTCCAAGTACTTAATCAAATAGTACTACAATATTTTAGGCACTAAGAATACACACACTTCATTATCCACTGGTTCTCATATTTGGTTTTACACCAAGTTGAGAAGCTAACTTTTAATTTTATTTAACTGCCTCAAAACCTACCTTGGGTAAAGAGAACAATTCAACTCCTCTACAATCTATATTAATGTTTGGCTAAAGTTAGTGTGCTTTTCCCATTTTGACCACCAAAGAGGTGTAATTATTAGGCAGAAAAATAGTACACACACAGACACAGACACACACACAGACACACACCCCTATCTACGTACCAACCTACCTATACTTCTAAGCTTATCAAAATTTTTACATGTAAAAATGATACTAGACATCATCACTTCTTCTCTATTACTGGCATCCTCCATGTTTCTATGAAGTTCACTGAATCTAATATAAACTCAGAAATAATCCACAGCTTCCTAAAATTCAAGAACTGTTTTACACTCTTTTGAGGATGCAACTAAAGGGAGGAGGTATCTGGGAGGAGGGAGACCAGAGAAACAAAGAAAAGTGAAGGATGGGGTAAGGAGCAAGTGAATATAAGCAAAGAAATTCCTGTTAGTCTGAAAAAGCCACAGTTAAACCTTTTAATTTATATGCTAACTAAAGGACTAATTTAAAAATGAGTATTCAACTGATCCCCTCCTACCACACTTTTCTTTCCTCCTATTACTAAGTATGTGTATACAATTTTAGCCAAAATTTTGAGTAAAAGACCACTGGAAAGATTACATATGGGGAAGGTCTTAGGAGCTTCAGCATACAAACCTGTTTGTACCCAAGGCATTTCTCAGTCCTTTGTCCATGGAAACACTGAGCTGTGACCTTGGCATTTCTGTCACTTGTCCTGTTCTTGACTGACAAAATGCATTTGCTGTGTAACTACCTACTCCTAATTCTCACAGCCTTACATGTAGGGAGCACTCAATGAATACATTCATTTAAGGCTAAAGAGTAGTAAGAGCATCAAGAAATATTAAATTAGAAAAGCCCCCCCTCAAATAATATAAATTCAGATGAAAACATGCAAGACAGTTCTTCACTACATCTTCTGCTGATTTTATAGGTTCAAAGATGCAGTTTTAAATGTTGTAGTAAATTGAATGAACATGGAAGAAAAGATGACAGTGCATAAGGAAACCAAAATAGCAAAATATAAGGGTTTCTTCATAAAACAAAGCCAATTTATTCAAACCTATGCTCTACTTGTTAGGCATTTTATTTTCTAGTTAAAGCTTTTGTCTGTTTTCTTCCCTTCCTTTTAAAACTACCTTAATGAAAACCCTATAGTCTAATAATTAAAAAACCTAACTACTTTTCCCTTTAATATTTACTCATACCCCTAGACAAATCCCAATACAAGAACACAGCAGTACTTATCTCCAAGAGAACTTTTAAAGCAGTACCTATTCTACACAGAAAGGTGGTAGGGGATCCAGAACTTATCAAAGTGCAATCAATCTTCTTCCTAAACTCCTAACAAAAAACTTTAAGATGTTAGGACATACCCCTGTGATCCAGTACCCGGGCTACACAGCGAGATTCATCTTACATGGGTGTGTGTGTGTGTGTGTTTGAAGGTAGACACTTGCCACCAAGTCTGACAACCTAAGTTCAATTCCTGGGACCTACAATGTAGAAATAAAATTCCTCTATATATACACAAACACACACACACAAACACACAGAGAGAGCGGGAGGGGGAAAGGGGAGAAAGAGAGGGAGGGAGAGGGAGAGGGAGAGGGAGGGGGAGGGGGGGAGGGGGAGGGGGAGGGGGAGGGGAGGGGGAGGGGAGGGGGAGAGGGATGAAATGAATGAAAAGGAACAGCAGGGGCAGCTAGCTCTATGATACAGAACTTTCCTTTCAGGCATGAGGCCCAGGGTTCAGTTTTTAGGACAGAAAGGAAGAAGAAAGATGGGAGGAATGATCTAAAATTCACTGTTCTATTTCTTACTTTTTTTTTAACCATGTTTTAAAGATGGTCAAAATATTACTGTGTTCAGAAATGGGGGTAAACAGGAAGAATCTGTGGACCCCCTCATTAAGCAGAGCAGGTTCTCAGTGTGCATCTTTAAAACGTGTATTCCCAACATTACGCAGTGTAAGCATTCAGCACAGAAAAGAGTATGTGTGACTTGGGTTTGTGAAAACATGAAGTCTATAAACACGCAGCCCTGACTATGAAGTGCTAGGTTTTTAAGAATTTATTACTTAGATGCAGTCTGAGGTGTAAAGAAAATTTAAGATCAAGGTTATACTACAATAAAATATGCAAAGAAAGCAAATATGGAAAGCTAGCAAATAAGATGCATTCATATTTCAATCTAAAACAAACCATTTAGATTGAAATAATATACTTGTTAAGGCAAAAAATAAGTATTCTTTTAAACTATATGCAACCTAGACTCCACATATAACACACATTTTAAAGCAGGTCTGGGCAGTACATAGAGCAGTAAGGAATTGCAGCAAACAGATTTACTTTCAAAGCAGGTACCTCTCCTCAAAGGCCAGGTTTATAAAAGAGAAGAGAGAGCAAGTACTAACAAAAATACAATGATTTTTATAGAGAAAAAAAAAAATGAGAAACCCAGGTCACTACACGCCAGGGCGTCTGTGTATCTGCTTGGTACTTGTGTTCGAAGATGGCAGCTTGGAAAAGCAAGTGGGTCTGTGTTCGTGTGCAACAGGCGCTGGGGTACTTACCGTGCCCGGCTCTCTGTCTGCTCCCGAGGTTACCAAGAAATGCACAGACACGCCCGTTCAGACACAGAGGCAAGAACAGAAATAAAAAAAGGGGGGAATAATTAGAACACAGGCCCCAGGCAGTTTCAAAAATGGCTTTATTTATATAAGTCATTGCACATTCCTAATACAGTGATTTCCTGAAGATTACAGTATTTTTGTAAACATAAGATTTACAGTTTAACCATACACAAAGCCTATTTTTAATTTCTTGACAGAATAAATTACTTTCTTCAAAAATTAGTCAAGTGCAATTTGGCCAATATTTAATGCATACTAGGATTAAAGCCTACAAAACTAGTAACAGATGCAATTGTCAAGCCTTTCATTTGAACACATTCACTTTCAAATTTAGCTTCTTATTTCGCCCCATTTAACAAACATCACTTTCTTTGAAAATTACCCAATTAAGCAGTTAACAGTTCTCCATAATATGGTACAGGCCACTGGCATTAAAAAGGCAGTTACTAAGATGTCAAGATGCCTGCAGGCTAGCAAGATCGAAAACCCCACAGCTGCCCAAGGCAAACCTTGCAGAGTGGCAGGGTGAACTGAGTGTCAGTGGAAAGCTTTGCGACAGCTCCTGTTATCTCACTGTTTGCTCTCTGTGTGGGGCTGGGGCTTTCCACAGCGAGGCACAGCTCTGCAGCACTGTCTGAGTATGAGAGCAAAGCCTAATCTGGCTTGCCCGGCCTCTCACCTCTGTGGCGCTCTGCATCATGGTGCTTCTTGTCATCTTTTATTGCCAAGTGAGATTGCCCACTCAGAGCACTAGACAGCGCGAGAAGGCTGGCACTGCCCCAAGGGGTGGGATGCCAGGAGGCTGAAGTCCTGAAGGGTGAGGCGTGAGAGGTACTGGGGGTCCATGGCCATGGGAGAGATGCTGAGCTTGCAACTGCTGCTGCTGTTGGCAGTGGTTGGAGGAAGAGGACGAAGAGGAAGAGAAGGGTAGAGAAGTAAAAGTAGGAAGAGGAGGAAGAGAAGGAGAAGAAAGAGGAGAAACAGGAGAAAGAAGAAGAGGAAGAGGAGCAGGAGGTGGTGGCAGTAGTGGTGATAAACCATCCAGGGAAAAAGTAGAAATAACAGAAGATGTAAGAAAGAACCATAAGTTGGACACAGAGAAGGAAATAGAGACAGAGGTAGGAAAGAGGAAATGAGGTTAGTGCTTTCAACTCATCAAATGCTTTTGCCCCTCAGTACTCACCCCCGGCCAATCCCCACATCTACCCTAGTGTTTTCACCTATCACTTTTTGCTACAACCAACATGAACAATGAATATTATCGAGCAAGTCTGGCTACTTTAAAAGATTCATGTGTGTATGTCACCTAGATCTAAGTGCCTCTGAGGAGAAACTTCAGTGTGTCACTGACTCTAAGCTGTACACCTGTCCTGAGCTGACTGAAGTTAATGAAGGTACATGGTAAATACCCCACAATGAAGTAAACACACTATTTACAGGGTAAATGCATTTCATTCAGCATTAACTATCACAAAACTCAGAAAGGAAGAAGTGCTAACATCTGGATGGCACCTTGCACTGTGTCCCTAACTCACTAAGCCCTCTGAGAACTGTAAGGAAGCAATGACTTCCTCATTTCTCAGAAGTAACCAAGCTCCATGGCATGTGCTGAGGCTCACTAGGGTGAAGGAAATGTTAGTGAGCCCTACAGCTGCCCATACTACCCTATGCCAGAGATGGGCCTAGGAAGCAGGCTGACCACTGGAAGAGACCTTGGAGTCAACTCTTTAGCTATTCCTTTCACCCAAATGTCATTCCTGAAACCCAGTCCCACACAGCTCGTCTATGTTAGAGGATAAAGCGCTGAGACTGAAAGGTTGAAGCCTGGAGAGGAGAAGCACTGTCTACTGACTGCAGAGATTTAGAGGGTCCCATTCCCAGCTACCTGCTCTGGCTGACTCTACCACCTAATTCACTGCAAAAGTTACCAACCTGTCCTTAAGAAACCACACTATTCCTCTCATGTATTACCCTTAAAATAAGCAAATATATACGAAATGTCCCTGAATCATCGATCTAGATGTATTTAAGTTGTCCAATATAGAATTCCGTTTTGATGAGACAGTAAAAACAGTTAAACTATTTCTAAGTTGTAATGTTTGAAAATTCTTATGATTCTAATTCATGCTCATTTCTCAGGAGTGAACTGCTTGTTTATTTATCGTCCACTCCTGATTGAACACACTCTTCACAGCTGAGTTCAGTAGCTTCCACCCACACCAGAAATTCATTTTTAATTCCAATTCAGATGTACTTCCTACCCTCAAGACTAAGCAAAAAAATCTTAAGCAACGAAAATCGGTGATAGTTCCAGTAAATTTTTCACTCCCAGAACCTTTAAAAGCTTTAATAGTCCACCTTCATCTCAAACTTCCACTCCTAAGAGAATTAGTTTTAATTAGAGGGGTAAATGGAAAACAGGGGTGAGGTCCAAACAGACAGCATTAATAACGTTCTTGGAAAGTATTTATAAATTACTCATTCTCCACTTGAGATCACAATCACAGTTTCTTTACATGTAAAATCACCTTCCTGTCATCCAAAAGACACTAATTCTTGCTCTGTCACCTTTTAAGGGCTCAGCAACAGTAAGACATAAAGCTGAAGACGCTGGCAGCAGCATCTCGGTCCGCTAGGCATGCTCATTAGCACTTAATTAGGAACGAGACACCTGCCATAAGAAATGTGTGTGGAGGACGATGAAGAGCAAGGCTGCCCTACTAGCAATTACTATCATTACATCGAGAGCACGAGCCACGGCCAGCTTCGGAGAAGCAGTGAAGCGAACACAAGCCCGTCTCGGGTCATTAGGCACAGCTCTGATTAGAGAAAAAGAGACTGCACAGAGCAGAACAGACAAGCACAGCATGACACCCCTCTTACCCCTCCACAAACTTGCATGATGGAACCACTGGCTGAGCACCTCAGAGGCAGGATTTTAGTTGGCAAAGAATCTGTGCTAGGGAACATTTAACTAGGTACCTACATGGTCAAGATTTACCACACCCTGCCCCAAACTCCAAGGTAACTTCCAGAAGAAAAGAAACAAACAAACAAACAAACTAGAATGCTGATCAAAATACACTGAAAAGAGACCTGATCTTACATAACCCTAAGCTTTGTCAATGTTGTAAAGGAGCTGTATGTGTTTAAATCACAGAGTTGGGGTAATGACCATCAATGGGAATATTCAACAAACTGACTAGCCCAGAGACCTTCCACTCCTACCATGTACTGTTCTCCAGGTCTGCAAAAAGAGCTGTCTTGTCGCTTAGAGGTAACTGGGCTCATCCATCTTGGCTCAAGAAACTTAAAAGATCTTTTTATACTTTAACAAAAATATTTTTATAAATTATATAATTTTAAGGACAAAATAGTAAAAAAAAAAAGTACTAAAACTGAGAAACAGAGAGATGGGTCACAGCCATCTAGATATTCTAGGCTACTGGAAACTTGAGTATGCACCTCTCATTCTGCCTCCTGAGCCAAAGTAACACACTCATGGTTATTATCCCAGCTGAGGCCACATCTCACCTAAGGTAGGATGCATAGGCATAGTCTTAAAGCTAAGAAGTATGACACAGGGCTCAGAGCCTTGAGAACTAAAATCCTCACTACTTCCTTAAAAAAACAAAACAAAAACAAACAAACAAACAGGTCACAGCACAAGGGAGAAAGAAGGCAACCTCCTCCAAAGATAACTCTGTTTTTCTCCCAGGGTAGCCAGGAGGAATGCTCTTCAGATCAGACAATTCCATGTACCCAGTCACAAATCCACCTTTACCAGGGAGCCTAAGGGCAGTGACAAATAACAAGCTTGTTCTTAGACTTCTTGAAGATAGCTTCTCTCAGTGCCACTTCTTAATGCTTATTCCTATATCCCTGTTCTTTCAAGGAGACTTGTAAAGGAGAAACAAGTTCCCAGACACAGCATTTGCCTTTCTACCAAAAGCACATAATATTGGAAAAGCAGAAATCTTAAAATAAATAAAACATTTATTTTAAATAGAAGGTTCCCATCAGAATCAGTTAACTTTAGAGGGGCAGCCCACACCTCATTCCATCTGTTACTAAAGGAACACTTTCTCTCAGTTTCCTGAGACATTCTGGTACACATCACCCTTCCCAGAGCAAAAAGCAGCAACACCATTTAAAAACATGTCTTAGGTCAAATGCAATGCTAGCATTGCTAGACAGCCAAACAACAGTTCTATCATTTAGAAAACTTTTAAGCACCTGCCCTCCACAGACCCAAATGTAGTCTGTTAACTTGTTTTCAACATGACAGCAAGGATGGGTTAATTCACACTCCTATCCAGGCATTAGAATTTTAAAAAAAAAAAATTAAACAAGACTTCTCAGTTAATGCTTACAGGTTTATACTACGTAGAGACATAAGAAAAACTGTGTACAGCTGTCATTTTTAAAGTACAATTTCAAAGCCTGAGGTAGGGCTCAATGATATAGGGAAGCCTGCCTTGTTCATACCTATTTCTTCAGTCTCCAGAAGTGCAAACACAATTCAAGATGTTTTTGAAGAGCATCATTTTCTAAATAAAGCTCATTCCTCAGGCTAACTCCTGAGACCAGTGGCTCTCAAACAGAGCCACCTGACAGGGACACCCGGAGAAACAGGAGTTGAAGGCTATTAGTCTTGTATATGAAGGAAGATGATGCCCTTCAATGTACAATGCAGCTCTCTCCAGACAATCAAGTGACTCAAAGTGCTACCAGTGCTGGAAAAAACTGGTCACAGCTGGATTCCACCCAAAGTAATCCTGTAAACTGTTGTTTAAGGCATAATCCTTTTCAATATTCAAGCATTAACTGTCTTCACCATCCAAGTCCCTTTTCACACCTAAAAACAACAAAAATCTGAGGGTAAAGGCATCTGTAAGCAAGCCAGGTGACCTAAATTCAATCCAAACAACCAATGTAAAGGGGCAAACACGACTATTCTTCAGACCTCCACTGGAGCACTGAAGCACACATACGAATGTCATACATGCTAGAACACACACATGCACACAACACATTTCCAGCATTTGGCAGGCCAGGGTAGGACAAGACTGATGCCAACGTGGACAGACTTGTCTCAAAATACAACAACCAATAAACAAACAAGGGACTGACAATGTAGTTTTAATTGGTCCCTAATACCTCATAAAAACTGATGTGGTGTGGTAAGGCATACTTGTTATCACAACACTTGAGAAAATAGAATGGTCAGATCCGTAAGTGTGTAGTGAGTTCTGTGCCTGCCTTAGTTACAAAACAATGACAGAACTTAATAAATACATTTTTAAAAGAAAACCTGCTTTCTACAGCTGATCTTAGTAACAACTTAAAAATTCAAACAATAAAGAAGGGAAGAAATAAAAGGCCAACTGTAAAGAGGCTACCGTGAAATTTGCCACTGAGCACTCTGATACCTAAACAGGTCATGTAAAATGTGGATTTGCTCTGACTGAAAGAGGTGGGCAAAGGCTCAGTAAGAGGTGAAAGTGCACACCAAACCCTAGGAGTTTAATGATCCTGAAAACCCACAAGTAATGAAGTATCCTCATTCATATCACATAACAGCCATGCTATTCGAATCCATACTATAATGAACCTGGCTGTGTTGCTGACATTTGGAACAATCATGTAGTGGTGTGGTCACTAACATTTTTCTTCTCAATCACAAGTGCAACAGGGTCTATCACTACAAAGCTGCCCAGAAAGGACACAAACTATGAAAAAAAAGATGCATGGAGCTATGAATTCTCCATGCCACCAGCCACCAAATTCCAGTTTAATCCATTTTACACACCCCAGAAAAACCATGTCACCAACACCACACTTAACCTAACTACACTGAAAGCCCCTCAGCTGGCATCTCCACACCTGAATCACAGTAAGCAGCACTGACAACAATATATATGTAAACATTGTTAAGGGAAACAAGATGTGACATGGCATTATTGAACTCTGCAGACCGTTCTTCCTTGGTTTGTAGTTCTCTGTTCTTTAACACATTCAGTTCTTAACTTGGGGGTCTGGAAAACAGAAGAAAGAAGGTAGTTCCTTGAATGATCAAATGGGAAGTTTGGCTGGTAGCACGGACCTCAAGGCCACTCCAAGAGCTGTCTGAAAACCTCCTATTACATGAGCAGCCTCTCTCTCTAAGAGGAGTAAGAATGACAAACAGAAAGCAGCTGTTTACTGGGTCCAAGAATTCTCCAGCCACTTGAAAGCAATGAAGATAAAGTAGCAGTGCACTATAAGGCCCAGAAAATAACACATGGATGATCTAAAAAATAGGAGAAAATATCTGCCAACCATAATCTGAACTAGGCAACAGGAAACGACAAATTAACAGACAAAAGGAATTCTCAAAAGATGGGTCACATCAAGGAAATATCAAAATTCATTACTGGTCATCAGTGGTCATCCACAAACACTGAGCAGACTTTCAGGATGATAATATCAAAAGGAAATCAAGTTTTAGTAAAAGGTATAGCAAAAAGTGAATCTACAGATAGTGTTTCTGGGAACCAAAACTACCAATATTATTATAGAAAACACCAGACAGCTTCTAAAAAAGAATTAAAAATTCAAAACAGAACTACCAAGTGAGGCAGCAATCCTACTGTAGATATATACCTGAAGGAAATAAAACTGTCTCAAAGGACATCTGTACTCACATGCTCACTGTAGTATCATTCCCAACAGCCAATGCATGTGCTTTGCTGTTATCACTGCTAATCCAGGGCCTTGAGTAGCTGGGGGGGGAGGGGTACGGGGGGGGGTCCAACTTATTTTGTAGCTAAGATGACACTGAATTCTAGAGTTTGAGATATGTTCCACTATACTCAATTTATGGAAGTATTGGGAATCAAATTCAGAGTTTCATGCATACTAGACAAGCACTCTTAGCAATTAACTATATCCCTAGGCCCAGCCTGGGTCTAGATTCTAAGAGAAGCAGAGTAGAATGGTTAAGTAATTACCAGGAGTTGGGCAAAATAGGAGATGATGGTCAAATGATTCAAAGTTTCAATTTATATAGGATAACTTCCAGAAATCTAAGGTAAGGCATGGTGGCCATGGGTAATAATAACATGTTGTATATTTGAAATCTGCTAAGAGATCAAGTACATGCACACATACACACACACATCTACACAGAGATTAGACTATGAGATAATTAACATGTTCATCTACTTCTGATAATTTAATCAAAACATTAAGCTATACTTCTTAAATAGAATTTCTATTTGTCAACAGTGCTCCAATAAAGCTGAAAAGGCAAAAAGAGAAGATGACAGAAATCTAGAAAGGGATCAGAAAGAAACGGCCACGCCTCTAAATACTTTACTCTTTCTGACTTTTGCTGCAGCCAACTCATTTGTGCAACACTACCCTATCTATCCCACCTTCACTGCCTGACTTATGTCTGAGCTCTAGTACTTAAAGGGTCGGAATTAGAACATATTTTTAAAGCCATGTTAGGTAGGTCCATTTCAAACACCAGAAAGGAGTTGTAAATTAAAACACAAGGAGCTACTTCTTTTCACCCAGAGTGGCTAGACTCTACAAAGCAGACAATGTATGAAAATGTATGGGACAGAAACTGGGATCCACATACACCACTGGAGATGTAAAATGGTGTAGGCACTTAGGAAAATAGAAAGGATGTTGGAAAAAGCTACCTAATGACCTACGGATCCCATTCCTAGGTTTACTTCCAACAGAAGAAAAAAAAAATCTGCATTAAAAACTTACAAATAGGACCTGAGATAGTCTCCTGCTGCCAAGCCTAAAGAACTGAGTCCTATCCTGAGGACACATATGATAAAAGGACAGAAATCAACTCCTAGGCATTATTCTCAGCAGGATTATCCAAAAGAGCCACCAAGTAGACACATGCAACTTAATCATCTACTGAACTTACAAATGGACAAATGAAGGGGAAAAATACATGCATGCCATGTTATTGCTTCTTAATAAAATTGACTGAATACCAACTGTAATTCACTTGGTAGAGCATTTTCCTAACGTATACTTAGCCTTGGAGCTAAGTACTGCATAAGGGCCACAGTCTACAACTCCAGCACTCAGAAGGCTGTGATCAAGGTCTCACAAGTTCAAGGTCATTCTCAGTTCAGCAGACTCAGAGTGTCAGAGCAGAGCTTATGTCTTTCATCCCAACACTCCAGAAGCATAATAAGCAGGAAAATCCCATTAGTTTGTAGCCAGCCTGGTCTACATAGCAATTCCCAGGCCACCTAGGGATGCTTAGCTAGAAGGCAGAAAATCATTGAAAACATTGTGCTAAGTAAAATCAGCCAAATACAAATGGCTATATATTATATGAATTTATTTATATATATTATCCCGAACAAGCCAGTGTTAGAAAAGAGACATGGGAATCAATGATAACAGACATGGGGTTTCTTTCGGTGGTGACAAAAACATTTAGAATGAGACAGGGATGGTAAATACACGAACTAATGAACTATAGGACTTAAAGGGTCAATTTAAAGTGAACGTATCTCAATTTAAAAATAACAAAACTCATAACGCACGCATGGTTAACCTATAAAATGTGATATCTTATATTCTATGGAGCAGTTTCTTCTTCTTAAAAATATGTATGAATAAGTATGAAACATTCATACTTAGGAATCAGCTAAAATTCATACCATAGCACCTGGTAGGAAAATTAAATAAATGTACTAGCAACTTTTCTAGTCACTACAATACACATTAACTGTGAGAAAATCAAGACATTTATGGAAACATCCTGGTATCAAGGTCAAGCTCCATATCTATGTGAATGAGATACTAGGTAGTACTCTATTAAAAAACTAACAGCAAATATCAAACCAACTTAACCAAGAAAAAAAATATACAGAAAAAAATGATGTTCTAGCTGGATGTACAACTATAATCCTTGTATGAGGAAAGCTCAAACAGGTGGATCTGAGTTTCAGGTCAGCCTGGGCTATACAGTGAAAGACCGTTTTATGAAAGAATGGGGACAGAAACATGGTAAGACTGACTTACTAGACTATTAGAATTTAAGGCTTAAGTCTTTGAAACAAGAAGATCCATGTATATTGTACCTTTGTGGTCTTCTCCAAGTAGCAGGACACCACTCTTCTAGAAAGGCATGTAAGGCTAGATTAAAAATTGGCTTTCCTGGCATTAGTTGCATTAGTCCTAAGAATAAGAAGCTCATCCCTTTAAACTTCGAACACTACAATCTAATCTAGAACCAACATCTGTAGCTAAAGGGAAATAATCCAACAGTTTGCTAATCCTTGAACCAATCATCTCATGCAACAGTGCAGCGCTTTTTACATCTATAATTGATTATTTTAGGCATACAGTCCCCTGCCTGGGCAGACACACAGGTATCCCATACACATACACACATTCCACAGCTATCAAATGCACAATAATCTAAGCTTTTTTTGTTTCATACAAAGTTGGTTTAAAGTATAGAGGAATGAGCTTGCCTATGAAGCAGGAATATAGAAATCTAACCAATAACTGGGACTTCATAGAAGATATAGGCATGAAAAATAAGTCACACTGTATCCAAACAGATTACAAACAAAATTAAGATTCCCTAGATTAGCCCCAAATTTCTTGAGTTGCAGAGTTCAGATACTGGTATAGAAAACTGTTCAAAACCGGGGTGGTGGCGCACGCCTTTAATCCCAGCACTTGGGAGGCAGAGGCAGGTGGATTTCTGAGTTCAAGGCCAGCCTGGTCTACAAAAGTGAGTTCCAGGACAGCCAGGGCTACACAGAGAAACCCTGTCTCGAAAAACAAAAAAAAACACAAAAAACAAAAAACAAAAAAAACAAAAACAAAAAAAAAAATTAAGAAAACTGTTCAAATTTTCTTATATAGTCAACAATGATGACACTACCAAAAGAGCTAGCATTTTGTATACAGGAAAGAAAATCTCTACCTCTTAAAATCACAAAGGCAGGATACTAGGGTACTCTTCTATTGACTATGAAAATCAACATGGTCTGTCCTAACTAGACCTCCATCTGTCCTCCTGTTTGAACTTCAGAATACATATACCTAAACAGAAGGCTGGAGGGCGAGCTAAGCAGTAAAATGCATGTGTAGCACATTCAAGGTCCTAGGTTTGCAGAAACAAAGTGGCAGGGAGGAAAATGGCAGTAAATTTTCCCTGCTGAATCATAAGGCAAAGCACTCAGGAAACACAAGAAACTCATGAAAAGGCCAACGAGGTGACAAGGCAACCTACAGAAACCATGTACACAAGGCCACACCTAAGAGCTTAGGCAACTATATCCACAAAATGAGGCAGACAAAAACTGCCATGACTGTATAGTTATGGAAGCAGGATCACATGCTAGGCGACGGCTTCTAGTTAAGGTCTTAAGCCCTCAAAGATATGAAGCTATGTGTGTCTACAGATACAGATACTTTGCATATCTACAGGGACACTAAAATGTATCTATCTATTGTGTATAAGCACCAAAAAATTACAAAACATATGTTCAGAAATAAAATACACAACCATGTAATTGTTTTCTTTATATTAAAAGAAAAAGGGCACTCAGCTTTTATTACAAAATAATTTTCTTTCAGAAAGCAAGAAAGTTTAGAGAACATAATGGGTGACAGAAACCACCTACCTTTTGTGAAGTGCAGTTACTTGATGTATACAGTTGCTGTTAAGTGATCAGGTTAGACATTTCAAATGTATGCATTTCACTGCACAGAAGACATAGATTAAGTGTGGGTGAGGGGCATGATTCTATGCAGCTATGTAGCTTTATAGCATATGGACATCCACATTAATACTTTTGTGATATAACTTAATTGAAAAAAAATTATATTGAAACCCCAATCAATAGAAGTTGAGCAAGTTGAAAGGAGCTTTGAGTTACAGTCTCATTTGGAACATGGACACACCCTGAAGTTCTTTAATTCTCTGTTTCAGGTAGCCATTAGCCACCCCACTAATAAGACTTTCAACATAGTAAACAGATGATTTTATATTTGTTTTCTAGTAAAAATACAAGTTTAAATAAAAGGAAAAACATTTTCATATTGCTGAAGGCATCAATATGGCTCTTTACTCAATGAGGCCTCAAATGAATGAGATTCTCTTTCCCACAATGCATTGTTTTCTAACAGTGGTTTTGTATGAAATCGATTGGTCCAATTGGAGTAATCTCTGCACTAAAAGGGCCTCCATTTGCTGGGGGAAAAAAGGAAAAGAACAGAAAGTGTCTTTGATGTAGGGTGAGAGTTATTCCTTCTTAGTGACTATAAGAATATTTGAACAAAGTTGGGAAACTATACTGGTTTAGAAAGTGGCAGTAGTGGGTTCTGCTAAGGTCCATGATCTCACCAACCACAGATAGTTTGCTGGGTCTGCAGTATGGGCATGAATTCTCTCCTATACAGGAAGCCTTAAGTTCACTTAGATAGCTCTTGGTTACTGCCAAGCCATATGTACCAGTATTGCACCCTTGGTGCTATCTTGCGATGACAGTCATCATTGTGGTTTGTTAGTTTTATAGCTGTATGACAGGAAGCTGCATCCATGAAATATAAAAAATATGACTGCCCAAAATAAGACCTGCACAATGACAACACCAGTTGGCATCTCAATCTCACCAGGCCTCACTCACCCTTGGATGGAGAGATACAAACAGTTACTGGCTACTAAAAGTTACAACTTGTCCTTTCCAGGAACAAGCTTTCTAATAGGTTATCTAATCCCATGTGGTTATCCCTAAACACATGAGAAACATGGAACGGACTCCATAGGGTGTGAACTCTGTGTGTGTATGTGTGTACTTGCACCACGTATGTGTGTGAGGATAGAAGACAGGAGGGGAATTCATTAAAGAGGTAATGAATTTGAAAGAGTGGGGATGGAGAAAGTCTGGAGAAGAGAAGGAAGGAATGATGTAAATATGGTGCTAATATATGGGGGAAAGCGGGAGTCTGCATTACAAATCCTGTTGGCCAGGGAGGTGGTCAGTTCGTAATGTCCTAACCTATAAGCCTAGTGACCTGAGTGTGACCCTGAAACACAACAGCAGAAGGATCAACACGCATGCATACATGCACACATACACACACAAAATAAAAGCAGTATTGTAGTTAATATTCTTCCAGTTAACAAGTTTGCTATTAAAGCTGCTTTTAGCAGGTCAACAAAAGGCCAGGTGTGTTGGCCATGTACCTTTAATCCTAGTACTCAGAAAGCAGAGGCACGTGGAGGCATCTCTGTGAAGTTCAACATGGCCTACGCAGCTAGTTGCAAGTCAGTCAGAGCTACATAGTAAAATACTATCTTTAAAAAAATAATAATAACAAAAATATTTGAGTAATTAAGTCGAAAAGAACTAAGTGAAAAATCTCCCTTAAATATTAGTACTCTAGGTAAAAGTTGAAGGCAAGTAGAAAAGAACTAAAATTCAGTATTTCTCCTAGATTGGAGAACACTAACACAATGGTTAAGAAATTGGCATCATTCATTCAACAAGGCTATAAAAAAGTAGAACTTTCCCACTCCTCCAGTCGAAGAGCACTCAGAGGCCAAGAACAGAAGCTGAGCTCACCAAGAGTTTGGTGTCCTTGACAAGCCCAGGTTTCTTTGCTAATATATCTTTAGCTATGTCAAGCAAACCATAAGAGCCTTGATAGTACCTTGAAGGGAAGGAAAGGTTTCATCCCATTTGCATTTTAAAGGGTACTCTTTCATGATCTTTCACACTTAAAATAGATGTCTAACCCTTCTCTTTTCTTAGCCTGAAAGTCAATGGAGATGAAGAGCTCAGCCTCTCCCATTGTTCTCCACCCAACCCATCCTAGAACAATACTGACAGCTGCTATCAAACAGGCTGCATTTTCTCTGCACAGCTGCTGAATGAACAGTCTCCCAGCGCTTCCTCCCCTCTGGCCAGACAGCCTGGCACACTGCATGTGCAATGAAGGGTGCAAAGGTCCACTGAATTGTCAGCCCGATTTTATGCTACTGCGATTTTCTAGGATATATGCAATTCTTTCAAGCAAAAATCAAGCATATACCGTAGCACGAAACTAAAGTCAGGGGCTTTCAAATGCAGCTTTTCATGAATTAATATACAGACCCCACCATTTGAATGATTAAAAACTACGTATGCTAAAATGCTGAACAAACCATGATACATTAACTCTTGGCCCAATTCTCCAACTTGGGTTATTACTATCAAGCTAATCTTACTTTATAATCTCAACATGTTTTCCAAACTAAATCTATTAATAAAATTTGCAAGTCACCCACACTTCTCAAGTAACCTATTTTTATTTTCTGATTCTATTCAAAATGAATATTAACTATAAATATGGTCTGGCTAATACATTTTCCTCCTTTTGCAATGCAGGTAATGAAGATTTTCAAGGTCTGGGCAGTGTCTCTGAGAACTCAAAAGACCAGAAAAATTACATATAGCTGGCCATGTGGTTCATTTGTAGGGTACTTTCTTAGTATGTGTGAGGCCACAGGTTCAGTCCCCAGTACTGCCAAACAAAGACCAGAAAAATTACATGTAAAAATTTAGAGCCTATCAGAAAACAAACATGTCCCACAAAGTTGAACAGGGCCCTTGAGACATGCTTTGCATATGTTTTCTTTTAATCAAAACAGGCTTTTCCATCCTTATTCATTTGGTTAAAAAAAAATTCCTTGCTCCAGCTCCAGCTCCAAGTACAATCGCGATTAGTCTCTTCTAATCAAACACGGTATGTGCAAAAATGCCAGTGAATATTTGATTTGATCTCTGAAATAAAGCAATTCATTACACAAGAAAAGGGTAGAGAAGGCAGCAGACAAATGCAGGCATAATTGTGTTCTTTGTTGAATGTGATTAGAGAGCCCACTAAGTAACAGTCAAAAATGTGATACAGGAGGGGAAGAAAGACAGAGCCCAGACCTGGGGAAGGAGGGAGAACTGTTTATGCAGAGCTAAGCTGTCAAGTGCAATAAAGCGGCTTGAATAAAATCTAAGCTGAAAATCCACTGAAGCTCCTGGTTCACGGAGGAAAAAGCTATTAAAAGGAAATGAAGGTCACCCTCCCAGTTTATTTCACCTAATTGACTGCCAATAGCTTACCACAGGCACCCCAACTGCAGATCTGCAATTGAGAAACTGATGAAAGGAGGGTTTTCAAGCTGGGGCTCATTCTTTAATCCTCCTTGGCTCTTGTGTTTTTCCCATCTCCAGTGGGGATGTAATTTTAAACCTTGATAGATTAACTGGTTCCATTGTCTGTCACAGCACTGGACTAAGGCACTCTTAATCCCTACAGCAGCATGTCTAATTATCATTACAAAGTGTCTGAGAGAACTATAAAGACCAGCAGGGCATCTTCTCACAAGCAATTAACATAAATTGATAAATGAGTGATTTTGAATTCATTCGAGAAACTTGCTTATGAATAAAATAGAGGACCCCTCCTCCATTTCAGCTATTTCTTTCCTTTAATCTAAAAGGAGCAGAGCACATGAGAACTACCTTAGGTCCTAAGTGGGTGGAGCTGAACTCCAGCAAAGGAAGAGACAGAATGCCTGGCTCACTAGATCCCTTAATGCAGAACAAATAACTTGTGATTGACAAGAGAAACCAACTTCACCAGCAAGAAGAGGCAGCTAAACTCCAGAGACATGAACCCTGAAAGGCCACAGAGCAGTAGGGCAGACAATTAACACTCCTTCCCTGGCGAGGGAGGTTTTCATTGGCATGCCACTTTAAAATTCATGAAAGGGGAAGAAGAAAGAGAAGAATCAAACAACCACACAGGTTCCAGTGCCTAGAAAGCAAAAGGCAAGAATACTTGGGAATAATTCAGAGTCCTGTACTGACCTCACTGTGGTAGAACAGCAGTAGACAGAAAAAGACAAGGAAACTGTTTAGAAAGTGATCTATAGCTTCTACCCCACTAGCAGCAAGGGTGGTTTCAAGGATCACAGGATAATCTTCTCTACTTCTCCATTTAGTACAGTTCTTTTTCTTCCTTTTCTAGTGTTCTCTCATAATTCTTGTGCTACTAAGTCCTCTTCCCTACAAATCTCCACACAACCCGAACCCCTTTCACCCTCCCTCATTAATCAAATAAGTCATCTCTAAGTTATACAAACTTAGTTCTGTGCTATGCCATCAAACCATAAAGAAATAAAAGCTGGTGATACACACTGTAGGAGGTAGACCTGGTAGGCCACGTACCCCGATGATGGCATTCAACTCTGCCATGGTCACCTGTTTGGCACGTTCGACAGCCTGGGCCACCTGTTGTTGATGCTTTGAAAACAAGGAGAAAAATAGTGTTAGCAACAGCTAAGAATTTCCCTGTTCATTCTGACAATAAAGACCAAGAGGCATGTCATCATGCAAGTGTCGTTTTACAGAACATAAAGGAAGGACAATGTGACAGTGCTTCCCTTTATTTCTGAAGGGTTCCAGGCACCACTAAACTTCTAGAGGGGTGGTAAATATCAGTAATGGTGACCTGTCCTTAGATACTACAAAAACCAGGACATAGAGGACTGTCCTAGCTTATGGTGGTTGTGTTTGGGCACAAGATATTTATAATAACTGAAACACTTCTCTTGAAACTTAAAATGGAACCAGTCAGTCTGTGTTTTCTCTGGTTAAATAAAAAAAAAAAAAAAAAAATCTAGACACATCAGCAGTATTTTTTTAAACACTAGAAATTTTCCCAAAAGTTATCTTAGCCTTTTGGTGTTACACTCCAAGGAGAAAGTTCTGTTTTCAATTTAACAAATGAAAACTCACCTTGTCCACTCCCCAACTCTACCCATAATTAAAATATATCCACAGTTAATTTGAGGAGACCAGTAAAGGTCGGAGTCACTTGAACACTGGCAACAAATCAGCAGTGTGCTCAGGGTGCTCTACAGCCAACCCCACACTCTAACCTCCCATAAGCTAGGCCTCTCCTGTGTCACATCATACGTTTATCTTTACATATTGAAAACATTATTCCTCTGTACCCAAAGAAGGTAACACTTTAAAGCAAAACTGAAATACAATGCTGAGTTAATCTCCAATTACTCCTATGAAGGACTTTCTCTGAACATATTAACGTAAACTCAAACCACATGGCTTATCTATTACTCTGTGAATCAACATGATATAAATATCATTTTATCCTTATGACGATTATCACCTAAGCTCTCCATGGAATGAATCTTGAGTATATATGATGTTCCTGATTTCATGTAGATCAACCCCAATGCAGCTACTTTCAAGAAAACAGAAAAGGGTACCTGAATCATGTTAAGCACATATTACTCAAACATATGCCTAGCCAGCATCTCACACACACACACACACACACAGAACACAGAGAGAGAGAGAAGAGAGAGAGAGAGAGAGAGAGAGAGAGAGAGCGCTTTCCTTCATGCTTCATGGTCACTTTTCAGTTTTCAAATGATAATAATAATAACAACAACAACAACAATAATTTGGGGCTGAGATACTGTCACCCTTCCAGCAGCCTGCCCTTGGATGCCTTAGACAGAATGACAGGGTTGACACATTTGAGATGTAACAGATGTTCTTCACACTTGTTCTCTGTGATAAAATTAACATCTTAAAACTGGCTAATTTGCAAACAGAGAAGCAACATAATTGCACTTTAACAGCTGAACATTTTACTTACTTCCTGAGACAGAAATGGGATGACTTGTGCACAAATGGTATTCAATCTCTTGGCGATTTCAGTCTACAAAGACAAAGCCACACACATGTTTAGAACACCTCCCAATCAGTTCAGAAGGTGAAACTTGAGTCTTCACATCTCATTCCCAGAGACAGAAAATTGTTCCTTAAACCATGTTACCAATAATTACCTGGAAATAAACTGCAGCTATCAGAGCTCCCTATACACCAGGCATAAGTGCAAATTTTACTGGTCACTTAAAAGATAATGATAGGGTTGGAGAAATGGCTGCTCTCCCAGAGGACCCAGGTTCCACTCCTGGCATAATGGTTCACAACAAGTTGTAACTCCAGCTCCCATGCCTCTTTTAGCCTCTATGGGTACCAGGCACACACATGGTGCACAGGCACACATACTGGCACAATATCATACATAATTTTTAATTAAAAAAAATAAGGAGTATTTGAGTTAGAAAATTTACATGGTTTAGATTATACTGTCACTTCAATCTGGAGTTTGAAAGTCCCTAATACCTTCTCATTGAGTACACTCAATGTATTACTACAGGACATTTTTACATCAAGTTCACTCAACGTGGTATCAAAAACCATGTCAAGGCACTGGCTTTCAAAACTGTAAAGGACAAAAGCAGTTAGAAAGGGGGTATTGACACAGCCTCCCTCCCTTGTCTCTCTTCACTATCCACTGATGGTGCAAATGTCAACTGGTAAAATCACTACACAAGTATGCAGATTCCTCAAAAAACTGAAAATAGAACTATTACATGAGCTAACTATATCACTCTTGGATAAGTCAGTGCACCACACATAATTTCAAAATTTCACTATTTACAATTGCCAGGAAGTAGAACCAGCCTAGATGCCCATCAACAGAGGAAAAGATAAAAAAAAAAAAAATGTGGTAGTCCATATACACAATAGAATTTTATGCAACCATAATGATAAATGAAATCACAACATCTGCAGGAAAGTGTACATGTGACAAAAATATGATGAGAATCTCATAATCCAAAGGTTTTGCAGGGGATGGAGAGGTTAATGTAACATGTGACATTAAAGCAGAATTAGAGGGCTGTTTGAAGGGAAAAGAGAAGGCAGGGATGAGTAAGAGTAGTTAAAGGGATGAATTTACAAACTATAACAACACATATGCACGGAAATGTCATACAACCCACTACTTTGTATATTAACCTGTATACTCCACTCATCAAAGGCCTTTGATAAAATCACGCATTCCTTCATGATAAAAGGTCCTAGAGTAACAAGGGATGCAAGGGACATATTGAAACATAACAAAGACAAATTACACCAAGCCCTCAGCCAACATCATTCTAAACAGAGAGAAATTCAAAGCCAAACCAGACAAGGAGGTCTGTTCTCTCCATACCTGTTCAATATAGCGTGCAAAGTCATAGCTGAGCAATTAAGACAACTAAAAGAGATCGGGGTGGGGGGGAGTCCTTACTTGTAGAAAATAGGATTTTATACATAAAAGATTTAAACACCCTCCAGGAAACTTCTATAGCTTACAAATATTTTCAGCAAAGTAGTGGGGATACAAAATTGATACATACAAACCGTAACCTTATATACAAATAATAAACACACTAGGAAAGAAATCAAAGAAACAGTATCTTTCATGATAGCCTCAAAAAATATCTTGTAATACCTCTAACCATATTAAGTCAAAGACCTATATGATTAAAAACTCTTAAGATACTGAAGAAGGAAACTGAAGACGGTTAAGGTTCATCATAAGATTAACTTGCTTTTCTTAAATTCAATGCAATTCTCAGCAAAATTCTTCACAAATATTAAAAAATAATTTAAATCATATGGAACACACACACACACAAAAAGAAAGAGAGAGAGAGAGGAGAGAGAGAGGGGAGGAGAGAGAGAGAGGGCACAACTAACTAAAAGAATGCTGTTTAACAAAACTGCCAGATGTATCATCTCAGATTTAAAATTATACTGCAGACTGATGTCAACTGTAAGGAAATGAAACAAGCTGATCAATGAAATAGAATTAACACTTTGATGTAACTCCAAAGAAGTCAAAAATACATAGTGGAGATAAAAGAGTACTTTAACAAACAGTGATGTTCAAATTGGATAGCTGTGTATAGGAGAATGAAAATAGAACCAAAAAGTATCACCCTATAAAAATCATAACTCCAAATGGATCAAAGGCCTCAACATAAGACCAGACCCTTAATATGATAAACGAGAAAGTAGGAAATAGGCTTGAAATTATTGGACAGGAAAAGGCTTTCTGAACAAGACTCTGACATTGCAGGCATTAAAAACAACAATTAATAAATGGGACCTCTTGAATCTGATCAGCTTCTGTATAGTAAAAGATACCAGCAACTGAACAAAGACACATAGACTAAAGAATGGAATTCTTACGAATTATATGGCAGAAGTATCTAGTATGTAGAATATACAAAGAACTCAACAAAGTGGATGTCAAGAAAACAGTTTTAAAAAGGGGTCTAGAACTAAACAGAGTTCTCAAAAGATGAAACACAAATGGCTGAAAAAACTTCAACTTATTTAGCATCAGGGGAATGCAATTAAAACTACTTTGAGGTTTCATCATATCTTAGTCTGAATGGCAAAGGCTAATAAAAACAAATGATAGCAAATAGTAGTGAAGGTTTGTAGAAAGAACACTTATTCCTCCGAGTGCAAACTTGTACATCCACTTTGGAAATTAGTAAGGAGGTTCCTCAGGATGCTGAGAATAGATCTATCTACCTTAAGATCCACCTTTACCATTTACAGCAGACACTCAAAGAAACTATGTCTTACTACAGAGATACCTGTTCATGTTCATTGCTGCTATATTACAGTAGCCACACTGGAAAATAGCCTCAATATCTATCAAGAGATAAGTGGATAATGAAAATGTGCTACTTTTACACAACGGAATATTATTCAGCTCTTGAAAAAGCAGTGAAATTTGCAGGTAAATGGACGTTTCCTGTAAGTTTTCTCTTGTATATGAATGTTAACTTTAAAGTTTTGGGTTTGAGTATTTAATTCAGAATACCCAGAGGTTAGCTAAAATAGGAAGAAATAGAGAAGGAGATCTTCAAAGGAAGGGAAAATAGTGCCATAAAGAAATAATGGGGAAACTAGAATAGGATTAAATGGGAAGAGAGGGTAAGGCAGAGTATAAGATGGAATACAGGGTAATAATTAACACTAAAGGCTTTTTTAAAAGTCACATGGAGACCTGCTATGGTAGAAGCTTTGTAAAATATAGACATATATAAATGGAACCTAAATGGAATTATCATATGATGGGGGAACATTACCCAACTAGAAATACTCTACTGCTGAAGATACAACTTATGTTATCAAAAATGAAGAAGGGAAACTGGTGTCCTTGTAAAAGCAGTCCTACCGACCAGTATAGTATTCAAAGGTACTATACACACTGCTGGAGAAGAAAAGGAATTATCAATCTCATCCAGCTACAAACCTGGCAGCCTACAATAGAGACCTACCTTAAAACAGACTCACAGATCCAAGAATGATACAAATTTAACAGGAGCAACTATGTTGGATACTTTTGAGGCGACTCTGAAAGTTGAAGTTCCAAAGTTTATAAAACTTGATACTTTTATGTAAACACATTTTAGAAGAGGAAACCTCACCTGGGAAAACTGCCCCAACCAGACTGCCTATAGTAATTTTCTAGATTGATGATTGGTGTGGAAAGGCTCAGTTCATTGTGGGCAGTGTTAATCTTGGGAGTTTTTGTTCCTGAACGCTTTAAGAAGCAGGATGAAGAAGTCACAAGGAGCAAGCCTGTAAGCAGCATTTCACGTTTGCCTCCAGGTTTCGCCAAGTTTGAGTTTCTACCCAGACTTCCCTCAGTACTGGCCAATAATATAGAGCTGTGAGCTGAAATAAACCCTTTCTTCTCTAGGTTGCTTTTGTTTATGGTATTTTATAAACAGCAAAGAAACCATAACTAAGACCGTGACCAACCACTCTTGTATTGTATTGTATTGTATTGTATTGTATTGTATTGTATTGTATTGTTGCCTGTACCATGAGATGGAACAACAGCCTGACACTGTTAATGAGCCAAGTACTTCATTATTCCATTAAATGAACATAGCAATAACACATCTCTTAATGACATACTGCTATATCCATAGATCAGAGCATGAGAAGCTTCTTGCCATAGACGGGAATAAACACAGAGAACAACTGGACAATTTGCAAAATATGTGAGACCTTGGAGCACTCAGCCTTACATGGCATATCTTCATTAAATCCCTCCCCTCCAGGCTGAGGGATCAATGCAGAAGAAGAGCAGAATGGAAAGAGACGAACAGCCAAAGCTGGGGGACTACTCCAAGGAAACTGTACCTTCCAGACAGAACAAGAATGGAGCACATGTGGACTCTGACCACATGAACAAGACCTGAACAAGTGCAAGCCAGACAAAAACCCAGAACAAAAGCAACAGCAGTGGGCAAAAAACGTCCCAACCCTCACCAAGAAGGCCTCAAACGTCTCCAAATTCCTGATATACAATCCTATCCAGTCATCAAATCTAGGAGTTCATGTATCCATGCATCCAATCACTTTTTTTAATGATAAAAACAACAATAGCGATAAAAGCTGCTGGGAAAAGAAAATCAGTTTACTTCAAAGGAACGACACTATATCAACTATATTTCAGGGTAGGCCCCATATTCAGAACAATCATTTAACACTAAATCATGATGGTGCTTCTTTGGTTGGTCTTAATGTTTGTTTTGCTTTGTTTTTTTTTTTCTTTGAAAAAGAGTACAAAAATTAGATGGGTAGGAAAAAATGAATATTTGAGAGAAGATAGGGGAGAGAAAAAAATACCAAAATAAACTGAAGTTTTTTAAGTAAATAAAAACTATAGATTAAAAATCTTGCTCAAAAAGTTCATTATGCTTATACTAGTTACAACAGCCTAAAATATATTTCCTGCTAAGTACAGTCTTCACAAAGAATCAATGTTAAAATAAAATGGTTTTACTTAATTCCCCAAAGACTGTAACATTCATTATCTCAAAGAAGTAAATAAACTGTGAAACATATTACTAATAACAGAACTCAGTCTAGAGTGTGACAAGTCATGATATGCTGAGAAAATGTGGTGTCACCAAATGCCAAGACCTTGGTGAAAAGACCTTGGTTCAACTAAACACACGGGAGTCCTGAATAGCTCTATTGCTTCTATGTAATAATGCAGGGAAAGTCCCTGCTTAGGTAAAACAAACAAACTTAAAACCTGGAAACAAAGAAAAAGAAGAGCAGAGCAAAAGAGGAGGGGAGAAAGGCAGATTTACAGGGAAGGGGGAAATAAAGTCATCTATCAAGAACCCTTTATTATTTCATCATTTTCTGTCTATGCTTAATACTGCCTTTATTACTAGATTAGGCAATAGACAGGATCTAGAGGGCGAGAGATGAAGCTAAATTGACAGGATGGATATATGAACCCCTAGGTTTAATGACTGGGTATGATCATATATAAAGGAGTTGGAGAAGTTCAAAGTCTACTACATAGTGATTTCAAGGCCAATCCATGGTATTTAAGACTAAGAAGAATAAAGATAGAAGTTGGGAAAAGGATCAAGAGAAGAAAATTACAAAGTGAACAGGCCACACCCATGAGAAAGCAAGAACTAGAAGAACTTTACAATAAGGTATATGTAAGAGTTGCCTTTAGTCTTCCAACTTGATTCTAGTTCCGTGAGCAGACTAGCTCTTTGATTTCATGGGATTTGATTTATACCAACCCAATTCTCCTGACAACCAATGGGATGGCATTACAGAGCACATTATAGAAGAAATGTACAGGCAGGGGATATGATTTATATAGGCAACAAACCCCATGACCTTGTTTTAGCCAAAAGGCAAACCCAGAACAGCTGTGCCGGATGCAAATCAGAACTCAGTGAGGTCTGCATAGTTTATCACTATCACTCATCCAGGTAAGCCAAAGTCAGGGCTCTCCCACAAAGCACACACACACACACTTTCCCTTTCCTGTCTCTCTGGCAGTTATGTAATGCACGCACCGTGCGCACACACACACTAGCACATTCACACAGGAGTAGAGAAATGCCTTATACTCATTACTCACCTTCCACACATTCTAGCATCATTCTATTCATTCTCTTTCAAATGTACTTAACGTTTCCAATTGTAGAAGTGAGATACATGGGACTAAAGGATATTTCAGTGGTTAAAAGCACTGATTGCTCTTACAGAAGAAATATGGGGTTCAGACTTCTTCATGGTGGATCATAACTACTTCCATGGGATCCTATGTCCTCTTCTGGTCTCTGTGAATACTAGGTATGAATATGTTATAAATTCACAAATGTCACCAAAACAAACACATAAAATAATTGTTAAAGTAATATATGCACAACTGGAGATAAAGCTCAGAAGGTATTTACTTGCCTGATACACACGTACAAATACCTGAGTATGATCTCCAACTGGCAAAACAGGAAAGGTAAGGAGTATCATAACTCATTTGTAATATGTAACACATGTACACAGGGATACATGGATAGAGAAGCATGACAAAGGCTAAAATAACACAAAACAGTAACAGGTATGTTTAGTGGCCTTGGGCCACGATCATTCCAGCTACTCACTTCACCTACAGAAGTAGTAAGAAAACACATTTTAATACTAACAAGTCCCATTTGCCAGTCTCTAAAGCAACCTTCAGCCACCTGATCACAAAACCAGGAGAACTCAATCTAAGTCTTTGCTTCTTCTACTTACAAGTGGCTGAGCTGCACAACTCTGTCCACATGTATAATATCAACATGAGTGCCTTCCTCCTGGCAGTGAGGATGCTGCATGCATCTAATAATGCTTTGTGAGTCCTTTGAACAGCACCTCCACTTTCCACATCCACACTTCCTAAAATGTTCCTTTTGATACTCTTCAAAATGTTGATGGCAGTAGTTCAGGGTGGGGAATAAATAACTAAATGAAAATAACTGTGATGATTCTTACTATTGTCTCCTGCCTAAATACCAAGGGCACTCTGATAAAACTCTTATTGTTGCATGAATTAACAAACAGCAATGTTTTGCATCCATGTTTCTCTTCTAGGTTTCAATGCTGGCAAGGAGTTTATATCAGGTCCTATCCTAGTTAGTTTTTAAGAGTTTCCCAACCTAGAGGATGAAGATATAGTTTGGTAAGGATCATTTGCTGCTCTTGTAAAAGACATAGGCTTGGTCACAAACAATGGCTCATAATCTATAACTCCCATTCCAGGAGATCCTTACAGTCTTCTGGCACCAGGAATATGTGTGGTATGCATATATACATGCAGGCAAAACCCTTGTCAAATAAAAATAAATAAATCTTTTAAAAAACACATTTAAAAATTTTTAATAACATCTTTCACCTTTCTGGAAAACTTAGACCATCTACTAAAACACTGTCAACTTAATTTCCCACCTGCAAAGGGTTTTACTCTCAAACCTAAAAATACTTTTGGTACTGTTAGCTTACAACTGATACTTTAAGGCAGAAACAACAAATTAGCATCTGGAAGCCAATGCCAATTCAAATAGCTCTCCACACAGAACTGTGTGTGTTTTATGAGTATGTTGGTATAGGTACATAAAAAGTGAGGACATCTATATCCAGGCTGAGGCTAGTAAAGGGAGTGTGTATTCTTGAGGTTACTTATCAAAAGCAAGCTTCACTGACTAGGTTGGTAGCCAGCATTGCCCCAGCAAATCATCCCATCTCTACTCTCACAAGTGCATGAGACTCTGCATGGCTGCTGGGCTCAAACTTAGTTCTCCAGGGTTATACTGCAAGTACTCTTAACCATTGAGCTATTAGTCCGGCTCTCCACCCAGAAATGCCAAAGTAAAGTTCTCAGAATAAGCCTTAGTCTTTGGAATAACTGTACACTCCCCCCCAAGGTAGCAGGAGGCAGGGGTATAATTTACCTGTCTAACACAATCATTTGTGTTCCTTTACATGTTTACTACCCTTCCTGGTTTAACCTTATAAAAGGTCTCATAACCTAAAACTTTAGATTCACATCTCAGCAAACCAGTAGCAGATATCCTGAAATTATGATTCAACTGCCAGATCATAAGTGTGCTATCTGAAAAACAGGAATATGACTGCTCTATTTTAGAGCTCCATCAAAGTAAAGTGAACTAATATGTAAGCTACAGGTATTCTATTCCAAAGTGCTATAAAAACCCAAGATGGCTTCCAATCATGACATCCCTAGAGTCGACTCAGAAGGTGACTGTGGTATTGTGAATAGGTATGGCCTCTGTATATTCATGTGTTTGAATGCTTGGCCATAAAGAATGGCACTATTAGGAGATGTAGTCTTATTGGAAGAGGTGTGACCTTGTTAGAGGAAGTGTGTCTCTGTGGAGGCAGTGCTTAAAGGTCTGAAATGCTGGAGCCAAGCCCAGTGTGAAACATATCCAGACTCTTCCTGGCTGCCTTCAGATCAAGATGTAGAACTTTTAGCTACTCTTTCAGCACCAGGTCTGCCTCAACTCTGCCATGCATCATGCAATGATGGTAATGGACTAAACCTCTGAAACGTAAGCCAATGAATTAAATGTTTTCTTTTGTAAGAGTTGCCATGGTCATGGTGTCTCTTCACAGCAGTAAAACCCTAAGACAGTGCCTTTGCTTATAATACAATAAGCACACTCTGTGCTCTTTACGATCCTCACACTCATTGTCAGTTGACAAACTAAATATATATGCTAAACAACCACATATTATATAACTCTGTCATACACTTTCTCAATATAACATGATGGAGATATGAGGACAGGACTTCACTAAACATTCTTACAAGTCTTCAGCCTCCCAGATCCTTACCCAACATGCCATCGAAGTCACACTTGACTTAGTACTCAGCTGATTCTCCCTGTACCCCTGAATTTAATGTCCAAGATACACTAGATAAGCTATCAGGACACAGCAGTACAGTAACGCTCTGCCAAGAACAGACTATGAAGAGGATACTAGCCACAGCTGAGTATGGTGCCACATGCCTGTAATCCAGTACTTGGGATCCTTTCTTTTTCTTTTTCTTCTTGTTCAGACAGGGGACTGTTAAGATCAGGCTAGCCTCAAACTCAGAAAAAAGCGACTAGCTCTGCCTCCCAATGCATGAACAATTCAGTATGTAGGAATTTGGAACAGAGTTTTACAGGCAAATGATCATCCTGAGTGAGGTAATTCCAACCCAAAAGGACGTGCATGGTATGTACTCACTAATTAAGTAGATATTAGCAAAAAAGAAAAAAAAAAAAAAGTACAGAATACCCAGGATACAATCCACAGAACTCAAGAAGGTTAACGAACCAAAGGGCCCAAGTAAGGATGCCTCAATCTCACTTGGGAGGGAGAGGAAAGCAATTACAGTGGGGAGGGGGGGGGTTACCTGGATGGGAAAAGGGACAGGGAGGGGAAAAAGGGAACATGATCAGGTATGAGGGTAGTGGGGAACAGGAGTAAAGCCCTGAGGGCCAGCAGAAAGAATGGAAACAGGCAGCATCTGGAGGTAGGAAGTGGGGGAGACCCTCTAGAATGTACCAGAGACCTGGGAGGTAAAAGATGCTCAGGATTCAAAGGGAGGGACCATAGATGAAATGCCCAAGAGTAGGGAGAGGGAACTTAAAGAGGCTATCTCTAGCAGAAGACAGGGCATCAAGTGCAGGGATGGGTTACCACTTCAGTCAAAAACTCTGACCCAGAATTTTTCCTGTATAAAAGAACCGCAGGAACAAAAATGGAGAAGAGACTGAGGGAAAGGAGGTCCAGTGACTGGCCCAAATTGGGATCCAGCTCAAGGGAGGCTCCAAGGTCTGTATGGGTGATTTTTAGAAAACGGCGCCTGGTCGGCTTGTTCCCAGGGAAGCCACTATGCTGCTCCCCCGCTCTGACCAGGCTCCAGCTAGCTAGATGCACAGGCCCTGGCACCCACAAGATGCCAAAGTGGGGGATGGCTCTGCCAATTCACCAGGCTGCATCCACAAAGCTCGGTTGAACCCCAGACAACATCTGCCATCCTCTCAGTACCCGGTAGAAATGAGATTCTTTATCTAAAGGATTTATAGATTTAGAAATGCTCAATCAACAAGATGCTCAGATAATTAGAGTTGTTACCCGATATCTAACCTTTTGATAGAATTTGCTACCCAGGACAGCTTTGGACCCATCTGTGCTTCTCCATGGCTGATAGCCTCCTTCTTCCCCTCCTCTCCTCTCTTTCTCTCCCAGCTCCACCTCCTCTTCTACTACCTCATCACTGAGCTCCACTCTGAATACAATGTAGCAGAATAAGTATCCTGCTACAAAGGCCTGACATTATTACTGATGCTATGGTATGCTTACAGATAGGAGCCTAGCATGGCTGTCCTCAGAAATTCAAGAAGCAGCTGAGTCAGATGCAGATACTTACAGGTAACCAACCAATGGACAGAAGCTGGGGACTCGTGTGGTTGAATCAGGGAAAAGCATAAAGAAGCTGAGGGGAGGGTAACCCCCATAGGAAGACCAACAGTCACAACTAACCTGGACCCTGAGATCTCTCAGACACTGAGCCACCATCCAGGCAGCATACACCAGCTGATAAGAGGCCTCCAACACTTATACAGCAGAAGACTGCCTGTGAGAGAAGATGCAGCCAATCCTCAATAGATTTGAGGCCTCAGGGAGTGTCGAGGTCTGGCGGGGTGAGAGTAGCGGGTGGGGACATCCTCTTGGGAGTCCAGGCGGGTGTGTGTGTGTGTGGGGGGGTGATAGAGGGAAAGGAGGAATGAGATGAGGAATAATCGTAGGAGGGGAATAATGACTGGACTGTAAAAAAATAAGATATAATAACAATGGTAATAATAATAATAGAAAAGCAAAATACACTCTCCATGCACAAAGCCCTAAGTTTGATCCCTAAGTCTACCAAAATAACAATAATACAGAGAGGTGCAGGCATACTTTCAAGGAGCTAAAACCAAGAGATACCTCCATGAAAACTGGAAATAATATTGTACAAGGCTTTTAAACTAAAGTGTGTCCTTGGGGGAATCTGTGTGTGACAATTTCAGGATTCTATTCCTAAAAGCTCAGCATTCTCTTTTCATACTCCTCACACTTTGTTCAATCACAAGGACTAAAGAGCCCACTCCCCGGGGCTCACACACTTCCCCTCTACAACCAAAGTTAATGCATAATAAGTGTCATTTGAAGCTCAAAGCAGGGTACAGACTCTGCAAGAGTAATTGCCCAAGCGTCTCTAGATAGTCCTGTGGCACTCTGCCCAAAGTCAGTTTAGGGAGGTGAAACTCCACCAGGATTAAATTACCAAGTGAAGGAAGGATCCTAAAAAGTAGTGCTTACACTAAAGGCTGACAAAGCTATTACAGCCCGCCCCCCAGCCTTGTTTTGGTTTCCCTGAGCCAGTCTTGAGGCCTAGAGAAAAACGGTAAATGAAGTGTTCATAAGATTTTGTTTTGAGTAAGGTGGGCCATTTGGGACTTGTTATTATAACTTAAAATTATATATATGTATATGTATGTACATATATATATATACACATACATACACACACACACATGTATATTATACACACACATAGAGCAATCCACAGCACCTCATAAAACTGAGTGTTACGGCAGATGATTATAAATCCCAACACAGAAGAGAAAAGAGGATGAGGAGTTCAAAGTCATTTCCAGCTACAGAGTGAAGTTGAGTTGAACCTGGGCTGCAAGAGCTTCTGTTTGAAAAAATAAATTTTGTATTAAAATCTAATTTATGTATTCAGGAAAACTTCACTAAATACATGTCACTGAGGCCAGTAAACTAATATAGTAGTCATTTTTGGGTTCATTTTGGGCATTACTGGAAACTAACAGTAGGACCTCACACATTATTGACAAGTGCTCTATCACTGAGTTACACACCTAGCTTCCTAGTACAGTTAGTTGGTCCTAGAAAAGAGATAGACAGTGCTTCAAAACCAGAAAACTATCCAAACCTAGAATGGCTTCCCCACAGCTAAAAATTTATCCTAAGGAAATAGTATTCCAAGTTTTGTCAAGTATTCCATATATAAAAAAAAAATTCACTACAGAGCTGGTTTCAAAGCAGAGGAGTGGGTGGGTGGTGAAGATATAGTAGTAAGTTCAACACATTACAAACATCCTACATTTTGAAAAACCTAACATTTACCTCCTGATTAATCAACTGTCTGATATTAAGGAATGGTCAAATAAATGCCAACTCTCAGACATGGAAAGTAACCATTAAATGTGTATGTATGATGATTGTAAAATGGCCAATATGTTCACTAGATGGAGTGAGGAGGAACAGAATCCTTGAAGTAATGTGCACATCTGTATGCATTTGTGTAGCTAGGCACTATAAGCGAATATCCCAAACAAAAAGTGATTATGTTATATGATAAGAGTATCCATGACTCCCTCAATCTCAGTCTTTCTGAACACTGCTACTAATTGATTATTTCAATTTGTTATTTGTTAAGAAAAGTAAAAGCTGTCAACCCCACAACCCAGGGAGCAGTTATGTTAGCACTCCCTGATATATTTACATACCTGCCTCTCTGCCCATCCTCAAAGCACTATAAATATAGATATCAACACTTAAAGAAAATGATTTACTAACACAGTGAAGGAAGATTAGAAGCTCTATACCCAAAGCTAATAAACTCAAGTCCTATTTGGAAAGCAATGCAATTGGGTAGACATACAATCAAAACAAGCCATCACAAGAAGTAGGTCCTGTGACCTGTAAAGACATGGTCACTGTACTCTTGCTGCTCTGACCAAAAGGCTCTGCATGCCAGAACAGGCATTTTATAAGGAACTCCAACTATGAACTATGAACTCCTACAACTTATAAAGCCTTAATCAGTATCTTCACCACAAAGAACATTACACTAATATCTGTCACTCTTCCCCACTTGGAGAGCACAATCCTTAAATGCATATCTAAAGTTAGTTCAGTCTATATGTATACAAAGTGTCCCTACAATGCTACTACGTACACTGCACTGCAAATCTACCCAGTGGTCCCGTCCCCCTTTCAGGAAAGAGTAAATAGCCTTTATGGTATTTTCCATTCTGTGGCTTCACATTTTAACCCCTGGTATTAGCAACATACTCAAGAACCAGTAGGGTTATCCAAAATTATATTAAGGAGACTTCTGCTTAAAATACACTTAATGTCAATAAAATAACTAACATATTGGGAAAAATCTAAATTAAAACAATGTAGAATTGATTCTGTTATTGCCTTGCTACCAGGAATGGACTACAGGCCTGGCACATACTATACCCCTAGGCAACAGCACTGCCATGTGAGTTCTCTTCACACTGAGATCATCAGTGGTGTCTCATCCGGATCTCCAGAGCAGTTCCCTTAACTCCAGGGTTTCTGCCAGAGATCTGGGCCTAGAAATTTGCAATTCTTTCTCCTAGTTCCTAGGTACTCCTAAAGTTGAAGCAACCCAGAGTCACTATGGGATCTACCTCCATCAACTACCACTCAGTGGCACAGCACAAACTCCTTAGCTCCAACCTGGCCCTGTGTCATCTCTCTAAGCTTCAAACCAATTCTTCCTGGAAATGGACTCAAAAGTTAAAACTAGCCTAAGGTCAGAACAACCTGGTAGCTAGCACATTCAGAATTCTCTTCAAAGCCTTGTTATAACACATGAGCAGCCTTCTTGACAGTTCCATGAAACAGGACCAAGACAAGAACACAAATCCAGGGCCCAGAATCACATTTGTCTCTTGTATAATCTCAGGTACTATTCAGATACTGCCCCCAACTCCTGTCGAAATATAAATGTGCCTTCTTAAAACTTTTAACTAAAACAAAACCAAGAGCAACAAAGGATAGAAAACTTTGGTGCTACAGCCAAGCAGAACTTACCAGGGTTACTGCAAATAATAACATTTATGTTCCCTCTCCCTATCGCTTGGCAGCCTCTACACTTGATAAACCTGAGCCTTTCCAACTGAGCTCAGCCATCTCTTTTACTGCTCATCTTTATACTCAGCCTCTGAAAACAAGGAGGGGTTCAGAGAAGGGAAGAAAGGAAAAAAAAAAGGAAAAAGTGCTGAAGGCTGCCTGGGTGGAGATAGCAACACTAATTGCTCCCATTCTCTGGCTCTGGAGGCAGAATGCAGAAAACTTTGCCATCTCTTCTCTTCAGGAGCTCTCAACAGACCAGCTCAAGTGCCCTTAATTGTTTATGTTCTTAATGCAGGGCCTCTTGAATGCATTCATTTTTAATAGCAGGCTTGAGTGCGGGGCTCATCAAAGAATGACAAAGCAACTCTATTCACTGGGTCGCCTTCCTGCAATGATGGTCTTTTGATTTATTTGCAAATGACAAGCTTGTCAGGCCCCACTTGAGGGCTGCCCTAATTTTTCCCCCAAAGAATTCAGTTGCATTTTCTAAGATGAGGTCTGAGCCTGTGATGTATTTGTGTAAGTTGCACCCCATCCTGTTCAGTTCCTTCTAATTAATGATTTAAATGTTTTGACCCAACTGTTGCCAAGCAGAACATTTGGGCTTTAATTTGTCACTTTGGTAAAGCTGCATCTTTGACAAAAGCATCACAGCTGTTTAGGCTTGTAACTGGCTCACTTCTATTATTCAGAAACCCTTGTTACAGAGTTCACAAAGGGACTGTTCACATGAAATCATATTGACTTGTTAAAGAATGGAAATACAGTTTCTGGTGCCCTTAAAGCAAAATACCTATAGCAAGATCAGCAGGAGAAAAAGCCAATGACGACATCATCATCATCATCCCCAGAAGATTAGAATCAAAACTGCAAAACCAAAACATGATCGACCTTCGTGAGCCAACTGAGATTCCACACAAGAACACAAAGTAAAACACTGGCTGAAAAGCAGAAGTATCTCTTTCACAAGGAGGAGTACACTGCAATGATACAAACAACATTCCCTTTACTACAGTTATTC
Source organism: Mastomys natalensis (assembly GCA_021653895.1). Classification (NCBI taxonomy): domain Eukaryota; kingdom Metazoa; phylum Chordata; class Mammalia; order Rodentia; family Muridae; genus Mastomys; species Mastomys natalensis. The sequence continues at coordinate 307,988 of JAJTUV010001211.1, read as the reverse complement.
CTGAGGCCCAGGTCACTTATATTTGGCTGGCACTGACCTGCAGACAGCTGTAACTTCTGTTTTGTACTGTCCATTGACATAGCAAAGGCTCTTTACCTCTGTGGTTTACATCTTGGCCATCAATGGGAAAACAGTTGTGCTCCCTTAAACCACTGAAATCTTGGATGGTGGATGCAACTGTGGGCCAGCGGTTTCCTAACTTTATAAACATGCTATATATAGCTAAATTACCTGTACACATGGTAGCAGTTGCTCTTCCCAAGAGGCATCTCAGGAAAAGCTGCTACTCTTACGACAATACAAGACCCAGACCAAGGACAGCTATGGCCTAGCAGAGTGGCTGTGCATGTGGCATGTATATGTGTTATTTAATGTTAGCTGGAAAAACCCAGCCCCTGAGCTATCTTTCCACTTCCCAGGCTGAGCTATAAGAATAGTCCTTCAGGAAGGAAGTCAGTGGTCCTGGTTTCCCAGGTAGGCATGATTAAATCTCTTTTCAATCAACATCAGAAAACAGGCAAAGCTCCAGGATCCAGAAGAGAGAATTGTAGGGAGGGAGCAGGGGAGTTACTTCCATGCTAGTACTAGGGTCTTCTACGGACTAGTACCAGCTACACTCAGCCAGTACAAGGGCTGCAAGTTAGAAACCACTTTCAACAGAAAACTGTACAAGAAAAAATTCTCAAAAGCATTTTAGAACACTAAAATTTAAACATTAAAAATGTTCAAAGCGTATCATCTAGAAAAGCTTCACTATTTAGAAGACAGTCTGTATAATGACTTGGGTATATACACACCTACTAGATATTGATATAACTTTTCTTGAGGCATGCAATCAATAATGACACTTTAACTACAAATTAAATCACTGCTTTATGCGAGCGGGAGTTACAACACTGAAAGATAACCTATAGAGAAATCCAATCTTAAAAAAAATTTATCAGTTCTCCAAGGTAACAGCACCCCACCTGTGTTCTGAAGAAAAATTGGATGTTGCTTAGAAAAAATGGGATATTTGGCTACACAGATTAACCAAAATATACACAAGAATAAGTATGCCAAAGAAAATGCAGAGTCCCTAAATGCATAGTCATACCCATCTATAATTATGAAACATGGTTTTATATTGTCATCCTAGAGTTCATAAAAGTATAACAGAAATGGACAGCAACCCAGGTGACAGAAATGAAATAAATTTATATCAGGGCCAGACCTAAGACACAAGTTACTTTAAAAGCAGACAAATCAATGCATGTGGGTGGTTTAGAAGACATCCCAGATATTCTTTCACTAACCGTGTGGCTTCCAGGACATGCCAGCTCTCATTTCCCAGAGCATCAGAAACCAAATTTAACCCACGTATTCTGTTACACTGGTCTGCACTTGTGTGGTTCCCACAGGGCTGGGCTGACTCAATAACGCTACACTCACTCTGCAGAACTGAATAGACTTCCTGTCATTTGGACTGTGAAACACAGTAATCCACCAGGGAATAAAGGTCAATATTGCACTTTGGTCATTACTGAATCATTTGAGATGATCTGTGGTTAGGATGAGAGGAAAATCGAAGGCTGTGAGAATGTGGCAAATGGCTCAACCTCAGACCAGTTTTCATCTCCATCTACCTAGCAGGCATGTGGGTAAAAGGCCCGCCCGCCCGCCAGCTGGGCATTGGGCTGGTTTCAAATCCAGGGCACATGCCAGGAACCAGTTAAACAATGTAGGAATAAGGGGAATAACTTCTAGACCTCTGGCCAGTGCAAACTCGGGTTTTAGGTCATCGGCTGAAGTTTGAAACAGTTCTCCGGTCCAAAAGTGATACCGCAAAGTAGAAAACTTAGCAAATACAAACATGGACCTTCAGTGTAGTATATGCCAAAATCTCAATTGTATATACAAACACATGCATGCTCATACCTCCACCCCACTAAAGGCAACCACAGGATTTCTACTGCATTTGCAAACACACAAGAGCAGAGCAGCCCTGAAAACTCATGTGGCTGCTAAATCAGTCTTTTCTTAAAATGTCCAATTAAAGCCTTTTCATTTTTAAGGCAGTTAAATCCTTAAATATAAAACATCTTAGGAAGCTAAGGACAATTATCCTTTAAGCCACAGAATAAATGTTCATGCCCCTTGATTTTATATCAATATTCTCCTTCACTGGTTTAGCTGGCTATTTTTTAAAGATAATGTATCATATATAAGTTTAGGCCCCCACAGTATATCAATGTCAAACAACATCGTGTCAAACTAAGATTCAATTCAGGTAAGTGCTACTGCCAAATTTTCTTGTTCCCAGACGGGCTTTAAGATTATTTTATTGCTTAAAATTTAATTTGTTCCAACTCATGTCTCCATGACAACGTTGGCTAACCCTGCAAATCATTTGAGTAATTGGATATCTTATCTTTCTATTGCTCTCAAATCGAATGATTCTGCTAGAATTGTAACAGCCAATCAAATTTACAGTACTCCTGAGTAATAGACTTGGAAAAGGAGCCACATTCATCTCCCCTGTGCAGCCATATTAACTAGTAGGGGACAAACGGCAGAATCTGGTCTTCCAACTGTACTCCAGATTATAAACAGTGTCAATATGAATACTGTCACAATGCAAAGTCTACTCAAAAAGCTCTTCACTGACTCTCCCTGAGTCTGAGAAGCAACAATGGCACTCATTCCATAAAAACCAATGAGCAATGTCAATCTCAGCAGTAAAGAAAACTGACAAAAGTAATCCCAGAAGCTGATAAGAAAAATTTATTTTAAATCACTTTTTACATATGGAACCCATGCTACATATGGCCCAAACAATAGCTAAAAGTATTGTTTAAAAACACTGCCAGTGAACTCAGGGTTTTTAAGGGAACTAAGTCAAGTTCTCTATAAATCAGTCAAGAAATAGAAATGAAAACAAATACAACAACCAGCAGGAAAACTCCAGTGCACTTAGAGAAAGCAATAGTCAAAATATCATTCATTTACTTCAATAGTACCCTAATACCCAAGGTTGTCTGTCAATAAGAAACAGGTTTCTTACTAAGGTCAAAAGTCAGCAGTTCCTTTCTTGAACTTAGCAATATGATTCTGGTCAGCCAGAAAGTATGGACAGTGGATAAAAACTCCAGTGGGCCAATTCCAGTCTTCTCTACAGTTGTGTAGACACTTGCTCCAAGGAAGCTCATGGCCCCAAAACATAAGACAGTAAGCCTGTTTACAAATGGGAAGGCTCTGAAACCCCAGCCAATGGGCAGGTCAAAGCAGCTGACAACAACCAGTGCTTCCTATACAGACAGCTGGGCTACTTAGTTTTCAGCCTCTGAGAACAGGCTGACTGTGCTATGTATGCCCTTCTTCATCCTAAGTATTTATCACAGACATTAAGAACTTTCTCCTGAATCACCTTTCAGCATGTCAGCGAGAAGCAGTGGCCTATGTCTGTAGTTCCAGTTACTTGGTAAACTGAAGCAGGAGGCTCATGGACCTTGAGAATCCATGACTAATCTGGGCAATTAACAGAGCAAGACACCATCTCAAAATAAAGACAATAAATATCTGCAGCCACTCTCAAAGGTAACACTTTTCTCTGCCCTCAGGGGTTTTGCTATTCTTGTTTTTGCTATTCCCAATATTAACATTTAGGCAACTGCATCAAGTCAACAAACAGCTCAAGACCAGTGATAGATACAGAAAAGTAACTATACAAGTACTCTACATAGCACTTTACAAATTCTATATCAAAAACAAAACCACATGCGGACAGTACCCTCACACAAACATACATGTACACATACATATACACACATCCCTGTTTCAAGGCTTGAAACTTTCTCTAACCAAAAATTTAATCCAGTAATTATGCAAACAAATCTCTTTATCTTTAGGAGGACAATTTTTTTTCAACTTCAGAGTTAGTTTTGTTACATTAAAAAGAAAAGAATCTAAAACACATACCTCTTCTACCATTTATCCTGTTGAATCTCACTTCTATAAAAATGAACTAAGTCTTAAATTTAGTGTTCATCCATCTTCATAAATGGAAAGCAAAGCAAAACAAAAACCCAACCCACCTTACTTCTCCTGGTAGATATATTAAATATTTGAGAGCCACATTGCTGGCTGGGCTATGTTTGTCATTTTAATGATTTTAATTTCTTAAAGAATGAAGACAGCCAACAAGGCTGAATTTTGGCTTTTAAAGTTTCCTTTTGATCCTAAAGACAAAGATCTATGATCTAAAGAGGAAATCAATAAAATAAGACTTTATAATTACAATGGGAAAAATGAAGTGAATTCAGACAGAGAGAAAAGAACACCAGGATTGGGAAACAGAAACAAGATGCAAATATAAATGGAGCAAGATTGTAAAGTCAAGAGCATGAATGGAGTTTATAAGGACTGCTAACAGATTTGATAACAGCTCTAACACCCTTCCCCATGCAAATAACTACCTGTGGGGAGCTGCTTTGGTCACCACTAATTTTACTTGTCCGTATTCTTACTTATTGAATATATCATTGAAAGTGATACAATTAGTATCTACCCACAAAGAAGAGGAAACTGATAGAAAGTTCTTACAGAGTAATTCCCAAGAAACTCCATGGCTAAAGGACTCAACAGTTACCCTAATGCCAATAAAGCCTACTCCACAGTAATGAAACAAGAACTTTTGGTAACCAAAATATTAAGGACAACAACTATCTGAACTGAGCACAGTGGCTTGTTCCAGTCAACTATGCCTTGGGAGAACAAAGCAATCTCAAATCCAAGGTTAGCTCAGCTACAATGGTACAGCTCATCTCAGAAACATCTTTAAAAAGAAAGAAAGAAAAAGAGAAAAAATAGTTGTGAAATGGTGCCATGTGCCTATAATCCTTGTAAAGGTAGAAATAAGAGGATCGGGAGTTCAACTCCAGTCTTGGTAGTGAATTGGGGCTCCGTGTACCAAACAAACAACAGCAACAACCACAAAACAGAAAAAAAAAAAAAAAAAAAAACCCAAGTGGAACAAGCAAGCACTTTAACAGCAGGCTGCATGTGGACAGGATGCCTTTCCTCCATCCCTTTCTATTCCGGACTAAGATGCCTATCAGTATTAAGATGCCTTTCCTAACCCCAAAGCAACCTTTTTATTTTCACTCATGAGTCTACAGACAAATGGCATAAAAGCAGCTGCATTTTGTTCCCCAAATCAATTTCCTCCTCAGACATCATATAGATGTTCCTGCACAGAGAAAGAACAGCCCTCCCTTCTAATTCAAAAATCCATACTGCCATTGCCCTCGCAAACTGCTAAACAAGCAGTATCGGCAAGTCACTTGCGTGCTGTAATATATTTACTGAAAATCCCAATGGTTTACCTCCCTGGTGCAGTTTCTTCTGTATCTGTGTGTGTCAATACACCACTGGACAACACACTTCTAAGTAGCTCTGACTCACTATTTGCTCAAAGCATAAGAGGGTGCTGGGTATAAACAAAAACTTGGTTCTTGAAGAGCCATCCTGCTGTCTGGAAACCTAGACTACCATGCTCCCAAAACAGAGAGTCTCAGATAAGTTGTGTTCCTTAGCACTTCATATTCCTTTCATCCTCTAGAACTGAAATCCCCAACTATATAAAAATTTCAAAATTAGCTTCATTTTGGAAAAGTATGACAGAACATACTTTTACTGACTATTAATAATAATCAATGTCTCCCTGGCAAACACTGTACACAGATCTCCAAGGTTCCTTAAAGATTCATTTAGGGGCCAAAAGCAAGGTGCCTGGAGGCCTGGTGAGGTACAGTCTGGCATTTCCTTCATGTAGGAGCTTGGAGGTGGGAGGTAAAGAAGGTGCCCATGTGCATGTGAAATGGGGGGACTAGGTTGATATTGGTATTTTCATCAGCCATTCTTCATCCTATTTTTTTAGATAAAGTCTTGCACTAAACCTAGAACTCACTGACTAGGCTAATGTAAAAAGGCTCACTCCCCTGGCTCTCCATCCCACACACTACTAATTGCCTCCAACTTGCCCCCTCCCCCCCCCACATACACACATAAAGGCTACAGAGGCACAGCACAGAACAGTGGTTACTGCTGAAGAGCCAAAGTCAGGTTTCTCATGCTTACACAGCAAGTACTTCACTGGGCCATCTTCACAAATGAGCCTCTCAAAGTATCAATCTATGCTTGGGGAAGTGTTAAAGAAAAGTGCCTTAACACTATGTAAGTCAGTAAATTGAACAGGCTGAACCACAAGGATAAGTTTAGTTGAAAAACGGAAGAATCCATTAAGAAAGAACTCCTAATATACACATGAAGACACCTTCCTCACATCAAATCCAACTAACATTGGCTGAAAAAGAAAGACCCTGTCATCTACCAAGCCCATACCCACTCTCCAGATCCACTCTTTTTTCAAATGGGTAATCCAAGCTCTTAGGAGATGAAGCAAGTGGGTCAGGAGTTCAAAGACATCCTTGGCAAAATAGTTAGCTTTAAGGCCAGCCTTGTCTAGGTAAGACCATTCCATCCCCCACATTCCAAGCCCCTTATGCACACCAAAACCAACAACAGGCAAGTAGCATAAAATGTTCCAATTTACCAACTTCAGACACCATACAGGTGAGTGAGTGTTAACGACTTTTCACTACGTGTTTCTCTCTCCTTTTCTCTACATGGTTATGAACTTGTCCTTTAACTGCTAAGCCATCTCTCCAGCCCTCTTTCCCTTTGTGAATATTTAGTTTTACATAATAAAATGTGTAAGAATGTAAAAACTTGGAAGTTAGAAAATGTAAAACAGTGGCTATAATCATAAAGATTGTGACTGACATTAATCACCAATTCTACTAGCAGCTTGCCCGTCCATAAGTGACAACGGTTCACTCAGTTCACTCTGAATTCCAGGTTCAACAACACAGCAAGCTATTTTGTTCTTTTTAAAGTCCAAATCTAATATATAAGCTAATGAATCTCCTCATTAAGAAACCCCAGTGGAAAACCAGGAATGATAGCATACACGTATAAATTATTCCAGCAATCAAGGTGGAGGCAAGCACATAGTGAGTTTGCCTCCAGCCTAGGCTACATGAGACACTGTCTAAAGAACAAAGGGTAGAGGGTGGGGATGGAGACAAACTCAGCAGCTAAAGTTCTTGAAAGGACCCAAGTTCATCAACAATACACACATAAAATAAAAATACATATATGAATTAAAAATAAGACAAAATTTTAAAAACAGCTCCCTGTACTAGTTCAGTGCTCCTGAAGCCTGGAAGCCTTAGGGATTTTTGAACGATAAATTACTTTTGAGAAGAAATGGAGTCAGCCATAACATGTCTTTACTAAAGAAGCAGAGGCAGATGATCTGTGTTTGAAGCCAGCCTGGTCTGCATAGCAAGTTCCAAACCAAACTGAGCTACATAATAAGACCTTGCCTCAAACAAGTTTAAAAAAAAATAAACATAAACATTATAAGTGTTAAACTGAACAAATTTTATTTTAAATTTTAGCATGAGGACCATTGTTGCTACTCTTGATTCAGGATTTTAACCTGGGTTCCATGGACTTATTGATGGATCTGAATTGTTGAGTAGGGCTACTTCTTGTACCTGTATATTAAAATGGGCAGTTAGTTGGTTTTCTTTTGTTGTTTCTGGCAAAGGACTTCTCACCAAATCTCAGAGAATGGGAATGCAAAATGGTTGCAACCACCACGAAACATGGGAATATACGAACCACATCAAGTTTGCAATGCATAACTCAACTCCTAAGAATGTGGATAAATGAGCTACCTACCAGCATACTGTAGACAGCTGGAATAATAAACAAGGCATAAGACGAAATACAGATTTGAAATGTGTGGTGTGACAACCTACTGTGGGCTAACTCTCAGAAAACCCTGAGGTAGAAAGAACTTGAAGGAAGCTGGGGGAGCCATGTGAAGTTTGAGGAAAAGTCCAAAACTATTAGCATAAAGAGACCCGTTTGTCTGGATTCAGAGAGCTGCAGGACAGAAAATAAAGGCAGTACAGAAAGGAACACTAATGGGGAAAATACTCAGAGGCAGACATAGAAGGAAATGACTGACAGGCAGAATGGCAATTAAAACTTAAAGGAGATCACCCTCCCTAAGCCCCAAGCTCCTGAAGCATTCACTCTGTGAAAGGTCCTACATTCCCAAGTATACTAACAGGCCTGAAAAGCAGTTCTCTGACAGAGCTAGGGTGTGTTTAACCAGCGATACACTCGGAAAGCCAACAAGACATACTGATACATTATTAGCAGTACAGTTTCATCCCTACATGTAAAATGTCCAATTCACTCAAAATGTATACAATCTATAGACTGCAAGTAGATAGAAAATGACTCCAGTGATTTGTGCTTAAACTTCCTAGTGTGCAGGACAAACAAGGCATCACAACATAAATACCCTGGTTGAATCAGTATGCTGCTAAAGCAAATCTGGACAACTATTACATGTTCTCCAGCGGGTTAACAAAATAGCATGACTGTGTCCCACAGTAGCATGAGCTGATCTTACCTCCTCTAAAGGATGATCAAAACATAGCAGCATCTGTTAAGAGTTATACTGCTCCTTGTTGGGGCTGTTTCCACAGTTTTTAAGCAGATTTCATTGATTAAAAAAAAAAAACAATCAGAATTTTTTTCTCTTTCTCTAATATTTTCCTCTATCAAAAATGATCAGTATCCCATATTTGTCAAAAATGGCAAAGTATTACTGACCCTAAACTTAGAAAACCATTATGAATGTTTGAATGGGAAGGAAGTCAATGTAATGTTCTCATAATGATCCTGTAGTTACTCCAAAGTAGGTCAAAAGAATAAAACAACAATTCATATTTAAATGTTAAAAACTAAAATAATGGTGCCAAATCACACATTTTTAGATAAACTGTAGTAATATTTTTAAAAGACATCGTAAATTGGTAATAAGCTGAGAAATTATGAAATTATAACTCTTTATAGTTTTATATGGTACTACATACAAAGCACAATGAAAAGTTTTGTAAACAATATATAAATATACTATCAAACCATGCCCCAGAAAAAAAAGTCTTTCTCCTGCTTATGTACCCAGCTACCCTCTGCCTCCCAAAATACATACCCCTGCACTCTTTAAAATACAAAGTTGGGCTGGGTATACAAAGTACTTGGCTATGGATGTGTGAGGCCTTGGGTTCCATCCCAAGTACTACAAAGTTTCAAAGCATAGGTGTGAGAGGGACGGACATTGTTGTTTTCCACATTAAGTACTGCACTATACACTAGTAGAGAATTCTTTAACACTATTTTAAGGGCTAGTCTGAAGGTATAAACAGTTGAAGGCCAGCTGGGCTATAGCAGGAGTACCCTCTCAAACATTATCAGTAAACAGTGGAGATGGATGGGTTGACTGGATCAAAGTCTCCTGGACTGTTTCCTCTGTTTCTTCTTATTTAATCCACTTCCAGAAACCACAGTAGGAAAAGAACAAAGACTCAGCTGTACAGAAATGTACAATGGTTCATAAATCGTAACTAAATCTATCTTTCAATACCACTCGAGGTGATTTATTTACTGAAGAAAGGTTTTTCTGTTCGTGGTTCTTAATAAACACCATTTGGTAGCACACCTTAAGTGCTCTGGTAAAGAGCTCCCCTCAGTCTGTACACAGAGTACTGGATCTGTAAACATGTGCTGCTGTGGCTCATGAGCTGGGGAACAGAATTTAATTCATTCTCACTTTCAGTTCATAAAGACATAAGCTAAGGGCCTGGGAACTTGTTCATGAGATGTCCAGTCCCTAATTATGTAACCTTTAAGTATCCAAAGCAAACAGATCTCAGGGTCTGTCCCAGGGAATATATCAAGTGGGAGAGGTGACTATGGCACGGAGAATTTCCCAGGTCCAATTCTTTGTCTGAGGCCAGCTTAGATACACAGAGATTCTGTCTAAGAAATAGCAGCAGTACACACTACTCTTGCACAAGATCAATCCTAGTTCCCAGGACCCACACAAGGATGGATCACAATCGCCTGCAATTTCAGCTCGAGGGATAAAACTCCTTTTTCTGACCTCCTCATGAACCTGCAATACTATGTACATACCTGCTGTACTGTAGAAATCCCCAACATACACATAACTGAATATAATTTTTTTTAAAGCTAGCAATTATGGTAACTTGTTTGCTGATGCCTCCTTAATTTTCTAGCCAGATTCTGAACGTCTCTTGCCCAAGTACAGGCCATGGACAGAAACTAGACAAGGGCTGGCTGTTAGGTAGTAAGAAATCAAGCCTGTTTGCTTTAAAAAAAAAAAAAAAAAAAAAAAAAAAATCCTGCAAGCTAATCTTGTACTCCAGACTCCAGGCTTTAAATACACCAGCTTTATCTCATTGAACTTATGCTTGTAAAGAACAAGCCTGGCTCATGAAAACCAAGTTAAGGGACACTCCAATCTTGATGACAGCTACCCTCTTTGTACTGCAAGGTGATTAAAACCTGGTAGAGCTTAAATCTAAGTGCTGTCCTCTGGCTAGTCATTCCTGGGCCTGTTATTGGGGGGAGGGTGGTCTCTCAGGGTTATAGGGTTTTAGTAGCTCAATAGTAGATCAGATATCTGACATGTGTTCCATCCTTAAAAAACTTGGAGCCAATTAAGAAGCAAATGCACATGGCGAGCACACACATGAAAGCATATGCAACATACACATATACATGCAGGCAAAATAAGTAAAATGTGATATTTTAAAATTCTCAAAACAAGAAACTGAAAATAACTAACACACACAGCTTAAAAAAGTAGAACCTGGGGGCACTGAGAAGCAGAGGATCAGGAAGAATCAAAGCCATTCCTCGGCAACAGGAAATGCCTCACCTAAGGAATGAATCCCTACCAGTTCCACCTACATCATTCACAAGCATGCACACACCAAAGAATAATCTGTTTTCTAGGAAAAGTTAGAAGCATTAGAAGCACATATCTAAATTGTAAATGGTATCTTCACTCCAAAATTCCTTCAATGTAAGATACTGTGTTTGTACTGAAACACAATGTGACTTCACCCAAAGTCAGACCTGAAAAAATGATCCTCTTTCCTTCCAGTGTCAGGCTTTAGTCCCAGAGCTCATCCTGCCCACTCTAACAGAAGCAGTTATAGACTGTGACTGCTTGGCTGCCAGTCTCCAACAAGATTCCTGCCAAGTTTATTTTGCTCTTGAATACAATTTAGGATGACAACAGTACTGCTCAATGGGATACAGCTTTCTACCTTCCAGTGGCTAGATCCCCACAAATAGCAAATAACTGAAAACCACCACTAGTGAAGTTCCTAATTTAAAGAACATTCATCTAGCCACCTGCTTTTAATTATAAATTTTAATGTTGACCAACACAGAGCTAGTGACCTGAAAAGAAACACAACAAGAGATAAAGGTCAGGACACAGGTCCAAAAGTGATTCTGCAACTGGCTTCATATTCCCAAGGCAGCCTGAAGGAGACAGTAAGCATCTCTGGTAACTCTTGAATCAAGCAATCCCAGCTAAAGTTTCCATGATGCTGAGCACTGATCTCCAGGTGACTGTCAAGGTAGAACAAGGTACCTACCACCCAGCTACTTCTCAATGTCAGATAGGAGGCAGACCACCACTGAAAACGATAGTCAAAAATGAGGAACACCACTTATAGCCACATCCATCTTTTCTTTGAGAGGTGATCTCAACCCTGGCTGATCTCAAATTCAAAATCCTCCTGCTTTATTGCCAAGCTGGTATAAGTATCTACCACCATACTAGGCTTACATCCTTGGTCTATCATCATGCAGGAAAGATATAGAGGTGATACAATACATCTTGTTTCCGAAACTATTAAGGGACAGAGGACACAACAAAAAATTATAGTTCATACACTGGAGATCAGCTCTTGAACCCAGACTCACACCAGCTTGTTATTTTCAATGTAATTTTTAACACTTCAGTGTTCTCAGAATTGCCTGTTTTCTCACAAATAGATCCCACCTCTCTGCTGATCAGAAATAAAATTTACCACCCACAAGGGAAAGAGAAAGACATTGGCAATCTATTAAAATCACTAAGGAAAAGAAAATGCCTCAATAAGCTGCCTATTCTGTAACCAGCCACAGAAAGGAGGAGAAACAGTCATGGGAAGATTATATCAGGAAGTGTTGACACAACATAAACATGGACTGTGGGTACCACACCAAGTAAGGAAACCACAATTATACCACTCTTGATTTGGATGTACTTCCACTTTAAAACTCCCAGACAGAAAAGTCAGTGGTGAGATTTTGACGAAGCTGTTGAAAGCTAGGAAGGGAAAGCAGGAGCTGTACTAGAGACAAATCTTAACAGCATTCAAGTGCTCGCCTTGCAAAAGTTCCCCATTGCTACCCTTTTTTCAGTGCTAACCCTTTCTTCAGTAACAAAGATGTTGTCAGAAATGACAATTTTTTGTGTCCCCTGATGATGCCTTGCTAGCATTTGGTTATAAGCCATAAAGCAGGAATAATTTCAGCCTGTCAGGAGTCTTGCTAATGCCCAGTTTCCCCCTAGAGAGAATTCCTGTCAAATCTAATGAGAGCTCCAAAGGCCCTCTCTACAATATAATGAGCACTTAGACCATGCTGGTGATCAGGCGGCAAAAAGCATCAATTTGAGCCTGGCTACACCCTGGGGGCCAGGCGTCACTAGTTTTAATAAGAATTATGATCACCAACAGCACCAAATGCCTCCTCAAAACTTACTATTAACATGTGACATTCAGAAGGATGTTTTTCAAATGTAAGATCACTTTAAACTAGATTACAGCATGACTTTGCACACCATTCTTGTGAATGGTCTTTCAGCATTTACAATAAAAACTAAATTTCAGGGGCCTTAATAGTCTCACTATGAAGAGTATGATGTCTCTTAGCTCCCACTTGTTTCAAATTACTGGCCAAATTACACACAGTGTATTATTAATGCATACTGCCACACAAAGAGACAGTATATACCCACATCTGCCCAACAGAGAACAGTACAGAATCCATGAGAAAACTTTATCCACCCCAGGGTTTAATCCATCCTCCTGGCTCCTTACTCTTTTTCTCTGCATAGTAAATAAAAAGCCACCAGAACCCAGAACTACACACCTTTCTGCTTCCTCAGTTAGTCCAACACCATTATATCCCAGGACCAAAAGGTGCTTGCTGTTCCCTGTATAGGAGTCTGTGGGTCATTAAATCCTTCCAGTTTATGTGCTTAAGAAAATGCTAAGTGCCCAGAATACTTAACAGAAAAGAGAAAGAGCCCTACAGAGTAACTTAAAAGATGCAAATTACAACACTTACATCATGTTTATTTACATACTTAATTTAAATGCCTATAAACCTTATATTCTAGCTCACTATCATTGACTTAAAACTTCAACATAGCACTAGCCATAGAAACACAGAAAAACAACCCCAAATAGAGAATTTGCAAATCAGTAAAACAAACATTTTGCAAAAGAATCATTACATTACTAAGGAAAGGCTCTGAACTTTGTGTTCTGAAAACATGTATCTGAGAACAGATCTAATGTACAAGATTATGAAACTACAATGAATTAAAAATCAAAGAGTACAGAGTTACAAAACCAGAATTCAACTCTGAAATAAACTTGCTTAATGAAAATCTTTGAATATAAGGAAGATCTGAAGGCTGAACTAATCAATTTCTCCACCATGCCCCAGCCGGTCAGCCATGCTCTTTAATTTAATGAAACAAGGGTCTGAGATGAAATAGCATATATACATCAAGTAAGAAATGTATTGTTGCACTTTGAAACGTGTCCAACTGTGCAACTTCATCTGATGATAATTTTTTAAGAGTCAATCGATTTCTAAAAGACTTATTGTACTGGCATTTTGATAAAGTGAATGTCAGCATATCTCCAGAACACTTGCACCCTGCCATTAATGCTTTCTTTGGCAGACAATGACTACTCAATTGAGGGTCCTCTGGGCTGAGCAATCATTTAGCTTTCCTTCTCTTATGAGGTCCTTAGTGTCTTGTTCCAGCTCAATACTCTTTTTATACACCATTATAGTAGCCATAAGTGTGAATTTTATGGGAACTTGCAAACGCAAGTCATTGCTAAAGCTTTCCAGTCACTAATCTTTTCATGCTTTTAAAACCACTAAGGCTGAAGCACCTTCCAACACGTTCATTGGCCATAAAAGGACAGTTTTTTTCACCTCCAAATCTCCATCAACGGAGAAATTTTTCAAAAACATGTTTGCTAATAAGCCACTAATCCTGAATGTCACTTTATGGAACCCCAAAGCATAAGAGCACTCTAAAGTCGTATGCTTTATTAAATCCAATTAAAGAAACTCCCAAGTACCCCTCACTTTCCACAATTTATACACATATGAAAACATTAACTGTTCTAAACTCCAGGAACCATAAGATATCTGAGATCTTTAGAGGAGGAATCCATCCATGTGGAAAAGTAAACTGAGCTCAGTTCCTGTCTACCCGTAAGCATTTCCAAAGCATCTCGCCTCCCTAGTCTTGTAACCATGAAGAAACAATCCTTACTGCAGAGTGCTAACACCAACTCAAAGTGGGGCAGAAAAATAGCTCACAAACACCCACCCCTTAACATGCAGTGACCAAGGACAAAGCTGGTATGGTAAAATCCTGTAAACTGATTTCGCAGCCTAAGATTTAGGCTAAGCTTACCTGTTTATGCATTTCAATGTTTAATCCATATGACATTTCATAATACTGTAAAGAGAAGAACCAAGCATGCCATTAACTCACATTTGTAGCAAGGACACACACTATCATATAAAGAGAAGAGGTCCTCCTGGCTTTGATACCTACCATCACGTAGTGCCTCTGCATTTCTGTCTTTTCACTTGCCAATTTCTCACACTCCAATTTAAGACTATGAAAACAAAACAGGCAGCTTAAGGTAAACATTATGTCACTTGTTTTAACATCTGCCTCACATATTTGCACTTCAAGCAAAAACAATTTGGAAAAAGTTGGAAGCTGAGAAAACATCCTAAAAGCTGTCTTTGTACTCAATGCTGGAAAAGAAGGTGAACAATGGGGACTACCCACCAACTCCTGTTCTTTTTGTTCGAGGGGCACATGTCATGTAGAGAGGCCAAGAACGGAAAACCTATCAAAACAGATTCCTCAGCTGTCCTCCACTTCTCTTCTCTTAAAGGCACCAAAGTCTGTCTGTCTCACAACTCCCACTGTCCAGCACAAGGCAGTCTTCAGGGTTTGAAAACTTTACTGGTAAAGTCACTCCTTATAGTGACTAGTGCCTTTCAAAATCTTTTGAATCCCTGCCAAGCTATGACAAGCAGCTACAGCAATGAAGTGGGTTGAAGTTCTTCTGTCCCCGTTCAGTAAACACTGTGTGCAAGTATGCCTCAAGTTCGGGAGATACAATATAAAAGCAGATAAAAGGTCAAAAATCAGAAAGCACCCCCCCCCCCCAAACTTAAGAAAATTGACATCCAAGCCACCGAGCTTTTCCTTGGTCCTTTTTCTCAAGCATGACAAAAGTTAAAAAAAAAAAAAAAAAAAAAAAAAAAAATCTCCTTTGAAGTTATTCCTTGGCTCCAATGAGACAAAACCTCACAGCAGAAAAATAAGTAGCTTTTCTGGAATATTCACTATAGATAGAGGCTTTAGCTAGAATTTCCACTATCCGTTCTACAGAAGAAGGTTATCTATCGTTACATAAAGACCCCAGGACAGAGGTGAATGTGCCTCTAGTCTCCTGGTCTATTCAAACACCCCCGAGTGTGGGCCACAACATTATCTACATCCGACACCTAATCACCCTTGATGGGCACAGCTAAACGCATCTAGCCTTCCCTAATGGACTTTGTTTCAGACAACTCAATTTTCTAGGAAGGCAAACAGCGATTGCAACATGGCTTTGCTTTCCTGAACGCACACTCCAGGGCTGAGCCATTGATTGAACCCATGTTTCAGTTCAGCCTGTTGCAAAATAAATAAACGAAGCACAAATATTGACGGTTCTCATGCAACTCCAAAATACACGAAAAGGGACTCCCTGGAAGAGCCACAAATGCGCAAAGGGGAAACAATGGGAGGAGGAGGAGACAACAGAAGGGACGGCCCAGGAAAAGAGACGAAAGGTGGGGGTGGGGGGTAACATGAATGACAGGGCTTAACTGTGACTCCACACGCCACCGCCTGGACACAAGCCCTAAGTACAGCAGTCCAAGCAGCCTGGCCGTGTGTGAGAAGGGAGCCCCCCCCCCCCCCCAGATGACCACCACCCCGAGCAGGACGACACGCACCTGTGATACTGCGCCTGCAGGAACTGGAATTCCTCTTTAATCCGGTCCAGAGACTCCGGGATAGTGAACTTAAAGGGCTGGCCTGCAGCCTGGTGCGGCGTCTGCAGGTGACCAGCAAGGGGGACCAAGGGAGGAGATATGAGAATGAGGGCATAAAGCAGAAAAGTAAGAGGGAGAAGCGGATGGGACATAAACAAAAATAAATAAATAAATAAAGTTAGAAGTGGTGGAAAACAGAGGCCCAAACTCGAGCCCTCGGTTCACTTTGGAGAGGGAGAAAGCGGATCCTCCTGGGGCCCTAATTTCTCTGGAGGCTCAGAAATAAGTCTGCCTCCAGTGTGGACAGTGCTTGCCCGGTGCTCAGGGGTCACCCGGCACGGAGGAGGCTGAGAAGGCCCAAATCAGTCCAGGCCGCCCCTCCCCAACCGGTGCGAGAAAGACCCGGGACCTGGAGATGAAATGCCAACTCCCTCTCGGCCCCCAGTCCCGGAGTGACCGGGCCGCACTGACTATATGTAAACAGGCGAGACGAGGGCAAAGCAGGGATCACTCTGGCCTCGGGATAAGCGGGCCGTGACTGCGCGACGCCCGTCCGCCCGTCTAGACATCCAACAGGAGGGGGCCTGGCAAGGGGAAATGGGGCTGCTTGGGCTCCCGCGCGGGGCAAGGTCCCACCCGCGCCGGCGACTCACTGGGTGCCGGCTCTGCGGGAACATCGCTCTGGCGGCAGCCGCGGCTCTGTTCCGGGATAGCTCTATCCTCCGCGCCACTTCCAACTTGAATTCCGCCGAGGAACGCGAAGCAACGCAGCAGGCCGGCGCACGGGGCACTCGGGATGCAAGGCCAGGGCGCGACGGGTGGGGCCCCCGCCCTCAGGGCCACATTGCGGGCGGCTCGGCCCCGCGCTTGCGAGTCTGCGCAGCGGGGGCGCCCGGACCTACGGGGGCCCTCCACCCGGTCCCCCCGGCGCGCTCCCTTGGGCGGCTCACAAATGCAGGAGGGCTGTGTGTCTCCTCCCTGCGTCGGCGGCCGTGCAGGTGGCGCCTTGGCTAAAAACCACGTAGACAGCCAACGGCGAGCGGCGCGTCTCGGGTCGGGAGGTCACCCGCTCCCACGACGGTGTGCTCCAGGTCACCGGCGGCTCGTCCACCGGCGTTGCAGAGTCTCCGGCGCAGCGTGGAGCTGCGGAGCCGAAGCGGGGTCCTGGCAGAGTCACGGCAGGATGCGCCCTCCCTCCAGTCCGGGGCTAGTGCTCCCGGTGCAGCTCTTTGGCCGCCCGCCGCGCCTCTACCCCGGGCATCAGGCAGCCGGGCGCTCTCGGCGGCTCCAGCGCTCCCTGCGCTTGCCTACCACTCCTCGGCTCTTAGCAAAGGGCAGACCAGCTCCAGCCGCTGCAAAGTTCTCTCACGACCCGGAGGCAAACGTCCACGCGACGGAGGGCGCGCTGCCGCTCGGCCTCCCTCCGCGGCGGGCCACGTCGAAAGGCGAGTCCCGGCTCTTGCCCCGGGACGCGGGGTCCCCGCCGCTGCTCCTGCCGCCGCCCGCGCCTCTTGCGCCGCTTACATTAACACGCGGTTTCACACTCGCTAGCAAACCAGCACCCCGCCCGAGCCGTGCGGCGGGGGCTGCAAGCACCCAGGCGGCCACGGACGTGGGCGGAGCCGCAGCCGCTCAGCCAACCGCGTGCGCCGCACCAACGTGGGGCACTGACGCAGGCCGGCCACAGCCTGTGCTGTCCTTCGTTCCGCCCACCTCACGCGGCCTCTGTGCCTTGTCTCCCCGCCCACCCGCCTGGGCCCCTCCTCCGCCAGCGCGTCCTGTGCGCTCTGAGTGCGGCGGTGCCCGAGGAGCTGCGGGACGCCCACGCCAGCCAATGGGGAGCGGCTTAGACGCCGAGATTGGCAAACCGCTTCGGAAGGTCGGTGGGAAGGAGAGCGGCGGGTTGGGCTGTCAATCAAAGTAACGTGGGCTGAGTTAGGGAGCGCGCGAGTGCGCGCGAGCCCGTGCGACCTGCGCGCGGCAGGCAAGAAAAAGCAGGGGGTTGAAGTTTGCAGAAGCCTGCGGCTTGCTCGGCTTTTCCTTGAAGGAAATCTCAGTGAAAGTACCAGAGACTAACCGCGGGGTTTCTTGTTATGGGGGCTGTGGGGTGCGTCTTGGTAACAAGAACAGAATGCGGTTTTCCCGTATTGGTTCCCTTTGTGCTACCCTGAAGGTGAGATTCCATTCACAACTTTATCGGAGGCTTATTTTTCCGGGAGCTGCCGTTCCACGGACGCACAAGAAGTGAACTGTGTCTTTGATGGGAAGTGCGTGAGTATCGCATCAGCTGGCATGCGCACACCTTCGTGGGAAGACTGGATCGCTGCATGGACTTAGGATTGTGCACCACTTTTTGAAAGGTCGACCTGTCTCCATTCAGCAGGAAAGATCCCTAAGGTGCCGGCAGTATTTGATACACGTGTCTCACGCACGGAGAAGATGCGCCCCGCGAGAAATATGAGTTCTGGTTTTGGAATGCTTTCACTGTTTGGATAGGAGGGAAATGGCCAAGCGTTTTTGGAGATTGCCTGGAAAGCACTAGTCAGTTTCAAATATCTGGAAATGAGAGGCAATGGGATAAATCAGCGTTGAGATCTGAAACCTGCCCTTCCCCCTCCCAAGTTGCTTTGGTTGAACTCCTGGCAGAGGCGTGCGAACCACTGAGAATTGGTAAATGAAGCAGCTTGAGGGTCTTGTTTAATGAGGATTGACTTAAGAGGAACTTCAAAGTTTTAAATAAAGGAGACATGCTACGGAGCTAATGCTGAGTCTCCGGTTTTGATTGTTTTTGTTTTTTTCTGTTTCTCTAGCAGAAAACCTGTAGTATCATCACACGAGTGCCTTCTTTAAAGAGCAAGTCGTGGAGCTATTTTTTTTTTCTTTTATTTGAGCCACGAGTGAATGATGCTGTATGTGGTGGTAACTTCTGTGGTAAGAAAGGCACTGCTTGGGCAAGCATTTGTCTTTTGTTGAAACTTAGTTAACAGGTTTGGGGCTTCAATACATCCATCCCCATTATTTTATTTTATAAAGACTTACTGAAAGGAGCTTACTGAAATAGATATGAATTTGCTCTTAAGATATTTTTTTCTTTGAAATACTGAAAAACATGGGTACTATATTATGGTGTTTGAAATTATCTTTTAAAACATGAATACTACTGATGTGTCTGTAAGTGCATCAATTATAAATGAAAAACAGAAGAAAAACATCAGCCAATCTGTACACCTTGGTGAGCGCTTAAACTGATTGAGTGTAATTTGAGGTTGTTCTTTCATAGAATTGGGAAGAGCTTTATGTTACTAGTTTTTATAGGATGAAAAATGAAAAAGAAGAAAACCAGAGCTCTTTTCTTGGTTAGATTTGGTGCTGTTTGGGATGACCAAAGGAACACTCAGCGTGTTCTGAACTCCTGTGATCCTGATGTTCTCGGGAAATCATCCTCTCTCTAGTGATTTGATCACTTTTCCCGGTCAACTGCCAGTCCATTTGATCACCTCCCAGGCTGGGCTGGAAACACTTGGGATGCCACAAGTCTATGCTTGTGCCTACCTTGAAGTTTTCTCCCCGGAGACCCATCCAAACGTTTTACCTATCAAACCTATCAGGTGTACCTTCACTTACGGGAACACACTGATAATTAAGTTTAAAAATACTAGGTTTAGGGTCAGAAGAGAAGTGTTGCTACTTGCCCACTCCCCAAATCAGTTCTAACTTGCTGTCTTTACTCTCCACTGTTTACAGAACTCACTGGAGTTGCCAATGTGTTGTGAGTGAAAACTAGAATTACTTTCTTAACTAATACTTTCTTAGGAACAGCCTTTGAAGACCATACTGACCTGAAACTTGAATGTGTAGCTGTCCTCTTCCCACTGCCTCCCTTCAAATTTTTTTTAAATGCAGTATAGGGGGGAGGTGCAGGGTGCATAATAATTTTAAAATTGGAAGCCCTCTGATTGCACATATAAAGATGTCTAGATTTTGAAGGCATCTTTCCATTCAGGTTATCTTCC
This sequence comes from Mastomys natalensis, assembly GCA_021653895.1. Taxonomy (NCBI): domain Eukaryota; kingdom Metazoa; phylum Chordata; class Mammalia; order Rodentia; family Muridae; genus Mastomys; species Mastomys natalensis. The sequence continues at coordinate 287,604 of JAJTUV010001211.1, read as the reverse complement.
TTGAGAATAGAAAAGGGCTGTGTCCTTTTTCATTTTCAAGATCATATTTGTTCTGATTGGCATGCTGTAATAATTATACTGCAAATCTCATCAAATTGTTACAGATGATGGTGTTTAGGACAATCAAGTTGCTTTAATCATATGCTTGAAATGAGTAATATCTGTGCAGTTACCTCCTCCTTGCTCATAAATCTATAATTTTGATATTTCACAGTTTTGTACTTTTTGTTGTTTTTTGAGACACCAGTCTCATTCTGTATTGCAGCTAACTTAAAACTCACAGTGTTGACCACACTGGCCTGAAACTTGAATGTGTAGCTGTCCTCTTCCCACTGCCTCCCAAGTGCTGGGATTCGGTGCAAATATGTACCATCATGACTAGCTTTGGTCTTTTGTTTTGAAATCTGTCAATAATATTAAATATCTCACCTCCATAGGAAATTGTCTTGGAAAAAATAATACCCATTTTATCCTCTGTTGGGGAGCTTGTTACTGTGTTCATTTTATCTTGATAAAAATAGATATATTTTCATCCATTTCTTTGCTAATTACAGTTTTCAGCACGGTATAAATAATCATTTCAAATAAATGATCACGGCTGTTTTGTGTTCTTTTGTTTCTGAGACAGGGTTTTATGCAGTCCAAGCTGGCTTCAAACTGATTCTCCTGCTTCTGGGATTGAGAGTGCCACCACACAGGGTTTGTGCAGGCAAGGAAAGTATTCCACAGCTTAGTTACCTCCCCAGCCTTTGTTTTGTAATGTATTTATTCAAGACAGGGTCTTGCTTATAAACTTAGCTAGCCTGGAGCTGACTTTGTTAAACCCAGCTGGCCTTAAATATCTAACAGTCCTCCTGCCTCTGCCTCCAAACTAATGGATTAGAAGCAGGACTCAACATGATTGGGCTGGGTTGATTTGGGTTTAGTTTGCTTTGCTTTGCTTTGCTTTGAAGTGTTTTCTTAAACCTAGGAGTAGAGTCCACAAGAAATTTTTCTCAGTTGTGCTTGTAACATTTTGTTCAAACCCCATTCCCAAAGAGAGGAGGTTGAGAGGAGTAGGCAGAGAAAAGGAAAAAAAAAAAAATCAGTAGCAGATCCATGCAGCAGTAAAACCACAAATAAAAACACATCCAAAGAATCTCTTGTGGTTTCACACAATATGGTAAAATTAGAGATTGCAGGAAACCAACCAAGTTAAACTGGGAGCATTTGAAGAAAAACCAGCAGACGTTATGAAAATTACACATTGACTGACCAGTATGCTTTTTATCAACAATTTCTTTGTTAAGATGCAGATCAAAGGGACCTGCATATGTTTTCATTTTGTTCTAACTAGAAAATTACATCCAGATGTTTCATAGTCATTTGGTTGGTTTTCAGCATTGATTAGATACGTTGGTTCTGTTTGCTTACAAGTGTGGCCGGATCATTAGCTAATGCAAAGAAATGTTTGCTGTAAGTTGCTAATTAGGGCTTTTGGAAACTCTCCATGCTCAAGAACAATTTGTACAGTGGCCAGAAGAACTTGAGGGACTTGGAGAAGTTGTTTTTCCTCATCTGGCAGGGTGGGCAAAGGCAGACAGCCCCATTCCCTAATCTCCCTGCCTAGGGGATTATGATGGATCCCCTAGGACAGAAGAACAAATAAATTAGGAAGAGACCACACAGGCACTCCTAAATACACAGATGAATGCGCTGTTTCTGAAACTACCACCAAGTTGCAAGGAGGAGGGAAATGGCAACAACATTTTAAAACGCTAAACATTAACATGTGGAAGATGCTTGGTGCTAATGTTATCAAATACACAGCATTTCTAAGTATGCTTTAGAGACAGATGGGAAAGCCCTTTATGATAAATGAGTGTACTTGAATTCATTACTGTAGTACTTATAATTAAAAAGGTCTCTTTTGCAATTTCAATACTTTCACAGGATAGGAAACCAAACTTGGGAAAACAGGCTTGTGAAAAGAGAGCAGAGGAATTCTGGAAACCGGGATGAGGGTCAGAGGAAATGCAACGATTCGTTTTGCAGTCCAGCCATTTGTTTACCTCAGTAAAGTCCCCAAATTTATAAGAGATTAGCTATTCACTCAGTATTCAAATAAACTGTTTGAGAACTGGAGGTGCTACACTATGAAGCTGGAAGCCAGTCAATCCAGCCATTAGAGTCTTATATCTGTGGCCCTAGAACATCACAGTCAGCCAGGGAAAAACTTGTTTATTTAAGTCTGTATTCCAAGAGAAGTAACCCAAAACGACATGTGTTTATAAGCAGTCATTACAGGGCTGAGATAGAAATACCATTGTACTACATGTTCTTTTGAGTACTGCTTCCTTCTAATCCTGTTTACTACTAATTCACTGGGATGGCCCATTACGTAAAGTTCTTATGGTCTGATTCATTTCTGCAAGGGGGACACATAGCTCAGTTGGTAAGATACTTGGATAGTTTGCAAGAGGCCCTGTGTTAAATGCCCAGTACTACACCAACCCAGCATGATAACATATGCCAATAGTCCTAGCACTTGGGAGACAAGAGGATCAGAAAGTTCAAGGTCATCCTCTAGTCCAAGCTAGCCTAAGTCTCCAGTCTGGGGTTGCAAAAAAAGGTGAAAGATTTTCACACCAATAAAACAAATTCAAGGTTGGATTCATTGAAGGAGTTCAAGAAGAGGTCCCTGTTAGAGTTTTTCCATGTACACCCAGCAAGGTGCTTTGGAAAAAGCAGAGCTAGTATTTGGGAACCTGATCAAATGTTGCCTGGAATTCCTGTCAAAGTAAAGTTGATCAAAGTTCAGTCTTGCCTTGGTCCACTGTAGCTGAAGGACTTTTGGTCGTAAAAGGACAGAAGCAATTTAAGGACGCACTTTGATGCTGCTTCCTAAAAATTTGCATAATAGGGAATGTGACCCCTTAAATGACTAGAAACCAAGGAATTACCAGGAAATCAACAGACAGACTGAGAGAGATGAGTTCCAGATCTTGGATGCTTTTGTTCTGACAATATTATTTGAATAAATTTTCTTTCTAAAATTAACCAAGTCTTTGAAGAGTTTAAGGCTTAGCTCAACTAATAGCAGGTCTCTGATGTTTCTTTTGTTGTTTGGTTTGGTTTTTTGTTTTTGTTTTTGTTTTGTTTTGTTTTGTTTTTTGAAACAGGGTTTCTCTGTGTGGCCTTGGCTGTCCTGGAACTTATACTGGGCTGATGTCAAACTCACAAGCATCGCCTACCTCTGCCTCCAGAGTGCTGGGATTAAAGATATGCACCACCACTGCCTTTAATAACACTCAAACTCTGGTGTCCTTAAGATAGACGACTCCTGTGGACCAGAACTCACAAACAGTCCAAGGCATGGTCAAGGTGTCACCATGTTTCCAAAATGTAAAGTCTAGGTCTAGAAGTCAAATGCCATAAGCTGAATGTTGGGACATTCCCCAAAACAACTATCCTTGGGCTCTTTTCAAAATGAACTGATCCAACTAGGCATTGTGGGCCACACCTATTATCATGCCAGCTATTAAGAAGTAGAGACAGGACGATCAAGGCATTCAAGGCCAGCCTAGGCTACTTGCTGAGTCGAAGGCCAGCCAGGGTTACAAGACTTAAATAAATAAAAATCTGCTATGGGATGTATACTGAGTGCTCTTGCCTAAATTTGCTTCCCAATATAAAAATTTAAAAGTCAGTGTTAAGAGAAAGATGGAAAAAAAGTAAGAGGAGAATTGTTTCCTAAGAACAGGCATCTCAGGAAAATGAGCAGGCAGGATGGTTCATTGGTTATTGCACTTGGTGAGCAAGCTTGGCAGTCGGAGTTTAATTACTAGAACCCACATAAAAATGGAAGGTGAAAACTGACTCGAGAAAATTGTTCTCTGACTTCCATGTGCCCCCCCACACACACTTCATATGCATACACACAATAATAAATACAGAAATAAGGGGTTTTATTTTTAATTTAATATTTATTTAATTTTATATTAGGTATATGTGTGACTGTTTGGTCTGCATGTATGTACTTGTAGTACATGTGTTGTGGGTGCCCCCGTAAGTCAGAAGAGGTGGTAGGATAACCTGGAAATGGAGTTACAAATGTGCTTATGAGCCACCTTGTGGGATGTAGGACAGATCTTAGCTTCTCTGAAAGAACAATAAGTGGTCTTAACCTTTGAGCTGTAACTTCAGCTCCCAAATAAATTTATTGTTAAAATCAATTAAGAGTAAAAGAAAGAAAAAAAAAGGAAAAGAAATGCAGTCTTGTTATGTAGAATCTTGCCCAGCATGTTCAAGGTCCTTGGTTCAATTTCTAGCACCTAAAGGTAAAACAAAACAAAAATCTTGATGTCTGCCAAATGGCTAATGCTACTATGTATGATTCTGCCCACTGTGGCCCACAGGCCACTGATGCCAGTACACAGGAGGTTGAAACAAGAGAATGACAAGTGGGAGAAGCTAACAAGATCTTTGGGGCTGGGGGAAATGCTATATATAAATCCCATTAGCTCCTGGATTGAAAACCTGAAACAGGTTACAGATAGTTTCAATGTGGGCTGGATATTGGGTAATATAGAATTGTGATTCTTTTATTAATGAAAATGAGGTGAATATATCAATAGGTAGTAATTGTATAAAATTAAAGAATACAAAAGGCAATGTCTTTAGCTACAAATAAATAGTGTATCCAGAGAGAAAAGAAAACATATTTGGCAACAGACTTACTGATACAGAAGTTATGAGATGTGTCTATAGCTACTCCTGTCATTATCCATTTAGCCTTTTTATGTCTAAAATGTTTCATGATGAAAAGCCTGTAAAGAGGCTTTTTAGATGGTCCAGCAAGTAAAAGCATTTGGAGCCAAGCCTACCACCCGAGTGCAATCTCAAACCTTCTCCTGAGGAAAGATCACACCTCCTGAAGCATGTTTTCTGACCTCTTAAAGGAGCACAATACACAAACACACACACACACACACACACACACACACACACACACAAAAACAATTTCAATACCTCTTTAAAAGTTATTTTATAAGTCTAAGAAAACAAGTTCATTATCACTCACAACTGTTTTTCTTTCTTTTAAAAAACATTTTTATTTTATGTGTATAGGTGTTTCCCCTGCAAGTATTTATGTGAAACATGCATGTCCAGTGCTCAAGGGGGCCAAAACAGTTTCAGATACCCTGGAGTCACAGGTGGTCGTGAGCCACCCTGTAAGTGGTGGGACTTGAGCCCAGATCCTCTTGAAAAACAGCTGGTTCTCTTAACAGCTAAGCCTAAGTCTCCAACCCTACACCTAATTTTCTTATGGTGAGTGCCATTTACTTCAGTTTAAAAAAATGATATAATGTCATTAGAAAAAGAGTATAAGATATTTTTTTTGTTCTGATCATGGAAACCCTGTCATAAGCAATAAATTATTGCCCAATGGTTTTGCTCTAGATCTCAGATGTTTTATTCTGTTACTCCATTTATATTTGTTCACTTTTTCTGAAATCTCTACTAGCTACCAACTAGTATTAAAATGGATATTTTTATTATCATTACCTTCATAATACTATAAAGTATCTTTTGTGAGCTTTAACACATATAATCACTTAGATAAATTGATAAGATGAAGAACAAAACTATGTTAAATACCCAATTACATTTTAACTTTGAGGAATAAAGACTCAGATGTATCCTTGGCAGACAAACACTGAAAAGAGGCTATAGGTAGATTCACGATTCTCTCTAAGTTTAAGACGCTTCCCACACACACTTCCACGGACATTCAAGTCTCCTACTTGTAGGGTTCTGTGATTGGAAAAGCCTCTGTTTGTCTGGAATATATAGTCCCCTGAAATCCTGAAATAGTCTATACAAGTCAACTCCTGAGGGTAAAGGGAAATTCATCCCAACTTCAGACAAAAAGCCTCCACTGTTGGAGAAGTGTGGTGTGTGTGTGTGTGCCACATGTCTATAGGTGCCCTCAAAGGCCAGAAGGAGTCAGTTGTGAAGGAGCTACAGTTGCAGATGGTTGTGACCCTCCTTATATAGGTGCTGGAAAAACTATAAAAAGGAACTCTGCAGTAGCAGCAAGCTCACTTAATTGCTGGGCCATCTCTCTAGCCCCTCAATTTTCTTTTTCCTTTTCTTTTCCTTCCTTCTTTCTTTCCTTCCTTCCTTCCTTTCTTACTTTCTTTTGTTGTTTATTTTTATGTGTATGTCTGTACATGTTCCTATGTGTATGCCAGTATGTGTGTGCATAGATGCATGGAGGCCAAAGGTTGATATCACGAATCTCTCTCCATTTCTCTCCATCTTTTTTGTTTTAATTAATTTTATTTTATGTACATTGGTGTTCTGCCGCACATATGTCTGTGTAAGGGTGTCAGATCTCCTCCTGAAATTATACAGTTGTGAGTGGCTTTGTGGGTACTGGAAATTGAACTGGGGTCCTTGGGAAGAACAGCCAGGGCTCTCAACCTCTGAATCATCTCTTCAGTGCCCTCATCTTTATTTTTATTAAATGTATTTATTTATTTATTTATTTTATTTTCGTTTGTTTTTCTAGACATGGTCTCTCCATGTATCTCTGACTGTCCTGGAATTCATTCTGTAGTCTAGGCTGGCCTTGAACTCAGAGATGTACCTCCCTCTGCCTCTGTCTAGTGCTGGGCATAAAGACACAAGTGTATTCCATCACTTAAGGCAGAGGCAGGCATATCTCTGAGTTTGAGGCCAGCCCTGTCTACAAAATAAGTTAATTAGTCATTTTAAATTACATTTATTAGTGTGTGTGTGTAAGCATACAAGCCTGCCACATCATATGAGCTATCTGCAACACAATTCTGTGTTTTGAAGTCTCATATTGATGTCCATTATTGTACTGTATACCCACCATTCTATATTAATGTGAAATGAAAAATAGCACTAAATCTAACAGTTGACATTATCCTCATGAAGAATCACAGAGTCTCCGTTTAGTATCCTGAGAGGATTGGTTTTAGGGCTCCATGAAGATCTGTGGATGCTCAGGTCCTTTAGATAGATATGTGTACTTCCTTCTGAATACTTATGTCTTATCTAGATTATTCACATCATTGAATGAGATATGACTATTGTAAAGTCATTCTGTGTTATTATTGAGTGTTCTGTATGACTTCAGTTTCTCCCCCTCACTATTTTCACTTAGCAATGCTTGAATCTTCTATAGTAGAGTCCAAGTAGAAATGAAGAGTCCACCGTGTTTAAAACATATTAATAAACATTTTTTCCAAAAGTGCCTTGAAAAATGCTAAGGTGTACCTGAGAGGAGACAGCAAATATGCCCCGTGCCTCTGTTTCTTTCTTTATGGTCGAAAATATGACTCAGTTGGAAGAGTCCTACCTGGCATATACAAAGCCCAGAGTCTGATTTCCAGCAGTGAACAAGTCAAGCTGGGTGGTACACACTTAGAATCCCAGCACTGAAGGTAGAGGTTGGGGATAGTACAAGGTATAGCTGAATTAATTATCATAGCTGAATTAACCTTTAGCTACATAGGGATATGAGGCTACCCTGGGCTACATAAGATTCTGCCTCAAAAGAAATAGTTTTTTCTTTAGTTTTGTTTTTTCTATTTGTATTATATTTATTAAAGCAAAAACTTTGTTAGACATTAACAGATTATGGTTTGTGTGTAAATAGATTCATTCTCCACTTTGTGTTTGTTTGTTTGTTTGTTTGTTTGTTTGCTTGTGGGTGTTTGAGTATTTTGCCCTTGTTTGTCTGTATCCACAGAGGTCAGATGGGGGGTATCCCCTGGAACACAATTTAAAGACAATTTCAACCCAACACATAGGTGCTAAAAATCCTACCAAGGTCTTCTGTAAGAACAGCAAGTGCCCTTAACCATTCATACATTTCTTTAGTCACTCAATCTGCAGTTTAAAATAAATCTCAATTGCCTTAAAGGACAAATATGAAAATACAGAGAAACCACCACTGTCTACACACAATGACTAATCAGTTCATCCAGTGTTTCTAACTACCATCTGTATACTAATGACTACATAAAATGAGACCAAGGAGCAAAGCTGTTTTACTCTAGCAGTACCCACCCCAAGGGACTGCTTTTCCATTCTGATTTCCTCCTTTTGCAGCCTCCACACTTGAAGAGAACTGGCAAGCTACAATTGGCACTTGAAAATGTGTTATAAAACACTGACAAGTATTAGAGAAATGTTGGTTAATGTAAACAGGCTGTCTCAAGGAATAATGGCTGTCTTAAGAAAAGTGCCTTCCAATTAGCAGTTCTAGGAAGACACTATCTTCAAACTACAGGGAGTGTTTCAGTTAAAGTTATTTCCGTCTGCAGGAGAAAAGGGGGGGGGGTGTCCTTTTATTTACATGTTGAATTCCTGAAAATTTTTAGAAATAAATTTGTTAAAAGTTGAAGACAGGTATAGTGATTCATGTGTACAGTTCCTGCACTTCCAAGGTGGAGGTAGGAAAATCCCAAGTAAATCTACATGAGTTTAAGACCAGCATGGACTACAGAGTGTGTCCCTGTCTCAAAAACAAAAAGAAAAGAAAGAAAGAAAGAAAGAAAGAAAGAAAGAAAGAAAGAAAGAAAGAAAGAAAGAAAAGAAAAGAAAAGAAAAGAAAAAGAGAAGAAGAAGGAGGAAGAGGAGGAGGAGGAGGAGGAGGAGAAAAGAAAAAAGAAAAGAAAAATTCAGATTTAAAAAAGAGAAAGAAAGAAAGTGAAAGAAATTATGACAGGTATATCATGTGGTTCAAGCATGAGGTTGTTGTACTATTAAGAGAAGTTGGGAGGAGTCACACCAGAGTTGTCACATGTTACCACAGAAATAAGGCTATCCATTTCAGATTCATAAAAGAGCTTAAGAATGAAGCAATGGTGCTAGAGAAATGCCTCAGAAGTTAATTGAAAGGATGGAAACCAATGGTGGAAGGGGATGTCTCAGCAGGCCCATGCCGAAGCAACTTTTCCCTCTGAGGGACCAGCCACACTATGACAGTATAGCATAGAATAGAGTTTATTCAGGGCATGGGGGTGGGGGGAAGCCAGGAGGGTAGTAGAGGCAGAGAGAGAGAGAGAGAGAGAGAGAGAGAGAGAGAGAGAGAGCAGAGAGGTAGAGGAATAGAGGCGGGCCATGAGCAGGTGGAGAGAGGGAGAAGGGAAGGGGGAGAGGGCAGAGAGAACCTGCAGGCGAGAGATCAAGGGAGCAAGAGAGAGGAGGGATCAAGCAGCCCCTTTTATAGTGGGCAGGCCTACCTGGCTGTTGCCAGGTAACTGTGGGGAGGAGCATACCTGGCTGTTGCCAGGTAACTGTAGAGGTGGAGTTTAGACAGAATACTAACATTAAGCACTTGCTTGATATTCCAGAAGAACCAGGTTCAATGCGCAATACTAACATGGCAGACAGCTAACAAACAAATGTAATTCCATTTCCAAGAAATTCTGGCTTCTGAAGGCAATTCATGAATCTGGTGCACAGACATACAGTTGTGGCAGAAGAAACACTTGCTACCAAGTGCCTGTCCAAGGCAAAAAAGGAGGCATGTTTCATTAAGAAGCCAGCAGTGATGAAGACCCATCTGTGAGACATGATTATCCTGCCTCCAGTGGTGCACAACATGGTGGGCATGTGTAACAGCAAGACCTTCAACCAGGTGCAAATCAAGCCAGAGGTAATCAACCACTACCTGGGCAAGTTCTCTATCACCTACAAGTCTATGATGAATGGCTGGCTTGCCCAATTCTCTCACTTCACTCCTCGTACCCCCAAGTAACCATAACTAAGAAAGACTCATGTCTAATCCCTGGGTTAATTGATTCATTAATTAACTGAAGACCCCAGGGCAAGCAATATGCAAATCATGGCAGCTGCCCAGAAGAGTAAGATGGACAAGAGGAGAAAGCCATGCCATCTGAGTTAGGCCAGAATGGAGGAGAGCCACATGGCCGAGAAGAATCCACATGATAAGAGATGGAAACTTTAGAGAAGAGTGAAGCTCTAAATGTCAGAGAAAGTATGCTTAGAAGAGAGAAAAGAATAAAAGGAAAATTACAGCTTCTGACCAATTTAGAGAAGCAAGCAGACTTAAATAGCTCCTTGGCTGAGGCTCTGTAAGCAATTTCACTAGTCAGGCAGGAATTATGAGAAAAAAAGGTACATTATCTTATTAAAAGATAATTATTCCTTAAATCTCTTTAACATAGCTTAAGGTGGACCTGCCTTTCTGAATGGTGGTCTCTTGACTGGGTGATTGATCTGCCCAACTAGAAAAGCTCGTAAAACGTTCAGAGTTTTATACAGTGCTTGGATTATATTCACCCTGCCCCCAACTCTTCTCAGATTTGTCATTCCCCTTCCCATACTCATCTAATGTAAGCAACAAAACAAAACAAAATACCTTCAAAACCAATTTGTGCTACTCAAATATTCTTGAACTGGATGTGTGGTCTTCTTCTACTCAAGCATGATCTCTTTACCAAATACTAATTCTTAGCGAAAACTCTCTCTTCCTCTCCTACCAGCTAACAATTGCCAGTAGCTCCATGGGTAGTGGTGAGATAGTGTGCTCATCTCTCCTCCCCATGCTTGAATTAGGCCTAGGTTGTGCTTGCCCAGGTCTTATAGATACTGCCACAATAGTGGTAAGTATATATGCAAAGCTCACCTACCATGTCCAAAATGTTTCCATGTAGTCACTCACCATCTCTGGCTCTTACACTATTTCGACCCCCTCTTCCATATGATCCCCAAGCCTTTGAAGGTTGGGGGTATACTGGTATATATGTTCTGTTATATATCAAAGACTGAGCATTCTGCAGTCTCTTATCCTCTGCAAATTTACAAGTATGGGTCTCTGTGTTAATCACCTATTACAAATAGAAACTTCTTGTGATGTGAGTTAAGAGGTACATTAATCTATGGGTATAATGTTGACAAGTCATTAGGAGTTGGATTAGTACTACATCCACTTGACTGAAGTATAGTAGTAGGTTCTTCCAAGAGCCTATGTCCCAAAGCCATAGGTTCTTGGCTACATAATGGCTTCAGATAAGGGTTTTATCTTGTGGAGTGGTCTTTAAATCAAATGAGAAAATGTTTGGTTGCTCCCCTGATGTTTGTACCACTATTGCACTATTGTGTTTCTTAAAGGCAGCAAAAATATGCATACTGTTTTTCTGATCCATTCTATTAATCTGTCTTTTTATTGAGAAGTTGAGACCATGATTATTAAGAATTATTGAACAAAGTATATTTCTGTCAGGTTGTTTTGTGGTATTTTTCATATCTCTTTTATTTATTTATGTATTTATTAATTTACTTACTTACTTATTTACTTACTGTTTGAAACATGGTCTCTCTATGTAGTCCTAGCTGTCTGTAGTCCTCCAACTCTGGAACTCAATGTATAGACTAGGCTGGCCTTTACTATCAGAAATCTGACTGTCACCAACTCCAGAGTACTGTGATTAAAAATGTACAATATCATGCCCAAATTTGTAGCCCTCTTTTGAGTCATTTTTTTTCAGGAATTATTTATTGGTTGTGCCTTCTTAGGTATGTTTATCTTCAGACCTAGGTATACCTTCTAATTTCTTCTATAGAAGTGGTTTCATGGTCATAAATTCACCATGTTTTATTATAGATATTTTCCTTTCTCCTTCAATTATGAATGATAGTTTTTGTGGATATATAATAGCCTGGCATCTGTGATCTTTCATTACTTATAGAACATTAGTCCAATCTCTTCTGGTTCTCATGTCTTCTTTGCTGCTATTGTTATCATGGGGTTTCCTTTATAAGTGAGTTGATATTTTTTTTCTCCTGTGGCTTTCAATATCCTTTCTTTGTTGTATATACATTTACAGTTTTGAATATTATATTACTTGAGTTTCTTTTCTGGTCTTGGATCTTAATAAGCATCTCTTTCCTTTGATTAAGGAAGTTTTATTTTATGATTTTGTTGAGAATATTTTCTGTACCTTTAACCTGGGCCTTTATTCCTTCGTTTATATCTATTATTCATAAGTTTGATCTTTTACAGTGTCTCAAGAGTTCCTGCGTATTCTATTCTTGTAATCTTTTGGATTTGATATTTTCTTTGATTGAGTGATCCAATTCTCCTACCTTGGTTTTCAGACCCAATATTCTCCCCACCACTTGGTTCAATCTGTGAGTATGGCTTTCCTCTGAATTAGATTTTTGTTTTGCTTTGTTCAAAGATTCTACCTCTTTATTAAATTCTGTTTTCATCATTAGATTAATGTGTCTTGAAATCCTTGTCTTTCATATTATCTAAGTCATCCTTTTGTGACATTTTATATCATCCTTTTATTGGGGGACATAGCTATGGGTGTACTTACTAACTTTTGGTGGAGACATTGTTTTGGCTACTCATGTTTGTATATTTGTAATGGAACCTCTAGACACATGAAGTTAGATCATTGGTATTGTTTCTTGTTATGGAAATTTTGTCTCTGATTCCTTGAATGGCTGTTTGAAGCTCTGTTTCCTATTACTCCTACTTGCCCAGTGGTTGCACAAATATACAGGACTTAAGATTTAGTCTTTGGACAAATTAGTGTTGATATTCAAATGGCATTTCAGAAGTAGTCTTGGCTCAGCTTGAGCTAAATGGGTTTCTAAGCCAAGAAAGAGAACGTTTGTAGAATTAGAGGCTTCTCACAATCAATTTTCAGGAGTCTAGGGGAATTGCTCAGGACTTTTCCTCAGGCAATAGGTACTAGTAGAATTGGCAATCAAAGTTTGGGATTCCTACATGTAGGAGAAGTGGCAGAATACAAGTGTTAAACACATGGTCCTCAGGCCAGTCACAAAGGTAGAAGGAGTAGCAAATATGTTTCTAGTGCACCTCTCCAGAGAAGGGAAGTCCTCAGGATGGTTGGGGTTGGCAACAAAAGTCTAGCTGCTGCATAAAGAGGGGCCTAAGTATGTACAACAGAGATGGGTGGAGTAGGCAGAATAGGTTGAGATAGTAGCTGAACTCTAGGCTTTCCACATAGGGATGGCTAGTAAGGGAGATCATTGAGACTGGATGAGGTTAGTAATATGAATTGGGCCTCTATACCTGAAGATGGTATGAGGAAAGGGGTACAGAAAAATAAGAACTAGTACTGTTTCTTAGGCAGGTTGCGGGGTTACATAGAGTTTGAATGGTGTGTGTGTGATGATTAGAATAAAATGCTCCCCATAGGCTTCTATATTTGAGTATCTGGTCCCCAGTTTGTAGAATTGTTTGAAAAGGATTAGGATGTATGTCCTTGTTTGAAGAGATGTATTCCTGGAACACAGGCTTTGAGGTTTCAAAAGCCCATGCATGCCCAGTTAGCTGTCTCTCTGCCTTGTGGTTTTTGTCTCAATATGTGAGCTCTCAGCAAACTGCTCCAGCACCATGCCTGCATGAGGGATGTCATGCTCCTAGCCATAATGGTCAGGTATTCAAGGACAACTTTGGCTACACTTGAAGCTTTGAGTCTCAACTGCAGGATATCCTATCGCAAAAGAAGAGGAGGGGAGAAGATGGGGATCAGGGAGAGGAGAGAGACAAAAGTGGGGAGGATTGGTTAAGATGTAGGTTATGTGAATTTTATCATTTATTTTTTAGCTGCTGGGGTTTGAACCCAAGGACTTATGTATGCTAGGCAAGCATCCTACCAATGATTTACACGCCTAGCAAATCACCAATGGTCTAAGAATTTTCCATGTTTGTATCACCTTCTTTCCTCCTTACATAGGATTACACTAAACACTATTGAAATGATGGTTAGGGTAACCAGGCTCCTTGAATGTTAGGAAGGTTTTCTAGCCTCTTGTGAGTTTAAGTCAGGGGTTGGGGTGATAGAAGGTCATGTGAAAGTTCTACTGACTCAGCTGTTTTACATTCTTGTCTCATGAATTGGAAGAATAGATTTTGTGGGCCCCCAAAATGGTCAGGTTTTAGGAAGAAGTTTATTATAGGCTCATAGTTGGGAGCTAAAAAGCAAGCAAGCAAGCAAGCAGAGCACCAATGTGGGTCCCAGAGATGGAGTGCCATTCAGCTGCTAATTTAGGGATATTTTATAGGATATATAGCAGAAGGTATCTGTGCCTCTCTTCAGGTATGTACTGAAATTTCATTCGCACCCCCACAAAAGGCTTTCAGGCAGCCATGTAAAAGGAGAAGCAAAATCAGACAGGAAACCAGAATCCCTGAATGCTTCTAGGACAAAACCAAGAACAATACTAGCTTTGGGCTACAAATAAAAACTTTGGTCCTTGTCTCTCAAACTGCCTGACTGGTTTCTATCTCCTATTTTACTTCTATTGTCCTTATTTTACTGACAAGGAGTCTGAAGCTCAGAGTCTCTTGTGGAAGAGCTGTGTCTCTAATCCCAGCACTCCAGAGAGCTCACTGGTCATGGCTATTACAATAGTTGCTCTTCTATCGATTTCCTCTATAGATCTACTGATAGAGAATTGAGTGCACACAATGCATGCACAGGCACACGTCTTCACATTGACTTTTGCCCACAAGCTTGGCAGAATTTCACTTGGTTTTTTTCCAGATGAAAGTAACACTTGAAGAATTAAGTTTCTTGATAACAGAACCAGCAGATGTCACTGGGCTCTGAAGTTATGTCTACCAGTGGAAAAATATCGCCACCATCAGTTGTGTGCTTTCTGATACCCTTTCCCCACCCTCCATAATAAAAACTGTTCTCAGCTTTCAGTCTATATCTTAAACTGTGGATTAGTCGATAAAATATTAGAAACCATATGGAGATGATGAATTCAAGAGACTTCAAGATAGAATATTAACAACAGCAACAACAACAAAATAGCAAATAATAGCAAATCCTGAGATTTACAACTTTGTGAATACTTCAGTTAAAGGGAATGTATACAGAATTATCTGGATACATATAACACATTTAAAAAAAGATTACCATCAAATATGAAAAACTATCTTAAACATTACCTTGAAACTAGGTGTATGGCACACACTTTTAATCCCAACACTTAGGAGGCATAGGTAGGTGGGTTTCTCTGATTTCAAGCCTGGTCTACATAGTAAGTCCCAGGAAAGACAGCTATATAGTGAGACCCAGTGTAAAAAAAATTATAAGAGTCCTAGTCCTAAACATGACTATCTATACATGAGCTGAAAAGGACAACATAGATATGATAGCAAGAACAGGGGAAATGTCCTGGAGCTTACAGTTTCAAGCTGTTTGTCCAGAAAAGCAGATGACAAGTCTGGTACCATTTCTACTCTTTCCCTACCCTCCATAATAAAAACTGTTCTCCGACTCTGAATGGCATGTTCTACTGTATCTGCTAGTTGCTCTTCCACCAGGTCTCAGGAGATAACAAGTTTCAGAGCAATCAAAGTTAGGTCTCCACAACAACTACAACAACAAAATGGTATATGGAGGGAAAGCCCATGAGGTCTCAACTCTACAAAGACAATAACAGACAACTAAGGAATGCTGATAGCAGGAGAAATGGTGTTCCCAGGGAAGAGCATACCAGTTGTTTATCCAGTACTCAGGGAATTGTGCATACCGAGCCAATAATCTACCATTGAGTTGTACCTATCCCTCTTGCAATTATATTCACTCTGTGTTGAACATTCTGCTGCAAAATCATAAAACAGGAAAGTGTACATTTTACATGTATTGGATTATTACATTATACCACAATGGTATGTACAATTACTATGTTTACACTTAAAAAACTTAAAATAACTAGGTGTTGGTAGCACATACTGGCAAACCCAATACTTGAGTAGTTAGTTTTTGTCAACTTGGCACAAACCTAGACACACCTGGGAATAGGAAATATAAATTAAAGAATTGCCACCATCAGATTGACCTGATGCGGGTATTCTCAGGGGCATTGTCTTAATAAATGATTGATGTGGGAGGGCTAAGCCATCTGTAGGTAATGCCACCTCTGGGCAGATCAGCTTGGGATTAGTATAAGAAAGGTAGCTGACCAAGCCTTGGGAAGTGCGCCAGCCATTTTATGGTCTCTACTTCAGTTCCCTCCTAGACTTCTCTTCACAATGGACTGTACATTGTAAGATGAAATGTACTCCACCCTCCCCAGATTGTTTTGGGTAAGTGTTTTATCACATCATCAGGAAATCGAACTGGACAGGAAACTAAGATAGACAGATTAAAAAACTCAAAGTCATTGTTAGTTGTGTAATTGTGTGAATCCCTGAGGATACATGAAAAACCATTTCCACTCAGATTAGACCACCAATGATAGACTAAAGAAATGAAATCAGAGGATGACAAGATTGTTCAGTGGGTAAGCACACTTGCCATCAAGCCTGGTGAGTTTGTTTCCCATGGCTCATAAGGTAGAGCGACAGATCCAATTTCTGCATGTTGTCCTCTTACCTCCACATTCATGCTTACACATAGGCATATACACATAGATAAATAAATGTAATAAAAATTATAGAGTTGAATGTGAAAATTGAATAAAGAGGTTGGGGAGGTGAGATGCAGGTGGGTGGTGTAGGTGGGGGGACACCTCCATAGAAGCAGGAGGAGGGGGGATGGGATAGGGAGTTCCTGGGAGGGGGGGAAATGGGGTAAGGGGAGAACATCTGAAATATAAATAAAATTTCCAATTAAAAAAAAATAAAGATACGAGTAGTAGTGAATAAAAAAAGAAAAAAAAATTGAATAAAGAAATAACTCTATCCAAGTCTGGCTTAGTGAACCTATGAGCACACTGAGGACTCAATGGAGTATGGATGAGAGGTTATTTACTAGAATAGACAACTCAAGGAGAACTGCAACAGCAATAACTCATTCTGGCATGAGTTCTGTACCCTGGAGCTCCTGCAGGACTTTATGTAAAATCCCAGTTGGTTTAATAGTTCCTCAGTTAGGGATGAGGATGCAGGTGCCACTTTCCATACTATATTGGCTTGCTTGATTTTGTGCTAATCTTGTGCAAGGCATCACAAGTGCTGAGAGTTCATGAGTCCAGTGGTCCAGTCATGTCCAGAAGACACTGTTTTCATCTTGACAATCATTCTGTCCCTTTGTCCCACATTGTCTCCAAGCCTTGGGAAAAGAAAATATGATACAGCTATTCCATTTGTTGTTTAAAACTCCAAAGACACTTATTCTCTGAACTTTGACCAGTTGTGAATTTCGATGTTAACCAGTGTTCATTGCACACCATAACTACTTTGATGAGGTTTGAAAGCTGTACTAGTCCCAAATCTATGGAGAGATGTGAATTTAGAGGGCAGTTTGAAATTATGTTCACTTTACAAAAATAGTACTAGTACATTCAACCCTGGAACCTATGAGTTTCCTCCCTGTTGTAGTAATTATTTTAAAAGACCTCCGGCTCAGGCCAACTATCTAAGCTGCAGCAGCTCTGCCTAGCCCAGCCACCATGTTTCTCGGCCTGAGGCCATGTGCAAGCTGCAGCTAGAACTGACCGGGCCAGAAACACCAGCCCTGCCACCCACTAGATGCCAGCATGAGAGATGGCTCTGCCAATCTTCCATGCTATCTTGGCAAGGCAGGGCATTGCCCAGACCATTCCACCATCCATGCAGGCCCAGTAAGAAAATGAAACTCTAATTCTTATAGATTAATCAAAGCTTATATATTTGGTAATGATCAGTAACAAGATACCCATACAATCAGAAGTGTAACAACCCAATACCCAACCTAGGTATACCAACTACCTTTGACTGCTACAGACATATGAACATCTGTCTCCATCGCTCCTACATCTCTGCCTCTCTCTCCTCCTCTCCTCCTCGCTCTTCTTCTTCCTTTTCCTCCTCTCCTCCTTACTCCTCCTCTTCCTCTCCTAACTCCTCCCACCTTAGCTCCTCCTAACCTCCCCAGTCATGGTTCTTGACCAGATTTATAGTACCAAGGCTGTATTTCCTCCTGTGGACTGGTTGTTAAGTTTAATCAGAAGGCAGTTAGTTAACCTCATACCATTTGTGCCACAATTGTATCTATGGACATACCTTGATAAATAATTATTCTAACTCAAAGGATCTGCTGATGAGTTAGTTGATGACCTCAAGCCCCAGCAGCCTTCTTGGCTGGTGTATAAGATAGATAGCTAAGAGGAAACTTGCCAGTCAGTACTAACTTGACTTCTCCATGCCCTGTAGCTAGAGTGGTTGGTGTCTTTAGCAAGAAGGTCTCACTATCTCGTTCTGGTGAGCAACCAGTAGCTTATATTGATACCTCTGACCAGCAATTCAAGGAGAGCCAGCACACACCTGTGCTGTATTTTTTATTTGGCAACATATAGAACTACTTTTTGTGTAGGTAATTCCAGTTAAACATATATATATATATATATATATATATATATATATATATATATATATGTGTGTGTGTGTGTGTGTGTGTGTGTGTGTGTGTGTATATATATATATATATATATATATATACTCATAGGTATATATATAAAGCTTATGAAATAGAATACTTCCATATTGATTTTTCAAACAACCTTTGTGTTATTCTTCTTCTGAACTCATTTTCCAAAATACCTTCCCATCCTGCTCTCTGCTTAACCCCTCTCCTCATTATTCTCCTCTTCTTCTTCATAACAACTGTGTTTTATTATGTCCCATCACCTAATAACTTTCTTCCTCCTCCCCGACAATGGCTCCTTTCTAGTTTACTGGAGTTTGAATGTACTTCCAAGTTAAACTCACAGAATTTTAGAGTCAACACTAAAATCCACATATTAGTGAAAAACATGTAACATTTTATTTCTGGGTTTGGGTTACCTTACTCGCTATGTTTTCCAGTTCTATTCATTGGCCCAGAAATTTTATTTTTCTTTATCTATACACAATGTGAATACATTTACATTGGGTATAGACCTCACAGTATATAGTTCATTACCCAGTCATCAGCTAAAGGGCATCTGAATGTTTCTATGCCCTCCATATTGTGAATAGATTAGCTATAAACATGAATAAACCATGGATAAACATGGGTAAGCATGTGTCTCTGTAGCTGGAAACAGAGTTCTTTGGATGTATGTTCAGGAAATATGTAGCTGAGACATATGGTAGGTCTATTTCTAGTTTTTTAAGGAGCCACCACACTGATTTCCATAGTGCCTGTACCAGTTTACATTCCTGCCAACAGTATATGAGAGCTCCCTGTTCCCCTCATTCTCACCCACATTTGTTGTTTTTCCTTCCTTAATCTTAGTCATTCTGACTGGGGTAACTCAAAGCAGTGTTTAACTTGCATTTTTCCCTGATGGCTAAGGATGGTGAACACTTTTTAAATATATTTCTTATCCATTTTTATTTCTTCTTTGGAGAACTCTCTATTCTGTTCACAGCTAGCTTTTTAATTGGGTTGCTTTCTTTCTTAGTCTTTACTATCTTTAGCTCTTTGTACATTCAAGGCATCCATCCTCTGTCAAATGTATAGGTACCAAAGGTTTCTCTTTCTCATTTTGTAGGTTGCCTTTGCACTTGAATGAGAGATTCCTTTGCAGTACATCATGAACTCCTACTACTTCTTGTTTTTAAAGTTTATTTACTTTACATCCCAATTACAGATTCCCTTCCCTCCACTTCTCCCAATCTCATCCTCTCTGTTTTCTTCTTATATCCCCTTCTCCTTTTTCATAAGAAAAGTAGAGTCTTCCCATGGATATCAGCCTACCCTGGCATATCAACTTGCAGTAGAGCTAGGTGTTTCTATTGAGCCTAGGAGTCTAAAGGCAGGCAACAGATTCAGAGACAGCCTTTACTCCGGGTGCTAGGGGTCCTACAAGAAAACAAAGCTTCACATCTGTTACATATGTGAAGGGAGTCTATGTCTGTCCCATGCATGCTCTTTGGTTGGTGGTTCGGTCTCTCTGAGCCCCTGTGGGCCTA
This sequence comes from Mastomys natalensis, assembly GCA_021653895.1. Lineage (NCBI taxonomy): Eukaryota > Metazoa > Chordata > Mammalia > Rodentia > Muridae > Mastomys > Mastomys natalensis. Next base: position 267,686 of record JAJTUV010001211.1, on the reverse strand, counting down.
GGATAGTTGATTCTATAGGTTTTCTTGGGGGATCTTTATGCCCAGATTCCTGCAATCTTTTGTAAGATTCCCTGGACTCTGCCAGATGTTTGGCTGTAGGTCTCTGCATCTGTTTTCATCAGCTGTTGGGTAAAGCCTCTCAGAGGACAGTTATGCAGAGTTGGGTTCTCTCTCATTGGTTGGGTCTCAACTTCAGTCAGTCATTGGTTCTCCATTCCCACAATTTCTGCTCCATTTTTATTCCTGTATATCTTGTAGGCAGAACAAATTGTGGAGTGAAGCTTTTGTGGCTGGGATGGTGTCCCCATCCCTCCATTGGAAGATTTCCCTGATTACTGGAAGTGGCCAGTTTAGGTTCCATATCCTGTATTGCAAGTGTAGTCTTATCTACAGTCACCCTCATAGATTCCTGGGAGTTTCCTTGTCTTAGGTTTCTAGTTTGTCCCAAAGATGTCCCCCCACCAAATCTCAGTTCTTTCGCCCAGTTCCTTCGTCCTCTGTCCTCCCTGCACATGATCCCTCCTGTTGCCCTCGACACTCCCTCTTCCACCCAGTTCCCTAAATACATCCACCTCCTATGTCTATTTTATTTCCCCATGTCAGTGGGATCCAAACATCCTCCCTTAGATCCCCAATGTTACTTAGCTTTTGTAACAGTCCATTCTGCCAGTTAACAGGGTCTAGCAAGCGAGAGAGTGGGGATGGAGGGGCAAGAGATGCAAAGAATGGAGACAAGACAGAGGGTCTCTTCAAGTCTCATTTACTGAAAAGAAATCATGAGTATATATACACTTTACCACGTGCTTTGCAGCCGTGGACAAGTAGGGGAACACAGCTGAAGACACTTTACCATGTGTGCCTTGCAGCTGGGGAGCACTAAACAGCAAAACAAGATATGTGAGAAAAACAAAATGTTTATCAGAATGTGCTCAGCTGTTGTGGGCTGTTGAAAACAAGTCTCTTGTCAGGGTATATGGCCTGAGATGGCTGCAAAGATGATAGCCGCTTTCTGCTAGGAGTTGGCTCCCAGCAAGCTTCATTATGTCTGTGCATTGTAGCACAGTTATCCTGTACTTTATGACTAATATTCACTTAAATGTGAGTACCACCATGTGTGTCACTCTAGGTCTAGGTTACTTCACTCAGGATATTTTCTAGTTCTATTCACTTAGCTGCAATTTTCATGATGTCAATGTTTTCAATAGCTGCACAAAACTCCATTGTGTAACTATACCACATTTTCTGCATCCATTTCTCAGTTGAGGAACATCTAGGGTGTTTCTGGCTATTGTAAATACAGCCACTATGAATATAGTTGAGCAAGTGTCCTTGTGGTATGGTGGAACATCTTTTGAGTATGTGCCCAGAAGTGCTATAACTGGGTCTTGAGGTAGCACTATTCCCAATTTTCTTAGAAACTACCAAATTGATTTCCAAAGTGGTTGTACAAGTTTGTACTCCCACCGGCAATGAAGTAGTGTTCCCCTTGCTACACATCAGTGCCAGCATGAGCTGTCCAATGATTTTTTTCATCTTAGCTATTCTGACTGGTATAAGATGGAATCTCAGATTTGTTTTGATTTGCATTTCTCTGATGACTAAGGATGCTGAACATTTCTTTAAGTGCTTCTTGGCTATTAAGATTCCTCTATTGAGAATTCTCTCTTTATCTTGTACCCCATTTTAAAATTTGTTTACTTGGTTTGTTGGTATATAACTTATTGAGTTTTTAAAAATGCATTTTGGATATCAGTTCTATAGATTGGATGGGAAGATCTTTTCCTATTCTCTAGGCTGCTGTTTTGTCCTATTGATGGTTGTCCTTTGCCTTACAGAAGATTTTCTGTTTCATGACATCACATTTATTAATTATTGATCATAGTGCCTGAGCCATTTGTGTTCTGCTCAGAAAGCTGACTCCTGTGCTGATGTGTTAAGCCTATTCCCCACTTTCTCTTCTATCATATTTAGTGTATCTTGTTTTACGTTGAGGTCTTTGGTTCACTTGGGTTTGAGTTTTATGCACAGTGATAAGTAGGGATCTATTAGATTCTTTGACATGCAGACAACCAATTAGACTAGCACCATTTCTTGAAGATTCTTTCTTTTTTCTATTGTATGTTTTTTGCTTCATTGTCAAAAATTAAGTGCCTGTAGGTGTATGGGTTTATTTTGATTCTATTCCATTTGTTCAACCTGTCTATTTTTATGCCAATATCATATTTTTTTTCCTATAGCTCTGTAGTACAGCTTGAGATCAGGGATGTGATACCTCCTGAAGTTCTTTTATACAGAATAGCTTTAGCTACCCTGTGGTTTTTTTTTTTTTTGGTTTGGTTTCTTTTTGTTTTTGTATGATGTTTGGTTTTTGTTGTTATTGTTTTTTTTCACATGCAGTTAAGTATTGTTCTTTCAAGATCTGTAAAAAATTGTGTTAGAATATTAATGGAAATTGCATTGAATCTGATTGCTTTTGGTAAAATAGTCATTTTTACATGCTAATCCTATCAATCCATGAGCTTGGAAGACTTTTCCACCTTCTGATGTCTTCTTCAATTTCTTTCTTCAAAGACTTGAGATTCTTGTCATACAGGTCTTTTACTTGCTTGGTTAGAGTAACAGAAAGATATTTTATATTATTTGTGGTTATTGTGAGGGTATTGTTTTCCTAATTTCTTTCTCAGCTTATTTATTGTGTGTATAAAGAATGACTACTTATTTCTTTGAGTTAATTTTTTATCTAGCCATTTTGCTTCAAGGGTTTATCAGCTGAAGGAGTTCTCTAGTAGAATATTTGGGTCTATTGTGTATACTATCTTATCATCTGCAAAGAGTAATACTTTGACTTCTTTGTTTCCAATTTGAATCCCCATGATCTCCTTTAGTTGTTTTATTGCTCTGGCTAGAACTTCAAGTACTATATTACAGAGATAGGGAAAGAGTGGACAGCTTTATCTTGTCCCTGACAATAGAATTGCTTTAAATTTCTCTCCATTTAATTTGATGTTGGCTATTGTCTTGTTGTATTTTGCTTTTATTATGTTTAGGTATGGGCCTTGTACCCCTGATCTCGCCAAGACTTTCATTATGAAGTGCTTTTGGATTGTGTCAAATGCTTTTTCAGCATCTAATAAAATGATCATGTGGGTTTTTTCCCTTTCAGTTTGTTTTTATGGTGGATTGCATTGATAGATTGTTGTATGTTGAACCATCTGGGTATCCCTGGGATGAAGCCTGCTTGATCATGGTGGATGATGTCTTTGATATGTTCTTTGATTCAGTTTTCAAGTATTTTATTGAGTATTTTTGCATTAATGTTCATAAAATTGGTCTGAAATTCTCTTTCTTTGTTGAGTCTTTCTGTGGTTTAGGTATCAGGGTGATTATGATCTCATAGAAATAGTTTGGCAATGTTCCTTTTGTTTTTATTTTGTGGAATCATTTGAGGAGTACTGGTATTAGCTTTTCTTGAACATCAGGTAGAATTCTGCACTAAAAACATCTTGTCCTGAGGATTTTTGGTTGGGAGAATTTAGTGACTGATTCTTTTTCTTTAGGGGTTATAGGTCATTTTAAATTGTTTACCTTATCTTGATTGTTAACTTTGGAAAGTAGTATTTATCAAAATCATCCATTTTGTTTAGATTTTTCCAATTTTGTGAAGTACAGGTTTTTGAAGTATGATCTAATGATTCTTTGGATTTCCCAGTATCTGTAGTTATGTTTCCCCTTTCATTTCTGGTTTTGTTAATTTGGATATTCTTTCTGCCTTTTAGTTAGTTTGGCTAAGGGCTTGTCTATCTTGTTCATTTTCTGAAAGAACCAGCTTTTGATTTTGTTATTCTTTGTATTTTTCTTTCTATTTTTCTTTATTGATTTTATCCCTGAGTTTGATTATTTCTTTCCATCTACTCCTCTTGAGTATGTTTTCATCTTTTTGTTCTAGAGCTTTCAGGTGTGCTGTGAAGTTGCTCACATGAGATCTCTCCAATTTCTTTATGAAGGCACTTCCTGCTATGAAGTTTTCTCTTAGCACTGCTTTAATAGTGTTCCATAAGTTTGGGTATGTTGTGCCTTCATTTTAAATGAATTCTATAAAGTCTTTAATTTCTTTCTTTATTTTTTTCACTGACCCAGTGGTCAGAGTTGTTCAGTTTCCATGAGTTCATAGGCTTTTTGTTTTTTCTGTTGTTGCTGATGCTCATGGTGGTCTGATAATATATAAGGGGTTATTTCAATTTTCAATTTTCTTGTATTTGTTGAGGCTTGCTTTGTTACTGAGTATATGGTGAGTATATGGAGAAAGTTCCATGAGGTACTAAGAAGAACGTATATTCTTTTGTGTTTGGGTGAAATGCTCTGTAGATATCAGTTAGCTCCATTTGAGTCAAAACCTCTGTGTATTTCATGTGTCATGTGAATTTTCTTTTCTGGTCTAATCTATTTGGTGTTCTATAAGCTTCTTGTACATTTATAGCCATCTTTTTCTTTAAGTTGGGGAAAATTTCTTCTATGATTTTGTTGAAAATATTTTCTTGGCCTTGGAGTTGGGAATCTTTTTCTTCTTCTATTTCTATTATTCTTATGTTTGGTCTTTTCATAGTGTTCCAGATTTCCTGGATGTTTTGTGTAAAGAACTTTAGATTTAATATTTTCTTTGACCAGCGTATTGATTTCTTCTACTGTATCTTCTATGCTTGAGATTCTCACTTCCATCTCTTGTAGTCTGTTGGTGTTGCTTGTGTCTATAGTTTCTGTTCTTTTCCCTAGGTTTTCCATCTGCAGGATTCCCTCAGTTTATGTTTTCTTTATTGCTTCTATTTCTATCTTCAGGTCTTGAACAGTTTTATTCATTTTCTTCATCTGTTGATTGTATTTTTCTGTATTTCTTTAAGTGAGTTAGTCATTTCTTATTAAGATCTTTATAAGATTGGATTTAAGGTCACTTTCTTGTGCTTCAGCCTCGTTAGGCTTGTGGTAGGATAGCTGGGCTCTTTGGTGATGCCATATTGCCCTGGCTCTTGTTAATTGTGTTTTTAATGCTGGCCTTTAGCTATCTGGTTGTCTCTGGTACCCACAGGCCACTGGGATGGAAACAGGGTTGTGGGCTGGAAAATGGAGCACAGAGGAGGTAGGTGGAGTTTATTGCTGTTGAGTGTGCTTTAGGGGTGTGGCAGGCAGAGGATTGGAGAGAAAGGGTTTTACCAGGTGCAGCCAGGCATCTAGAAATGCAGACAGCTTTGTGGTCCAAAAAATGAAGTGCAAGGGTATGCTTAAGGGGACCTCGAAGGCAAGGGACTTGGGAAAGAGCTCTATCTGGTTGTTCGAGATGTTGGCAAGTCCTTTGTGCAGGCAGGCATCCAGGGATGAAAGCAGATCTGAATATCCTTGCTGCCAGCAGGCCTCTGGAAAAGCAGGAAAAGCCATGGGCTGAACCTAACTTCCACTTCTTGATTGTTGTTTCCATGTCCTGAATGCTGGAGTCCTAACCAGAAATTCCTAATCTAAGCCTATATTCTGAAGTGCATTACTGCCTATTCATTCTTCTACAAGTCTCAAATTTCCAAAATTGCTATCTTTGATTTATTTGGAATTGATCATGTGCAGGGTAAGAGGGAAGGGTCAAGTTTCAGACTCCCAACATTTATTTAAAATGGTGTATTATTTTCCAACTGTATTGAACATCTTTATAAAAAAATCAGGTGATTATAGGTACATAAATCTATATCTGTGTTCTTACTTCTATTCCAATGATTTTAGTGTCGTTTTTTTATTTGTTACTATGCTGCAGCTACCACTATAACATTGTAGTATAACAGGAAGTCAAGAATGATGAAACCTACCTACAGAAGTCTTTCTCTCTTTTAAAAATATTTTGTACATTTATCTATGCATATGTGTTTTCCATGTAAGTGTCCAATGTGAATTAAGTGCCCAAAAAGGACAAGGGAGAACATCAGATTCCCTGGAACTGGAATTAAATATGGTTGTGAGTAGCCATGGTTTCTTAGGAACCAAACTCAGGGGCTCTATGAAAGTAGCAAATACTCAAACACTGAACCATCTCTCCAGTCCCTCAAGCAGTGATTGTATTGTTTAGGATTGCTTTGGGTATCCAGGGTTTTTGTGCTTCCATGTGAAGTTTTTTTTCTTTTTTCTTTCATCTTTTTTTTTCTGTGAAAAACTATTTTCATAGGATGGCCATTTTCACAATAATAACACTACCAATTTATGTGTATAGGAGGTCTCTATCTTCTGGTGTCTTCTTCAGTTTTATTCTTTAATGTTTTAAAGATTTTATGACATAAGTCTTTTCACTTTTTTGGTAAGTTTATTCGAATTTATGTTTTCTCCTAGGAGTATTATGTATTAGATTGTTTCCCTGATTTCCTTCTCAGTTTGCCTTTGGTATTTAAGAGGCTATTGATTTTGGTGTGTTAATTTTTATTATGCCTTTTCTCTTTGAAATGCTTTGATGTTTTTCCGTTTTCTTATTGTTCTGGGTAGGCCTCCAAATGCTATATTGAACGAGGATGATGTCTTGGGGTTGTACTGCTGTGAACAGACACCATTACCAAGGCAACTCTTATAAGGACAACGTTTAGTTGGGACTGGGTTACAGGTTCAGAGGTTCAGTTCATTATCATCAAGGTGGGAACATGGCAACATCCAAACAGGCATGGTACAGGAGGAGCTGAGAGTTTTACATCTTCATCTGAAAGCTGCTAGCAGAATACTGACTTCCAGGCAGCTAGGACTAGGGTATTAAAGCCCACAGTGACACAACAGGGACACATCTTCTAATCATGCCACTCCATGAGCCGAGCATATACAAACCATCACAGATGGTAAAAGTTGAAACCCTGTTTTATTCATAATATTTGTGGGATGCTTGGCATTTGTCTCCATTTAATATAATTGTGGCTATTTGCTTGCCATATATATCCTTTATCATGTTGATTTATGTCCCCTTCATCTCTCCTTTCTCTAGGATTTTTAGCATGAAAGAATGTTGGCTTTTGTCAAAGGCTTTTTTCTGCATCAATGGAAATGATTATATGATTTTCATTCTTGAATCTATCTATGTGATGAATTACTTTTCCTAATTTACATATGCCAAGTAATTCCCAAATCACTGGACAAAAACAAACTTGATCAAATTAGGTTTGTGGTCATCAGGGAGATTGGCCTATAATTCATTCGTCTCTCTCTCTCTCTTACTTTCTTTCTGTTGTATCTTCATTTGGTTTTGGTATCAGGGTAATACTGGTTTTGTTAAAAGAGTTTAGAAAATTTCATCTTGTTTTTTCCAGAATTTCAAGAATGCTGATGTTAGTTTTTTGAAGGTCTGATAGAATTCTGTGCTGAATCCATCTGATGCTGAGCTTTTCTTTAGTTGGGATTTTTTTGTTCTTTTTTTAAAAAAATATTTTGAGTTGCATATATGTATTTTTACACAAAAGAGGGGTTCGTTTTCATGAGTACAAGCACCTACTGGGGACAGAGACAATGGATCTTTCCAAAGCTGGAGTTACAGGTGATTGTGAGCTATATGACATGTTGCTAGGAACCAAACTCCAGTCCTCTAGAAGAACAGCACACTGTATGCCTGGAGATGTGCACCAAACTGTGGTGAATCCAATTTCATAAAAAGTATACAATGTTTTATACACATAATTAAATTACAGAAAGAAATTAAAGACATGGGTTATCTTCAACCCACTGCAAAAAACTAAAAACAGAAAAGGAAACAGAAGTCAAAAAGACTTAACAGATGTCTATAGAGTATTTCACCCAAACGCCAATGAATACAGGTTCTACTCAGAAGCACATGGAAGCACCACTAAAATAAACCACAACCTGAGAAACAAAGCAAATCTTAACCAATTCAGGAAGATTGGAAAACTCTATATATCCTATATGACAACAATACGATAAAACTTAAAGCTGACAGCAAACAAATGTGTAGTAAGTATATAAACTGATGGAGAGTAAATAACTCATTACTGAGTAATAAATGGGTCAAATAAGAAACCAAGAAAACATTTTTTTTTTAAATTCCTGGAACAAAATTAAAAGGAAAATACAATATAACAAATACTTTGCAGTACATGGTAAACAGTCCTGTTGAGGAAAATTTATAACACTGTCTAGATTAAACACTCAGAAAGAGCAGAAATAAATAAATAGCTTAATGACACACTCAAATATTTGGAAAACCAGAAACAAACTAAACCCAAACCTAAATGACATCAAGAAATACTAAAAGTCAGAGCAGAAATCCATGAAATGCAAACAAAGGGGGAAACTACAAAGAATCAATGACTCTAAGGACTACTTCTATGAGAAGATAAACAAGATTGACAAATGAGGCTCAACTAACTGAAGAAAGAAAGGGAAGACCCAAACTAACATAATCGGAATGAAGCACAGAAACATTATAACAGACACCAGAAATTCAGAATATTCAAAGGGACTACTTAAAAAAAACAAAACAAAACAAAACAAAACAGTATTCCATTAAGTCAGAAATAAACATGGAAACATTACAATACACACCAAAGAAATTCAGAATGTTAAAAGAGACTACTTTAAAAAACCAAAAAAGTATTTCATTAGGTCGGAAAACCTAAAAGAAATGGAAAAAATTTTTAGATTCAGTCAAATCACCAACATTAAACCATGAAGAGATCAAAAGGCTAAACAAATCCATAACAAATAGGATTGAAACATTAGTAAACCTTCCAACTAACAATAGTCCAAGCCCAGATGGACTCACAACAGAATTCTGCTAGACTTCCATAGAAGATCTACAGCCCAGGTGCGTAGAGGGAGGCAGAAGGGACATTCTCAACTCCTTCTATATCATACATAAAGCACTAACTGAATCAACAAGACAAAAAAAAAAAAGAAAAGAAAGAATGAAAGAAAGAAAAGAAAGAAAGAAAGAAAGGAAGGAAGAAAGGAAGAAAGAAGCTGCAGAGAGATAAATAGTAAGAGTACAAATAAAACTATTCCTATTTTCAGATGGCATGATATTATACATAAGAGATCCCAAAAATTCAACCAGAAACCAATATAAATGGTCAACAATTCTAGCAATGTCACAGGATACAAACTCAATTTAAAAAAATCCATAGCTTTTTCTATATACCAACAACAAACTTACAGAGAAGGAGATCATGGAAACACTCCCATTCACAATAACATGAAAGAAAAGCAAATATTTAGAAATAAACCTAACTAAAGAGATGAAAGACTTCTACATTGAAAACTTTAAATTGTTGTAGAAAGAAATAAAGATACTAGAAATTTGAAAGGCATTGGATACTTATAATGGTTTTAAATTTTTTAAATTTTTTAAATTTTAAGGGGGTTTTTTTAAAAACACCCTTTGGTTTTTTTTTTTAGATTTTGGGAATTTTTTTTTTGGGAAGTAAAAGGTTTTTTTTGGGAAAAAAAGATTTTAATATTATTTTGAGTTCCCCGGGGGGGGTTTTTTTATTTTTGGGGGTTTGTTATGTGTTTTTTTTTTTTGGTTTTGTTTTTGGTTTTTTTGTTTTTTTTTTTTGGGTGGGTTTTGTCTTTCCTTGTAAACTGGAACCAGCTTTTTTTTTTGTTATTTTGTATTTTCTTTTCTATTTTCTTTATTGATTTACCCCTGAGTTTGATTATTTTTTCCCATTACCCCTCTTGAGTATTTTTTCATTTTTTTGTTCTAGAGCTTTCAGGTGTCTGTGAAGTTTCACAGAGATCCTCCAATTTCTTTAGAAGGCATTCCTGAATAAGTTTTCCTTAGCACTGCTTTAAAGTGTTCCAAAATTTTGGGTAGTTGTGCCTTTTTTTAAAAATGAATTCTATAAAGTCTTTAATTTCTTTTTATTTTTTTTCACTCCCCCGGGGGTCAAGTTGTTCAGTTCCATGATTTAAAAGGCTTTTGTTTTTTTTTTTGTTCTGATGCTCAGGTGGTTGAAAATATAAAAGGGGGGTTTTTAAATTTTCAATTTTCTTGTATTTTTTGAGGCTTGTTTGTTATGAGTAATGGTGAGTATATGGAGAAAGTTCCATGAGGTCTAAGAAGAAACGTTATTTTTTGGTTTGGGTGAAATGCTCTGTAATATCAGTTAGCTCCATTTGAGTCAAAACCTCTGTGATTTTCATGTGTCATGTGTTTTTCTTTTGGTCTAATTTTTTGGTTTCATAAGCTTTTGTACATTATACCACTTTTTTTTTTAATTTGGGGAAAATTTCTTCTATGTTTTTGGGTGAAATATTTTTTTGCCTTGGATTTGGGGGAAATCTTTTTTTCTTCTATTTCATTTTTCTTATTTTTGGGGCTTTATGTGTTTTCCAGATTTTCCGGATTTTTGGTAAAGAACTTTAGTTTTAATTTTTTTCTTTGACCAGGTTTTGATTTCTTTTACTGTACTTCTTGCTTAAATTCTCACCCCATCTTGTGTCTGTTGGTGTGCTTGTGTCTATGTTTCGTTTTTTTTCCCTGGTTTTCCATCTGCAGGATTCCCTCAGTTTATGTTTTTTTATTGCTTCATTTCTTCTTGGGTCTTGAAGTTTTTATTCTTTTTCTTCACTGTTTGATTGTATTTTTCTGTATTTTTTAATTTGGTTAGTATTTTTTATTTAGATTTTATAGATTGGTTTAAAAGGTCACTTTCTTGGGCTTCAGCCTCGTTGGTTTTGGGGGGATAGTGGCTCTTTGGTGATGCCATATCCCCGGGCTCTTGTTAATTTTGTTTTTTAATGGGGCCTTTAGTATCGGGTTTGTCTCTGGTACCCACGGGCCACGGGGATGGAAACGGGGTTGGGGGCGGGAAAAAAATGGAGCACAAGGAGGTAGGTGGTTTATTGTGTTGAGTGTGCTTGGGGGTGTGGCAGGAGAGGTTTGGAGAAAAAGGGGTTTTACCAGGTCGCCAGGCTTAAAAATGCAAACAGCTTTGGGCCCAAAAAATGAAGTGAAAGGGGTATGTTTAAAGGGGACTCGAAGGCAAGGGACTTGGGAAAGAGCTCATCGGGTTGTTCGAATGTTGGGCAAGCCTTTGTGCGGCAGGCATCCGGGAAAAAGCGATTAAATTCCTTGCTGCCGCAGGCCTCTGGAAAAGGGGGAAAAAGCCTGGGCTGAACCTAATTCCCCCTTTTTGTTGTTGTTTCCATGCCTGAATGCGGGAGTCCTAACCAGAAATTCCTAATCTAACCATATTCTAAAAGTGTTTTCGCCTTTTCTTTTTCACAGTCTCAATTTCCAAAATTGCTATCTTTGTTTTTTGGAATTGATCATGTGCAGGTAAGAGGGAAGGGTAAGTTTCAGACCCCCCAACATTTATTTAAAAGGGTGTATTATTTTCCAACTGTTTGAACTCTTTATAAAAAATCAGGTGATTTTGGGTTACATTCTATATCTGGTGTTTTCTTTTTTCCAATTGATTTGTGTCTTTTTTTATTTGTTACTAGCTGCACTCCCACTAAAACATTGTAGTATAACAGGAAGTCAAGAATGATGAACCTCCCTACAAAAAGTCTTTCTCACTTTTAAAAATATTTTGTACATTTTCTAGCATATGTGTTTTCCCATGTAAGTGTCCAAGTAATTTAAAGTGCCCAAAAAGGACAAGGGGACATCAATTCCCGGGAGGAATTAAATATGGTTTTGAGTAGCCATTTTTCTTAGGAACCAAACCGGGGGCTCTATGAAAAGTAGCAAATACTAAAACACTGAACCTCTCTCCATCCTCAAGAGTGATTGTATTGTTTGGATTGCTTTGGGTATCCGGGTTTTTGTGCTTCCATGTAAAGTTTTTTTTTTTTTTCTTTATCTTTTTTTTTTTTGAAAAAACTATTTTCATGGATGGCCTTTTTTCCAAAATAACATACCAATTTAGTGTTTAGGAGGTCTTATCTTTGGTGTCTTTTTCGTTTTATTTTTTTTAAATTTTTTAAAGTTTTAGACATAAGTTTTTAAAATTTTTGGTAAGTTTATTCGAATTTTGTTTTCTCTAGGAGTATTAGATTAGATTGTTCCCTTGATTTCCTTCTCAGTTTCCCTTTGGATTTAAGAGGCTTTGATTTTGGTTTTTAAAATTTTTTTTATCCCCTTTTTCTTGAAATGCTTTGATGTTTTTCCGTTTTCTTATTGTTTGGTGGGCCCCCAAAATGTTATTAAACGGGATGTGTCTTGGGGTTGTACTGCTGTGAAAGCCCATTACCAAGGCAACTTTATAAGGACAAGTTTGTGGGACGGGGGTTTCAGGTTCGGGTTCAGTTCTTTTCTAAAGGGGGGAACAGGGCAACACCCAAAAGGCAGGTACAGGGGCTGAGAGTTTTACATCTTCATCTGAAAGGCTAGCAAAATCTGATTTCCCAGGCAGCTAGGACTGGGGTATTAAAGCCCACAGTGACCAACAGGGACACATTTTCAAATCATCCCCACCCCATGGCCGGCATATCAAACCATCACAGAGGAAAAAGTTGAAACCTGTTTTTATTCAAATTTTGTGGGATGCTTGGCATTTGTCTCCTTTTAAATATAATTGTGGCTATTTGTTTTGCCATATAACCCTTTATCATGTTGTTTTATTTTCCCCTTACTCTCCTTTCTTAGGATTTTTGCATGAAAAAAGTTGGTTTTTGTCAAAGGTTTTTTTCTGATAAAATGGAAATGTTATATGATTTTCATTTAAATCATTAGGGTGATGATTATTTTTCCCCTAATTTACATAGCCAAAAACCCCCCAAAACTGGACAAAAACAAACTTGTTTTCAAATTAGGTTTGTGGTCTCAGGGAATTGGCCTATAATTCATTGTCTCTTTCTTTTATTTCTTTCGTTTATCCATTTTGGTTTTGGTTCGGGGGAAAAGGTTTGTTAAAAGATTTTTTAGAAAATTTCATCTTGTTTTTTTCCGAATTTTCAAGAATGTGTGTTGTTTTTGAGGTTTTGATAGAATTCTGGCGAATCCATTGAGCTGAGCTTTTTCTTTAGTTGGGATTTTTTTTTTTCTTTTTTTAAAAAATTTTGAGTTGCATATATGTATTTTTCCCAAAAAAAGGGGTTTTTTTATGTACAAGCCCTACGGGGAAGAGACATGGATCTTTCCAAAAGCTGGGTTTACAGGTATTGTGAGAAATTTGACATTTTGCTGGAAAAAAAATCCGTCCTTAGAAGAACAGCACATGATGCCGGGGAGTTGTGCCCAAACTGTGGTGAACCCAATTTAAAAAAAGTACAATGTTTTATACACAAATTAAATTACGAAAAAAAATTTAAAGAATGGGTTATCTTCCCACTGCAAAAAATAAAACGAAAAAAGGAAAACAAAGTCAAAAAGACTTAACAGAGTCTATAGAGTATTTCCCCAAAGCCAATGAATACAGGTTCTACTCAGAAGCAAGGGAAGCACCAAAAAAATAAACCACCCCCTGAGAAACAAAGAAAATCTTAACCAATTCAGGAAGTTTGGAAAACCTATATATCCTTATGCAAACAATACGATAAAATTTAAAAGCTGAAGCAAAAAATTGTAGAAGTTATAATGGGGAGAGTAAATAATCTTACGAGTAAAAAATGGGAAAAATAAAAAACAAAAAAAAAACTTTTTTTTTTTAAATTCCGGAAAAAAAAATTAAAAAAGGAAAAATAAATATAAAAAAATACTTTGCAGTACATGGAAAAACGTCCTGTTGAGGAAAATTTATAACCTGTCTGAAAAACATCAGAAAGAGCAGAAATAAAAAAATAGCTAATGACACACTCAAATTTTTGGAAAACCAAAAAAAAACTAAACCCAAACCTAAATGCATCAAGAAAAAAAAAAAATTTTCAGGCAAAATCCAGAAAGCAAAAAAAGGGGGGAAACACAAAAAACAAATGAAAAAGGGTTTCTTTGAAAAAAAAAAACAAGTTTGGAAAAAGGGGCCCCCAAAAAAAAAACCCGAAGAAAAAAAGGGAAGCCCCAAAATTTAAACAAATGGGAAGGAAGCACAAAAATTTATAACAAAACCCCAAAAAATTTAGAATATTAAAAGGGACTAAAAAAAAAACCCAAAAAAAAACAAAAAAAACTTTTTCCATTAATCAAAATAAACTTGGAACTTTAACAATACACCCCAAAAAAATTAAAAATTTTAAAAAGATTTTTTTTAAAAAAAACCAAAAAAAGTATTTCATTGGTCAAAAAAACCAAAAAAAAAGGGGGAAAAAAAAATTTTTAGATTCATTAAAATCACCAACTTTTAAACCATAAAGAAAAAAAAAGGGCAAAAAAAAATCCAAAACAAAAGGATTAAAACCCTTTTAAAACCCCCTTAAAAAACAAAGTCCAACCCCAAGGACTCAAACAAAATTCGCAAATTTCCCATAGAAGATTACCCCCCCAGGGCGTAGGGGGAAAAAAGGGGGACATTTAAACTCCTTCTATACAAAAATAAGCACTAACTGAATCAACAAGAAAAAAAAAAAAAGAAAAGAAAGAAAAAAAAAAAAAAAGAAAAAAAGAAAGAAAAAAAGGGAAAAAAAAGGGAAAAAAAAGGGAAAAGAAAAGAGAGAAAAAAAAGGAAAAGTACAAAAAAAAAACCCTTTCCTTTTTTAGATGGCAAATATTTTTCATAAGAGACCCCCAAAAAAACCCGAAACCTTTGGTCCCCTTCTACAAGTCACGGGTCAAATTTTTTTTTAAAAAAAAACCCACTTTTTCAATCCAACAACAAACTTCCAAAAGGGGGAATTTGGGAAAACCCCCATTACAAAAAATGAAAGAAAAAAAAAATTTTTAAAAAAAAACCAACAAAAAGAAAAAAATTTCCTTAAAACAAAATTTTTTAGAAAAAAAAAAAAGGGGTACTAAAAAAACAAAAAAATTTTGGTACATTTTTTTGAAAATGCCCCATTCTAAAAAAGGCCTTTAAAATCAAAACAATTAAAAAAGTTTATTTCACCCCATCATAAAATTTAAAAGCAAAAAAAAAAATAACAAAAAAAACAACAAAAAAAATTTCCTAAATCTCAAAGGAAAACCCAAAAAAACTCTGCATATTAAAAAAAACCCGACACAAAAAAAAAAAAAGGGGGGGAAACTTTTCCAAATCTAAAAGAATAAAAAAGAAATAAAAACAAAAAACTGGCACAAAAACGAAATGGGCCAAAAGGGAACAAAACCAAAAACCCCCCCCCCATTTAATTTAATTGGGTCCAAAAAATTTTTTAAAAAGATTTTTTAAAAAAAAAAGCGGGAAAAAAGGAAAAAGGCCCTTTTTAAAAAATCATTTGGGAAAACCGGTTTTCCATTTTTTAAAAAGGGAAAAAAAATAGTATATCCCCCTTGTATCACTTTAAAAAAAAATTAAAAGAACCAGGGGGAAAAACCCCGGAAGCAAAGGAAAAGTCGGGAAAAGAAAATGCTATCCCCCTAAAAAGGAAAAGGTTTCTGAATAAAAATTTTGCTCAAGAATTGGGGGCCAAAAAAGGAAAAAAAATTTACCTAAAAATAAAAAAAAATTTTAAAAACATTGAAAAAAAAAAAATTTCAGGAAAAGGGAAGGGCCATAGGAGGAAGAGAATTGACTTTTAATATTGAAAAGGGGATTAAGGGAGAAAAAATAGGAAAAAAACCAACAAATAAAAAAAAAAAAAAAAAATCAGTAAAATTTTTACCAAAAAGGGGTGGGATTTGGGGGGGGTTTTTTTCCCAAAAAAAAAGGGGAAATTTTTAAAGAAAATTGCAAAAAAAAAAAAAAAAAAAGTTTTTGTGGCATTGGGGAAAATGCCCCCCAAAAAAACAACTTTAAATTTTTTAAATCTTTCCCCTATAAAAGCATGCCCAAAAAACCAAAAAAACCAACTGAATAAAAGGCTCCCCAGAAGATTGAGGGGGGGGAAAAACTCTCTTTTTCCCCGTCTGATTTTTTAAAAAAATTTTCTAAAACCCCCTAGAAATGGGGTGGAGATAACAAAAGATAAACAAATATACCCATGCCCTAGCTTGAAACAACTTTTGGAATTCCTAAAGGCCCCCAACAATTTTTTACGTCCCCAAACACTATGTTTGTTGTTGCTTTTTTTTTCCCCGGGATTGGGAAAAAAGGAAAAAAACCCCCGTCCTTAAACTGATAAAACAAAAAAATTTTGTAAAAAAAACCCCTTGTAATACTGTTCAGCCACAACGAATGTAAAAGCACTTTTTTTTCGGGGAAAGGATGCAACAGAAAATCATACAAAAAACTTGACCCCGAAATAAAAAAAAGGCCTGTTCTTTTCTCGGGGGTTTTTGGTTCCCCAAAATTTTCAGACGGGGAATGAAACCCGGGAAAAACGAAAAAAACCCCCAAAGAAAAAGGGCCCCTTTTTTGGGGGTGAAGGGGAGGGGATGGGAAAAAAAGGGGATAGCGGGGCCCCTTTTACTTAAAGGAAAACAGGAACCAAAAGGGGGGGAGAGGGGGAAAAAGAAGAAAGAAGAGAGAGAAAGAGAAAAACAGGGAAAAAAAGGGGGAGGGTAAAAAAAAATAGGGATATTGAAAAAAAAAAAAAGAAAACTATTTTTATTTTTCCCTACCTAAAAACTTAAACATGTAACCCTAGATTTTTGTGTGGGTTTTGTATGAATTTTGGATAAACATAGAAAATTCAAAAAAAAACTAAAACCCCAAATATTGAAAACCAAGTAAGAAATTTTATTAAAAAAAAGGGAAATTTTAAAACTTTAAAAAAGGTCAAGTTTTTTTACCAAAGTGGTTTTACAATTTAAGCTAGAAAATTTTGTGCACTCTTGTATTTTAAAAGCCAGCCCCGGGAACTTTTTTTTTTTTTTTTTTTTTTTTTTTGTGCTGGGAAAAAATAAACCCCCCGGGGCCCTTTCCAGGGGGTTTAGAATGATCCCCGGAAACCCTTTATCTTTCCCCCTTTTTTAAAACATTGGGGAGCCTTTTGCTTATCACCCCCCCTAAGTAGGGAAAGGGAGTCAGGGAGTTTCCTCATTTTTATTTTTAAATAAAATTCTTTTCATTTAAATTATTAAACCCAGACAACTGTGTCGTCAAAAAAAGGGTTCCGTTTGCAGTCATTTTTTAAATAGCCCCCTTTACCCTTCTCCCCGGGTGCGGGTTCCTTTGTAAATTTGGAAGTTACTGTTCAAAAACCCCCACCACCTTTAATTTATTCCCACTCGCATTGCTTAAAAACCCCTCGTGATGGTCCCCCCTTTTTTAAATTGGGGGGAAAAAATTTGGAGGAAAACATTGAAATTAATTTCCCCCAATCGGGGGAAGAAAGGACAAAACCCTTACAAGGGAAAGATAGAAAACATTGTTAAATTTAATAGAGATTTGCGCATGGTGCTTTTTGTAATAAAAGTGGGGGGGGAGTTAGTTTTTTATCATTATTTTTTTATTTCAAAGGGGTTAATGTAGAGCCCGGGGCCCGGAAGTTGAAATGAAATGGTTGCCCTGTTTTAAGGAGATCTTTCCGTCTCCGAATGTGGTTTTTAAAAAAAGTCCCTACCACAATGGGGGCGGGTGGGGAGGAGAAAATTTAAATTTTTTTTTAAAAATGGGGATCACCCTTTTTAAAACCCCTCCAAGTGGTAAAAATTTTAATTTTGATTTTGGTAAACATCTCAATCAATAATTCCCAAGGGGACACGGAAACCCGTCCCAAAAAAAAACCAAAAAAAAAATTTTAAAAAAAAATAACAGATTTCCTTATGGCAAAATAATTTCATATATATTTAGTTTTTTTGATCCCCCCCCCTTATTGTTTACCCTTCCCATGTAATTCCCACGAATTCCCCTTCCTTGACATACCATTTTCATTTTTTCCCTTTTGGGGCCCTTTTTTTCCCCCAACCCCCATTTCATTTCCACGGGGGGGCCAATTGTTTTCTAAATAACAAAAAAAAAATTTTAAGGGGTTCCCCTATAAAAAAAAAACTGTAATATTTAGCTAAAACCTTTAAACAGCCGCACTTTTCAAGACAAACCTGACGAGTCATTTTTTTCCTTTTTACGTGGGGGTAAAATTGAATATTTTTAGGCTTAAGGGCCTTTACGGGGGAGACTTTTCCAGTGGCCTCTTTTAAAAAGAAGTTTGTTTTTTTGTGATACCCTTCTGAGAGGTAAGAGGGATTAAAAGGAGTTTTAATTGATTTGAGGGTGAAATGTTGAACAGAAAATAGTTTAAAAAGAGAGTCACAGTTGCTCAGGAGCAGCGACAGCTCCTTTTCGTTTAGCATCCAAAAAAGGGGCCTTTGTTTTTTGCTCTAATTTAAACACTCTTCCCCTTTACCTTTTTCGGTTTGTGTTTGCTTTAAAAAATATTTTAACGCTAATGTGGTGATAGATTAATTTTTCACTTTAACCCCCCCTATTTTTTCTGTTCTCAAAATTTTTTGGGGTTTTTTTTTTGGGGGTTTTACAAACAAGCAGTTCCTTTGCCATTGTTTCAGCAATGGGAAAAAACAAAAATAAAGTTTATTTTTTTAACCGGCCACCCCTTGTCTTCATTTTGTAGCTGCTAAAGAGCGGGTTTTTTTAAAAACAAAAAAAAGATTGATTTCTATCCAAAAAACCAAACAGTTTTTTTCGGGAAAAAGGTCTTGGCTATCCTTTTTAGAGGTGAGGAAAGACCTCCAAAAGGGGAAAAAAATGTTCTGTTCCCTTTTAGTAAAATCGCTGGTCCTGTCCAAACATATTTTTTCAAAGCACAAAAAATTTTTTTGGTGAGAGACCCCGGGGTTGGAATCAGTTTCCCAAAAACCCCTGCCTCCTGCTCCAAAAATCAAGGAGACAGAAACCCAAACCGGCAATTCTTTTTTTTTTAAGCTCATCATTTTCCTTTTCCTTCAAAATCCCTATCTAAAAAACGTAATTATCTTTATTTCTTTGTCCATTTTTTCCCCTTTTTTCCTTTTTGCTTTTTAATTAATTTTAATTAATTAATTTTCTTTCTGCGGGCCTTTGGGGCAAATGGCGCTGAGCATAGCCAGCTATTTTGGGAAAATTTAATTTTCCCCACCCCAAGGTTTCTTTTTTTTTTGTAAATGTCCCATTTGGTCCCCTTTTTCCCCCAAAAACCCATCTTTTTTCCCCTCAGTCCCAGTGCTGTACATAAAAATGTTCAATAAAATATCAAGAACCTTAGATAAAAAAACCTTCCAAAAAGCAATTTTTACTCAAAATTTTAATATCATCAGAACCCTCAAGCTTAGAACTTTAAAAGGCCAGAGATTTAGGTGTTTAAGAGCAACCACGTTTTTAAAATTTAATTTGGGGTTTTTCACTTTGGGTTATTTTGAAATTTGGGGGGAAGGCTTCCCTTGGGCTGACTTTTTTTTTGATGTTCTTCTATTTGAAAAATTTAAATTTATTGTAAAATAGAGAAAAAAAAATAACTTGGAAATGGAGCAGAGAAATCTTAAGGGCATGGGAATCCCTTTGGGCGGGCTTTGGGAATGTTTAAATGTCTTGACTTATTTTTCCCATGACTTTTTCGAAGGGCTGTCCTCTAGGTAGAAATGGATGACTTTGTCGTAATGCTGTCTTTAATTTAACAGACCAAATTAACAAATCATGTCTTTGTAGGACAGGCCTTATCATTTGGATGCTGTTTTGAGCAAATTTGCCACTTGTTGCATGATTATGGGGGACCACAAATTTTGGGCAGGAAGGGGATAGGATTCGCTTGTGCCTTTGGGTTTTATAGAATATTTGGATGAGAAACAGGTGGTAAAGACGGGTTAAAAAACCTTTCCCTAATAGGAAGACAAAAAGGAAAAAGGGGCCTGGCTAGATAATAAAATTGGCAAGTTTTCCCCCAAATTATGCTTTCCCTTTCCCTCCAGATCTAAGCAAAAGCCTGGATCTTATAGTAAAATCCAAAAGTTGTCTGTGTTGGTAATTTTTTTTGTTTTTGGCTTTTTTTTATTTGTTGTTTTTTATTTTCCTTTTGTTTGTTTATAACACACACACCACACACACACCACACACACACAACACAAATATAATTTTTAAAATTTTAAATTTTATATAATAGGAAGAGAGAGAGAAAGAGAGAGAGGAGAGAGTAAATTGGGGGGGGGAAGGGAGGGGGGGTGGAAAGGGTTGGGGGGAAGTTGGGGTGGGGGGAAAGAAAAAAAAACCGAGGCCATCACCAAAGACCTCCGGGAGAAATTGGGGCCCGGGTTCAAGTTCAAAGGACATATTACAGAAGGTTGTGGGTAATCAGCACTAACCTTAAATTAGGCTGGAAAATTTCAAAGACTTTAAAAAATGTTGAAAGGCAGATTTTTCTTTCCGGTCTAGGGTCTCCCCTTGCTTTGTAGAAGCTCTTTTTGGGGGCTTGCTGTGTGGTGTGTGGGGTGTGGGTGTGTTGTGTTGGGGGTGTGGTAAAAAGCCCCGATTTTCCTCCCGGCCTTTTTTTTTTTACCAGGGGTTTATTTTTATGTTTAGAATTTTTTTGCTGCTACCCGTAGTGCTCTAGATTTTTTCCTTTTAATTCTTAAGTCAAGAAAAAAGAAAATCTCAAGACTTTAGATGACAAAAATTAGATCTATTGCGCTTTAAATTTAAAATGGATATTTAATTACTAGTTTTTTTTCCCCAAAGGCAGCAGACCCAATTTTTATTACACTTGGATGATTTGTAAGACGTAATGGGGCCAAAACCAAATTTGCTCCCGGATTTCCTGAAAAGAAAATTCTGGTCACTTTGGTTTTTTATTTATCTTTGAACTCTGTGCATGATAAAAAACTATTGGTTGTATTTTAAAATATTTGAGTATTTGTGTATATCCAGGTCTTCAGTGTCTGCTTTTCTAAAGCCCAAAAACCAGAGTTTGGAATTTTAAATTTAGCAATAAAAAAGTTGGTTCCCAGGCTTTACCCTGTAGGCTTATCTAAAAGAATTAAAATGAATTTTTAAAAATACCCCTTTAAAAATTTTTTAGTCTTGTTTCTTTCAAATGCTAAAAAAAAAAAATCCGGGTTTAAGGGGAAAACTGATTAAAATTTATCAAGATAACCTAAAGAAGCTAAACCCCCTTTTTTTATCCAAAAAAAAAAAAAAAAAAAAAAAAACTGAATACTTTAGAAGCAAAATGGGCAAATATATTGTTTTGGAAATTTTTTTTGTATAAAAAAGGATTTTTGAAGTGTTTTTTCCAACACATACATGTTTTTTGGTTTTTTGAGCAGGGAGATTTTCTTCTGCTTACATGACTAACGTTATTGTGTTTTTATTGGGCTTATACAAACAAGCAGTTCCTTTGTTCCATTGTTTCAGCAATAGGTCAAAAATCAACAAATAAAGTTTTATCTTTTCAATCCTGGACTCACCCACTTGTCATTCAGTTTGTGTAGGCTGCATGAAGAGCAGGTTTCTTTGAAAACAACAAAAGGATTGATTTCTATGGCCTAAAACCAAACAGTTGCCTTTTCTGGAAAAGGTCTTGGCTATTCCTTTGTTAGAGGTGACTGGCAAAGACTCATCTCAGAAAGGAAAAAAAAATGTCTCTGCTTCCTTGTAGGCTGAAAGATCGGCTGTGTGCCTGCTACCTAAACTATATTTCTTTCAAAGCACATGACATATTTTGGATGCAGAGACTCCGAGTACTGGAAGGTCAGCTTCCAAACCCTGACCTCCTGCATGACCAAACTCAAGGCAGACAGCAACCAACCAGGCAATATAGCAGATTGTTTTTTTAAGTCTCATCTATTTTACCTTATCCTGTCAGAAAAGTCCCTATCTAAAAATACAGCATAATATATGCTTTACTCTTCATTCTAGTACCATTTCCTCTCCTTTTCCTTTCAGCTTTATTAATTAATTAATTAATTAATTAATTTTCTTTTCAGTGCTGGCACATGCTAGGCAGGAACTGGACTGCTGAGCTATAGACCAGCTACTTTGGAAATTAATCTGCTCCCATCCTCAAGTGTTTCTTTTTTGTTTGTAAAGATGTACTCTCACTTGGTGCCCAGGTTCTCCTGTAATACACCATCTTTCTTCCTCAGCTTCCTCAGTGCTGGTACTATAAGAATGTATCATATAAAACTATCAAGAACCATTAGATGAAAAATACCTTCCAATAAAGCAATGTTACTCAAACATTGTTAATATGCATCAGAATCACCTGACAAGCTTAGTAAAATAGAAAAATGGTAAACTCTACTTTGAGAGTTTCAGATTCTTGAGGTCAAGCTAAGAGAAGTGTTGGAGAATTTGAATTACTCTAGATGATGGAGATACTAGTAGACCAGGGAGTTGCACTGTGAGAAATGCTGATGTAAAAAAGCTCAGCACTAGCAACTTTAAAGGCCAGAGATATTAGGATGTTTAAGAGACAACCACGTTGTTAAATTAATTAGGTTAATCTCACTTTGAGGTTATTTTGAACCTTTTGGGGAGAAGGCTTGCCATATGGTGACTGACTTTGTCTTTTGATGTTCTTCTATTGAACAAAATTAGAGTATTATTGTAAAATAGAGAAACACAGTAAACTTGGAAAGTGGAGCAGAGAAATCTTAGAGGCATTGGGAATCCGTTTGGTCAGGGCTTCAGGGAATGTTTAAATGTCTTGAGCTCGCTATTTTCCCTATGACTTTTGCAGAAGAGGCCTGTCAGCTCTAGGATAGAACATGGCATGACTTTGTACAGTAATGCCTGTCTTAATTCAACAGACTCATAATCTAACAAATCATGTCATTTGTAGGACAGGCCTTATCAATTTGGATGCTGTTTGAGCAAATTTGCCATCTTGTTGCATGATTATGGGGCACCCACTATGTGACAGGAACTGGTTATAGGATTCGCTTGTGCCTTTGGGTTTTATAGAACTATTTGGTATAGAGAAACAAGGGTGGTAAAGACAGACTTAAACACTTTCCCTAATAGACAGACAAATAGGAAGAAGGGGCCATGGCTAGATAATAAAATTGGCAAGCTTCCAAGATTACTGACGTCTTCCTCTTCCTCCAGATCTAAAGCAAAAGCCTGGCATCTTATAGTAAAGTCCACAAAGTCTGCTCTGTGTTGGCTGATTACTTTTTGTTTTGGCATTTTGGTCTATTTGTTGTTTTGATTATCCTTTTGTTTGTTTATAACACACACACACACACACACACACACACACACACACACACATATATATATATATATATATATATATATATATAGAGAGAGAGAGAGAGAGAGAGAGAGAGAGAGAGAAATTGGGTGGGAAGGGAGGTGGGTAGGAAGGATCTGGGAGAAGTTGGGGTGGGGAAAGAAAAAAGAAACCAGAGGCCATCACCAGAAAGACCTCCTGCAGAAGATCTGACCTGAGAAGTTCAATGTTCAGAAGGACATATTTACAGAAAGGTTGTGGGCTAATCAGCCACTAACCTTAAATTAGGCTAGGAAGACTTTCAAAGACTTGAAAAATAAGCTCTGAAGGACAGATTACATTTCCAGGCTCTAGGGTCTCCCCTCTGCTTTGTAGAAGCTCTTTTGGTGTGCTTGCTGTGTGTGTGTGTGTGTGTGTGTGTGTGTGTGTGTGTGTGTGTAAACATGCCTCAGTTATTTCCTCAAAGCCTTTTTTTTTACCAGCTGATTCTATTTTCTATGTTGAGAATTTTTCTGCTGCTACCTGTAGTGCTCTAGATTTTTCTGCCTTTTAATTCTTAACTGTCAGAGAAAACGAACCTCATCAAGATCTTTAGATGACAACATTAGATCTATTGCGCTTTATGTAACTATGAGATATTAAATAGTTACTAGTTTGTTCCCCTCATGGCAGCAGACCAATCTTTTATACACTTAGGATGATTTGTAAGACAGTAATGGGACCAAAACCAATCTCTGCTCCAGGATTTCCTGAAGAGAAAATTCTGGTCACTTTGGTTTTGTATTTATCTTTGAACTCAATGTGCACTGATAAACACTATTGGTATGTATTTTAAAATATTTGAGTATTTGTGTATATCCAGGTCTTCAGTGTCTGCTTTTCTAAAGCTAAAATCCAAGAGTTCTGGAAATTTAAATTTAGCAATAAAAAAGTTGGTTCCTAGGCTTTACCTCTGTCAGGCTTATCTAAAAGTAATTAAAATGTGAATTTTAAACATACCTCTTAAAATTATTTGAGTCTTGTGCTTTCAAATGCTAATTAAGGAAACTCCAGGTTGAAGGAAAATCTGATTATAGAATTTAGTCAAGATAACCTAAAGATAGCTAAACCCACCTTTTTATTAAGTGCCAAAAAAAAAAAAAAAAAAAATCTGAACTACTTTAGAAGACAAAATGTCAAATGATATTAGTTTTAGGATTTATCTGTATAAAGAGATATTTTTGAAGTGTTTTACCTAACACATACATGTTTTGAGGTTGTTGAGACAGGGTAGACATTGTTTGAAGTAGTTACTAAGAGATATTATACTTTGTTAAGACTAATATATATTAGTATCAAATTAAAATGTAAAATATTTTGTTAATGTTCTTTTTCCCTTGTTCTTAGTCTCCTTGACTTGTGGGAATTTGAAAACAGGTCTCAGAAGGAATCCTAAGGATCATCTAATATGAAAAAGTATGTGTGTGTGTGTGTGATCAAAACCAGCCTATTACTGGTACCTTTAGGTCCTACTACAAGTAGCTTCTATTAAAACAAAACAAATTGGAAGAGAACAATCCGTAGAGGAGATGATTTTATTTGAGTCTCAGTATGGGAAAATGAAACAGAAACCAGAAGCATTTTCCAAGTGAGGAATGATCTCAGGAGTTTTCAATTGAATAATAGGTGGGAAGAAACAATCCGTGAGCAGATGAGTTCTTAGTTCTCCAGTGTAAGTTTTTTAAAGGGTAGAGATTTGCTCTGATTTTTCTGCATTTCTCCCCTTACTGCCCCCAGAAATAGCAAAGTCTTTAATTCCTATTAACACACTAAAGAAAGGATGTATGGAAAAGTTAGAGCATCAGGTGAAGAGCTCTAGATTGCAAGTCAGTAATGGATGGAGAAGGATGAAGAAGTCAGTGGGTCAGCCTGGCAGGGGCTTGTCTACTCTACATAACAGTGCCTGGCTAAGGAAAGCTACTTGCTGCTGGTTAAGACATTTTTATAAATTTTAGTCAGCTCTGTTCCAATTAAAAAAAAATACTACACAGGAGGCTAATGCTAGATTTAGAGTCTATGATCACTGGATTATTGAAAGCTTGCTTTTTATTCGTTGCCTTTTTGAAAAAAAGACAGTGAGATTTCTTCTCCTTTGCCTGAGCAAAGCAAATCAGTTTCTTTGTTTGGTTCAAAGAGTTATATTTTTTTTTAATACTGAGAGTTGTCTTTTGAAAAACTTGATATTATAATAGACTATGCTTAATGCTAAATATCTTTTTGTGTTTGTAATTTTAATGCTATCTTTTTCCTTCTGCAGTGACTGGACTTGTTATGTTCCATGAGCTACAAGGAAACTATTACTAACAAAAGTTTACTTAATTGTAGTCATCATATAAAATGTGGCCCCATTACTTAAGGTTTCATAAAGCTACTTGTAAAAATAAAAAGGAAGAAATCAAAGACTCACAGGCAAGCACTCAGTGACATTTTCTTTATTATGAGCAAGAGAGAAAGAAGGAAGGAGGGAGGGATAATGGGAAGTGGGGACAGTTCAAATCTGACAAAATGCTAACTATGGAATTTGACATTACAAACTTTCTATTAAAGTCTTGTCATTTCAAGACAAAAGGCACACAGTACCTCATAATTTATCTCAGATTCATGTAGCTAGAATAATGTTGTTTTTTTTTTTTTTTTTTGCTTAAAAGAAAGCTTTCTCATAAATTCCAGTTTCTGCAAATGCTTTTTCTGAGTCTCATACTGTCTAGGTTTGATGACTCTTCCCTGAGACCAGCTAACATCTCAGTATGTTGAGCTGTTCATTAGTTTTACACTGTGATCATTCTGTGTCTTGCTCTCATCTCACTGTGTCTCCATGGTTTAGGAGACCCACTTTTCAATCAGTTCTGTAAGTTTTTATTTGCCAATCTGTCTAAACTCATCTAGCTATTCTTTCTAAAAGGGCAGTTGCTTTAACTTCAGTTGCTTACCTCTTAATGTATGGTGGGTGGATCTGGGATTATCTTGTGATATTAAGGGGAAATAACAATGAAAATTTTCCCATTGGCACAGCTTCTCTGTTACAAATGATGGAGTCTCTATTTGACCTTGCTACTGTTTTTCTTTAGCTACTGATTTTTCCAACTAACTGGTACCTGCTTAAAATGGATAGTGAAGGGCCTTCAGAGACTCTCCTACCCTCTGAAAAGGTTTCACTACATGTAAAGTAGAAAGCTGACCTCCTCATATCTTAAAGACTTTCAAAAGGTGTTTAAATAGTTGTTATTCTGTTTTCTACACTACTCAACTAAAAATGTTTAATTTTGTTTTAAAAGTAACTTCTATATAGTTATGTGTCATTCTACTTGTTGCTAGTTTTATGTATAGATAACTATGTAAGCCTTTGTAAGATTGGCAGGTGTTGGTTATTTTAAAATTTGTACGTGATTACTTAATTTTAAAATAGTTTTACTCATTTTGGGTATGTTTCTGGAAAACCTTATAGCTAATCTTTGTGTTCTATTTGACAGTATGTTTTTGACAAGTCTTATAACTAAACCGTTAGTATGATATAGTCAAGCAGTTTTCTGACAATGAAAGACATTTTTAGATGCTAGGGCATTATCCAGAGGACAAGCAGAATGAACTTCAGTATACCTACCTGGCGTGTTTGAATATGCTTGGCTCAGGGAGTAGCACTATTAGGTACTGTGGCCTTGTTCGAGTAGGTGTGGCCTTGTTGGAGAAACTGTTTCACTGTGGTGGTGGGCTTTGAGATCCTCCTAGCTGTTTGGAAGTGAGTCTTCTCCTGTTTGCCTTTGGATCAAGATGTTGAGCCCTCAGGTTCTCAGAGCCATGCCTGCCTAGGTGCTGCCATGCCTGCCTGGATGCTGTCATGCTTCCCATCATGATAATGGAATGAACCTCAGAACCTGTAAGTCAGCCCCAATTAAATGTTGTCCTTTATAAGAGTTGCCTTGGTCATGGTGTCTCTTCACAGCAATGGAACCCCTAACTAAGACACTCCCTAAAAGCTACATCTATGTATATCAGTTGCTTGAGCCAGGCCTCAGGTTTATTGTGACTAATCCCTTCACGTCTGTCATCTATTCTTTACCCTCAATGTGGGATCAAATCTCAACTAGGATGAATCTTTCCCTGGCATCATAGAACAATGGAGAATAAACTACCAGATGGTTAATCAACAAACTCTTTAGAGAATATTGTTCAGTCATGAGGGGTAGAGGGCATTGTAATAAAGTTATTCTGGATGTGGTACTCCTTGCCTGTAACCCAGTGTTTGGGAAGCTCAAACAGGAGGATCATAAGTTTGAGGCCAGGCTAGGCTTCCTGACGAGACCATGTCTCAAACCAGTGAAATGGATTTCCTTGTGCAACCCTTCCAATAAAACCTAAAAGCCAAAAGGTTAAAAAAAAAAAATGTTTCTTATGCACAGCTACATGACACTGAGTTCTAACCTTTGTAATTTGTATTCTATTTATTGTATTGAAGAAATGTAGGGATTTGCGAATTCTGTTACTTCATTGGATTCATCTTGCTGACTATGCATATTAATTATCTTCTTTTCCTAAAAAACCAAAGTTCTTCTAACAAAACTGAGAGACTAAACTCTTTTTTCCCTAACTGTGGGCCAAAAATGTTTCTTTCCAGTGCTGCTAAAACGAATGGCTGTAATTTGCTAGTGCTGGCTTGTATTCTGAAATCCATCAGAAGTGCTCATCTATACAGTTGCCTCTGTCCATATTTATGTACTTTAAATTGTTTTATTGTATGCTATTTTATTTATTTCATGTATAATTATGTGTGTGCGCACATGTGTGTGTGTGTGTGTGTGTGTGTGTGTGTGTGTGTCTGTTTTGGTGCATGTGTGCTCTGGCATGCAAATGGAGGTCTGAAGATAACTTTTGGGAATCAGTTCTTTCCTACCATGTAGGTCCTAGAGACCAAACTCAGCCTTGGCAGCAAGTCCCTTTACCCACTGATCCACATCCACAACCATCTATGCACATTTGCTTTCAACTGGGAGATTTCTCTTAGCTTTTCTTTCCATACTAAAGAAATTGAAGAATAGTAATTTTTATCTTTGTTGTGGGGATTCATTTTAGGCTCAAACCAAAAGTAAAAGGATAGGAGGCATTTATGCGAGCACTGATTCCCCTTATTCAGCTGTGAATTTTCTAAAAGATTGTCTCTGTGTTCAAATATTCTAGGTTTATGACATCTTTTTGTGTGTGAAAGAGATAAGGTTTCACTATGTTGCCCTTGGTGGCTTGCAACTAACTCCCTACCCTTGAACTCATAGAAATCCACCTGCCTCTGCTTTCTGAGTGCTGAGATTAAAGAGATGTACTACACCTGGTTTTGAAAGTGGCTTTTCATTTTGTTGCATGAGCATTGTTGGGCATTCACATTTTTTCATAAATGCTTCCTTTAATGGCTTATATACACGACTCCAAAACTGGAATTTATTTCATCATTCTCAAATTCTTCCATGTTTATTTGGTGCCATATACAGTTTCCCACCTGCAACTAATATGGAGGTGTCTTTCTTCGTACATCTGATAACTGCCTCAGAAGAGATGTGTTGAAGTAGGGTTCTTGGAAAAACTGAGTTCTTCTAGTAGCTCACATTATCTTTCCTGCTAAGTCAGCTTTAAAATGTTTTATGTTGATTTTTACAACAAAGAGTTCAGTAAGTAAAGGTTGTTATACTTTGTCTTTATGGTGGCTTGAAAGCATGTACATGGGGAAAATATAATGAGGTTGGATTATAATTAGGATTTGGACATATTCCAAGGGTACAGTAACAACAATATAATAACAATAGGTAACATTGAGTCAGTGATTGTTGTTTCTAGTGTTTAATAATTATTAGTTCATTATTGTTATTCTCCCTGTCTTGCAGACAGGAAACCTGAGGTACAGGGAATTTAAATTACTTATCCAAGGTAAGTGGCAGAGGTATTATTTAAACCCAAGTTCTTTGGCTACCAGAGTCTGCCATTAACCAGAAAGAGCCTGTTTCTTCCTGGAAATCCTCTAATGGGTAAAAGTCCTCCTCCCCATACATAGCCGGTTTGTTGATTGTTGATACTTAGGGGCAGTGGAGATGGTACCTCTGATGCTTACTATGTTTTCCTGCCCTTTTTTTTTTTTTTTCCAACGTTCTTTTTTCTTCACCAGTGGCTTACCTGCCATGGAAGGGACAGGACAGAACATGAGATTCAAAACAGCTGACTGATTGATTCTGTGTGTGAAAGGAAAATATGAATCACTGTGTTCTCAGAAAGCTCTTTATTTAGAAGAAAGGGAGGGCAGAAATGAATGAAAACAAATGTTTCAGAGCACTGGATTTTGTTTTTTGACAATTCTTAGGACACTAGGTTTGTTTCATTAGAGGTGCTCTTTCCTTTGTAGTTTCCACAGAATCTATTTCAAGAGGGCCTTTGCTCATCTGTTGACACAAGGCCAGACATGGGCTGTAAATAAGGGTTCCTAGAGATGACTATGGCTGTGAATTCTGGATGATGCAACTATATTCTGATACTTTCCACTGTAGATTGTCCTGGTTATAAATGACCTTCTAACAACTGCTCAACTTGGATGTTTAGAGAGGGACCTTCTCTTGTTCAGTGCGCCACTTATAGCCTAAATTCTGATATTATTGTGTTGTGCCTCCTTATATTTGCTTAATAGTTACTGGTGTAACAAGAGACTACATGGGGCATTTAGGCTTAGCTTCAGGTGCCATTGTAAAACACACCAGTAATGCAACAGAGAAGCCAATACAGCAGGAAGCCCTTCCTGCTTCACCTTTTACTTGACCAGGTTCTGATAAGATTTATGTAGAGGAGTTGCTTCCATCCTCTCTCTTGCTCAAGATCAAAATCTGGAAAAGTCTCAGTCCATAGGAAGGACAAGACCACAGGATTTGCAAGCACCTCGTGACTAGCTTCCACAGTATCTCTTGGACCGCCAAAAATAAGCACTAAGCATGGGCTTTTACTCTGCTTAGGTTTGAACTTTTTCCCTGAAGCGTCAAGGTGGCAGAAAACATACCACATTGAAATAGATCTGAAAGTGAAAGACAGAAGTAATGTGATGCTCGTTAATTTGGAAATAGTTTAATAACAGTAACAATAATAATAATGATAGAAATTAAATTTTTTGCATTTATTTATTTTATTTTTAGTGTGTGTTGTCTGCATGTATGTACATGCACCATGAATGTGCCTCATGCTCATTATGGCCAGAAAAAGGCATTGGATATGCTGGAAGTGGAGTTATAAGTGACTGTGAACTACTGTGTGGCTCCTGGTAGGAGCTCCAGGTCTTGTGCAAGAGCAGCAAGTATTCTTGACCATTGAGCCATCTTTCCAGTTCCTGATTTTTTTTTGGATAGCTTATTTACATTTCAGATGTACTCTTCTTTCCCCATTTCCCCTCCTTAGAACCCCCCATCTCATTCTCTCTCCTCCTTTTTGCTTTTACACCATTTTAATTACATGCAAGTATTAAGGTCAGTTCTAGGTTGAGGAACTAGCAATACAGTAGATGCAAATAGTCAAGAAACAAGCAAGACAATAAACACAAATAGTCAAAGAACAAGCAAGGCAGTAAAAATAGTTCTGTGAACACTCCTGTGATCACTGTTTCTAAGGGCTTATCAGGATGACCAAAATATCTGAACCTACTTCCTTGTCCTAGCTCTAAATCATTTTCATGTCTGAAGCCTACTTCCTTGTTCTAGCCTAATATTTAGATTCCTGCATAAAGCCCACTTCCTTGTTCTTGGCCAATGTCAGATTCCTGCCAAGCATCCCATTTCTTTGTTCTTGGTCCATGTCAGATTCTTGTCAAGTAGCCTCAAAAGCTCTCTGCTTCTCCCCTTTTTCTTATTTCATAAACAAGACTGAGTCTATCTTAGGTTGTTCTGCCAAGAATGCCTTCCTTACTCATCATGGAATATGCATTATCAAAAGCAATGCGCTTCTGTCTTAGGTTGGTAAGGCTCTGTGCAGAATCTTACCTGTTCTTAGCTTGCCAGCCTGTTAATTTAATAACTGACTGGGGGTCTATTTTTGTTTTCAAGTTATGTGCTTTGGCTGCCAATATGTTGATGTTGTTAAAGACAAACTTTAACACAATGGGCAGGAATAAAAGTATTCCCAGAACAAAAAGGGCTAGCATGATCAAGCTATATATGCCATTTTTGAAGCTTGACCAAAATAGAAATACTGACCTCAGGCTGTGGGTAATTTTATCAGCAGTATCTGCACATCAACGCTCAGCACAGCAGCATTCTTTAAATTTATAAGCTTACTATGCAAAGTTAAAATATCCAGAGAGGTGTTAGAATTATGCCAAATAGACTGCAAGTGTCTTTAAACTTTTTCCTAATTATAATGACTACCACTGTAAACTGTAGAACTAACATGAATCCAATAGTATTAGGCATGACACTCGAGATGGCTCCTTAATTTTAAACTCTGAACCTTCTTCCAATAATTGAATAAAGAGCATCAATCCATTCTTCCAAATGTCTATTTAAATCCTCTTATATATTAAACACATTAATGATGTTTTTTGCTAAATGATTAACAAAAGCAGCTGTCTTAACTCTTTTTTTCAAAGTAATTGCAGAAGCAGTGGTGCTAGCAATTAATGTAATTAAAGCTGTTATACCAGAACTAATCAAGCCCACTACGCTCTTACTTCTGCTTAAAGCCTGACTCACTTCTTACAGTACTTGCAAGCTTTTTTTCAGAATACCAAGGTTCTGAGATACTCAGGGCAATAAAACAAAAGCTGCTTGATAGACCTCCATAATAGAAATTCCAGGTTTCAACCCACTATCACAATTAGAAAGTGTACAATCAATGCAACTTACATTAAATACTGTATAATAAACAAAAGTAATTTTAACTTGACAATTAAAAGAGCCTTAACATATGAACTCACACTTGTTTGAAATCCAGATCCTGTCCCAACTTTATCTCTTGCTAACATTACATTGTAGAACACTGCAGCTAACTTCCAAATATGTCTCTGAAAATGTTCAGATCCATCCTTCCAAATGAAGACTGTTATTTCCAATATTAGATTGAAGTTTAGACCAGTCCATGATATAGTCGGAATAACTGGTCATTTTTAAGAAAAACACTAGAGTCATTATAACTTCTTTTTTTCATTCTCTGTTCCACAGGATCTACAAACTTGAGACAAGGCAGCTTGTCCCATCTTGGGTATAGGTAAGCAAAGTGGGTCCGGAGGAACATATGTCCAATAGAGTTTCCCAGTCACCATTGTGAGGGTACTCAGCAAGCTCACAGGTCAGCATCATTCTTTGTCCTGGCATCAACATGTCTCACCTATCACTCTTGCAGCCACCATGCTTCTTCAGCATCCTGCAGAAAAAACACAAACATGTCCTCTTATCCATATTAAATATCTATGATCCTGGGCATGTTAGAGCTCCAGGGAGTTCAGCCTCCTCTTGGGTTTTGGGGGATTGAGTGCACAGTTGACACCCTAGGACTGCTTGAGGCACTGGCGCAGACTGGAAGAATCCAGAGCCACTGGGCATGAGGTCATGATCTTTTAAAAAGAAGATTTATTTGCATTATTTTGAATTCTGTATACATACATTATCTCTGTGTTGGTACGTGTGCATGAGTGCTTGTGGTGGCATCAGATTCCTTAGAGTTGTAGTTGTCAGTGGCTGTGATCAATCCATTGTAGGTGCTAAGAATCAAACATGGGTCCTCCATAAGAGCAGTATGCACTTTATTGAGCCATTCCATCCTTGTTCCCTATCCTGCTCAATCGCTCTCCTTCCTTCCTTCCTTCCTTCCTTCCTTCCTTCCTTCCTTCCTTCCTTCCTTCCTATCCATCTATCTATCTATCTATCTATCTATCTATCTATCTATCTATCTGGGTTTATATGAATAAATGTCACATGTCTATGAATACCTAGTGAAGTAAGAGAAAGATAACCAGTCTCCTTTTGCTGGAATTAAGAGGGTTTGAATGCTGGGAACTGAACTTGGGTCCTCTGGAATGGAAACTAGTGTACTTAACTACTGAGCCATCTCTTGAGCCCTTGTCTCAAAAGTTGTTGAATGTAGAGCTTAATGAGCTGTTGTGGCACCTTGGAACATCATGCAAAGAGCCATGCAGAAGGTAGAGGCCTGGCTTGTAAAGTTTAAAAGGGATGTTTGAGAGACATGTAAAGACTCTATCAAGGCAGCTCATGTGATATTTTGAATCAATAATCTGTGGTGTCTGGAAATTTGGTGCTAAAGAATCAATTGAAGCACCTGTAAAGTGAAATCTTTATTGGGACAATTGATGCTGGCCAGCTGAACTTGAGAAATGAATAGTGATCAAGAGTCCAGGGTCACTGAGATAAAAATTTCTGATGATGTTTCTCCAGGCTCTGAACACAGAAGCCTTGCCTCAAGGATCCAAGACTAATTTTATTCTGGCACCCAAACTTGGTAATGTGTGAGAGTCTCCTATGAGGTATTGGTTTTGAAGGCATGAAAAGGTCATGGAGAAGAGCTAAAGTTTGGTATAGTGAGAGGTGAAGAGACACTCTTCTTGAAGGTGCAACCTTAGTTGCAGTGGAGACCTCTGTATTGAAGGGTCATGGGGGAAAGCTGAGGTTTGGCTCCATGTAGATATTCCTGAAGAGAGCCTAGGAGGGCTTTGGCAAAGGTGCAGCCTGTGGAGATGCCAGTGTATTGGAGATTCTAGGACTGATGGATGTCCAGTAGGACAGAACAGGTGTGGAGCGGAGCTGGCCTAAACCTACCAGAAGAGTGTCTGTGCTATGGAAGGCAAATGTGGGGAAGAGAAGCTGCCTAGATCCTTTGAAGCCTAGAGGATCATAAGTTCCAGAGACCTGACTCTGAGCTTTATAGTGTTGAATTTTGATTTTGTTTTGATTTAATTATGACTGTGCTCTGACTCTTCTTTCTTCAAATAAGAAGTATGTAACTTATTTTTTATCTTGCAGGAACCCACAGTTAATAGACTTTGGATTTTTAAGGACCATCTGGATTTTTAGAAAGACTTTGAATATTTTAAAGAGCTGAACTTTTAAAGATTGTGAGATTTTTAAAGTTTTACTATGTTTGTATTGTGATGTTGATATTTATATGAGATAGAGGATAAAATGGAAGTACAAGTTATTGCTAAATATTAATGTATTGATATTTCAAGTTGACAAGGGATCAATTGTCATGGTTGGTTTTTCAACTTGATATGAGCTAGGATTATCTTAGAAGAGGACGAAAATGCTTCAATCAGATTGTCTACAGTGCAAATCTATAGGTCACTTCCTGAATTAATGATTGATTAAGGAAGGCCCAGCCCACTATAGCTTGTGCCACTCCTGAACAAGATACAAGAGAATTTCTTGAGCTCTCTTTGTTCCCTGCTTTATGGTGGCTCCAGGATAAAAAACCATCAAAAGAGTCATGGGGCTCCAAAGGTTCAGGTCCCATAGAGATGGGCAAGGAAGAAGCTTCATTGCCCTTGGGGTCCTGGTCTTAGGATGTGTCTAACTGTCATTTGCATTTTATCCTATTAATGGAGTTTTATGAATTCTGGAATTGACCTAGGTTCAAGGAGACCCTATTTCTCTGTGAAAAGTGTCAACATCACATTATAAGACTATGTGGGTAGAATGAATATTAGTGATCATATTCAGAAGCTGTAATTGCTCATATTTATAAACAAAAAAACCTTAATAACCATGTGATTAGAAAATTATTAATGATGTCATACAAAATATGTCACTAATCTGATATTTATGTATGGGTTATTCACTAGAGAAGACTGCTCATAAGTGGCTTTAAGACAATTGAAAGTCTTTATTAGCTGGCCAGCAACTATACTGGATGTTCAGGATCCCAGTGTAATCCAAAGGCCTCCTTAGGTGAGCTTTTAAATACAAAAAGCATGTTTTGTGTTGACATATTTCAGTTACAAGAATGGTTATTCAGAAGCAGAACTACAGAATCAAAAACAGCAAGGTTAGTACATTTAGGGATGTTCCCATTACTATGGATTTTGA
Source organism: Mastomys natalensis (assembly GCA_021653895.1). NCBI lineage: Eukaryota > Metazoa > Chordata > Mammalia > Rodentia > Muridae > Mastomys > Mastomys natalensis. The sequence goes on along the minus strand of JAJTUV010001211.1, from coordinate 232,503 downwards.
TCGATTAGGTCCTTGTTTTCATTTTACCATGTTGTCTACATGCTGAGGTTTACAGCCTGAATAGTACTTTCATCACAGAGTCAGTTGTGCTAAGGTTGGGACCCTGCTACAGTTTATTTTCTCTTCTTGTTCTGAACAGAACAATCAGACCACCACACTTATTTGTAGATAATCTCATGAGTTCAATTAACAGGCAGTCTATTTGTTTATTTATTGACTTACATATTTATTTATATTTGTATGGATGTTTTGCCTAAATGTATGTCTGTATACTATGTGCATGCCTGCTACTCTTTGAGGGTGGAACAGATCATTGTTCCTCTGGAACTGGAGTTATAGACAGTTGTGAACCACCATGTGGGTGCAGAGGATCAAATCCTGTTCCTCTGGAAGAGTCCACAGTGATCTTAATTGCTGAGCCAGCTCTTCAGCAGCCTAGCAAGCAAGATTTTTAAGATGACTGGTCGCTTTGCCTGAGGAATAGTCCTGTCTTTATTTTACCCAACAATTTGGTGTAAACCAAATTCAATTCCATACTGTTCACACCAAAGCTTTCCAGACAACTTATGTTCAAATGTCATGTGTAAGCATGTTCTTTCTTGCCTGGTAAATGAGATTTTCCTTTCTACTAGACTGTTCTCATTCTCTTAATAAGTAATCTAGATTTTTTTCAGGGCCTCAAATATTCCAAAGCTGTGAAACAGGCACAGGTAAGAGATGGATCGACCCCTTCTACCCCAAGGTGCTAGTTAAACTATTATTGCTTCAGAGTCAATAATAGAAGTTTAACCTTATTGATGACTTTTCTCTTGGTTGTGTGGAGACAGTGGAAAGTAGGAGAGGAAGAGCTGATGAGGTAGGACAGGCAGAATCTAGAGTGACTATTTCTGCAAGACATAAAAGAAAGGACATTAGCCTTGTTTTTTCTTCAACTGGATAGTAGCTTCTTAACTTACTACAGTTAAATCTAGAAACCATTGTCAGTAGCTGCATGGCCATTCCCTCAGTGCTTCGAGCTAAAGCTATGTATGTGTTCCTAGAGCCCCTCCTCACATTCTTAACATTTCTGGATTCATTCTCTCACTTCCTGTCTCTTCTGTCTCCCTCCCTTTCTCTTCCCCTCTCCCATCCTCCTCTACTTCTTTCTCCTTCCTTCCCTTCTTTTTCTTTTCTTTTAAAAGCAGATTTAGACCATCATGGGAACTTATGAGGACCTGAGAAGGGAATGGAATGCTGACCACTGACCTATCTGCTTCTCAGACAAGAGGGAGTCATTATAGCAAAATTAACACAATTTGGTAGGAAGGTTGATAATGTAGAGCCAATCTTTTGTATTGTTGTTTGTTTGTTTGTTTGTTGACTGGTTTTTGAAACATGTCTCACTATGTAGTCCTTGCTAGCCTGGAAGTCAATCTGTAGATCTTAGTGGCTTTGAAATCATACACATCTGCCTGCCTCTTTTGAATGCTAGGATTAAAACCATGTACCACCATGCCTAGCAAAATGATATAGAGATTTCAAATAAAAATGTTAAAATAGCAATGAATGATGTTTAAGTCCTTAGCATATATGGCATTATTCCTTTCTGAATTGTAAACTGATGGCATAATTTTTAATACCCAAGGGGCCTGAGGATACAGCTCAGGGTGAGTACCTTGCCTAGCATTTGAAAGGGCCTAGGTTCAGTTCCAATCACCACAAAAATCTAAAACGAAAAAAAAAACCAAATCACAAACAAAACCTCTTACACTTTTAAAAATGGTGATTAAATTCCAGAATAAGTTAGCAGCTAGGTTATCATCATTACCTACAGTAATTACTGGAGCTATGGAGTTCATTTTAGTAGTGACAGGAAACAGGTTTGTGCTGTACTTTCCAGCAGTGTTTTTATGACTATTAATAGAAATGTGAATCTCATATATGACTATTGAAATACGTCCGTTTTAATTATGTTGAGAACTATAAGTTTCCATTTTTAAATTGTTTGTGGCAGTCTCACTCTGTAGCTCAGGCTGGTTTTGGGTTTGTGTAATGTTCCTGACTCAGGCTCCAGAGTGCTGAGATTACAGGTGTGAAGCATCATACTTTGCCATGTTGTTGCCATCTCTCTCTCTCTTTTTTTTTTTAATTGTTGAGATGTGGTCTCACTCTTAGCAGACTGACCTGGAACTATGTAGTCCAGGCTGGCTCCACACTCAGAGTGATCCTCTTTTCTCATCTCCCAAATGCTGAGATATGTTACCATGTCTAGTTCAAATTGCCATTATTAAGTGACTAATAAAGGGTCACTCAAGTTTTGCTCATAACTCTAATTCAAGTGTTTAGTCTTTGCCCCTAAATGCAGGGCAAAACAATATGATTCTCAGTGGAAGATCTTCAAATTTGACTGTAGTTTCTACAAGATGTACAAATTACTAGTAATAAGACACACAGATACAGCAATGCATCAGGAATAACTTCTACCCTACATTATCCTGCAAATATACTGCATTAAACAATGAAAGCAAGGCATTCAATGTGGCAGAAATTTCTCTGCCCAATCTATTTGCAGTAGGAGGCCTATGATTGGACAGGAAAAAGGGAGGCAGAGCTAAGGTGGCAGAGAGACAGAGAGGCGGAGGGACTCAAGGGGAGAGGAGAAAGGTGAAATGACTGCGAATGTGGCATCAAGTAAATTGGTAGATACTAAATCTAAAGGTTAGGAATATTGGAATAACCTTATAAATTGTGTGAGCATCTTGTGATTTCAGTATTTGCTGATATATAAATCTGTTTGGTTAATCTTAAGCTTTAGAGTTTCGATTTACTGGGTTACAAGAAGGTGAGTCTGCCAACAACTGCTTGGTTATGGCTGTGAACGAACTAGTGGCTCCAGGGATGAGAGAACAGGAGCTGGAAGCACGGTGACTGGTAGCAACAGAGACAAGCTAGAGAGAATAGCCCAGAGGACACCAGCTTGCGAGCTCCTGACTCGCAGGAGAACCTGCGGAGATGAAGACATGCAGCTGGGACTAGCCAGCCCTCTGGTAGCTGGCATTAGTGCAGGAACCTGGCAGCTAAGTCGCTAGCCGGACACTTCTTTTCTAATACTCCACGCTACATTCTTTGCCGTACTTTTCAGCTGCTTTCATATGATATGTTATCAAAAGCAACTTAGGGGAGAAAGATCTTATTTTTGCTAAGAATTCTGCATTGACCCATCATTATGGGATTCAAATGGCAGCAACTTGAAGAAGCTAGTGATGTTCACATTCAAGAATAGGAAGAGTTGATTTTGATTGCATGATCAATAAGGCATATTATGTCCTCACCATAAACTTTTAGAAAGAATCCTTTATTTGCCATATTATGCCCATGTATAATTGGGTTGGTATATGAATGAAATCAAATACATTATGGGAAAGGTCATGTGCTGTAGAAATGAGGTTATATTATAATCTGACAATCTGAATATGGAATTAGGGCCAGACGGCTCAGGAGGCAAGGACAAGCCTAAAAACCTGAGTTCAATACCTGGAACCTACATGGATGGAAGGAACATACTGACTCTTGAAAATTGTCCTCTGACCACCACAAACATGTTGGATTATGGATGCATGTATATATACACCCATGTACAGGCACACACGTGTACAAACACACATACACACACACATACACGCAAATAAATAAATAAATAGAATAATAAATAAATATTTTCTAATAAAAATAACCCCAGGCTATAACCTCGGGCCATTGGGTATACTCACTTATATGAGCTGCTGTCACTCTTGACAGTGCATCTGCCCTGTCCTACTGCTTTGCGTTAAATAAGGTATCCTTGTTATTTTGTCTCCAGTATATATTTTTATTTCATTCTTGAGTAAGACACTAAGAAGCTGGAAAGCAGCCCAGCCCAAGAACACTAGTAACAGGAACAGCTTTAAAATAGCACTTATAGCTTGGATTGTGTACAGTTAGTGGTATTGTGGTAAATGTTTAGCAGTTGGATCTCCAGTGGAAGAAAATCCCAATTTGCTGTAGCATAAATATTTCTACCATGGCCAATTTCAGATACCAATACAGTGTCAAGGAAGGAGGAATTGGGAGATTTGTGTAGCTGGCTTGTGGAAAATGTGAATCAGTGCTGCACATCACTATTTGGAAATTTTAGAAAACAAGTTGGATGATACTTACATAAATCTTTATTTAATACTTGAGGAAGCAAGGCATTTCATTGCTAAGGCATAAATTCATGGTATCACGATGATACACATCCACCTTAGCATATCTGCTCTGCTGTGAACTTATGACAAGGGAATGGAGGTTTGGGGCTACATACTGAATATTAACTGTTTCCAACTCTGCTTTACCCCATTGGCCAAATGAAGATTAACATGGAAATATAAGATGATGGCACCTGTACCCATGCGGTTCCATAAATACCTATGTGGAGGTATCCATACAGTTGGCATATTGTGGTTCATGCAGCTTTTGTTAATACATTATTTTAATCGATTTTCTGTTACTATAACAGAATATTAGAAAATAGGCACTTTCTAAAACATAGGGGACTATAATTCTGAGGCTCAAGGGCAAGATGCCAACGTATACACAGTTCTGGTGAGGACCTCATGACAGATGGTAGGATATGGTTGATGACATGAAGAGAGGAACATATTCTTATGGGAGAGGCAATGCAGGGAGGTACGAGGTACTTCGGTAACAATCTCTAGGAAACTAGCTGGAAGACTTTGTAGACTATATAAACTGCTTTTGAGGCAGCATTTTTAATTACTGAATTTTCTTGTTCAGTGCCCAGCCTAAAGATCAAGGCTCCTCTCACTCAATACTACCATATCTGGGACCAAGCCACCAACACACAAGCCTTTGGGAAGATATGCTCATATCACATCTAAGCCATGACACTGTTCAAAAAGAGTAGCTTAAAGCAACTCATTGTTATCTTCACAAATCCTTGATTGTCTGGGTTCATCTGAAATGTTCTGCTGCTCTCAGAGTCTTTCACATTATTGGAATCAGACTATGCTTCTGCTCAGGTGTCCTGAGAAGTCTTGACTGGGATTGAACAAAACATGGTTTATTATTCATATCTAGTGTCTATAGGGACCTATCTTTTCCATGTGGCATTACAGTTTCTAGCCATCTCCACATGGCTTCTCTTTGCAGCAGACTAGTCAGGCCTTTTATGCATGAGTAGCTTACAGTACAATATCAGAAATGATCAAAACTCTCTAAGTCTCAGACTGGGAAAAGCCGTGTTGTCACTTTGGCCATGTTAGTGAAAACAAGTCACAGGATTAATGCAGAGGCAAAGTTAGAAGTACTTATGTACCAGGAGGTCAGTACTGTTTTCAGCCCTTTTAGACTGAGGGTAAGCCACTTGGATTTAAGAGTTAATGTGTTCCCATAGAAAAAACTCCACTGTAATCTGACTGATCAGGAAATGTATTTATTCATCTAAATAAGCTACATATTTCTAAAACAAAGAAACAGTGAAGCAACAAAACCACATAGTCTCTTGAGGTCTGGTGGCTCTCCACCATGCTTCTTTCCAAAGATGACTCAAAGATCCAGGTGGCTTATGTGTTGTTGGCAAACCATCTTAGACATGTGACTTCTTACTTATAGATGATCTCAAAGGAGGGAGAACAGAGAATTCATAATTCTTGTTGCATCTTATCCAGAGTTAATCATAGTCCCCTGTCACAGATCTAAGCAAACTGGGCAATTTTGGGGCCCATGTAGATATCCAGTGATCAGTAAATATTTCACCTCTAAAGTTCTATATTATTCTTTACTGCTGTTATGATTTGGATCTGACAGGTCTTCTAAGGACAAATATGTTAGAAGTTTGTTCCCCAGATATCAGTATTGCTGAAATGTGGTAGAGTATCTGTAAAGTAGGGCCAAATATCAGGAAGCTATATCACTGAGGATATGCCCTTAAAGAGGATATTGGGATCTTACCCCTACCCTTGCCAGAGGCAATGAGTTGAACAGCTTTGTACTTTCAAGAATGCTCACCACAGGCACAGCTTTGTAGTTTCAAGAATGCTCACCACAGGCACAAAATATAGAGATGAATGACTGTGAATGAAATTGTGAGTCAAAATACATTGTTTCTTCTTTTAAATTGCCTTTACCAGCTATCTTCTCACAATAATGCAATGTTGACCATCCTGGAGTCTCTCTCACACCCTAAGTTTCACCTTCCTCTCTGCTCCCATGTTGAGGGGATCAGTTAGATCTCCTCTAATCTTTCTCCCTACTCATCCTACCCATTCCCCAACTTCAGCAGGCATACTTGGAGAACCAATCAGCCAAGCCTGACAGAGAAGCAGGAAGGCCAACTAAGAAGGTAGATGAGCCTCAGATATTCATCCTCCCTCTTATCCTCCAAATCCAATCTTTAGTTTCATACCCAGCTCCATAGCAGACTACCTACTGTGGCCTCTGCATTCTCTGCCCTCTTTCCCAGAGGACTAATCCGATCCTGGTAGAACATCCTGCTTTCCTTCATCTTATGATTCTCCCTAAGACCCCCAAACCTTCTGAGCTCAACCCAATTCCTAAGTCTCTACTCCCCATACTATGTCCCCAGTAGCCATACCTAGCAGGATCCTAGAAATTTATTTTTTTTTTTTGAGACAGGGTTTCTCTGTGTAGCACTGGCTGTCCTGGAACTCACTCTGTAGACCAGGCTGACCTCAAACTCAGAAATCTGCCTGCCTCTGCCTCCCAAGTGCTGGGATTAAAGGTGTGTGCTACCACTGCACAGCTAGAAAATTTTCCTACTAAGCAACCTAGAGCCACCATACTCTCCTAAGAACCACAGAGGGCATCAGAAACTAAGGAAAAACAATCATCTGCCCCAGGATGACCAGGAAAGACCAGAGATCAGCACTGAGAATTAGAATAATCATGACAGATGCCTAGATACAAGTATAAAAATATAATCAATAATAGCTAAAACAATATATCTCCACTAGAGCTTAGCAACCTTACCACAATAAGCACTGAATATTAAAACATAGCTGAAGTCTAAGACATAATTCTTAAAATAACCTTTGAGAGTATGATAGAGATCTTTAAAGAGGAAATGTATAAATCCCTTTAAAAAATGTATGAAAACACTAACAATCGAAGTTTGTAAAATAGTAAAACAGGAAATGAGTATATCATGAAAGTGGAAATAGAATCAATAAGGAAAACCCAAATTGAAGGAAATATGTAAAAGAAAAGAAATAGAACTCAATCAAGAAACTCAGAGTTAAGCTTCAGAAACAAAATATAAGAGATGGAAGAAAGAACTTCAGACATTATAGAATAAATAAGTATCTTGGTCACAGAAAAAATATATTTTTTATGACACAAAGTATCAAGGAAACATGGGATACTAAGAAAAGGCTAAATCTACAAATATCTACAAATAATAAAAATAGAGAAAATATTTTCAATAAAATTATAGAAGAAAATTTTCCTAACCCAAAGAAAGTTATACTTATCAAAGTAAAAGAAGTATACAGAACAATGAATAGAATGGACCAGAAAAGAAATTTCTCTTAGCACATAAAAATCAAAATACTAAATGTATAGAACAAAGAAAGAAAAATTAAAAGCAGCAAGTAACATATAAAGGCAGACATATCAGAATACATTACTTCTCAATAAGGGCTTGGGCAGATATTCTACAATCTCTAAAGACTATAGATGGCAGCCCAAACTATACTTAGCAAAACACTGAATCACAGTAGATGAAAAAATGATATTCCACGATAAAACCAAATTTTTTTTTTTTAGAAGACCATACTCCATATACAAATTTAAGCAACACCTATCTAGAAATGCATTCCTACAGAAGGCACTAGAAAGAGAATTCAAAGAGAGGTTAACCACATCCAAGAAAACAAAAGGAATACATAATCTCAGACCATCAAATCAAAACAAGGGACACACACACACAGACACACACACAAATACCACCAACAGTAGTATATCAACACTATCACAACAAAGTAGCAGGAATCAAAATACTTTGTTCACTGATATCTTTCAACATCAATAGTCTTGATTCTCAAGTAAAAAAATACAAAGTAACAGAATATATGTGAAAACAGGATGCATTCCTTTGCTGCATCTTTTGATGCAACCCATTTTAACATCTAGGTAAATTGATGTAAAGTATTCCAAACAAATGAACCCAAGAAACAAGCTTCTATACTCACTTTAATATCTGTCAAAATAGACTTCAAACTAAAACTAATCAGAACTATTCATATAGGTAATGAAATTACATACTCATCAAAGAAAAATCTACCAAGAGAACATTTCAGTTCTTAACCAGGCGAAAAGGTACCCAAGATTATAAAAGAAACACTAATACGGCTTGAATTATATATAGGCATTGATAGTGGGAGACTTCAGTACCTCATTCTTAACAATAGAGAGATCATTCAGACAAAAACCAGAGAAATGCTAAAGCTAACTGACATAATACAAATGATACCTTAACAGATATTTACAGAGCATTTCATACAAACCCAGAAGAATATAGCTTCTTCCTAGAACCTCATGAATCTTTCTTCAAAATTGACCACATACTCAGACACAAAGCAAGTCTCAACCAATAGAAGAAAATCAAAACAACACTCAGTATCCTGTCTGTACACGGCAGATTAAAGCTGGTTATCAACAACAGTAGAAACAATAGAAAGTTTACAAACTATGGAAAGTAAACAACTCATTAACTGAATAACTCATTTCCATCTGGGTCCAGATGGACATTAATAAAGAAATTTAAAGACTTTCTGGAATCAAATAAAAATGAAAACAGCATGCCAAATTTATGGGACACAATGAAGAGACAAGTTCTTAGCACTAAGTGCCTACATAAAGGCATTGGAAAGATCTTATACTAGTAACTTAAAAACACATCTGAAATATCTAGAACAAAAACCAACCAACCAACCAAAACAAAACAAAAACAAAACCCTCACATAATAACAGAAAAGATAGCAAGATATAATCAAACTCGGGGGTGAAATTGATAAAATAGAAACAAACAAACAAAATTACAAAAAAGTCATTGAAACAAAGGTGGTTCTTTGAGAAAATAAGAATGGCAAACCCTTAATCAAATTAACTAAAAGGTAGAAAGGGAAGATCCATATTAACAAATTAGAGATAGAACAACAGACTCAGAGGGAATTCAGAAAATCATAAGGACATATTTTAAAAACCTATACTTCAATACAGTGGAAAATATAAAAGAAATAGATAGTTTCATTGATATATGTTACTTACCAAAGTTAAATAAAAATGAGATAAGCAATTTAAAGAGCCTTCTAACCCCTAGTGAAATAGAAGTAGTCATTAAAGTGGTCCCAACCAAAAGAAGTCCAGGGTCAGATAGATTCAGTGTAGAATTCCACCACATACTCAAAGAAGAGTTAATAACAATACTCCTTAATTATTTCCATGAAATAGAAACTGAAGGAACATGACCCAATTTGTTTTATGATGCCACAGTTACTGTGACATCTATACCACATAAAGACCCAAGAAAGGAGAATTACAGACCAATTACCCTTATGAACATAAATGCAAAGTTATCATTAAAATAGTTGCAAACAGAATCTAAGAATATATCAGAAATATCATTCACCATGATCATGTCAGCTTCATCCCAGAGACATAGGGATAGTTCAATATATGAAAATAAATGTAAACCACCATATATACAAACTGAAAGGAAAAAAACCCAAATGATTATCTCATGATTCAGAAAAGCCCTTTGACAAAATCTAGCACACCTTCATGATAAAAGACTTGGAAAGATTAAAGATATAAGGGGCATACCTCAAAATAATAAAGATAATTTAAAGCAAGCCTATAGCCAACATCAACTGAAATGGAGAGAGACACAAAGCAATTCCATTAAACTCAGGAACATGACAAATTGTCCAGTTTTTTCATAACTATTCGATATAGTACTTGTAGTCTTGGCTAGAAGAGTAAGACAACTGAAGAAGATTAAGGTTCTACAAATATGAAGGGAAGCAGTCAAAGTTTATTGACAGATAATATGATTCTATATATAAATGACCCTAGAAATTCCATTGAGAATTTTCTATAGCTGATCAACACTTTTAGTAAAGTACCAAGTTGTAAAATTAATACATATAAAACTATAGCCTACATACAGATGACAAGTGGATTGAAAAAGCAATTAGTGAAACAACACCTCTCATGATAGCCTCAAAAACATAAAATGTCTTGGGGTAACCTAACCAAGTAGTTAAGGATTGTATAAGGTCTTTAGGATTTGAAGAAAAAAATTGAGAAGATATCAGAAGATGGACGGATTGCCCATGCTCATGGATGGGTGGGATTAATATACTGAAAATGGCTACACTATCAAAAGCAATCTACAGATTCACTGTATCCCTCATCAAAATTCCAACACATTTCTTCGTAGATCTTGAAAGTACAGTTTTCAGCTTTATATGAACACACACACACACACACACACACACACACACACACACACACGTATCAGGATAGCTAACCCTGAATAATAAGAGAACTGCTGGGGGTTCTCACCATTGCCAATCTCAAATTGTACTACAGAGCTATAGTAATAAAAAAAATTGTAGGGTATTGGCACAAAACAGACATATTGATCATTGAAATTAAATTGAAACCTCTGACCTACATCCACATACCTACAGACACCTGATATTTGATAAAGTTTTAGAAATACATACTTGGAAAAAATAAGAGAACATCTCTAAGAAATCTAGTTTGCTGCACAAACTGGAAGGATGCATGTAGAAGAATAGAATCTAAATAGACTCATCCTGATCACCTTACACAAAACTCAAATCCAAATGGATTAAAGACCTCAACAAAAAGACAGACATATGAATCTGATAGAAACAAAAATGGGGAATAGCTTTGAATGTTTTGGCAAAAGACAGAGTTTTGGGACAGAATCCTATTAGCACAGGCACTAAGATCAACAAAAAAATAATGGAACCTTCTGAAACTGAAAAGATTCTTCATGGTCAAAGAACTCTGTCATTTGGACAAAACAAACCCTCTACCTCTGATAGAGGGCTAATATCCAAGATAAATGAAGAACTCAGGAAACTAGATATCAATACAACAAATCATCTGTTTACAGATTGTACCTATTTGTCTATCTTGTCATAAAACTTTACTGCTTTGTATGGTAAATAATGCATATTTGTTCATTTTTAAAAATGGACTCACTTTTAAGATTGATTTCTATATTGACACTGGTAGAAAAATATGATTTTTCAAAGTTAATGTGCATAAATATGTAACCCTATTTCCTTAACTCCAACTGAAAACTTAAAAACTAAACCAAATCAAACCAAAAAAAACCCTATTCTCAACAACCAGTCATTGATACTAATTACAAGTAACTATGTATACCTATATTTAACAAACATACAATATTCAATGGCTTTTGAAGTTCAACAATCACAGCACTTACATCTGAGTTTCATTGTTTGTCTTTGCTAGTTGTATGACCTTGGACAAGCTTTTCCTTCTCCCACACCCTCCCATGAACCACATTCTATGCCTTTCCAAATTCATCGCCTCTTTCTTTAATTGTTAGTGTACCTGTCTATCTATTCACCTATCTTTCTTATCTATCTACTCTCTCTTCTCTATCTATCTATCATCTATCTCTGTCTTCTTCTTCGTCTGTCTGCTCTGTCTTTCTGTCTTTCTTTATCTATAGATTTATATTTCTAAATATATAAATTGTCTGTAAAATGATATTTATATGTATGATTGTTCAGGTTAGCCATTTGGTGAAGATTTCTCTGAAGAAGACTATTTCTCCTGCTCTCAGCTTTCCTCGGTTACTTGTACTTTTTGGTCTAGAATTGGGTCCTCTAGAGAGCTTCCTGCTTCCATTAGCATGTCTAATGGTGTTGTCTTTCTTTAGGTTATGTTTAGGAAGCCATGTTGGTGAGTGTTTGTGGGTTCAGTTTCTCTTATATTCTAGGAGACAATATCAAAACAAACTTTTTGTTCCTGTGGATCTTTGTGCTATGTCTTCCATAACGATCCTTGAGCCTTAGGTGTGGGAACTGTGTTGTAACTATATCTGTCAGGACTGGAATCCACACCTCTGCATTTTGATTATTTGTAATTTTGTTTGGTAATGGCAGTGTTTTGTCTTTTTTTCCCCTTAATTTTAAGTGTGTGTGCATTGCATTTATAGGTTGATCCATTTGTATGTGTGTAGTGAGTAGCATTTTATGTCATATTTTTTTTCTATCTTGCTCCACCTTATTTTCTTGACAGCAGTCTCTCAGTGAACCTGAGGCTTGTCATTTTGGATGTTCTAGCTGTCCAGTCAGCTACTGAGTGATCATATCTCTATGACCTCCCTCCAAGTAGTACTGAAGTTACAGGCAAGTGCTGGTATTATCTGGCTTTGTAGAGATCTAAACTAAGGTTCTCATCCTTGCACAGTTAACACTTTACCTATTGAGCTACCTCTTTGTCTTTTGTCATGTGTCGACATGTCTGGTGTATGTATGTGCACTTGTGCATGCTTGGCGGCAGAGAAAATTATTGGGTGTCTTCTATCACTTTCCTCCTCATTTCTTTGAGGTATGTTCTCTCTTAGAATGTGCAGTTCATGTTTTTCTGGATATGCAGACAGACAGAATGCTCCAGTGATCTTCCTGCTTCTACCTGTCACAGAGCTGGGGTTACAGATGCTTGGGAGATTACATCTGGTTTGTGCTAGAATCCAAATTCAGGTCCCCATGATATCATAGCAAGTGATTTTAATTATGAGCCATTTATTCCAGCCTTTGCATAGTTCCTTAGTTAACATCTCATATTACACCTCTAGAACTTTGCAATCTGCAATCGAAAGTTTCTTTGGTCAACAACTCTTACAGTCAGTCTAAGCACAAAATGGAGTTTCCTGGTTAACGTTTGTCTATTTGACATAAGCTAGACTGCTCTGGAAAGAGGTACTTCAGTTGATAAATACTTATATCAGATTGCTTCTAGGTAAGTCTGTTGAGGCATTCTTTGATGTAAGAGACCCCAGCCCACTGGGAGATGGTACTATCTTTTGTCTGGTGGTCCTGGGCAGTATGAGAAAGGCAGTGGAACACAAGCCTAGATTTTAAGTCAGTAAATAGCCTTCTTCCATGGCTTCTGCTTCAAGTCCGCCTCTAGGTTCCTGCCTGAGTTTTGCCCTGACTCCCCTTCTTGATGGGCCATAAGCTTTAAGCTGACATAAACCAATTCCTCACAAAGTTTCTTTTACTTATGGTTCTTGTCAAAGCAATAGAAACCTAAGATGAGGAGTATCTTGGTTTTGGCTCTATAAAAGGGTGAAAGCTAACCTTCAGAATAGAAAAGGATAGCTGAATGAAGCAAGAAAAAAAAAACAGAGAAGTATTTCTTCAACTTAAGATACTGAGCCATCTTTTAAGAAGAAATTGAGATGTGACATACTATAAAAGTTACAGAGCCACACTCTACACAAGTAGAGATAATGACATAAGTACCCAACGTAAGAAGGAATGAAGAGAAAAAAAGAAGTTATCTTAAATCAACCAAGTTCTTTCCTTGTGTGCCTAGAGAACATAACATAACCAAGGAATTGGAAAGATCAATGCTTTTTTTCTAAACAGCTCATATATCCAAATCATGCATAATTCATAGCTGTCCAGCTATATGATATAACCTCTGAACACAGTGTGGACAATATCTGCAGCTTAGGGACACATTATGAGACTGACAATTTTGCAGCCTCTGAAATTTTCTATTCTGTTTTCCTTGCTCATTCATAAGGACATAAAGTTGCACTCCATTTAATACACTCTCACATTTTCTGGGTTGTATATAACATCTCATAAAATATATATAAAATTAATACTAGAGAACATAGATTTGTGGTATTTCATAGATTTCATATCTTCAACATCTTTTTCAAAATATTCTCATGGTTACTTTTGCTTGTATTGAATGGCGCTTAGATGACTTTGTTATGAGGTCATCTATTTGGTAAGACAGGAATAATAAAATTAAGTGAGACATAGGATTTATGATGAAATAAATAATACTTATGGAATTGCATTATATTTTATTATATAAAACCTTAAATAGTGTGGAGAAGTTTGTTTCCTTATGCCCTAGTCCCATGTTTTATAAAGAATTAAGTATTTTTAGTTCATTCTTTTGTGGTAAACAAGATTTCTGTCTTCAAAAGTTTTAAGTGGTTTCTCTGCTCTTAATGATTGTATGATATCAACTTGGCCTGGCAGCATAGAACTTAAATTACAATTATTCTGAATGCTTATTCACTTAACAACAATAATTTTAAAACTTGTCATTCTAAAACTTGAAATCACAATGTAAAATTCATTTGAGTCACTGCTAGGTTTAAATTAAACTAATATTTAAATAACTTCATGATTCACAGGCTACTGTTAATAATGGTAGGTACAAGTAAAACCCTGCTATAATTCCTGAAGTGACTTGCCAAACTCAAACCCATAAAATGTGCAGCTGAGAGCACACAGTTAATTAAATTACCAAGGTGCTCTTACTGTCAGTGGACAGAAGGAAGTTGGTTACCAAACTCTCAAAGCCAAGGCAGACTCATGTGATTGTGACTACCCACCAAAGTGGCATGTCCTGTAGCAGCACCAACTGAACCCAGAGTCTTGAGTATATGACACAAGTACTCTCCCACTAAAAACTATCCTGAGGCTTCTTTAGAGTTTATTTTGAGACAAATTCTTATTAAGTTGACCTTAAAGTTACCTTCCTCAATATAGATAGATAGATAGATATGATAGATAGATAGATAAGATAGATAGCAGGATATCTAAAACAATCCTTAATAAAAAAGACTGGCTGAAGGTATTGTCATTCCAAATTTCTGTCGGGCAAGTGGAACTCTGTCACCAGACAAAAACCGAGAAGGTTGAGTGGATTCAGAAACTCTGGTATTCTTGTATCTGAGAACAGCAGGTGTTTCATCTACTCCCTACCGAGTCCCTGTCCTGGAGCATGTGACCACGACAACCCACATGAGGATCATGACTACTAGTCATGTAGCACAGAGCACAGAGTTCTCCATGCTAATGAGGTATCTAGGTAAACCGGCTCTGAGGGTTTAGCAAATAAGTTTCCCTTCCAGGACATTCCTTCCTGCAAAGGGTATTTAACCTCTGGTCTATCCTGAGTAAGTTGTATGCATCTATTCTTCACTAGGAATAAACAGTTTGGACAAGCAAGGACTGTCTCTATCATCAAAAGTCCAAGAACTGCTGTGGGGGGAAGACTTCATCATAGAGAGCATTGCCACCTGAGTCTCCTGCAGAAGGGGCCCCTCTGCAATCTGGACAGGACACTTACCCCATGAGCTAAACTAGATTCCTCCTCCCATGGCCCTGGGCTCTGGCTCCCTCATTCTCATCTCCTCCCAGTTCCCAGTGGCCTATGGGTGTTTGGGAATTTGGGAACCCCCTGTCCTGGATCATTGCCAGCCTATGGGTCCCTCATTCTGAACTCCTCCCAGTTCCCAGCAGGCTGAGGCTAACATCTTAGGCTGCATTCATAGCCTAGCACCTCTTTGTTTAGTCTGTCTAAGTGGTGTTCACATATTCCAGTGGCAAGGCAGAACGTGGAACCACAGATTTCAAGTTTTATTACAGAGCTATAGTAATAAAATCATCAGGGCACTGGCATAAGAACAGACACAATGAACAATATAATTGAATTGAAGGCCTAGATACAAGTATTATGGACACTTGATCTTTAACAAAGAAGTTAAAAATACATGCTGGAGAAAAAGACAGCTTCTTCAACAAATGACTCTATTTAAACTACATGGCTGCATTTAGGAGAATTCAAGTGTATCCATATGTTTCACTCTGCATGAAATTCATCTCATAATGGATCACAGACCTCAACATAAGAACAGATACTCCGAATCTGATAAGAGAAAGTAGGAAATAGACTTGAAGTTACTGGCACAGTAATAGAATCTGTGAATAGGACACCAAAAGCACAGACACTAAGACCAACAATTAGTAAGTGGAATCTCACAAGGCTGAAGATCTATAGAGCAAAAACACCATCTTTCTTGCAAAATCCACAGCCTACAAAATGGGTAAAGATGTTTACTGTTTATATATCTAATAAAGGGTTAGTATCTAAAACAATCTAAACATCAAAATCTAAAACAAAAAGTATAGAGCATTGGAAGTTACTCTGCACACTACCAGAAGAGAAAATTATTAACCCAATTACAACCCTGTCTGAAATTTATGCTGGTGAAACAGTGATACAAGCCCCATAGAAGTAACCAATCTCTGTTTGGATTTAAGGTCCACTTCTTGAAATACAACCCATAACTGACACTGTTCCATTGGCCATAGTCCTAGGACTAGATAGATCATGGTTCTAGAAGAAACTCAAATACTATTGTAACTTCAATTTTTCTAACCTTATTTTTAATGATGGTTCTTAAACACTTAATCCTCTGTAGCCCACCACCCACCAGAGGTAGATGAAAAGGAAGGACATGTTTAGAAAGTTTCTTTGGAGCAACTCGTGTCTGTGTTTTCTGGAAATCGGCAGTTTACTTCACAGGTTAGCAGTGACAGCTCAATCCACTTGCAAACACTTCACAGATGTGCCAGCAGTCCAGTTCAGTAGAGTCGGATAGGAAACAGGAATCAGCAGTAGGTAACATGACCTAGCAGAGACAGCCAGGCCTCAGCCTTGGCACATGTCAGCAGGAGGGACCAGCAGGAACACCAGGAGAAGTTCTAAGTCATCCCTCTCTCAGGGAAGTGATGATCAGCAAAGATAGGAGACCCACAAGTGTTGCACATCTAATTGTACTAGCAAGCCAAGCTCTCTTTCCATCACACTGTGGCGTCCTACTTATACCCTCCAAACATCACACGTCCTTCATGTGCCTTGTCTCATCATGGGTCTTGCCTCAGCATGTGCATCCAATCAGCTCAAGTCCACAGAAGTGGCAAGAAACTGCAGTATACCATCAAATTTTTGGAGTTCAACAAATGTAGCTCAACTATGCAATTAAGGTTTGTTATCAAAGAATCCTTTATCATGTGTCCTTTCAGTGCTTACTTTAGCAGAACATCCTCTATCCTTTGTCTGCTTCATCAAAACATTCCTTCAGGAGTCTGCTTTAGTCTTTTACACCTGTGTCCACTTTAACGAAAAGTTCCTTCACATGTTTGCCCCAGCAAAACACCATCCAACTGACTTGCCAAATGACCCTTAATTTCTATTTCATACTTGTGTCCTGCTAAAGAACTAATAGTAATAAAATGACTTCTGGAGACATCCTACTATACCCATAGATTACTGCGTCACATCATCAGAGAAGCTTCCTCTTGCAACTAACACAAAGACAACTGGAAAATGTACAGATTGTGAGAGACCTTGGGAAACTTAGTCCTCAATGAGATGTCTTCATCAAACCCCTCCCCTCAGGGATTGGCAATCCATGTGAAAGAGGAGGCGGAAAGATTGTAAGAGCCAGAGGGGATGGATGACTCCAAAGTCACAGCATCTTCAAAATACAACGGGATCAATGCAGAGGAACTCATAGAGACTGTTGTCGCATACATATGGCCTGCACATGTTCAAGTCAAATGGAATCCCTGCATGGGGAAGGGGAAGTAACCAAGATTTCCACCTTTATCAAAAAATTATCTGCAACTTCTTGCTACCTGCTGTGAAAGGAAAAATTAGTTTTCTCCAGTGGAGTGTCATTGAGTATATTAACCTATTTCAGGGCAGGCCCCAGTCTAGGAGTCCATCAACTCAAACAAACTCAGCGATTTTTTTCTTGAATTACTAAAAAGTTAACAAGATAACAATATGCCCCTCTCTCTTTTTTCATATCTAAGAGAGAAACATTTTTTAAAGAGCAATTAAACCTTGTCACCTCTTCAATGTTTAATAGCAAAGGACATCTTAGGTTTTAAAATTCATGACAGTGGCTGATATTTTTGCCATGTTGGGGAAATTTCATTTGTTTTGCCCAGTGATTAATTTTCTCATTCCTGCGACTGCAAGAGTATTGACATCAGCATCACTCTGACCATTAATGAAATATGATAGCAATAACAAAGACACACAGGTCTAGCCTCATGGGGGCTTTATCTTATCCTTCAGTGTTTGCATTTGTAAGTCAGCACCTGTGTGAACTATATCCTAAATATATTTGGTCTCCTGTAATCACGATGGTTATGGCCATTTGAAGAGCCTGTTATAATACACACTCAATTCAAAGACTAAACGGAAGTAGGACTGTATTCTTAAAAGTCCAATAGTGCCTCATATAAAAAAATTATACAATTACTTTGTACATTCTTTCATTATTCATATTTCATTGCCTGTATCTTTCCTTCTGTGTCCTGATTTAATAATCCAGAGTCCAAATTTTATTCATTTTTTTCATTTGATCCAATTATATTTCAGTAATTTTCTCAAAGAAGGGATCTGGCACGTGCCATGGCATGCATGTACAGGTCAAAGGACAATATTGTGGGGATTGTGGGGTTTGTTGTTGTTTTTTTTTTTTTAATCCTCCTTTATACTGTGAAGAAACCAAACTTGAGTAGCCAGGCTTGTGTGGCAGGCTTTTTATCCAATGAGCCACAATGCTAGCCCTCTAATTTCTTAATGTGTTTATGACAGTATCAAACCATGTAGCTCTGACCAACCTTAAACTCAAAAGACTCCTGCCTTAGTCTTGCAGTGATGGAAATAAGGCTATCAATTGTAGATCTGACTATGAAAATGGAAAATTTTAAGTGAAACCTTTTCTGTTTATTTAATTGCAAGACAGGTTTTACTGTATGATCCAAGCTGGCTTCCTAGGTGGTAGGATTACAGGCATGAATCATCATGTGTTGTTTAAAGTAGAAAGCTTTGCATCAATGTTAATAGGTTCAGTAGTTCATACTATATTCACTTTTATAGAGATGAGAAATAGCAGTTTCAGGAATAGTCTTGTCTCTGTTTCAGTTCCCACAACTGTTGATTGTTCTCTGTGAGATTTTATTAGTGGCCATAGATAATCTCACTTACATTGCAGTTTGAAATGTAGAATTAAGAAGAAAGTAGCTAATTCTCATGAGTCTCTACTTTTCAACTCACTTCCCAACTCTTTTCTGCTATTGGCTCCACATTTTGAAACCAATGTCCAGAAAATATTTTTATAAGACTTTGGAAAGTCTGATATCTTATGACTCCCCAAACTTACTTAGCCAAATTATTGTTGTTG
Source organism: Mastomys natalensis (assembly GCA_021653895.1). Classification (NCBI taxonomy): domain Eukaryota; kingdom Metazoa; phylum Chordata; class Mammalia; order Rodentia; family Muridae; genus Mastomys; species Mastomys natalensis. Next base: position 213,152 of record JAJTUV010001211.1, on the reverse strand, counting down.
GATGTGCAAGATGAGTTGTTTTCAGTTTCTTAATATTACAAGCAATAATGGAAAGAATAAAGAGCAGCTTTGCCATTATGGATTCTACGTAGAAGCCACAATCACAATAAGCTCTTTTCCTTGTAAGTTGCTTTGGTCATGGTGTTTTATCGCAGCAACAAAAGGAGCCAATACAGAAGCTGATATCAGATAGTAACTGCTTCTGTGAAGAACTGGATTGCACTATATTTTGAAAGTATTGAAAATGCTGGATTTTTGGGGAGGGATTGCTGTATGCTTAATGGCTTGTTTTAATAGGAGCTTGGAAGAGAGTGGTGCTTATACCAATGTAAACAGTGGAGGGGGCATTTATGAGGTGTCAGAGGTAGCTCTCTATTAGCAGTTGGGGTAGAAGCCATTCATGTGATAGTTTGACAAACAATCTGGTTGCTTTCTTCCACTGTCCTAAGAACTTGTATGTTGTAAAATTTACATGTGATGGATTAATTTATTTGGTGAAGAAAATTTCAAGGCGCATACAATTGTGTCTTAGGGATAGTTCCTACTGATAAATCTTATGTAAGTCTACAATGAAAAGAACAAAGAAGGCAAAAAGAAATATAAACTGTTCAGTTTGGAGAGAAAATGAATACTGAGAAGATTAAAGTTAAGGTCAAAGTATGTCCTGAGAAGTTATAATTGTGAATATTGGTGCCATTAAGGATAGGCCTTCTGCCCTGCTTTGGAATAGTAAGAAAAGTGCCTTTAGGAAAAGATTCCAGCCAGCTAAGCTTCCAACTTGTGAAATGCAAAAACCTAAGAAGGGGTTGCTTGTGCCCAGAAAACAGTTGTTTCAACATTCAGTGCCTACCTCTAATAGGGCCAAAGCGGGTAAGCAGCTATACACATCTTGCAGTGTTGTCTGTGTGATAGTAGCTTGTGAAGTGTGACAGAAGTGAGAGGAAAAAAAAATCATGGTTTCTTCTTCTATGGTTTTAGAATGGTGCTGAGGCCATGTAATGTGTGACAGTCTTGGAACCTCTTTCAGAAGACAGCCCGGAATGTCCATTGCATCAAATTGTAAAAGTATAGCCTGAGTTGAAGGCCTCAAGATGTTGATGATGCCACAACCATGAGCCATCTTATAAGGGGAGATAAATAAACTGAGTGGAATGAGATAGTTAGAGAGAGAGAGAGAGAGAGAGAGGAGAGACAGAGACAGAGACAGAGCAGGAAGGAGGGAAAGAGAGGTCACAGGCAGAAAATGTAGACTAGCGAAGCCATCCAAGTACTTTGCCACTAAAGTTTCAGAAGTGTAAGGATTTAGTCTTTTCCCTGCTGGTACTAACCCTGGGCCCAGAGTGTCCTAGGAGATATAAGAAACCAGGATGAATAAGCCATAGCGAGCAAGCCAGTGTTCCTCTATAGTCTTCTGCCTCCACGGTCTTGCCTTCCTTGAGTTTTTGCCTTGGTTTCCATCAATAATGGACTGTGATCAGTATATGGGAACTCAGTAAACCCTTTCTCCATATGATGCTTTTGAACATGTTGCTTTATCACAAGAATAGAAAGCAAACTAGGATAGTGGTTCTATTTAGGTTTGTGCCTAGTTGAACAAAAACTAGCAATAATAATGTACTGTTAAGATACGATCTCTTAGCTTCCTGATACTGCCAACTGCATAAACCCAAATAGACTCTTCTGTAAGTGGTGTTAGTCATGATATTTTAACAAAGCAACAAAATTTATATGTGTATGTGTGTATATATGTGTGTATTCATAGGTGAATATCTTCCATGCAGCATATGAATTCCAATGAAAACTTGCAGTAGTTATTTCTCTCCTTTCTCCATGGGCTTCATGGGAATTGAACTTAGGTGATCAGGCTTGGTGGCAAGCAGCTTTGCCCACTGAACCATCTAACCAACCTTTGTATATTTTGTTTGTTTAATATTTTCATTCCAGTATCTTCCTGTTCTCATCTATTCTCATATCCTATTTTTTGAATTTTATTTTTTCTTGTTTTCTTTTTTCAAGGTACTAAATAAAGTGCATATTTAAGTCCTTTTTATGAGACTTTTATTTTTAATGTAGGCTACATACGTTCCTCTTAAGATTGCTTTCCTGTCCAGGAACCACCTATCCCATCTCCCCTCCTCCTACTTCTATGAGGATGTGCCCCCATATACCCCTCACTCCACCTCCCCACCCTCAAATTCCCCCACATTCTGGTGTCCAGCCTTCATGGGACCAAGCATCTCCTCTCCCACCTATGCCCTACAAGGCCATCCTCCCCTACATATACAGTTGGAGTCATGGGTCTCTCCCTATGTGCTCCAGGCTGGTGGTTTAGACTTTGGGGAGCTCTGGTTGGTTGGTATTGTTGCTCTCCTCATGGGGTCACAAATCCTTTCAGCTCCTTCAGTCTTCTATCTAACTCCTCCATTGGGAACCCCTTGATCAGATCAATGGTTAGCTGTGAGCATCTGCCTTTGAATATGTCAGACTCTGGCAGACCTCTAAGGAGACAGTTATATCAGGCTCCTTTCAGCATGCACTTCCTGACATCCACATCAGCATCTACCTTTGGTGACTGACTGCACATAGAATGGATACCCAGGTGGAATGGTCTCTAGATGGCCCCTCCTTCAGTTTCTGTTCCACATTTTGTCTCCATATTTGCTTTCTTGAGTATTTAGTTACTTCTTCTAAGAAGGACCAAAGCACCCACACTTGGTCTTCCTTCTTCATGAGCTTCATGTGGTCTGTGAGTTGAATCTTTTTCTATAATTTCTTCTAAGATTTCATTTATGTGTCTTTGATGGTAAAGTGTGTTTCATGAGGCAACAAATAAATGGATATTGTTTTTTTTTAAATCTATCCTTCTAACCATTGTCTTTCAAATGGGTGAACTCAGTCCATTAATATTTAGAGGTCTTATTGAAAGTTTTCATTAATTCTTGGTATTTAGTATTTTTTTACTCTTGATTTGCTGAAATATTATTCTAGTATTTTTTTTTTTTGTAGCTTCATGGATCTAGTTTTCTTTTTCTTCAGTCTGAATAATTTCTTCAAGTATCTTTTATAGAGCTAGCTCTGTTGTCATGAATTCATCTACCCAGTTTTCATAGTGATAGGATTTTCTTTTTCTCCACTAGTGACAATGTTTATTTTGTTTTCCATTGTCTTCCTTTCCTCTTCCTCATTCCCTTCCTCTTCTCCTCTTCTAAATATAGTCAACTAGATTTGCAGGTATTATCTTTCTGAACTTTAAATACTTCATTCCAAATCCTCCTCAGTTTCAATTTTCTATTGAGAAATTTGTCTGGAATGCCATGGAGAAGCAGATGTGAAGGGAGAGAGCTGAATAAGGATATAGAGTATGACTGCAGCTCTACTGCTTGCTGATATGAACAAGTAGCCATGCATTCAGTTTCTCTAGAACAATGAGTACCCCTTTCTCTAACAACTGATTTGTGGTCAATTTCAGTTTGTGGGAGCCCCCAACTCATCCCTGAAATGCATTTTTACAAAATCAACCACGTTCAATTTCAGAATCACAAAGGAAAAGAAAACCTCATCTTATTGCTCATAGCCAGGAAAAATGCCTTCAGCCACACATCTGCTTAGCAATGTTCTTCTTTCTCCTTGACCCATCTCTGATGTCCATATGACAAAGCCCTCTCCAAATATTTATGCTGTCTTCCTTGAAACACTCCTTTTTTATGTACATGCTCGCGATACTCATAAAGAGAATTCATCAAACAATTAACAGCTATCCCTTCTATTAAGTAGAATCTTGCTGTGTGCTATTTGACATCCTTAAAATTGTCTGTCATTATGTCTGGTGGCCACTATTAAATGTGTTCATGGTGGCAGTTTTTATACAATTGTCTTTAAGTTTCATTTTATGTCATGAGAAAAAAAAAAAACCTAAATAACAAAATCTGTGAGTACTTCATGTACAAATCTTTTAGATGTTATCAAGCAATATTGTGATAAAGTACATGACTATATTTTTATATGAATATTGTAAGATTTTTGACCCCAAACTTTTTTCTGAAATTATATTTTGACTGCTAAAAAGAGTATTTAAAAGTTTCTTACCTTTGTCAAGCTAAGGTATGATACATACAACTCTAAAAATTGTAAACTAAGTAAAAATATGCCATTTAAAACTTACGTGCCTAACTTAAAGATATACAAACACATCTTGGGGTTTACAGAGGATCTTGATGTGTTTCACTATGTCATAAGTAGAATTTCTCTTTTTTAATATATTTTAAATCATAACTTCAACCAGTATCTACAGACTTAGCATATTTTTGTCCTTCAGGTAAAGGGCAATTGAAAATGGAAATAAGTAGATAAAGCGAAAACTAGATTAAAGTGTGTTAGACAAAAGGTTATAAGAGCTAAAACATAAATTCCAATGATGCAGTTCTGTTTTGGGTTCACTATTTTCCCAGGTGGAGACAGAGCCAATAGCTTCCATTGATATTTCTAAGTGTAATAGCTCTTGCTCCTTAGGTCAGGGCAGCAATATAGGGATTCTTTCAACTTTGCAGTATAATTGTTCTAATTATGCATTCTACAACTCCAGAAACAGCCATAGCATAAGCTTGGGGACTAAAAGGACCCATTGTGAGGTGGATTTTGGCTAAAACTCCATCCCTTGACTGGTATAAACCAAGGCAGTGTAATTCCCTAGGATCAATATCAATTCAGAGCTATGATATAGTAAGTCTTGAAAGGTCAGGTTTTTTCCTTGCCTTTAATGTTAACCTGGGCAAAGGCCATGTAACTGTTGGGGGATGAGAAAGAAAGATTAACAGTAAAACTTTTCTGTAGTATTTCAAGATCCTTCCTAAAGGGGACCTGGCTCTCAATCATTCAAAGGACCTGAGGCTATCCCTCTTTTAAGTCTAGAAAATGGTTGAGGGGTTATGATCCACTGTTGCTATGATTCAAGTTAATATTTTTTTCCATTTGCTCAAGAACTATTTTGCATATTCAAAATGATCATGAGTTTAGTAGAATTCCTATCTCATTAATTTCTGGTTATGTAGCCAACACCACAGGTCTACAACTATTAGAATCATTTCTTTGTTTCTACACACCATTATAGTAAATGCATTCACCTTGCTTGTGGTGATTCAATGCAGTCACTTGGTTCTCACAACTCATGGCTCAAATTAGACCTATTGTATTTCAGTTATTCAATTCATGAACTGTAGCTCCCTTACTAATGTTTAGTGGGTAACAAAAAAACAAACAAACAAAAAACCAGAATTCTTCAGGTATGTTGTTGCTGCTTCTCTCACAAGTCTGTTTCTTATATTATTCTTCTGGATTCTTCCAGAGTGGAAGACTAGGTTTTGCATGGAAGATCTATTTCAGCACTGTACTTTTCCTGACAGTCCTTTCATCAGTATTAATCAAAGGCTATCACAAATTGTCACTCCTTCACAGGAGGTCTATCATTTGACCTATATTCAGTCAACAAATTGAATAAACTGTTAGCACATTTTTAAATTGTGTGAGCTGAAACATTAAGTCCAGAATCACTGTTCAATGGATACATATTGACAAATTTAGCCTGACTTAATTTTATGCTGTCTACCATACCCTTAAATTCTGTCATACCCTTAAATTTTATTCTCTACCTATTCCCCATGTCTGTATCATGAGCATTCTTTGTCAGAAACACAGATGTACACATTTGTGTCTTTTCACATTGTCAGAATTTGTTGAATAACAGTAGGTTCATAAAATTTAGCTATCATTGGCAATAATTTTTTAAGTGCTCCAGATTTTTGAAATCATAAGTTAAGGCAAACTTATAACATTTGATATTAACTCTTAGACTACTTATTATACTTCATAGGGTATTTATCAATTGATCAATCAATTTATCAGTCTATCTTTATCTATATATACATACACACATACACACACACACACACACACACACACACCACACACACACACACACACACACACACACACACACACACCAACACACTTATATATATATATATATATATATATATTATAATAATTACATATATAATCTTAGAGAATGACTACAGGAGATGAAAAGGCCATTGCAGAATTCAAGAAGTTTCTAAGAATCCTGTCTTAGTTACATGTCTATTGCTATGATAAAACACTATGACCAAAGCATTGTGAAACCAAAACAGGAAAATATATATCTTTCAGGTTAAGGGTTCTGTTTTCAGTTAAAACAGTTAAGAATAAATTCCTGTTTGCCCTATGTCTTTTTGACCCATCTGCCCTGTTGTGCTTGATCATATGTAAGTGAGAAGTATGTCAGCAGGAAATATGCCAGGATGTACACTTTCCCTGATTGGCAGGAGGTGGGAGGTACATAGGCAGAAAACACATCAGGATGTATCCTTGCCCCTGATTGGATCTGATGGGAAAGGCAATGAATTATGAGTTTTGCCTTTTTAAGTCTCTGCAAATGTGACTTGTGACCATTTTCTTGGAACTCAGAGATGGACCTGGCCAGAGCCCTTCTACCTTAATTAAAGCTTGTGTCACAACTGCAACTAATGCTGATATTACTGGATGTATTTTGTGTGTTTTTAGCCTCGTTGATAAAATAATTTAAAATAATTATAAAGACTTAATAACTATTAAGTTTCAAACCTGGAACAAGCAGCTGAGGTTCCTGTTTAACATATCAAAGTGGACTTGGCCTCCATGTTCTCTTGGCACCCCTTGGACCCTACTTGTTACAGGGTACGGCTGGCATAACTTACCCATAATCCTAGACTTTCCAACCCAGGACCTGGGCTACTCTTTCCCTAGAGACTCTTCCCTATATAATCCAGACATTTTGGATATGCATCTTTCTTATTCTCTTTTTTCCCCTTTTTGTACCTTTGACCTCCTGGCTGCTGTACTTGGGTTCCATCTCTCCCTTTCCCTACTTCTCTATCCACATGTTTCAAGATCATGACCATACTGTAATCTCCCAGATATGTTACCCTGTAGCTGGCTGTCCTGGAACTCACTCTGTAAACCAGGCTGGCCTCGAACTCAGAAATCTGCCTGCCTCTGCCTCCCAAGTGCTGGGATTAAAGGCGTGCGCCACCACCGCTCGGCCCGATATTTTAAATCTTAAGAAGAGGAAATTATTATGGTTCCTTTTCTTAAAATCGATGTTTTACCAGAGAAATTGGAGTTGAACTCCAATATGCATCATAAGGGAAAGAGTCCCTCTTAAATGGCCACCAAGTCTGCTACATATTTGTTATCTAGACTTAACTACCAATAGGGAAGGGTGGTGCTTCCTCAGAGAGAACAAGTCCATTGGAACCTTAAGAGTTCACAATTATCAGTCTTGTCAGGCTCTTTTCACTTATTTATATCTCAAATTCCAGAGTTCCACTATTTTCCAGTCAGTCCCTTTAACTGCAGGCACACTTCATACCTGGAACATAGCTTATGTTATATACACGATGATGGCTTGGACTTGGTTTTCTGCAATTTTGGTCTTATGGCTGTAGGAGAAAATATTATCTCCAGGGCACACATAGACTTTAGAGTGATTATACACATGTGGAACTAGAAAACTGCATTTCTGAGACATTCATTTTCTTCATTACTTTACCCAGGAACACTAGAAGCAGCCAGCCAGCATCGTTATATTCTTCAGTTTTATGGAAATGTTCACAAACATTATATGCAATTAGTACTTTGCATAATAACACAAGAGTCCTCAGTGATGGTAAATTTAGTGAAGTTAGCCCAGTCCTAAACTTTACCAAGCCCATCAAAGCAATTTATTCAGCTGATCAGATCTTTGTTTGTCCTGAAATTCTAGAATGAGTCCTGGCACCAAAATCTGTATTAGTTATGTTAGCATTTCTTCTAGGCTTCATCCAACAGTTATAAAAGGATTGTTTGCTCGTATTCTTTCTCTCTCTCTCTCCTCTCTCTCTCTCTCTCTGGCCTCTTTTTCCCTCCCTGTTCTTTTCCTCTTCTCCATCTCTGTCTCTCCACGTGTTCTCAGTCTGCCTCTTTTCTTCTTTCTCTCTTCTTTCTGTCCACAGCATGGGCCTGCTAAGGCATCCTCTCCTGCCATACCATACCCTGTTTTACAAAACATGTCAGTTATGCCTCTATAGAGAATTTTATATATATCTTAAAGGGTTTAATTAGATTGTCTTACATGATAGGGGTTGAGTAGTCCAACACAGGCTATCTGTATCCAAGGAGCTTCTCAATCGACAAAGCTGCTTCATCCTAACCTATAGGTCTACTAGAGAGATATTGGTAATAAAGGTGACTAGCCCACCAAGGGCCAACATTCACAAGTCTCCCAATCCCTATAAAACTTTCATGTAAGTCTTTTAATTTTCCTGATGATGTAAAACTTTGTTTATGCAAAGGCCTTAAGCATCTTGGAACTTGATGATCCAGAGAGGCTCATTTCTTTCCTGTTGCTTTCCAAGTTAGCCAGTGAGGAAGAGAATGTGAACTGGAACCTCCATCGATGAGTGACAGCCATGTTCCCCCTTGAATTAAAGATAAGAGACAGAGGTCATTTTGGCCACATATGCTACTCTTTACTAGGCTAGTTTGGGTTGTAAAACACCCCTGCCTTTGGTTTGGTTTGGTTTCCTTCTGGTGGCCAAGAATCTGGATTAGAAGAGAAAGAAGCTTCAGGTTAATGTTAACAGAGCATGGCCACACTAGTGGCTTCAAATACTTGCTCTAGAAGTAAAGGGCACAACTTGTTTCTCTTTTTCTTTTATCTTAGCTTTCGGTTGAAAAGTGTGATATACTCCTTAGACACATCTTTCTCCCTTCATCAATCTCCTCTAGAAATGTCCTCCTAAAACCTCAGAGTTGTTGCCTAGGTGATACCAAATCCTGTAACACGACATGCAAAAATAAAGTCTTTCTCTCCTCCTCTATTGGGTCTTTCTTTTTCTCTTTTCATTGTTTTTTTTTTTAATAAGCTTTTTTTGGATTTTCCTTCCTTCCTTCCTTCCTTCCTTCCTTCCTTCCTTCCTTCCTTCCTTCCTTCCTTCCTTCCTTCCTTCCTGTCTGTCTTTCTTTTAATGTGAGTGTACATACTCTATCTGCATGTACATGCACGTGACAGAAGAGGGCATCAGACCTCATTATAGATGGCCATGAGCCACCATGTGGGTGCTGAGAATTGAACTCAGGACCTCTGGAAGAGCAGCCAGTGCTCTTAACTTCTGAGCCATCTCACCAGCCGTCTTTTTTCATTCTTAAGATAGGTTCTTACTCTCTAGGCTGGACTTGAGCTCTAGTTTTTTAAAAGAGTAATTAAAATTATTTTTATTTGTAGATATATGTGTATGTATGTATGTATATATATATATGCATATATATATATGCATATATATGTATATATATGCATGCATAGGGCTCTTGAAGTTGTCAGATGTTGTGTTCCATAACTCTCTGCTCTATTCCCTTATGATAGAATCTCTCACCTGACCTTAGAGCTATGCTGTCAGCCAGCAAGCTTCAGCAATCATTCTGTCTTCACATCCCTGAACACAGGAGTTACATAGGTGACCATGCCACATATGGCTTTTTTTTTTTTTTTTTTTAAGAAAACATGAATTCAAGATATTTGGGCTCACATCTTCATTCTTGTGTTGCATGCACCCTTTTCCGCAGATCCATTTCCCAGCCCCTGTCCTCGAACTCTTGATCTTCTTGCTTTAGCATCCCACAAACTAGGATTACAAGTATGTGTGACCATGCCTGAATTAAGAAAGTCTTTTATCTCTGTTGCAAGAGTTCCTGAATATAATCTGATATCACTACTCACTCTATGTGGCCAGATACTGTTGTCTCTGATAGAAATTGCTGTTAACATACATGAAAGCCCATTTGCAAAACAAGTCCATAAGAACCTGTGCACAAATGCTGTGAGGCTGCTGACCAAAGAGCGAGAAGAAAGGGAAGTAAGAAACAGTACAACTGCACACAGCTCTAGAAATAAAATCCTTTCACAGGATTTCTTACTCAACAAAAGCAATTAAATATACCTACAAAAATCCTCTCTTGACTAACTCAATAATATAATGAAAAGTAACCTAGCATTTGTGACCTTAAGTAAAGGCTCTCTCTTACGTTGTGTAATCTTTCTGGCCAAAGCATGGAAGAACAAACATACTCATGGAAAGACTCGTTTCTGGACCTTTCCTTCTGCCACTGTTAATGAATATTCATTAAAGACCACACAGTTTCAAAAAGGGAAATAGAATCTACAGATTACATCTAGCTAACAACAGGTCCATCTTCCTAGTGGAGCTAATAGGTGGAAACAGACATGAGAAACGGGTATTTGCAGAGACCAGAAGATAGCACATCCTATGGAGCAGGTGGCTGTGGGCTTCTAAGTGCTTTGTAAAGGCAATATGTGCTCTTAACCACAGAGCCTCCCAAGTTTCTCCTTTGAATTAATAATTTTCTGCGCATAAAACAGAACAAGCGGTAGAGGTTGTGTCCTTCCAAAGTCAGCTAGTTCAATACAACCCAGACCCATTCTGTGTTGTTTAGGAAGAGGGTCCAGACAGCATGTTGCTCAGCTGAACAAGTCTTTATTTATTAGGCTGTTTGTCCTCTCGTTTTCCCATCATTAACATGGTGGAAAATGTCATTTTTCTTCAAGAAAAAACAATCAACATCCAACCAACTAACAAACCCTTTGTATTTTCTAACTTGTCACCCTTAAAGAGATTCCAGGAAATTCTCAATCAGATAGTAGTTGCTGATATTTTTGTTGCCATGTAGAGGAAGGCTCAGCTGTGGGAGGGGTGGTGGTGGGGGCAGACTGAAACAGAGAACAGATAAGCAAAAGGGTCTTAGGTCACTGTCTCTTCTTGCCACAGTGCTTTCAGTCATTCCAGTTTCTAGCTAGATAGTCCCATAATGTCCCTGCACAGTAAAGGAAAGAAAAGCCCTCTTGTAAAAATAACTCCTTTGATTTCTTCAAGCCTTGGGCTGTTTAGTCAGGGGCAGTCACCAGGAGTGAGTCATCTCCATGGAGTGGGGAAGAGACCACCCGTGGTCTTCCCAGCTGCATTGCCTGTGGAGCAAAAAAGTTCAGAAGCTAAGGGCTGACAAAGACAGAATAAAACAGAATGAAAGAAAGAAGACTCCTTTGAAAATCCTCACTCTTTCTTTTTAACTATCTCCTGCAGCAATTCCTTTCATCACTGTAAAATCCCAACAATGTGGATATCAAGAAGTATTTTTTTTTTTTCTGCTTTGATACCAGACTAGTGCTTAAGGCTAAACTCGGGTATGCCGCTAATCATCGTTAGTGAAAATACTTGTAATTGAGAATCACCACCTCACGTCAAATTTGTATTGCATTTTCATGATACTCTTTGAGAAATGAGACAATAGCCATTCTAGGACTTTATTATTTAGATTCATTACATTTCACAAAGTCCACATATTTTCAAATAAAAGAAGAATTTTAAAGGAAGATATTAGGATATTTTAATTAATATAAGGTTGAAAGTCAATCCATGGGAAATTCAAATATCCAGAAATTTATCTATTCAAACATCCACATTACCACTGAATTACCTTACCAGTCCCAGCCAGAAATTTAATAATGAAATAAAACCAGAACCGGACTACTTTCATTCTCCAAGGACTTTGCTGTTCAGCTTGTCTCCTTCCCCTTACCCTCTCAGTATTTCCTTCTAAAACATACCCATTCTTTTGTGTAAGCTGCCTGAGACACTTTCAATGTGGGACCACAGTAACCACACCACCTTTGATTCATATCCTTTGGGCACTTCATTAGAATCTACCCATTCTCATCCTCAGCCCTGTAGTAACCTGTTTCTGGATACCTCTTTCCACCTCCATTCACTGGAAGCTTACCTCTTCATGCAGCTTCAGGCTTCCCCTAACTCTTCCATCCCTGTCTTTCCAGATATATTCTCTGTCTTACCTCAACATTGGAGGCTTTTTTACCACAACATCCCCAAGACTCTGTGGATCTAGCCTTTTGATGTGGATAAATCTCTCTCAGTACTTTCTGAAAGTTCCTCTCAGCCTTTTCTCCCAACCCATCTATATTCTTCTGTACCACTCATGGATGGACCTGTAAAAGCACTATCTACAAGGGAATCATCAGTCAGGACATTTTCCTAACATCTAGAGGGGCAACAAAAAACAAAGAATAGAATACCCACCCATATAAACAACACCAAATATCAACACCTAGAATCACCACAATCACTGTAACTCCAGATGCCTAGACCCCAAGGCAAAAACACAATCATTAACAGTGAAGACAATACGCCTCCACCAGAACCCAGTAATTCTTCTGTAGTAGGCCTTGAGAAATGTATAGTTCAAGCACAAGACATGGACTTCAAAATATCAATTATGATTATGTTCAAGGACCTTAATGATGATATGAATAAATACATATATGTAGTCAGTAAGAACACAAACACAGTGTAAAAAAATAACGAAAATTGCTCAAGACATGAAAGTAGAAATGGAATCACTAAAGAAAACTCAAACTGAGGTAAAACTGGAAATAAAAAATTTAAGAGGTCCAGCAAAAACCTCCCCATAGAGTATAAGACATGAAAGAAGACAAAGTAGAAGAAATGGACACATAAATCAAAGAAAATATTTAATCTAAAGAATTCCAGGCCCAAAACAAGTATCCAAGAAACTTAAGATATTATGAGAAGACTAAATATATAAATGATAGCAATGGAGGAAGAGAAAAAAAATCCATGTTAAAGTCACAGAAAATTTTCAACAATATCATAGAGGACTATTTCCCTAACCTAAAGAAGTGCTTGCCTATCAAGAAGTATACAGAACATCAAATAGTCAGGATCATAAAAGAAACTCTCCATGATACATAATAAACAAAACACTAAATGTATAGAATAAAGAAGAGGTATTAAAGGCTGCAAGGGAAGAAGATGAAATCGCATATAATAAAAAGCCTGTTAAAAGTGACATGCAACTTCTCATAGGAGATTCTGAAAGTCAGAGATCACAGATGCCAGCCCATTGTGATTCATCAATCACAATGAATGGAGAAAAATAACATTTCACAATAAAAACAAATTTAAGCTATCTATCTACCAATCCAGCTCTACAGAAGCCACTAGGAGAAAAAACTTCTGGCTAAATGGGTTAACTACACTCAAGAAGACACAAATAAAAAAATCATTCTAGATCAGCAATTCAAAAGATGGGAAAGACCCCTTTCAATGACAAAATAACAGGAATTAATAAACTTTTCTTAATGATAACCATAGATATTTATGGCCTTAATTACTTAATAAAAATACTTATGAATTTGAATAAAAAAGGATTATCATTTTTTTTTCTGTTGCATTCAAGAAAAATATATCACCATCAAGGATCGATATGACCTAAAAGTAAAAGGATGGAAAAAAGTTATTCCAAGAAAATAATCTCAAAAATCAAGCATGTGTAGCAATTTTAATATCTGACAAAACAGACTTCAAACCAAAATTAATTAGCAGAGATAGGAAAGAACACTACATACTCATTAAAGGAAATATGCAACAAAAGGATATTGAAATTCTGAACATTTATACACCAAACATAAGTATTCTCAAGCTCTAAAACAAACATTACTCTTAGCTAAAATCACACACTGATCCTAACATAACTAGAGTTAGTGACTTTCATACCCAACTCTGACCAATAGAATGGTCATCCAGACGAAAACTAAACAAAAAGATGCCAGAGTTAAATAACATTGTAAGTCAAATGAACCCAATAGTTATTACTAGAAGATTTCATCCAAAGGAATGATCTTTTTAGTAGATCATGAAACTTTCTCCAAAAATAGCCACATTTTTAGACACAAGTTTCAACAATTATAAGAACACTAAAATAACCTATGTATCTACTTGACCACTAGGATTAATGATAGATATCAATAATAGCATCAATAGAAAGAATACAAACTCATGGACACTGAACAATGAACAACACTGAACAATTATATACTGAATGAAAAAAAATGGTCTGACATCAATGGGACAGGAGGCCCTTGGTGCTATGATAGTTTGATGCCCAGTGTAGGGGGATGCTGGAGCGGTGGGTCAGGATTGAGTGGGTGGGTGGGGGAGCACCCTAATACAGACAAAGGGGGGGGGTTGAGGAGGGATTTGGGAGGAGTGGTTTGTGGAGGGGTAACCAGGAAGGGGACTATCATTTGAGATGTAAATAAATGGGATGATTAACAAAAAGCAAAATAAAAGAGTTAAAAAACTAAATGACTGCTTCAAAAATGTTAAAGAAATGTTTCTATGCTAACCATTAGAAAAATTCAAATAAAAACTACTGTAGGATTTCATTTTAACCAGTCAAATGACCAAGGTCAATAAAAAATAAGTGACAGCTCATGCTAGTGAAGATGTAAGGGAAGGGCAACATTTCTACATGGTGGAATGCAAACTTAAAAGCCACTATGGAAAGCTGTATGGCAGTTACTCATTGTGGTAGATGGAAATATATCTACCTCATAATCTAGCTATCAGACTTGTGTATATTCAAAGGACTCTGTGTCCTACTACCGAGAGGCTTGTTCATCCATGTTTATTGTTGCTTTATTTACAATAGTAAGATGATGGAAACTGCCTAGATGTCCATCAACTGATGAAGGGACAATGGGTATATTTGCACAAGGGGGTATTATGTAGATGTTAAATAAAATGAAATTATGACATTTAGAGGCAAATGGATAGAGTTAGAAAAATCATCCTGAGTGAGGAACCCATACCTCAAATGGTAAATGTTGCATGTTTTCTTTTATATATGGATGATAGCTTTCAATCCTTCAATAGGCCTTCTGTAATCAGTATGGCCACAGACAATACTTATAGAATAAAGGACAATGAAGAGAAGAGAATCTCCTAAGGAAGGGGAAATACAACGTATAGTAATGAATAGAAGGAGCAGAGTGGATCAGGAGTATTAAACTGTGAGGTTAATGGAAGAGAGGGCTAAGGGAGGGAATATGGGGAACAACAACTAAACATAAGGTCCTTTTTGGAGTGATATTGAAACGTGCTGTAGAAATTTCCTAAAACATGCTCCTCCCTAACTAGAGTCTTCACTCCTATTGACTAGTGTCCCTGGTATAGGAAGTTACTCTGCATCCTACTAGAAGAAAAAGTAACTACCAACCCAGTTACAAACCCTATGTATGATTTACAACAGTGACCTGCATGTACAAGATACTGGTGAAATAGTGACACAAACATTCTGGGAGTAACCAACCACTCTCTGATTCGATTTAAGGACTACTCATGAGATAGAACCCACTCTTTTTTTTAATTAGATATTTTATTTACATTTCAGATGTAATCCCTTTTCTCCATTTTCCCCCTACCCAGGAACCCCGTATCCCATCTCCTCTCTTCCTACTTCTATGAGGATATGCCTCACCCACCCTCTCACTCCCACCTCCCACCCACAATTTCCCCCATACTGGGGTGTTCAGCCTTCAATGGACCAAGGATTTCTTTACCCACCTATGCCTGACAATGTCATCCTCCCCTACATATACAGCTGTGAGCATCTGCTTCTGTATATTTTAGGCTCTGGCAGACCGCTAAGGAGACGGCTATATCAGGCTCCTGTTAGCATGTACTTCCTGGCAGTGTCTACCTTTGGTGATTGCACAAGGGATGGATACTCAGGTGGAGCAGTCTCTGGACGGCCCCTCCTTCTATTTCTGTCCCACATTTTGTCTCCATATTTGCTCCCATGAGTATTTTGTTACTCTTTCTAAGAAGGGCCAAAGCACCCACACTTTGGTCTTCCTTTTTCATGAGCTTCATGTGGTCTGTGAGTTATATCTTGGGTATTGCGAGCTTTTGGGCTAATATCCAATTGTCAGTGAGTGTATACCATGTGAGTTCTTTTGTGATTGGGTTACTTCACTCAGGATGACATTTTCTAGTTCCATCCATTTGCCTAAGAATTTCTCGAATTCATTGTTTTTAATAGCTGAGTAATACTCCATTGTGTAAATGTACCACATTTTTTGTATCCATTCTTCTGTTGAAGGACATCTGGGTTCTTTCCAGCTTCTGGCTATTATAAATAAGGCTGCTATGAACATAGTGGAGCATATGTCCTTGTTATATGTTGGAGCATCTTCTGGGTATATGCCCAGGAGTGGTATAGCTGGGTCCTCAGGTAATGCTATGGATGGAACCCACTCTTAACATCACCAGTCAGCTGGCCAAGAATCTGAGACTAGATGGTCATGGACCTATAAAAAAACCCAAATATTATTTTATTGCTAAAGAGATGTAGCCATAAAATTACTTCTAGCAACATTCTTCTAAATCTGTAGTGAGTGTCTCCTTAGCCATTGCTAGAGAACTCCTCTTATAGTAGATGGGAGCTAGCACAGAGACACACAACTAGACACTGTGCATAGAGTGTGAGGCCTTGGAATACTCAGTCCTAAATGGGATGTCTTCATCAAACTTCTCCCCTCAGGGATTGGGGACTATGCAGAAGGAGGTGGAGAGAGTGAAAAAGCCAGAGGAGATGGATTACTCCAAGGATACAGAAACTACAGACTGATGCAAAGATGAACTCATGGAGACTGTGGCAACATATACAGAGCCTTCATAGGTTTAAGTCAGACAGGGGTGCCATCATTGAGAGGCAGATATGATCAGCCAAACATATGAAATTCAGTGTTGGGTGTTTTATTCAGTGGCTTCTTTGGGGCAGTGTCAGTGTGGCCCTCCTTTTGTTTTGCAGGCTTCTTCTGACCTTCCTAGTTTTTGACCCTAGATTTATTTCTTAATTATAGATAGAAAAATCTTGAAAAAGTCTATAATACACGGGTTGGTTTCACACATGGAAGCTGTCTTCGTAGAGGTAATTGTTATATTATTGTTTTAAGACAATGTTGCATGTAGCCCAGGAACTGGTGAAAGCAGAGGATAACCTTGAAATGGTGATCTTCCTGCATTTACCCCTGGAGTTCTGGAATTAGAGGCCTGTTTGCCACTGCCCCAGTTTAGGTAGGTCTAGGGAACACAGTCAAAGTCTCTGGTAGGCCATAACTCCATCTGTTGGGAACAAACAGAAGAAATGTATTTTAGTACTACCATTTTGTTTTGATTACAAATTTAATCATGGGAGAAACTAAACTCAAGGTCCCAGACCTTAGGAGAGCTGAGTACTTCCCTATAGCTGAACAGCTTCTGTTGTAAACATTTATCTGAGTCTAGATATCTCAGGCACAACTTCTCCATCTTGCTGGCAAGATCAAACAAGTTCATGTCCCCAGGCCTAGGAATAAACACCTACCCCACTTCTTCAAATGTTTTTCTTAATTATTTGATAACCAGTAAAAAGAATTAGAATTGCTATTATCTAAACCAAGGTGCATAAGTTATAAAAATATATAACCAATTGCCTGTTATGCTCTAAATAACTACATACAGCTGACCTGCTTCTTTGTCCCCTCATCACTCTGAGCTCTGGCCCTAATGTCTAGGAGAAGAAATTAAGAACCCTGAAGCACTGTGCGCTGGATACGGCCCAGTCTCTAATGAGTACTCCGCTGCTTAACCCACAGTACCCAAATACAATTGGATAACACTGTAGCTCTCCCCAGCTCCCCCCATCACTTTGTCTTCCCATCCTTTAAAAATGTGATACAATCTCCCTTTGGGGATGCTGCTCAGATCTTGAACTGGCTGTCTTCCTGAGTGCTCAGAAAATAAAGCTTTCATTTTAAAGTTTCTTAATTTGAAGTGAGTTTTCTCAGCTTCCACTCTAAACCCAACATACCCATTAACCTACATGCTGATTAATTTTTTTTTTTTTTTTTTGTCAATTTGATACAAGGTAAGCTCATCTTGGAAGAGAGATCTCCAAATGAGAAAATGTCTCCATCATATTGGCCTGTAGGAAAGTCTGTGGGCATTTTCTTGATTAACGATTGATTGGGGAAGAATCAGTCCATTGTAGATGGTGCTACCTCTAGGCAAGTGGTCTTGGGTTGTGTAAGAAAGCAGGATGAGCAAGTCACAGGAATCAAATCAGTAAGCACCATTCTTCTATGGCCTTTGCTTCAGTTCCTGCCTCAACTCCAGATTCATGCTGTGAAATCTTGCTCTCAATTTCCTTGGAGTGTAAGTTGAAATAAACCTTTTTCTCCCCCAAGTTGGTTTTGGTAATGGTATTCATAATAGCAATAGAAGTTAACTAGCATAAGCTCCTTCTTTAGCAGTCTTGATATTATTTACTTTTCTAGTTTCTGTGGGTAAATTCTTGTGCTGTAATATGGCTTTTTCTTCATGAATAACATGACTACCTTAGTCAGCAGCCATGAGAAACAACTGAGAAGATCAATACAGAGGTAGTTAGGTCTATGGTAGTGGTGATAGAGTCATTGATACTTCTTGGAAGAAAAAGATGATGACAACGATGAAGAAGAAGAAGGAGAAGGAGAAGGAGAAGAGAGAAGGAGGAGGAGGAGGAGGAGGAGGAGGAGGAGGAGGAGGAGGAGGAGGAGGGAGAAGGAGAAGGAGAAGGAGAAGGAGAAGAAGAAGAAGAAGAAGAAGAAAAGAAGAAGAAAAGAAGAAGAAGTCATAATATCCTCATCTTTATCTGAGATTGCAATCATTAGTATCTCCATTTCCAGATACAAGTGATTTGGACCAATTCTAGAGTGGAAGGCTAACTGAGAGGGAACTCCTTGTTGGATCTTGGAGTCACCTATGATGGGGTAGGAATTTTTGCTGGTGTAGTTGCTTTGGGATTACCCAGGGTCTATAGGTAAGCTGAATAAAAACTGCTGGCTTGTTAAATTGGACTTTGCTGAAACCCTTTCTTTGTTCTTTCCTATGTATGTTATCTTGAGTGAATAAACATTTGTTCATATCTTCTCAGAAAAAAATTAATGTGAGAACCTGACAAAACATTTTAGAGTTAATTTCTGGCTCACTGTTTGAGGAAGAGTTGATGGCAGAAGTGTGAGGTGGCTGGTCACACTGTGTCCTCAGTCAGGACACAGGGAGAGATGATTCCTTATTGCTCAGTCACGTTCTCCAGTTTATTCAGTTCTGGACCCTTGCTAATACAAGTTATTTTACCCTACTCTAAGTTACTCTATGGAGTGTTCAAGAGTGGTTTGTCAGATTGAAAGGTGAAAAAACCTCGCCCCAAGAAATTTTACTCTCTGTTTTGCAAGGAGTTTTTGTCTGAGGATTGATGATGGAGGATCATGGAGCTCCAGGATGAACATGTGAATGGCACCTTCTGTTCAGTATTATCCCTGAAACACAGACTGATAAGTGATTTGTTACTGAGAGTAAAAGGAATGCCATGCTCTAAATTTATTGCGGTAGATTGAGGACTGTTTAGGCACATGATACATTAAGATATTTTATGTGTTTAAGTGTTTTTCCCTAAATGTGTGTCTGCATAGCATTTGTGTGTCTGCTACATGCAGTGATGAGAAGAAGGCATCAAATCTCCTGGAACTGAATTTGATTGGTGTTTAGGAGCCACCATGTGAGTGTAGGGAATCAAATTTATGTCCTGTAAAAGAGCAACAAATGTTATTAACCTCTGTGTCATCTATGC
This sequence comes from Mastomys natalensis, assembly GCA_021653895.1. Taxonomy (NCBI): domain Eukaryota; kingdom Metazoa; phylum Chordata; class Mammalia; order Rodentia; family Muridae; genus Mastomys; species Mastomys natalensis. The sequence continues at coordinate 193,499 of JAJTUV010001211.1, read as the reverse complement.
AGCCCTTATACTAAAATTTTACTTGGAAATCAGACCCAAGAACTTATTGCACACATGAGATCAAAGAAAGTGTATAAAATCCTCACCATGACTCCATAAGGAAGTGACTACTTAACACCACAGTGGTCAGGGTCCCTGTCAACCTACTGTCTGGCCACTGGTGTATAAATCAAAGGCCAACAGCCAGAGAAAAGTCAACTATCCCCAGGGTTTCAGCCTGGCTCTGTCCTGGCTGTTGATGTCATTGCCTTAGCTGCTATCTGCTTTTGTTGACCCATGTGGGCTGGTTTTTAATTCATCATGCTTTTCCTGTGTCTGGACCTGGTTATGCCCTTTCACCTCTGCAGCTGGACTCAGCTCTGAAGCTTTGATCTCAGACCTACTTCACTATTCTTCCCTGAGGCTCAGTTTCGGCTCCTTATCTCATCAATACAGACACTCATATGTCCTTAGCTCCCCAGCTTTGGTTCTCAGGCCTCTTAGAAACTTCTTGTCTCTTGAACCCTTTGTAGTCATTTTGTACCTACCCCCCTCCCACACACACACAGAGTTGCTGTGTAATGTGTAATGTGTTATCTGAAGTTTATTCTTAATTAAAATTAGAATAAAAACAAAATCAACAATCTTGGTTTTCCTCAGGCAGGATTACCAAAGAAAGCAGAAAAAGATGAGAACATTTTCTGCTGAAATTGTTGCATCTAGAGAACACATTGGTATCCTGAGAATTTAGGTATCTTGGAAAGACACAAGTGAGTCTGTCTTTGTTTCTGACATAGCACATGCATGACACCTGCAGCTGACAGATTGGTACCATCCTACATTCTTGGTGGGTTTTATTACCTCCACAGTTAAACCATTCTGGAATCAACTTCAAAGACACAGCAGAAATGTATTTCCATACCAGTTATAAATTTTTTAAATTGACAATGAGATTCACCATCACTCACCTTGAATCACAAAGACCATTTTCTTTTTTCTTTTCTTTCTTTTCTTTTACTGGATATTTTATTTATTTACATTTCATATGTTATCCCCTTTCCCCAATTCCCACCCACAGAAATTCCCTATCCCATCCTCCCTTCTCCTGCTTCTGAGAGGGTGTGCCCCCACTCCTGCCTTCCCACCCTTGAATTTCCACACAGTGGGGCATCCAGCCTTCATGAGACGAAAGACCTCCTCTCCCACCTATGCCCGACAAGGCTATCCGCCACTACATATACAAAAACCATTTTCAAGAAGATAGTTTCTTCCTTGATAGGAAGAACAGGTTGTGGTCAAACAAAACAGTAGCTTTAACTGACAAACATATATGTACATACATATACACACATACATATACATGATGTGTTATACGTGATAAGATAAAGTTTATTCTTAATTACAATTGAAATTAAAAAAAACAGCCTTGGTTTGTCTCAGATAAGATTATATAAGAAAGCAGAAATTTTCACTACTGAATTTGTTTAATCTAAATAACATTTTGTTATTTTTAGAATTAAGACAACTGGAAAGACAAATGTGCCTATTGATATCTCTGATATTTCAGATACATGACAACTACAGCCAAAGGGATGAAGCATATACATACATACACACATACATACATACATATAAATATATCTACATAAACACACCTCATCTATCTATCTATCTATCTATCTATCTATCTATCTATCTATCTATCTATCTATCAATTTTAACTTTCAATTGCTGTGGAAAGATACCATGACCAAGACAACTTATAAAAAAACACATTTAATTAGAAGCTTGAGTACAATTTAAGAGGTTGAGTCCATGACTATCATGGTGCGGAGCAAGGCAGCAGGCAGACAGGCCTGGAAACTTGAAGTAGTAGCTGAGGCTTTTGTCCTGATTCAAAAACTGGAGGCAGAGAAATTAAGACATGTCTTGCTGTGAGCTTTTGAATCCTCTAAGCCTACCCATAGTGTTATACCTCCTCCAATGAGACTACACCCACTCCAAAAGACCACACCTAAATAGTTCCACCAGCTGTGGACCAAGCATTGGAATAAATGAGCCTATGGAGACCATTCTCATTCAAACCAACAACCCACCCAAAAATATCTTATATATGTGTGAGTAGGGGTGTGTGTCCATGTTTGTGTGTGTGTGTGTGTGTGTGTGTGTGTGTGTGTGTGTGTGTGTATTGCTTATACACGAAACGGATTCATTTTTCTGGTCTTTCTGATCTGATTTTAGCCATCTTGGCAAGCACTAGTTTGAAAAAATAGTCAGACAAATATAGGCTCTCCATATTGCAACAATGATAAGGTTTATAAATTTATAAATTGGAACTCCAAAAAGGACAAAATGTGTTACTCGGACCATACTCCAAAGCAGATAAACAACATAGTAGTTAATGTGCATGTCTTTATAAACTACTATACTATATATATGTTAGGGAGGCTTGTGCTATGTTCACTACTAGTTGTTCCTCTGTAAGGGAGTGGAGACTACTGCAGAGTGGTATAGCTGAAGGCTTTTCTGTATTGTTTCCACAGGGTTCATTAATTGCATCTTCCTTCTTCCTTCTTCCTTCTTATTTGCTCCTCCATCTTTCCCTTCCCTTCTTCCTCTTCCTTCTTCTCCCTCCACTTCCTGATAGATGTGAGCAGAGATATCTACTTCCTTTCCTCCAAGTACTGCCTCTGATGATTTTGCTAGGACAGCTGTGCTGCTTTTGGCCTTTGTCCTCAAGGATGGGCCACTCCCATTCTGCCTTGCAGGTTAGATGATGGTGTGCGGAGTGTTCAAAATCCTCTAGGCAGAAGGAACCTGCTGGGGACTGAAAGAACACCATTCACTCACTCAGCACACTGGCATTGTCTTATGTACGAGCTCCTGACCCTAGCTGTTTGGGAAGAAGCCCAGTTATTGCTGTTAATTCATGACTAAAATTTTGTGGCTTGTAGTCGGTGCAACCAAATGCTTAAGTATAGACTATGAGAGTGGAAGTGAGAAGTGAAAATTGCAAAATGGCTGGGTAGGAAAAAAAAATTACAGGACACAAAGGCCAGCCTTTTTATATTTTCCCCAAAGTTATCTTTATGATCACTTCAAGGACAAAATAAGACTAGTCTTGACAGCAAACCAAGAACAATTAGTGACATGACATGTTCCTTGTTTTGTTTTATTTTCTGAATCTCTATAAATCCCAAGTTGGCCTGGAATTTATGATCTTCATGAATACAGAAACTTTTCCTAGAATATATATGGTTCTCCCTAGTCCATTTCTAGATTTCTCAGCTGTACTATTTTCAGTCAGTTTGTTCTGGCTTAGGTTTGTCTCTTAGGTTTGATGGATCCTAGGCTTTCTCTATTTGTAATGCATATTTGAGGTTCTAAAGTTTTGCATTTCAAATTAGGTGACTGGTGGGAGCAGAGATACTTTCATTCATACATGACCACAATCAGGAAATGAGGCTATACAAAAGCAAACCCCAAACTAGTCTGCTTATACATCTCTTTTTTATACAAATGAGGGCATAGTCTGGCCTTGTTTGAAAAATAGAGCAATTATGTATTTCAAATTCAGAAGTGCAAACTAGTTTTTTTGAATTGTATTAGAGTACACCTACGTGGTTACAGCACAGCCGGTGCCTGCCTGTCTATTCCTGCTGCTGTAACAGAACTCTGCATTCTGTACTTTGTGTCAGGAGGTAACTTCTTTCACCATTTTCAGGATGTTCAGCAAAGTCATTTTTTAACTTGCTGTAGGATAATCTCATAGGCAAAGTCCCTGTGATTTTATTTATGCTTGCTAGTAAGGTTATGAGATAAACATTACTGGCCCACTTACAATAAATGTTATCGCTCTCCTCTCCCTTCCTCTCTTTCTCCCTCCCTCCATCCCTTCCTTCCTCTCTCTTCCTTCCTGCCTCCCTCCCTCTCCCTCTCCCTCTCTCTCTCCATCTCCCTCCTTCCTTTTCTCTCCTCCACTCCCATGCTCTTTTCCTTCTCTCTTTGAGACAGGATCACATACATCCCAGGCTGTTCTCCAACTTCCTGTGAAGCTGAGGATGACATTGAACTTCTGATCCTCATGTCTTCCTTTTCTGAATGCTGGAATTATAGGGTCTGTCACTTGTACCACTTCAAGGCTGGGCATTTTACTTGGCCTTTCTTCTTTTCTGCTTTAAATGACCAACCTGTTTTCTCTCCATTCATATTTTCTGAATGACAGCCTAAAGATACTTGAAATTGGCAGATAATCAAGAGGGTTTTGAATTCTCTTAAAGAATTTAATTACATGCTTTTATTTTGATGATAATAATTAATAGCAACATGTTTTGGTTCAATAGATAGTCACTGCAATAAACAGCTATTGTAACTTTTCAGCCATTGTATACTTGTCACTGTTTAAGATTTTTGTTAGTGCCATTGACAAAGAGAGAGAGTAAGAGAGACATAAAGACAGAGGGAGTAGAGAGGGATGCATACAAACACACTTGGGGGAGAGGGGTTGAAAGATGAAGAAAAGGAAAAAGAAGAAGGAGGAGGAGGAGACTCATAGTAGGAGGTCAGTTTCTGTGCCATGACTGAAATGGGAGAGAAAACTAGAGAACAACATAGAACAGACAGGCAACAAACATATCAAGTTCAGATGCCATTTGTAGAGTGTGGGTTCCAATTAATTACTTAGGAGAAGAGATAGCAAAAGAAGTTCAGAAATGGTGTGGAACTTCTGAAAGGTGTAAAAATGTCTTGTGTCTATTGAAAAGTTTATTCAGTCAAATGTATGGATCATAAGGACCTGTGAGATTACTGTTCTTCTCTCTTTGGTCAGATATTTCTGACTCCTCCCATTCATTTGCCTTATACCTACGCCTAAGAAAATCTTACAAACCATTCAAATTTGTAGGATTTTTCTGGAAGTTTGTGATTCAGGGGATGACTTGGTAACAAGGGTAGAGACAACTTTCCTTATCAAGAATGATCTACTCACTAAAGAAGTAAAGCAGATATTACAAGTTAGCCCCAGCAGCCACCTTCAACTAAATGGTAGAAAAGATGTTTAGGGATGCAGAAACTGGTAGCGGGGTCAGCAGACATTAGCAGAGATTATGAAGGAACAACTGGCATCCTTCATGGGGTCTGTGGTGGTCAGAAATGTTTGTTTAGATGTTAAACGTGCTTTTTTTTTTTTATTTTGAAAATTAATTGCAAAGGAGATCTTTACCTCTTAGCAGATTTATTGGGGCTTTCAGGTTAATCTCAGGAAAGAAGATAATTGCAGAATTTTATGGAAGTAACTGTGAATGAGGTCTATGAGTATGAATATCAGTAGCACAGTCAGAGGGTGAAACGCCGCCATATTTGCACTTCTGATGCACTGAAGTATACGGTCAAAGTTGTTTTTATTCAAATAGTTATTTTAAAGTTTCATATCAACTATAACAAAAAATTACATTAGTACTTCATTGTTCAAATGACTTTGATGGCTCTGTGTGGTGACATATTCTTTTATTCCTAGCACTGGAGGAACAGAGGCATGCAGATAGTGAATTTGAGGTTAGCCTGACCTACATAACTAGTTCTAGGCCAGATAGGGCTACCCAGTGAGATCCTGTCTTAATAAAACAGATGAACAAATCTGCACAAAAATACCTTACAATCAAATGACTTTGTTATTAGCTATATGCACATTGTTAATTAATTTGACTAGACTCCACTCAAGTGCTAGGGTCTTTCTATTCCAAATCCTCTGAGCTTTTCATTCCAAACATTCTATTATACAGCAAATTCTGGCCCCCATTGTTATTGCTTTTATGGTTAAATCCTTCTTTCTCGGTTGTCAGGATTACTATCACCCTCTTATCTTGGGTAGCATCTCATTCCATCAAGTATAAAGTACATCAAGTCATCAAGGTATAAGTCCCTCTATCCATCATCCATGTAGAGGAATTGTCAAAACTTTACAGGGCTACAAGGATTGCACAAAGAGGCCACTTTCCTCGCCAGCATCTTCTCTTTGGCTTCGGTTATGTTCTGTGGCACACACCCTGACTGTCTTTGCTACTTGGACATACCAGATCTGCTCCTGCCTCAGACCTTGGCCCTGAGCCTCCCCAAGTGCCCAGCAGTACAATGTGTCTCGTTGCATCCCTTGTTCACATCTTTACTCAAATCTACTTTGTCTTCAGTGTCTCTTTGACTGACTACCATGAAATAAGCCAGCATTTCCTTCACTTCTTCCATACAGCTTATCTTCAGACATACTACTTAAAATATTATATATCTGAAGCAATACAATTAGTAGAATCTCACACTGTCTGATGAAGGGAGGCTTTTCATATATTGATAGTTATTTTCTTATAAGATTTAATTTTATTTTCTGTACATGAGTGTTTTGCTGTATGTATGTCGGTGTACGGGTATGTTCCTCATACTTACAATAGTTAGAACAGGGTGTCAGATCCCCTATAATCAGATGTATGGATGACTGTGAGTCAAACAAACAAACAAAACAACAAGCAAGCAAAGCCTGCTTGTTTTTTCTATTTTTTTTTTTTTTTTTTTTTTTTTTGTCTCATACCATACATCCTGGGAACAGTTTCAACTCCCTTTACTTTCTCCAGTTTCTTTTCCAAAATCCAAAATCCCTTTTACCCCGAGATCCACTCCACTTCTGTTTCCTTTTCAGAAAAATGCAGGCCAAAATAAGATACAATAAGGCAAGGCAAAAGTCCTCATACTAAGGCTGCATAAGGCAACACTATGGGGAAGAAAAGTTCAAAGAGCAGGCAAGAGAGTCAGAGACATACCCAATCCCACTGTTAGGAGTCCTACAAAACTACCAAGCTAACAGCCATAACATATATGCCATGGGCTGGTGCAGACTCATGCAGTGTTTGCTGCTTCAGTTTCTGTAAGCCATAGGAGCCCTGCTTCCTTGATTCAGTTCTTCTGGTGTCCCCTATCCCCTCTGACTCCTAAACTCTTTCCTGCCTCTTCTGTGGGGTTCTCCATTCTCCAAGGAGTAAGATCCAATGGAGACCTCCAACTTAGACTGTCTCTCTACATAATGTCTGGTTGTGTGTCTCTGCACCTACTCCCATCTGCTGCGGGAGGTAGCCTCTCTGATGGTGACTTGGACAAGGCACACATCTGCTAGTGCAAAATAGACTAAAACATGAAGTAAAGGCTCTATGCAGGCACCACCCAGACTTCTCTCCATTCAGTGAGCTATGTGGATATTGTCTTTGGTAATAGGGCACCACTGCCAGTTTGGTTTTCAGAGATAAACTTATATCATAGCATCAACCTGGGTTGTTTAGGGACCTCCACAGGATCCTATTGGCCAACAACTCAGAAGAATGCAGCCCAGTCCAACCACTGGAAGCTTTGCCTGGCTACCAGAGGTGGCTGGTTCAGACACTGCATCCTCTATTACTAGAAGTCCTCACAAGTGCCACCCTTGTAGATTCCTGGAAACTTCTACAGCATTAGGTTACCAGACACTCCCCCAATTCCATCTGTCTTTCCTCTCACTCTCTCCCTTCATCATTTCATGCCCCCACATCCTCTCCCTTCTCAACCCTTCCCAGTTCACTCACAAGATTTATTCTATTTTCCCATCCCAGGGAGATCACTGAATCCCCCATAGACTCTCCATTTTTACATAACCTCTCTGGCCTATAAATTATAGATTGGTTATCATTAACTTAGTATCTAATAACTAACTAACTATATATCATATTTGTCTTTCTAAGTCTTGGTTACCTCACTTAGGATGGTTTTTCCTAGTTGTGTCCGTCTCCCTGCAAATTTCATGATGTCTTTTTTTTTTGATAGCTGAGTAATACTCCTTTGTGTAAATGCCCCACATATTTTTATCCATTCTTGAGTTGAGGGAGATGTAGATTGTTTCCAGTATCTGGCTATTGTGAATGTGGTCACAATGAACACAGATGAACAAATGTCCCTGTGGTTGGATGGAACATCCTTGGGTATATGCTTGAAAGTGGTATAGCTGAATCTAGGGTAGATTGATTCCCACTTTTCTGAGGAAGCACCATATTGATTTCCATAGTGGTTGTACAAGTTTATATCACCAGTATCAGTGGAGAGTGATCCCCTTAATCTACATCCTCACCAGAATGTGCTGTCACTTGTGCTATTGATCTTAGACATTCTAAGAGGTGAAAAATGGAATCTCCAAGTAGCTTAGGGCTGGGTCATACATGCTGCCCCCCACCACCAGTGCCAGTTTTACTGTGCTGCTCAGGTGAGGGCACAGGACCAGTTTCCCACACTACCCAGGCAAGCTATAGGGCTGGTTCTCCTCCCCTCACATAACCACAGGGATGACAAGAGGTAAGGCCAGCTCTTGGATGACTACATCCTCAGGTCTGGCCTGCATCCTAGTGTCCAGTCAGCTCTACTGTGCTGCCAGGCAAGATGCAGGGTCCGCTTGCCCAATTGCTGGTGTGATGTAGGCCCAGCTCTCTTGAAATACAGCATCACAGTGAGGTGGGCAGAGGTCTGGTACCCCATTTTTTAAATTTTTAGTTTTTTTGTTTTGTTGATATCTAATTTCTTGAGTTCTTTATATATTTTGGATTCTCTATCATATGTGGAGTTTGTAAACATCATTTTCCAATCTGTAAGCTGCCTCTTTGTCTGATTGATGCTGGTTTTTGGCTTACCAAAGCTTTTCAGTTTCATGAGGTCCCAATTATTAATTATTAATCTTAGTGCTTGCACTACTAGTGTTCTGTTAAGAAAGTTGGCTCCTATGCCAGTACGTTCAAGGTTGTTTTCCACTTTCTTTCCTAGTAGGTTCAGTTCAGGTCTTCTTTGACCCACTTGGACTTGAGTTTTTTTGCAGTGATAAATATCTTCTACATGGAGCTATCCAGTTTGACCAGCATCATTTGTTAAAGATGAGCACCAAACCCTGACACTATTACCGATGCCATGTTGTACTTGCAGACAGAGACATGGCTGTCCTCCGAGAAACTCTATAGTCAGCTGACTGAGACAGATGCAGATACTTACAGCAAACCATTGGACTGAGGTCAGGGACCCCTATGGAAGAGTTAGGGAAAAGATTGAAGGAGCTGAAGGGGATGGCAATCTCATAGGAAGGCCAAGAGTATCAACTAACCCAGACCCCTGGGAGCTCTCAGAGACCCAGCCACCATAAAGCATACAAGGGCAGGTCTGTGAACCACCATGCATATGTAGTTGAGGACTGCACTGTCTGGCCTCAGTGGAAAAGGATATATCTAATACTGCAGAGTCTTGATGGCCCAGGAAAGAGAGATGCCCAGGGCATGGGAGAAGCTCCCTCTTAGAGGAGAAGAGAATGGGGGATAGGGTGAAGAACTCTGGGACAGGAGACAGGAAATGGGGAGGGCAACATTTGGGATGTAAATAAATAAAATAATTAATTAAAAAAAGAAATGTTATAGTAATAACTAGATTTCAACTATATGTGAAAGGAAAGATTTGCTGGGTGTGTAATGCTCTGTACATGGACAAAGATAAATTCTATAAATAAATTTATCATTCCATTCAGTGACTGATAATATTCAAATGCAAAATACCCAGGTGAGGATAATGATTTGGATGAAAGAATTCCAATTCTAAATTCTAATTAAAGTTTCATAAATATATGAATTGTCTAAATCATGGCCAATAGAAGAAAATAGTTTAAAGTGTGCCTCCTAAGTGAGGGTTAATATATATATGAATATGAGGCATTTTTCTGGATGAGACAGATCTGATCTGAGCTTGTAGCAGGTAAAAATCCATTTCTGAGCATGTGAAGTTAGGAAGTAGAAGTTCAGGGTAGATTAGATCCCAGAGCTTTGGGAAAAATATGCATATAAATATATATAAATCCAAAGTCAGGGAGTGAAATAGAAGGAATCAGTCAGTTGTCTTCAGGAGATGGTTGAAAAGAAGAAAGTATGAAACACTCTCCCTTTAGTTCTGTGCCTTTTGAGTTGTATAACAGTGAATATGTTACTCGTCCAACAATACATTAGGAAAACCACAGGTGTTTGCTGTCACTTTCACAGCTGCCCTGGGTTCCTGTCTCTCTAGCTTCTGCTATGCAACTGGATAACCTTTAGCCCTAAGCACTCCACTGAAATCAGATTAATTAGTTTACAACTGTTCAACAAATTTTATGATGGAAATAGCAATGTGAAGAACTGTTTTCAATTACCTTGCAAGCTGCTTTCAATTGATTACATTAAATCCATCCTGAGTAACTTTTATGTGCCAGGTGCTGGGTGAGATGTTGCTCTGGATGAGACAAGTCTGCTCTGTGTGGAGTTTGCAGAAGGTGAAAAACTATTTCTGTTGTGTAGAAGGTAGAAGTGAAGGATGGATTACGGCCAAGAACACAGGGCTGCCCATAGTTCAGGAGATAAAGACCCTAGTAGGTTTGGTAGTTTGAATAAAAATGTCACCCCCATAGATTAATATATAAGAATATGTAGTTAGCAGAAATTAGCATATTTGAAGAGTATAAAGTATTAGGAAATATGGCCTTGTTGGACTAAGTATGTCACTGAGATAAATTTTGGCATCTCAAGAACCCAGGCGAAGCTCAGAGTATCTCTCTCCACCTATGGAACAGAATGCAGCCCTTCTCCCCTGCTCCAGTGTCTACCTGCATCCCATCATTGTCCCTGCCATGATGATAATGGACTAAACTGCTGAAACCATAAACAAACCTCCAATTAAATTCTTTCTCTTAAAATAGTTGTTTTGGTCATGGTGTCTCTTCAAAACAATGAAAGAGTGACTAAGAAAGTAAGATCATTCTCTGATGTCAGGTAACTAGGAGATGGAGTTGATAGTAAGAGGAGGCACCATGAGGCAAGAGCATGTGCTAAGCTCCGGCTCTGCTGAGAAGAGCTACTCTGCAGTCACTATTTTCAGTGTCAAACATACAGGATTTCAAGGATGTAGTAATACTGCCAATTATATATTAAATTATATATTATATATTAAATTATATACTAAATGTGGGGTGAGACTTGGCTCTGGAATGTCGTTCAGTGGTACTATGTTGGTTTAATCACTGGCTTATAGTAACTTGTGGAAAGTGGCAGAACTTCTCAGAGGCTGGACCTAGTGGACGAAGTTACGTCAGTTGGGGAAATGCCCTTAAAAGAGAGATTAGAATTCCTAGTCCTGCTTCTGCTCCTTTTTTTTTTTCTTAAACTTAGGGCCTTGCCCATGCTAACCAGTTATATTACTCTTGAGGTTCATGTCCTGCCTCTTAGGTTTGGTGCTTATAGGTTTAGCAGCCTAAAGCCTGATCTTACAGAGGCATTTTCTCAATTGAGGCCCTCTCCTCTCAACTAAGATGCGATAGCGAGCATATGTCTAATTTACATAAGCCATTGCTTTAGCCTAATTTGCTTTCTTTTGTTCCCATTGTTGGTATCCAGAACAAGCTTGGCAGATTGTCTCCAAACTCATGAATGTCCCACATAGGTGACATCTGTTGCCATGACAACCATATACCTTCCCAGAGTCCACTTCCCACACTTATCATCGAGTGGGCTAGGTCACAGCCTAAATAAATCACCAACCTGGGAACACACAGGGAGGGACATGGCTCCCGCTGTATATGTAGGGGAGGATGGCCTTGTTAAGCATAGGTGGGAGAGGAGGTCATTGGTCCTGTGAAGGCTGGATGCCCCAGTGTGGGGGAATTCCAGGGTCGGGATGCGGGTTGGGGCACATCCTCATAGAAGCAGGAGGAGGGGAGATGGGATAGGGGGTGTCTGGGTGCAGAAATGGGGAAAGAGGATAGCATTGTAATGTAAATAAATAAAATATTCAATAAAAAAGGCAGACCCTTTCTCACCTTCGACCTTTTTTCCCCCCTTGTCTTTCTCTCTTTCCCCTCTTTGTCTCCATTTTTTTCCCAATAAACCTTTGCCATGTGGAACTGTTTGGCCTGGTGTGGTCTGTCTGAACACAAATGGCCATTCCAACACATCACCCATGAAAAACTGATGTTTTGAAGAGGGAAATAATTTAGAAGATTCCTGTTGAATAAACACAGGCCACAGTCTGTTAGAGTTTCCCAACATTGGAGAAGAGTTTAGCTGAAGGAGCTAGGAGAAGTAAAGGCCAAGGGAAACCATGCAAAATAGTATCTCACAAAGGAAATTACTGTCAGTGATAGAACCTACTGCCTAGAAGAGAAATTATTAGAGAACCCATTGGCTATGCTGACCAGGCAGTACCTAGCAGCCTTTGAGGAAGATCGTTCAGCAAGTGATAGGGTGGAAACCCAAGTAAAGTGGACAGAGCATGGAAGCATGAGGAGGAGATGTTGGAGTAAAGTCTATACATGTTAACAACTCAATATGGCAAAAGAAGAATATCCTGAAAAATCCAGCTAGCATTTGATGTGGCTTTCATGAAGGAATAGTTTAAAATTAAGAGAAAGGATGAAATGGAAAGGAGAGATGGAGGATAAAAGGCACCACAGAGTACCCTGAGAGGCAGAGCAGAGAAGGTCAGAGGACAGAGGAAGTGGGTTTGAGATAGGGGCAGGATAACACTTCTGCAGTAGGATGAAAAGAGAGTGCTTACTAAGTATATGGTATTGGCAAGGAAATATGTCCCCATCTGCAGGGGGTTGTAGTCTGCTTGGCATGCAAGAGATTTTTAAAAAGAGATTAATAACTGCCCATGGTAAGCAATAGCCAGTGGGTGCTACAGTATTTCAGAGAGAAGCAAGATTAACTCCTGTGGTGTGGTCATGGCAATTTTGTGAAAAGTGACATTTGATTTGGGACTTGAAAGTAGAGGAAGATTTTACTAGCCAAGGGATATAAATGCTAAAAGAAACTCAGAGCAATCTATTTCCTGTGGAGGGGCAGGAGGAGAAAGGGAATGACACTCTTGTATTTCAGTTTATCTGTCAGCTGAGAAGCAGGATTTTTTTTTTTCTTAAAGTATATATATCTGACAGAGTAGAACAAATTGGAGGAATACCAAGAGCTAAGATGATTTCAGTAAATGTCTTGATCCTTCTAGGTACACAGTATGAGCTCCTGACAAATGGAAATGAGTACTGAAGAATGACTATTTAAAGTCATGACGATAGTAAGTAACCAAACTGGAATGCAGCTCACGAAAGTAGCTTCTATGAACATTATTGTGCACGTTGTTAAATGACATGCCTCACTTGGCTTTGTTGGTGTAAGAGACAGCATAGGAGAGGAGCATCTTACAGACTTGTGAACAGTAAATGGTGTGCAATAGCAGCTGCACTAAGAGATTTGCTGCAGAGAGATTTCTGTTGCACCTGCATGGAGCATGCTCACTCTCACCACGCTAATCATTCCTACAGTTCACCAGACTTACATCTGCCTCCTGTGTCTTGGCCGAATTAAATCCCCATTGATTAACATGAATTTGAAAAAAAAAAAACTCTATGATAATACTAAGTATAAATTTAACAACAAATTTACTGATTTTGCATTGCTATTATAAGAAATTAAGACACCATGGTTCTAAACAGCATGCGTTTTATTCCTGAATCTTTTGGTCAAAGTTCAAAATAGATTTTACTCAGCTAAAGTACAGGAGTCAGCATAACTTAATCTCAGTCTCCTCCCCCATTACCTTTCTGCTACTTAGCCCTTGTTAGTCTGAAACTCACTTTATAAGCCAGTCTGGTCTAGAATTCATAATGTTTTCTGCCTCAGCCTCCTGATTGCTGATAGTATCTGGGTATATGCCATCTACCCAGGTCCTCTCTTAGGGGTGCATAGGGGAAAATCTGTTTCTTGCCTATTCTAGCTTCTAAAGACTGCTTATTTTTCTTAGCTTGTGGATCCTTCTCTGATCTTTAAGACACCGATACGCTGGCTCTTTCAGAAACTTTGACTATTCTCTGGCTATGGATTAAAAAGGTTCTTGGATTTAAGGGCCTGAGTGATTAGATACCGCCCATCTGGACAAACAGTTTCATTTCGAAGGTCTTTCTCTTAACAATATCTATAAAATCCTTTTGCAGTATAAAGTAACAAATATAGGTTCTAAGATTAGAACACAGACACTTTTGGGGGCTTTTATTTTGACTGCAGAGAAGGAGAAAAGGGCATATTGTGGATCATTAGAAACATGATTTGCAGCTAACTAGAAATCAGACATGGAAAGACATAAATTCGATTTATTTCAACAGATTTACTTTCCTTATTTAAAGAGTTACAAGTGAAATATATGTGGAGATAGCCAGAAACAGATTCACTGTTCTGGGTCTTTTTTTTTTTTTTTTTTTTTTTCTCTCTCTCTTAGGCTATTTCTATGACAAGGTCAACTGTTAGGTGTTCATGCAGCAAGTGCTGTTCACAACTCATTAAACAACTGATAGAAATTGGGAATGGACATGAACCTGGATGAAGGTTTCCTGGGGAGGCCATGCTTCTCTATTTTCAGCATCCCTGGTGTGAGTGGGATGAGGACTCATAGGTGAGATCTAGCAGCCTGAAGGTGGTACCCAGGAAGGTCAAATATCATAGAAAATCTTAGTCAACTGAAAATAAGAGGAAAGCAGTGAGCTTCACAACAATGAACAGTCTTGAAGTTCATGGAGAGAGTTGGTCAAAGGTAGGACCCTGGTACCACTCTGTGTGGGAAAAACATTGGGAGAATTTGCATTAGGAACAAGACACGAAGGGCATCACTTAATATTTTCTGAGCAGTCACTGTGTGTCACAAATGACTTTACATATGTCAGAAAGTTTAACCACACACACACAAAAAATCCACAAATGGCCAGACATGGTAGTGTACCCTTTGATCCCATCACTTTCAAGGAAGAAGCAGATGAAATATGCCTCTGTGATTTCAAGGCCAGCCTGGACTAGATAGTGGATTCCATGCCAGCCATTGCTATGTAGTGAGAGACTGTCTCAAAAACCAAAAAAAACAAAACAAAAACAAAACACAAAAGAAATACCTACAAGCAAATGATTTATTTCACACAAAGAGTGGTTCAGAGGCATGACACAACTAACTGGTTAAAGCACACAAAACCAGCTATCAGTACAAATCTGAGACTGACCTTCAGACTGGACCCATTTAATCAAAAAAGGGCATTTAGGAAACAAGGAGTTGTAGCTGTGTTCTTAAAAGTGGGGTGTCAAGGGTAGAAACGAATGTGTGGTACTTAAAGTAGAAGTTTGAGCTTCTACTTTAAGAAAAGCTTTGAGAGAGTTGACTCATGTGCACAAGTGTGGGTCCAGGCACCAGAGCAGACTGCTTTCTTATAGTACTTAGGACCACAATAGTATCACACTCAATTGGCTAGGCCCTTACCCATCAATCACTTATTAAGAAACCACTCCACAGGCTTTCTGCCCACTGCCAGATCTTATGTTGTTAACTGTAGCTTGTGTTGAGTTAACATAAAACTATCCAGCACAACTGACTCCTTGTCAACTTGATACAAAAATACATCACACAATTGGGATTTTTCTTTTCTCATTTATTCCAAAGATGACATGAAAGTATTAATATCACATAAATAACTTTAAAAGTCCCACACTCTTTCAAAGGCTGTGTATTCTAATTGACTGTGACTGAAGAGTCATCTGTGTTTAACAACATATCAGCACCCCTGAAGTGAAACCTTCGTTTTACTTCAACAATTGATGGTGATTCAAAAGGGACAAGAATTCTTTACAGAAAATATTCTGTGAAGAGTTTCTTCTGATAGCACACATAAGCTGTGCTCAGAAGTGGCCAAGGTTGTGCTTTTTGCTGGTAACCAAAGTTGGTTGTGTATAAGAGTTGCATCCAGGTGGTTTCTTCTCCCTGTCCTCTCCCCTCTCCCTCTTTTCCTTTCCCCTCTCCCTCTTTCCTTCTCCCCTCTCCCTCTTTCCTTCCCTTCCTCTTCCTCTCCCTCTCCTTTTCCTTCCCTCTCCCTACCTTCCCTCTCCCCTTTCCCTCCTCTCCCTCTTCCGCCTCTCCTCCTCCTTTCCCTCTCCTTTTCCCTCTCCCCCTCTCTGTCTCCCCCTCTCCTTCCCCCTCTATCCAGCTCCCTCCTCTCTCTCTCCCCTCTCCCCCCCCCGCCCCGTTTCCCTCTGCCTCCTAAGTACTGGCATTGTGAGAAGCCAGGAGAGTCCACTGGTGAAGGTGCAGCCTCAGAAGCAGTTGAAGTTCATGGATAGAAGCTGAGGTCTGGCCCATGAAGCAAGCCCAGGAAAGGCTATTGATGAAACTTCAGCCCAGTTGCAATAGCATTTGGAGAGGCCAGTATCATAGGACAATTACCAAGAACAGCAGCAGTGAAGCCTAAGAAGACAAGCATTGTGGGCTGCAAATGATGGAACTGAAAGAAGGGACTCCAGCTCTTTGAGGAACCCAGAAGATCGTGAGTGAATCCCAGACAACTGGACATTGAGTTATTTATACTTTTGCAGATTCGTTTTGGTTTGATTTGGTTGTGACTGTGCCTTGGTTCTTACTACTTGAAGTAAGAAAATGCTTAACTTGTTTATAATTTTTCAGGGGCTCACTGTTGAGAGAATTTGAATGTTTAAGGAGATTTCAGATTTTTAAACTGACTGGATATTTTACAAAGAGTGAACTTTTAAAGTACTTGAATTTTTAAGAGTGTGGGACTTTCAATATTATTTATATGATATTAATACTTGCATGTCATCTTTGGAACAAATGAAAGGAAAGATTCTTATTTATTTATTTGTTTTATTGGATATTTTATTTATTTACATTTTCAGATGTCATCCCCTTTCCCAATTTCCCTTCCCTAGGACCCCCTATCCCATCCCCTTTCCTCCTTTTTGCTTTTATACCATTTGAATTACATGCAAGTACTCAGGTCATTTCCAGATTGAGGGACTAACAATACAATAGATTTGCAAATAGTCAAGGAAACAAGACAATAAACACAAATAATAAAGAGCAAGTAAAGGCAATAAACAAAATTCCATGAACACTCCCATGATCACTTTTTCTAAGGGCTTATCAGGATGACCAAAATATCTGAGCCAACTTCCCTGTCCTAGGCCAAAGTCATTTTCATGTCTGAAGCCTACTTCCTTGTTCTAGCCTAAAATTTAGATTCCTGCCTGAGATTACTTCTTTGTTCTAGCCTAATGTCAGATTCCTGCCTGAAGCCTACTTTCTTGTCCTTGGCAAGAAAGGAAAGATTCTAATTGAAGTGATATGTCTTGTGTCAAGTTGACAAGGAGTCAGTTGTGTGGGATAATTTTATGTTGACTAGACACATACTCTAGTTAACTATTTAAGATCTGGCTGTGGGCAGGAAAGCCTGTGGGGTGTTTTCTTAGTAAGTGATTGATGGGAGGGGGGGTTGGCGTCTAGCCAGTTGTGTGTGGTGCTGTTGTGGTCCTAGGTAACTATAAGAAAGGAGGCTGTGCAAGGCATGAAGAACAAGCCATTAAGCAGCATGTTTCAATGGACTATGCATCATTTCCTGCCTCCAGGTTCCTATCCTGTTTGAGTTCTTATCCTGACTTCTTCCATGATGAAGTGATGTGGCACCATAAACAAAATAAACCCTTTCCTTCCCAACTTGCTTTTGCTCATGGTGTTCTATCACAGCAATAGTTACCCTCCCTAAGATAGCTTATTTATAGTGAACATATAGTGATGATTTTAGATGACAAATGGCAATCTCCTCAATGCCAACTTCAATTCTTGCTTAAGTTATTGTTGGTCTCATTCTTCCACTAAGTAATTCGCCCCCTATTCTCCTGTCACTGAGAGAAGTCTTGTCTCCTATTAGATCTTTTTCTGCTCTCATCGTCTCCCTTCTACTTCCATGTCCCTTCTTTGTACTACATATGCATGTATACTTTTTTTATCTGTATATGAGGGAAAAACATGCAATATTTTTCTTCCTGGGTCTGATTTATAGTTCCATCATTTTCATGGAAATGCTATGACTTTCATTATTCTTTATGAATATGAAAAATTCCACACTGTATATACACATATTTTCTTTGTCCATTCATTTGTTGCTAGAAATCTAGATGGCTTTATATCATGGCTATTATAAGTATTACAACACTAAACTGAGTGTGCAAGTATCTCTGTGATATGCTGACATAAAGTGCTTTTCATATATACTGCAGAGTGGTCATATGATCACAAGGTGGTTCTAATTTTAAGTTTTTTTTGAAGAGCTTTCACACTGTCTTCCCTAATGGCTGTACTGGTTTAGATTCCTTTTGCATTCCATGCTCTTATTTTAAATTCCACAATCAATCTTCCAGTAACATATATGAAGTAGACCACTAACAGACCTTGTTTTTAATTTTACCATTCTATTATAGGGAGAACAAGTTTACACACATATAATTTGTTTGTGTTTACATGGGTTTGTTCATGAATATGCACATGCACAAGTATATTTTATAGGCCAATGGTCAACCTCAGGGGTCTACTTCCTATCTAATATATGTTTTTAAATACAAGACCTTTCAATAAACTGAGTTTATTGTTCTAGCTAAGCTGGCTGGCCAATGAGTTCTGTGGATCTGACTATCTCAGCACAAATTCTTATTCCCAGTAGTGAGGTTATAGATGTGTACCTTTTTTGTGTTCTGTGATAAGATTTTTCATGGGGAGATAAAACACACATGTCTACTCATCCAAAATATGGAGCCCATTAGAGAGAAAAGTATGGATAATGTCAAAGTCCAACTTGATATAATTAATTTTATTGGGATTCTTATAGGAATATGATGAGGGTTTACTTACAGGAGCAGAAATGACTTAAAGGCAACTGCATCACCAAAAGTCATTATAGTATGGGTGATAGCTCACAAAAACAGGGAACCTGGAACATGCTTTACAGTCCAAAGGCAGCTCAGCAATTTGGAGATTGCCTTTTTCAATCAATTCAAATTGATCTAAATATCTTCCAGGCCAGCTTGTCTGATTTCTGTTTCTTTGAGGCAGCTGACACGGTCTAGAGTCTTCTTTGCAGCTTGCCTCATCTGAGTGTGATTCTCAGTAGTCTTTATTGTTTACTCTTTGAAGAGATTGACTTAGTGAATTTACTCAGTTTCAGGGACTTGTTGAAGTCATTTGGAGTTATTTACCTTCTATCTTAAAATGCTTCCTATCAGGAAGAATGTGTGAATATGGGGGGTGGGGGAACTGCTACCCTGCTTGTGCAGTAGGCAGTTTGCCTACTGAGGCATCTTCCCAGACCAGAGGAAGATTCTTGTTTTTTTTTGAGACAGGGTTTCTCTGGTAGCCCTGGCTGTCCTGGAACTCACTCTGTAGACCAGGCTGGCCTTGAACTCAGAAATCCGCCTGCCTCTGCCTCCAAGTGCTGGATTAAAGGCGTGCGCTACCACCGCCCGGCCAGAGGAAGATTCTTAACTGCAAAATGTACAGAAAAAAAGAAATTGGGAACTTTCTAAGTGGACAGTAACAAATTTAAAAGAAAACGATTATTTTAGAATGTTGATTTATTGTGGTTTGGTATAAGATAGTTTGAAAGGTTTGAAAGCAACTGGAGCTTCAGAGGACAGTGGGGACTTGGACAAGGATGAAGAATAATAAGATAGAGTAGGAAAGTCCCCTGAACAGCCTCATTTGCGTTGTCTTGGGGATGAGATTATTATTATCTTGAAAGTTCAAGTTGGAAGGTCTCTCAAGTAAGAGACTGTGTTGCTGAGGATGAGTTGTTGACAAACCTCAAAAATAAGAATTCTAAGAGATGGAATAGAAGAAAATATATTTAATTGAGCACAGCATAGAAATACGATGTGTTTGCTATTAGGTGTGGGGCAGCGTCTTTCATTTTCATTACTATAAACTTAACTAATCAAAAGAATTTCAGATATCATTTTTCCTTAAGACAATTTTCTTCATAATTTTAAGTAAAGATGAAATTACCAATGGCATTTACTGAGTCTAGCATGGCTCTAATGGTAGACCTGAATGGGGCTGCAAAGGAATGGAGAAAAGACAGACAGATGGACACATGGACAAAAAAGTTAGGATATGTGGCCTGGGATCTCTGTTAAAGTAACCACAGCACCTTGAGCTCAGCATGTTTAGTTACTCTTGAACTAGGAATTATGTTATTGCCTGTAGCGAACAGGGAGTGGAATTATTACAGAAAGATGAGCAAGGTAGCATTGTTTATAATATAGAGCTGGATCAAGAACATATCAGTTTAGCTAATCTTAGTAGGAACAGCCTGTGTAGGGAGCAATCTTCAGCCCAAACATATCTGGTTTATGGGGGAAGCTCTGGTGAACATTTTCTATACACACTATCAACATTCACACATGGATTAGAAGGAAAGTCGTTGCCATTTCCTTTGTATCTGAGGCTATGTTTCTTGACATGGTCATACCTATGTTAATGATCCACATTCATTCAGGACCTTACAAACTTGGGCATTTCTCTGCTCCCCATAGACATTTAATTAGGCTACTATTAATCCCTTAGTCTTCATTAGTTGGGATAGTATTTTGGGGTCATCATTCATCACTGCCATCATTTGTCAATATGCCTGTGTGTCATCTATCTTGGGGATTTCAATAGCGATGCACTGAATTATACCTAACCTCCAGTACTCAACTTTTCATATGTTGAAACTCAAAAAGCCTTAATTCAATTATTTTTTAGTCTTTCTGGAAGTGATTACGGTTGAATGAAATCGTACAAGTGGGGAGCCTAATACCATAGAACTTGTGCCCTTGTAGAAAGAAGATGCACACAAATGACTTCCATGGCTCCTTCCCTCCTTTTTCCCACACACATAGGAAAGCTCCAGGGGAATGTAGTGGGGATAACTGTTGTCATTCAGGAAGAGGAACTTACTTAAACTTGCATCCATATCTTCACATCCTTAGATTTCTAGTCCCAGACCTGCAAGGAGGGGATGAACACATTTAAGATAGGATTAAACTACACAGCCAAGGGGAAAACATAGAAAGAAAACAAATCAGAATTAATCGTAGGTGTAAAAACAGTACCCACATGCTGAGTCAGTGAGAATATGAGTTTACACCCTGCCTGGGCTAAATAGTCATACTCTTTCCCCCAAACTAAAACAAATAACACTTTTTGTTCTGTTGAAAGTGGTATAATCATTCCAAGTGGAAGAACAGAGCACTTAGGTGATTTTCATCATCGTGTTGGTGAGGGTTATAACAATGTAGACTAGGATACCAAGAAGCCAGAGGAAAGGTGAACATATTTTAGATGTCTTTCAGATATAACTGGGCTGCTGATGGAGGAGAAGAGAAGAACAGACAATACTGAAATGTTGGGCCACAGAATGGCTGTGTGGAAGCTGAGATGAAGAGACTTCCTGAATTCTTGCTTTTACCAGAGTGTTTTAGTATAAGAAATGAAGCAATAATAAATATTTTCCAAACAGAAAATCAAACACACCTGTGGTGGTTTGAATGAAAATAGCCCCCCCCTTAAATTTGTAGAGGTGAGATTATTTGAAAAACTTAGGACAAATGGCTTTGTTTAACTAGGTGTGGCTTTTTAAAAGGAAATGTGGGTTGGCTTTGAGGTTTCAGAAGCTCAAGTTAGGCCTAGTGACTCATTCTTACTTTCTGCTCCCTGTAGATAGATATGTAGACCTCTCAGTTACATCTCCAACACCATGTCTACCTGCAGACTGCCATGCTTCCTGCCATGATGCTAATGACATAAACCTCTGAAACATAAGCCAACTCAAGTTAAATGCTTTCCTTTATAAAAGTTGCTGTGGTCATGGTACCTCTTTACAACAATGGAACATCAAGTAAAACCCCCCTCCCCCCCCAAAAAAAAACCCACTAAAATAATGGAGATTCATTTTCTCATAGTCTCAACTTTATTAATACTGATATTAGAGTGTTTCAAGTTTTTACTCATGTGAATTGAACAATGGTTCTGAGGTGCTGATTTAACTCAACTTCAGTGGAGTGTAATTAAGTGTAAAGTGGGAGTCAGTTGGATGTCTGGTGTGACTGAGATGCCTGACTTAAGCAGATGCCTCATGTGTCTTTAGTCTAGTGAACCACTAACTTTCAGCAAAGCCAATGTTGGTCTGTTGTGCTCTTGTGTTTGTTTTTGTGTGCTTGTGAATACAAGCCTTGCAAACCTCATTCCAGGGATGGAGCAAGGATGCAATATCAGCAGTGGGTTCTACCACTCTGCTTCTTGTACCCAAAGTTTCCTTGGCCAGAATCCTCGTCCAATAGTTGCAGGGGCTGAGAGAATGTGTCAACCTTACAGTGGGAGTTGATCCCGAGTCTGAGAAAATAAAATGGTTGTTGATAGAGTTGGAAGAAAGACACACACATACAAATGTTCAAGCAGCTACATGGGGTCACATGGGGTAAGACTCAAAGATAGCTGACACTTCAAAAGGAAGGGAGGTGGGGCCAGGGGCTCATGGGAAAGGAGAAAAAACATTTTTTTTTTAAATAAATAAAAGATGAATTAACCTGAAAGCAGACAGCCTGGGACAGAATCTACCAGTCTCCTGGATGTGTTCTCAGTTTCCTTCTTGTGTGTAGCTCTCTGGAATCATTGAGAGAATCCTTTTCTGCAGTTTAGAAAGAGATGAGACATGTTAGTGATACCTTGTTGCAGCTGTTTAACTCAGCTTCTTTAAATTTCTTTAATTCAAAGTGTCCTTTTTCATAATCCCAACAGTAACAATCCCTTCATCTATTATTTTATTAAGGCTGTTGTGGGGTTGTAGCTTGTGCGTGGGCATGGGTTCTGTGGATCCCCGTGTCTGCCACCCCAAGTGGCTGGAGTCATGGATCAGGAGGCAGAAGCACAGGAAGTTGGCTGAGTTCACTTCATGAATGACCGGTGGACACCGGCAGTGCCCAGTGGGGTAGAGATTCTTGATCATGGTGACTCACTTGGCTGGGTCATGGCTAGCTTAGCTAGCTTGCTTGAGTTGGCAGGCCTCTGTGGCTAGAATGCTGAGAGGTCCTTGGCAGGAGATTAGGTGGCAGCTCGGTAGTTGAAGGCCTTCTCCAAAGTTCCCCACAGTGGACCCCAATGATGAGAGGTAGTCTATAGTTTTAAAAGATTTATTGTCATGGTGGAAAGTGGATGAAGCTGTACCCCATGTTTTCAGGGCAGGCCTGAGGTTAAATAACTTTTACAAGTAGAAGGAGGGTCTGGGAAGGAATGCTTAATTTGCTATGCCCTCTGTGCCTTTAGGTATCTCATGAATATGGAGATGTCTTGAGGCTCTGTGGCCTGTAGTCATGCCCTCTACCTGTGGAGGGGCTAGTAGGGGTGTTGTCCTATAGCCTGAAAGGCAAGGATGGATGGGTGGAGATTTTTCTGCCTCATGTCAGGAGCCTGGAGTCTGGGAGCATGGCAAAATGCATGTCGTACCTTGCAGGAAACCTGCTGGGTCTCCAGCCATCTCTAGTTAGTGCTTGACCAGAAACCATGCTGTTCCTCACTGCCCACTGCCCCACAATGCCTCCTTTTTCTTTTTTAAAAAAGGAGGGGAGTCACTGGAGTGACTGTGTCATTTGTAGTGAAAATTTTGGATGAGGTAAGGCAAGGGATCACTGAACAATTAATTACAGTTTCAGGGTGTAACAGCTGATTAATCTAGATAGCATTAGTTTCTACTAGTACTTTCTCAATTCTGCCATTGTCTTTGGCAGAATGTATTTACTGGAAGCAGTGACTGTGTAGGATCAGCATCTCATCTGAAACCAGGTGTGTTGGACTTTTAGTCTTACTTTGATCTTTTCTTAGAGAAGTTCAATAGGCGTTACTGGAGTCATGTTTGTACTAAAATCATATGATTTTGGACACACGCCTTATTTGAAATCGAATTAGATGCAGAGGGTCACGATATAGCTCTCTCTTGAACATGTCCTTTCCGTTTCTACTCTCACCCCTTTATAATCACAAAGTTTGATTGAACCTACTTGTTAATTATAATATTTCATGACTGTAACTAAAATTGAAATGAATAAGATGTAACTTCAAATGCATCTTTAACTCCTCCATTTTTTGAGTCTAAAAATTGGCAAAGCGTCAAAATGGCATAAGATTTATTCAGCTGAGACAGAAATGCTGTAAGTAGTCCTTTTTTACTCCGTCATTTAACAGATCATATTATTCATGAAGGATTCAAAGGTACCTTTTCATGGATTTTTAATTCATCACTGAGACAAACCTTGCCCATCCATTTGTCAATTCTATTCCTCACCTCTCCATACGCATCATTGATTTAAATATCAAGCGTCCTTTATGGGGCCATCAGGCACATCTTACACTCTCTTGTCATTTCACCTCCAGCAAGGGAGTGCTTTCATCAAGAGAGTTGCCTTAAGTTTGAAACCAGGACATCTAAAAGAGGGAGTGTTCGAGAGTATGCTGATTGTAACATGGTGGGAATACTTCAGCATTGATGTACACAGTAAATTTTCTCACAGAGGAGACCTGAGTGTGTTTCGACCAGAATGTAGGGAACTTGGCTGAAAGGTCCAATTGGGAAACCATGAGTGCTGAGTAACTGAGCCAGATCAAACTTGACTCTTGCTTAATCAAGCTACATATTCCTCTACTTGCTTTTAAACTAGGTCAACCCTTGCATACAGAGTCTACAGTTAAGGTCCGCATACGAGATGCGACTCATAGGTGCAGCTGAAGCGATGCACACAGTTAAGTATAAATAAGTATTTTCGATTCAGGAATGGTGAGCTTGGAGGCAATCACCTCAGCACAGAACTGCCCCAACAATAGGAGCTGTCATCACTGCCTGAGCTGAATTTCCCACTTCAGTGATCCTAACTTCTCTCAAATCAGAGGCCAGAAGGACCTTGTTGAACCATTCAGGGGGACAGTAATCAACCAGATCATGTTTAAAGAGGACAGCTTTGCTGTGTGTGTCTCTTACCTCATGCTGGGTTTTTCCCACATAGGGACTTGTTGGTACTACAGAAGAAAGACAATCCTTCCTGATTCCCCACATCATCACAAGTAGCACACAAGAAACTCCTTTCCTACTTTTAACCTAAATTTTACCCACTTGAGTTTTGGGATGAGTAGCCCAGCTTGACATTATGTGCTACATGAAGTCAGTACCACCTTGGTGACATGTGTAGAAGAATTGAACTTCCAGATCTTGGAACACATTTTTATCACAGGCATGTTCTAGTGTCTGACAAAGACCATGTGAAATTTCAATAAAGACCAGGACAGTGTAAAATCTGTTTATTCCAAGTTGATGCAAATTTAGGCTCATTTCTGTTTTGCAAAGTAACATACCATGTTGTGTGCTTCTAATTTCTCAACACAGAGTGTAAAGGCCACCATTTCCTGTTAAGTTAGAATATAAAACCCCTCATATCAAGATGTTTCACACACACAACACACACACACACACACTACAGTACCCCTAAACAACCCCCCCACCAAAATAGTCCCCCAAACCTAAGTGCATTAAAAATAGTCTAAGAGTTAGGTTTCTGGAATAATCTGCTTCCTAGAGTAGCATAATAGCTTATTTGCATAGATGCTATAGACACATTTAAACGGAGGCAGTGTGTGTATATAGCATATGTAGCACATAGCATTTTAAAGAGTAAATGTAGTTAATTCCTATGAAAGAGATAATTTCACTGTTTTTGCAATATTTGACAATCTCTTGATATTTGTAATCCCATCCAAATCAGTATTTAAAATGTATCACATAAAGTGTAACAGAAAATGTCTGAATAGTAGAGAGAGGAAGGGAGGGAGGGAGGGATCAAGTGAAGGAGGGAGGGAAGGAGGGAGAGGAGAGATAGAGAAAGAGGAGGCATATTAAGTTTCCTTTTCTCCAACTTTGTGTCACTTTCTGCCTCTACAAATAGTGAATGTATGCATGCTTCTTGTTCGAGTGCATCTGCCAAACCAATTAACACTTCCCAAATGCTATCTTAATTGCATTTATTAACATAACATTAACATAGTAGAGAGATAACATTCATATGGAGGCATTAATTGGCTTGGCAGACATTGGAATGGGGAGTGTGGAGAAGGGCCCTTAACCACAGTAGCTTTTATTTCCTTTTAAATTGTTATTTAATTTAAAAAATGTTCGTGGTGGTGAAGAGTAAATGAAATCACACTGAAAGAAAGAAAGACATATCTTAACTAAAATTGGAGCCAAGGCAAAGGACCACTGGCTTCTTCTTGGTAGAAGCTGCAGAAAAAGGCGTGTGATACACATGCTCTTCTAGTTCTCCTAGGTGTCCTCCCTCTGTGGTATCTCTATAGCCCTGGGATGTTGGAGGCTGAGATGTTTGTGGAAATGTCTTGAGTAATACATTAAATTGTTCATATCATCTCAGCTTTTTTACAGATAATCAGAATGCATTTTTTCTGATGAGAATGAGGCTCTTACTGGTGCACAACCTTTGAACCCTGCACTGTTCTATATGTGTCCATTCATTCACTCACTCATTAAGCATCAGTGAATGAGTACCTGCTGTCATCCAGCTCCAGAAATTCTGGAATACAAAGATTAAGGGTGAGATTTTTGGCTTCATATGTGTCAGTGGTAAAGAATTGACACAGATAACTGCAGTTGTTTGTATTACAGTAGACACACTGTATGTAGTAGTGACTTTTCTATTGTGTGATAGAATGCCATGATCAAAGTAACATATAGAAGAAAGTTTATTTAGGCTTATGCTCCAGAAGGATAAGAGCCTATCCTGTCAGGGGAGCATGGCAACAGGTGGTGAGCATGGCAGCAGGAATAAGAAGCTGAGAGCACATATCTCTACCATAAGCATGAAGCAGAAAGGACAAACAGGAAGTGGCTGGAAGCTTTGAATCTCACTCCCCCCACCCCACAAGTTACCTTACAAGAGTTTAATATAGGCATGTATTTACATATACCTGCTAAAACAGCACCACCAAATGTTCAAATGCCAGACTATGGGCACATTTATATACTGTATATTTACTGACATTGTGAATTGATATGTCTCTGGCTGTACCTTGTTGTTGGCATGAAGAGCAGGAAGTATGAGCCTAGAGTGTATGTATAGAGGGACAAAACTGGTGACAGGTGACTACAAGCACTGGAGTGTTTGGGGGATTAACTAAGGTAGAGTCACTAGGTTTAAAGAAAAGGGGATTGTAGGAGGAGCTAAGGTGGGAGGAGTTAGGAGAGGAAGAGGAAAAGGAAGAGGAGGAGTTATAGGAGAGGAAGAGATAAAAGGAAGAGGAAAACGAGAGAGAGGCAGAGATGTAGGATTGATGGAGACGGATGTTCACGTGTCTGTAGCAGTCAAAGGTAGTTGGTATACCTAGGTTGGGTTACACTTCTGATTGTATGGGTATCTTGTTACTGATCATTGCCAAATATATAAGCTTTGATTAATCTATAAGAATTAAAGTCTCGTTCTCTTACTGGGTCTTCATGGATGGTGGAATGGTCTGGGCAATACCCTGCCTTGTGAAGACAGAGTGGAAGATTGGCAGAGCCATTTCTCATGCTGGCATCTAGTGGGTGGCAGGCTGCTGTTTCTGTTGGCCGGTTCTAGCTGCATCATGCATGTGTCCTCTGGTCGTGAAACATGGCAGCTGGGCTAGGCAGAGCTGCTGCAGCTTAGATAGTCAACCTGAGCCAAAGGTCGATTTAAATAATTATCACAACAGGAGATAAAGAAGCCTGTGGTAAGAATAGCTGCTAAAATTATTGAGGGGTTTCTTTTTGCCTAGCAATGGTCTTAGCACTTGATGTGAATCAAAGTTTCTCACAGCAATATAAAGAGGTTTTGTCCATTTTAAAATCAAGACAACTGGGAATGGGAGGCCAAAGCCTGCTGCCTATAAGTTGTCCATACATTAGACCCTAGAATATGTTGGAATGTTACTTTACATGGCAAAGAGACAGGTTGCAAATATGACTGACAAATTCTGAGATGATGGGTTGTCTTATTTTACTTATGTCATGATATGTTCTTTAGGTGAAGAAGCCAGCAGATCAAAGTCAGAAGCCATGCCTAAAGACAGGTAAAAGTCAGAGAGGAAAGAAGCTGCCACCAGATGCTGACTTTGAAGAGCAAAGGAAGAGGCTTCAAGGCAGGGAATATAAGTGGATTTCTTGACATTCTGTTTAGTGAGAATTACCCACAACTTTGCTTTCTTAACAGCACTTGAGGAAAATTCTTTGTGTATTATAATCACACCACACACACACACACACACACACACACACACACACACACACTTCCTGTTTGTACTCTCTGCTTTATGCTTATGGTAGAGATATGTGCTCTCAGTTTCCATAGACCTAGAGTGAATTTATTTACTGGACAATGGGTCACTAATTAGTGCCAATATTATGGAAGACAATGACTCACTCCTCCCTCTTAGTAGCCATTAAATGATGATTCTTCCAGGATCTAGTGGTGTGAGAGTGTCAGTCCCCTCCTCATTCATGAGAATTTTATTGGCAGGCCCAATCTTGGGCAGGTCTTGTGCAGTTAACCACATATGCTATAAATTCACTATTATAATATCGATGTCATATTCAAAAGACAGCATTTCATGGCATTCCTCCTGACTATTGTATCTGTGCCCTCTTCCCTGAGCTTTGGAAAGATGTGATAGAGAAATTTCCAAATAGGGCTAAACTCTAAATAGCCACTTATTCTCAGCATTTGGCCAGTTATGAATCTCCACATTAACACTGCATGCTGTAAAAGAAAATTCTGAGCAGAAGTGAGTTGCTCATTGTCTCCTGACCTCCATTGTATGGCTCTGGACTTGCCTTTCAGTCCTGATGAGCTTTCTTGGACACCCAAGAACATTCTACTCCAATGTGGAAGGGGAGGGGAAAGCTTGGAACTTTACCCTACCAATCCCTTGCCAGTTGGGTACCCCTGAGGCACAATCAGCAGTTGGGTTACCTGACCTCTACTGTTTGGCCCCTGGCTCTCTTCCCCACCCCTATCTTTCCAAGGAGTCCTGCTGTCATCAGGATCATCCACCATGCACGGAGGGAGCAAAATCAGATGCCTAAAGGACACAATAAGAACACAATCAGCAATAGCCAGGGCAATATGACACCTACCAGAGTTCAGCTATCTTCCTATAGCAAGCCCTTGATATCCTAATGAAAATGAAGTAGAAGATAATCTTAACTCAATCTTAGAAAGATAATAGTGGCCAATAAAGAGGAAATGAATGAACCCCTTAAAGAAATGGAGGAAAATACATTCAAACAGGTAGAGGCATTAAAAGAGGAAGCAAATAAATATAAAGAAATACAGGAAAATACAATCAAACTGGTGAAGGATGTGAATGAAATTGTCCAAGATCTGAAAATGGAAATAGAAACAATAACAAAAACACAAACCAAGGCAATCCTGGATATGGAAAACCTAAAAAAGAGAACAGGAACTACAAACATAAGCATCACCAACAGACTACAAGAGATAAGAGGGATGGTAGAAGAAATTGATACACTGGTTAAAGAAAATGCAAAAATATAAAAATTTTATGATACGAACATCCAGGAAATTTGGGACACTATGAAAAGATGAAACCTAAGAATAATAGGAATGGAAGAAGGAGAAGAGTCCCAGATCAAAGGCCCAGAAAACATCTTCAAAAAATAATAGAAGAAAAGTTTCCTAACCTAAAGAAAGATTCCTATAAAAATAAAAGATGCTTACAAAACACAAAATGGATTTGAAAAGAAAATCATTCTGCCACACAATAATAAAAACACTAATGTACGGAACAAAGAAAAAAATATGAAAAGCTGCAAGGAAAAATGTCAAGTAACATATTAAGATAGACTTATCAGAATTAAATTCAACTTTTCAACAGAGACTCTAAAAGCTAGAAGGGCCTAGGCAGATGTCTTGCAGATGTGAAGAGATCACAGATATCAGTCTAGACTACTGTACCCAGCCAAACTTTCCATCATCATAGATTGAAAAATAAAAATATTCTATAACAAAGCCAAACTTAAACATTATCTTTCCACTAACTCAGTTCTATAGAGGATTCCAGAGGGAAAACTTGAACCAAATCAGGCTAACTACACTCAAGAAAACACAAGAAATAAATACTTTCACTGTTAAAGAAGACACAGACACAGACACAGACACAGACACAGACACAGACACAGACACACACACACACACACACATACACACACTACAACCACCAACATCAAAATAACAGGAATAATTATCAGTCATTGGCCAATGGTATCTCTCAACATCGATGGATTCAATCCCTCAATAAAAGGCTAAGAGAAGGGATGCAAAAACAGAATCCATCATTCTATTGTATACAAGATACACACCTCAGCAGCAAAGATAGATATTACTTCAGAGTAAAGGGCTGAAAAAAGTTTTCCAAATGGACCCAAGAAACAAGTGGAAGTAGCTATTCTAATATCTAAAGAAATAGACTTCTAACTAAAATTAATCAAAAGAGATAGCAAAAGACATTTCATATTCACCAAAGAAAAATTCCACCAAGAGAACTTTTAAATTCTGAACATCTATGTCTCAACCACAGTGGTAGCCACATTCTTAAAAGAAGCATTACTAAACCTTAAATCACACATTGAACTCCACACATTAATAGTCGAAGACTTAAACACTCTACTCTCACAAATAGACAGGTTATTGAGACAGAAAATAAACAGATGTAAATGAAACAAACAGATTATGATTCAAATGTTCCTAACAAATATCTATAGAACATTTTTCCCAAACTCAAAAGAATATACCTTCTCCTCAGCACCTCACTGAACCTTCTTCAAAATTGGCCATATAATCTGCTACAAGGCAAGCCTCAACAGCTGCAATGAGATAAACCATTGTGTCTCATCAGGTCACCATGGATTAAAGCTGGACTTCAACAACAGTGGAAACAAAGGAAAGCCTACATACTCAGGCAAACCAAACAACTCTCTAAAGTCTATTTTCAGAGGTCACCTGGTCAAGGAAGAAATAAAGAAATTAAAAACTTTCTTGAATTCAATGAAAATTAGGGCACAACATAGCCAAACTTATAGAACACAATAAAAAGTGTGTTAAGAGGAAATTTCATAGCACAAACTGCCTTCATAAAGATATTGGAAAGTTCTCATACTAGTGATTTAAAAGTATACCCGAAAACTGTAGAAAAAAAGCAGCAGACATACCCAAGAGCAGTAGACACCAGGAAATAATCAAACTCATGGCTGAAGTCAATCAATTATAAAGAAAGAGAACAATTCAAAGGATCAAAGAAACCAAGAGTTTTTTTTTGAGAAAAACCAACAAGATAGACAAAACTTTAGCCAAACTAACTAAAAGGTAGAGAAACATTATCCAAATTAACAAACTTAGAAATGAAAATGGGGTCATAACAATGGATACTGAGGAAATCCAAAGAATCATTAGGTCTTATTTCAAATCTGTAATCCATAAAGTTAGAAAATCTAAATGAAATGGATGATTTTCTAGATAGATACCAATTACCCAAGGCAAATCAGGATCAGGTAAACTAAGTAGTCCTACAACCCCTAAGGAAATAAAAGCAGTCATTGAAAGTCTCCCAATGAAAAGGTCCAGGGCTAGATGATTTTATTATAGAATTCTACTAGACTTTCAAAAAAGTGCTAATACTAATAGTTCTCAAAATATTCCACAAAATAGAAACAGAAGGAACACTCTCAAATCCATACTGAGGCCACAGTCACCCTGATACCTAAACCACACAAAGATTCAATAAAGAGAATTTCAGACCAAATTTCCTTATGAATACTGATGAAAAAATTCTCAATAAAATACTAACAAACCAAATCCAAGAACACTTCTGAGACATCATCTAACACAAAGAAGTAGTTTTCATCCTAGAGATGGAGGAATAGTTCAATATATGAAAATTCATCAACATAATCAACCAAACTCTAGGGAAGAAAACCTACATGATCATTTCATTAGATGCTGAAAATGCCTTTGACAAATCCAACTTCCTTTATGTTAAAAGCCTTGCTAAGATCAAGGATACAAGGCCCATACCTAAACACAATAAAGGCAACAAGCCAATAGCCAACATCAAAATAATGGAAAGAAACTTAAAGCAATTCTACTAGTGTCAGGGACAAAATAAGGCTGTCCACTCTTTCCCTATCTCTGTAATACAGTACTTGAAGTTCTAGCCAGAGCAATAAAACAACTAAAGCTGATCATGGGGATTCAAATTGGAAACAAAGAAGTCAAAGTTTCACTCTCTGCAGATGATAAGATAGTATACACAATAGACCCCAAAAATTCTACTGGAGAACTCTTACAGCTGATAAAGCCCTTAAGCAAAGTGGCTAGATAAAAAAATTAACTCAAAGAAACCAGTAGTCATTTTTTATACAAACGATAAATGGGCTGAGAAAGAAGTTAGGGAGACAATGCCCTTCACAACAGCCACAAATAGTATAAAATATCTTGGAGTAATTCTTTCTAAGTAAGCAAGGAAAAGACCTGAACTGACAAGAACTTCAAGTTTCTGAAGAAAGAGAGGAAGATATCAGAAGATGGAAAGATCTCCCATGCTCATAGATTGATAGGATTAACAGTGTCAATGATCAATCATCTTACTAAAAGCAAACTACAGATTCAATGGAATTCCCATCAAAGTTAGTACACAATTCTTTTTGTTTTTTAATTTACTTTACATCCCTATTGCTGTCGCCTTTCCTGGTTCCTCCCATCCCAACACACAGTCCCTCTGTCCATCCTTCTTCCTGTTCTCCTCTGAGAGATGGAGCCCCACCTTGGATATCCCCTCACCCTGGCAGACCATGTCTCTGCAGGGTTAGGTGCTTCTTCTCCCATTGAGGCCAGACAGGATAGCTAAGTTAGGGCAACAGATTCCATAGAGAGGTATCAGCTCCCAGGCAAAAGCCCCTGCTTCAGGTATTCAAGACCCACATGAAGCTGCACATCTGCTACATGTGTGAGGGGGGCCTAGGTCCTACCTGTCTATACTCTTTGATTGATGGTTCAGTTTCTTAAAGCCCTCAAGGGTCCACGTTAGTTGACTCTTCCTGTGGAGTTGTTATCTCCTTCGGAACCAACAACTCTTCCATGAGTGTCCCTAAGCTCCGTGAAATATCTGACTGCGGTCTCTTCATTTGTCTGAGTCAGCTGCTCATTGGAGCCTCTCAGAGGACAGCCATGCTTGGTTCCTGTCTGCAAGCACAACAGAGTATCATTAATAGTGTCAGGGATTGGTGCTTGCTAATGGAATAGGTCTCTAGTTGGATTAACTATTTTTTGGCCATTCCCTCTGTCTCTGCTCTATCCTGTCCCTGCATTTCTTGTAGTAGGATAAATTTTGGGTTGACAGTTTTGTGGGTGGATTATTGTCCCTATAATTGAACTCGGGTTTCTGCCTGGCTATAGGAGGTGGCCCTTTCAGGCCCCAAATCTATAATGCTGTGAATCTCAGGTAAGGTCACCTTCATTGATTTTTGGGAGTCTGCCCTCTCCCAGGTCTTCAGCACATCCTCAAGATGCCCTCATCTCTCCAGCTACAATTTTCCAATCATTCTCCCCACACCTGACCCTAAAAACATCCCCCATTACTATCCCCATCCCTTCTCCCACCCAGTTTCTTCTGTTCGTCTGCCTATTAAGACTACTTTATTTCCCTTCCAAATGGGATTTAAGCATCCTTGTTTAGGTCTTCCTTCCTGTTTAGCATCTTTGGGTTATGGGTATCCTGTATCACTTATAAGTGAGTACATACAACACATGTCCTTTCGAGTTTGGGTTCCTTCACTTAGGATGATAGTCTCAAGTTTCATCCATTTGCCCACAAAAGTCACAATGTCTTTGTTTTAAATAGCTGAATAGTAAGCACTTTATTGTGTAGATGTACAACCATTATGGATAAAGTTGCTCTGAACATAGTTGAGCAAGTGTTCCTGTGCTATAGTGGAACATTTTTGGGGTATGTACCCATGAGTGGTATAGCTGGGTCTTGAGAAACTGCCAAATTTTTGCTTTCCAAAATGATTGTACAAGTTTGCACTCCCACCAGCAATGGAGGCATTTTCCCCTTGTTCCACAACCTTGCCAATATGTGTTATGTCTTGAATTTTTTAATTTAGCCATTCTGATGACTGAGAGGTGGAATCTCAGAGTGATTTTGATTTTCATTCCTCTGATGAATAAGGACTTTGAATATTTCTTTAAGTGTTTCTCAGCTATTTGAGATTCCTGTGTGGAATTCTGTTTTTTCCCTTTACCCCATATTTTAAGTCTTTGGGAAACATTTGTTCATAATGAATGAATAATTGAAGTACCATAATAACCATAATATCCAGGTAAGATATTTGGAGTGTATCATTGGCGATATTGATATTGCAATTTATATAGATCTAACCAAGCTACACAGCATTGGGTTTGTTTGCTTTCAAATCTAATACTGCTTCTCAGTGCCTCAGTTCTGAATCCACAGGCCTATGAAAGCTTGCTTGCCAGGACCTACATGGCTTTGGATCCTACAGGGTGACATGGAATTAAGAAATGACAGACAAATGTACAAAAATGTTGGGATCAGATGGGCTATGCACTCTGATGGAGATGTAGAAGCAGGTCAGAGACTTAACAAGTTTATTATATACAGCCAAATATGGTAATCTTGTAAGCTAATCTTGTAATCTTGTAAAGCAGCATTCTTAGTCTACAGTAATTCAGGGGGAAGAAACTGTGATTTCTTGCTACACACAGTGTCAACATGTGTTCTGGGAACAATGGAAGGTCTTGCTATTCCCACAGGTCTAACTGGAGTTAGGAGAGAGAGGCCTTGCCACTATATTGGTCAGAGGTACTAGAGTCCCTGACATGGCTGTTAATGTCAACAATACATACTTAGGACTTTATTTGCTTTCTATACTCAGTATTGACATTTATTTTATGTTAGATTGATGTGCTCTATTATGAAGCTCACTGTCTAGAGACAGTGATATAATAATAATAATAATAATAATAATAATAAAAGATATAATAAAAAACTAAAAACAAATAAACTTTCAGGTTGAGAACATGACTCAATTTTAGGTTGCCTGCCTAGAATGCACAAAGTTCTGGAACCTGTGCGTAATGGCATATAAATGTTACTCTAGCTCAAGAGAATCAAAAGTTCAAAGTCATCCTCAGCTACATAGTAAATTTAAGATCAGCCTAGACTTCATGTGATACAGTGAGAAAAGCAAGAGCAAGCAAACAAGTAAGAAAGAAGGAATGATAATATTGAGTAGAAGGAAATCCTATGAAAGCAAATATAACATGGATATAAGAAGATAGGGTGAATACATAGAATTCCATTTATACATGGGAATGGAGGTTCTTATTTGTAATCTAAGCTCTTGACAAGTTAAGGTAGCAGGAATGAGGTAGCAGGTTTGAGGCTACATAGTGATACCCTGAGTGGTGGTTGGTTTTTTGACACAGGCTGGGAAGATGAAATTCTTGAAAAAATTGCCTCCATCAAGTTGGCTTGTAGGCAATCCTGTAGGACATTTATTTAATTAATGATTGACACCTACAGGCCTGCCCAAGTATGGGTGCTGCCATCCCTGCTCAGGTGGTCCCGGGTCTTATAAGAAAACAGACTGAGTAAGCTATGAGGAGGAAAGCTATGAGGAACACTCCTCCACAGCCTCTGCTTCAGTACCTGCTTCCAGCTCCCTTTTGAGTTTCTTCCTTGACATTCTGCAATGATGGACTATAATCTGTGAAGTCAAATAAACCCTTTGCTCCCTAAATTGTGCTTGGTCTTTGTGATTTAGCACAGCAATAAAAGTCTCAAACAAGACAAAAGTTGGTATCAGGTTTATGAGATACCTCTGTGACAGACCTGACCAAGTGTTTTGGAGATGAGTGTGGTGGTGTGTTAATTTTGGCCTGAAAAAGTCATTGCATTGCTCAGAATTCAATGTGGCTCTTTTGTAAGCGTAGGAGGTAAGCATGCATAGACCAACACAGATGATGGAGGCCTTATTGGGCAGTTTCAGAGGGAAGACTACTAGGGCCACTTGAGTGATATTTTAATTAAGAATCTATGATTTTTGTCAGTTGGGGTCAAGAATCAGCAATGATTTACAAGAGGCCAGTACTCCTGAAGTAAAACCTATGTTTTATGAGCATAAATGATTCTGGTTGTCTAGGGTTGAGAGATTAGTGGTGATTAGGGAAAGACTAACATCACTGAGGTGAATTCGGCTAATATTACTTCAGGTCACTATACAGAAACTGTGGTCCAAATGGGATCAAGGCTGCATTTTATCCTGGGAGCCAAGCTCAGTAAAGTGTATAAAACACCGTGTGCATCACCTAAGTAGAACTATTTTTGAAGGTATGGAGGAGTTCTTGAGAATAGCTGAGGATTGGCACTATGTGTGGTAGGGCTGGATTCTCTGAAGAAAAGAAAGAAGAAGGCATTGGTGAAGGTGAAGCTTCAGTTGTAATGGAGACTTCCAGCACATTGAACATTACAGTATTATGGGAAGACGGCCAAGAACAGCAACAAATATGGATGGATGTGGCCTGAGCCTATACAATGCTTTATGTATGGATGGATGCTGTGGATGTCAGACCCAGAGAGGTAGAGCTGAATAGACCCTTTGAAGTCTAGACATTAAATATTGAACTTTTTAATTCAAGCTTTACTAGAAAATTTTCATATATACTCTTTAATATTTTTAATATTTGAGATTATAATAGAATTATATTTATCTCCTTCCTCCCTTCATCCAAACCTTCCTATATACCAATTCTCACCCACTTTCAAATTTATGATCTTTTCTTTCATTAAATGTTAATGCATGTATATTTCTATATACATAGTTTCCTAAATACAACTTCTTCAGTCCATATAATGTTACTTGTACGTATGTTTCCATGGATGATCATTTGGCACTTGGTAGCCAATTGGTGAGGTCTTCCCTGAGGAAGGCTATCTTGCCCATTCTCCGTTTTCTGCAGTTGCCTATAGTTCCTAATGTTGGGTAGAGGCATCATTAATGTTATCCTTGCTCAGCTCATGTTTAGGAAGTCATGTTAATAAAAATTTATGGGTGTATCTTCTGATATTACTAGAGATTCAATCTCACAGTAAATTCCTTGGTTGTCTGGATCTTACAGTCATTCTATAGTTACAAAACAGTGACGTACATTTATAGATTTAGATTTTTCTCATTCTTTATTAACATGATTCATTCCTCTAGCCACAACTGCTAACACCATATGGCCATCATTAATACAAGTGAGTGTTAATTCTTACAGGAAATGTATGTTATGATTGCTTATTTCATTATATGAAGTGGCTTTTGATGTGTTCTGTCAGGCTTTTACAATTTGTCAAACACCCCTCTAAAATATTGCTGTTTTTAAAAGAACACTAGTATTTGTTCCAATATTACATTGTCAAGATTTTGACCTTTTGGATTCTTAGCACTCAGGATTGTGGGATGTTGGATGGTTGCCTGAACATCCTTCAGACAAGCCAAGGACAAACCTTCCTGGCAATGTGAAGCACATAGCCAAAGCCCTGAAATGGGAAAGAGCTCTGTGTCCAAGGACTGGCATTAAGTAATAGGGGAAAGTAGGATAATATTGGTATGGATTCTGTAGCTGTCAGATTTTAGGTAATATTGATTTGTCTTAGCCAGGACTTAGCAGAGATGGAAGCTACTTAACCCATACTATGCCAGAGTGGGAGTCCTAATGATTAGGATTTTAGGAAATAAAATCCTACATAATAGTAAAATGGAAGCCAGTATGATCAAAGTTCCAGAAGCAGTGTGATGTAGTAATTAATTTATCTGGAGAATGATGGGTTCTTTTAAAACCATGGTGATATTTTCATTAATACCTTCATTTTAATGAGTGCTATATCAGTCAGCTCTCTCTAGAGGAACAGATCTAATAGAATATGAATATATATAGTGGTTTGAGTGAGAATGACCTTCATAGGCTCATAGATCTGAAATCTTGGTCACTAGAGAGTGGCATTATTTGTAAGAATTAGGAGGTATGACCTTGTTGGAGGTAGTGTGTCACTAAGAGGTGGGCTTTGAGGTTTCAAAAGCTCGGAAAAGCCCAGAGACAACCCTTCCCCCCATCCATGTCTAAGGCTGTAGCTCTCACCTGTTGCTTCTACATGCTGT
This sequence comes from Mastomys natalensis, assembly GCA_021653895.1. Classification (NCBI taxonomy): domain Eukaryota; kingdom Metazoa; phylum Chordata; class Mammalia; order Rodentia; family Muridae; genus Mastomys; species Mastomys natalensis. Next base: position 155,299 of record JAJTUV010001211.1, on the reverse strand, counting down.
CATGCTTCTTACCATGATGATAATGGATGGACTTTCTAAAATTATAAGCAAGCCCTCACGTATGTGCTTACCTTCATAAGAGTTGCCTCAGTTATGATGTCTCTTTGCATCAACAGAACTATTGTTACTAAGACAATATGTATGAGATTTATTACATTGACATATGATACGATCTGGATAGTCCAGCAGAGCCTGAGAGTTCAGTAGTTGTTCAGCTACCCCTAGGACTTTTACAGCATCCTCTTAGGAGACATGTCCAAACTTGTGGGTCACATGCAGCCTAGGAGAGTGAAAAACATATCCAACACAAAATTGTGAACTTATTTAAACCATTATTAAACAGTTTTATCTATCTATCTATCTATCTATCTATCTATCTATCTATCTATCATCTATCTATCTATCTATCTATCTATCTATCTATCTATCTATCTATCTATCATCTACTTACCTAGTTTTGTGACTTGAATGTGTGGTTCTCAAGAAAAATTTAAGTGACAATTTGTCACTATGTCAAAAGGCTGGACATCCATGCTTTTATTATGTGCTTTAAATTACAGTTAGAGTAAGTTTAACATTTTTTCTTTCAAAGTTTTTCTTTATGTATTTCTTTACTATTTTATTATTAAATAAACAAATCTTATCACCTAAAGAAAGGCCAAAGAAGCATACTTCTAGAACTTCCTTTGATGATTATACCAACATAAAAATCTTGTTATATGTTCATTCTTGAAAATTATAATCTATTTAATTGACTAGATTACAGATACTTTTCCATATGAGTAAACAAGTCCTAATTTGATCTCTTTTTCTCTTCCTATTCTGAAATTATTCCCTTCTACATTTTATTTCCCAATAAAATTAAAATACATTTTATTAAATATTCTTTAAAAAAACTAAGTTTGTTGTGTTTTATATTGGTTATATTAACATTATGCTTTAGCTCACAACGTAGCAACCTTAGAACTATTTTTCTAAAATAAATTTAGCCTTATTCATTATCAATTTAAAAATCTAATGATTTTAGGCAGCGGATGTAGCTCAGTTCTAAAACACCTTTTTAGCAAATAAATGTCTTGGACTGTATTCTTAGTACCACACACAACCAACAAAATACCCAAAACAAGGTGAATTTCTAGTTTAGTTGGTGGGTGTTTTCGTAGCATGCACAAAGCCTTGGGTAGGGTCTTTAGCACTGCATAGAGCTCAAGCAGTTGTTAGAAGGCCTTAATCTCAGCATTCAGGGAGTGTACATAGAAGGATCAGACACTCAAATCATCCTTGGCAACATAGCAGGTTTAAAGCCAACTTGGGCTACCTATATTTGTCTTACAAAAAATAAACAAAACCAACATCTGTGATATCTCTTTCTAAGGGAGATGCCCTATTTCGTGGTATGGTGAATAATATATGAAATTTGGCTTCTTCCCTTAGATTGCAGTGTCTTAAAAACTATGAAGTTACTTTGAATCTCAGCTGCAGAGATTCAAAGCAGTAGAGAATGCATTGACAAATGGAAGTAAAAAAACTAGTTTTTATTTACTTTGCTTGTAATTGGAGTTGGAGAAGGAACTCCTCTTGGGTTTTGTTGCATTTTGCCTCTTAAACGTAGTCAGGAGAAAGATATCAGTTCAACCCTTAGAAATTTCAAGATTGAGTACACAGTCAAGGCCATCTTTGTTTTATGGCTTTGGAAGACTGTGACTATTTGCATTGTGGCCCATGATTCCGAAGAAGAACACTCATTGACTGCAAACCAAACAACTTAGTGAGTACTTAGCTCTAAATTGGACATGTATATCACTCCTCTCCAACAAGCCTCGGGGAACACTATAGCAAAGGATGGGGCTGAAAGAGTATGAGTCAAAAGACTGGAGGAGAACTATGAAATATCTTCTCCTGGATATGACATGGCTGTTGAACTCTTGAACTCAGAGATGTGGCTTCCTGTACAAAATGAAACCAGTTAACATTGTAGAAGGGCCAGAAGAGGGGCTCTTGGAGCTCCACCCCAGGCTGAGGAGATGTTGGTGGTTGATGGCTCCTGGGGAATCATTTTCTTGGAGTTGTTACTGCAAGTTGCTCATGTCCTTGTGGGTGGACCCACACCCATGAACATGTTGATAGCACTAATCAGACTTAGTGGCTTACTAAATAATAACTAAACAGAAGAAGAGAACATAAGGATGTGAAAGAGAAAATTTAAGGAGTTACCTGTGAAGGATATTTAAGTTAGATATGCTCTAGATACTACATTGTGTGTGTGTATGTATACATGTATATGTATATGTATATGTATATGTATATGTATATGTATATGTATATAAAATATACACACAAGAACGTGTTGAAGAATAAAGAATAAACAGCTAAGCTGTTTTTTCTTTACTGGCAGCACTTTCTCCACATTTTCCTCCCAGTAAATCTTACATTTGTTTGTTTCACTTCTTACTCTGTGCCTCTGTGAGTTTTTATTCTCTATTAGTGGAGATCCAGGTCAGAGATAGTTGTGGTGGAAATCATGTGACATAAAGAGAAACATGTGAAAACTTGATGATAGACCTTAACTGTATTGATTCATTTACAACACCACTTGTTTCAATTGTAAAACATAATTTTTCAACTTCCCTTTGAGATATAGATGTAAAAATTCAGGTGCAAACACTTATAAGATATGTACTGTTATTTTAATGAGATCTAAGTGGGATTCTGGATAGTCACAGAGGACTATCCTTTCCAAAATAGAAAGTATTCCTGCTTGCTGGAAAATCATATAAAAATTTTGCCTCAGGATCAGAATATTGGCTTATCTTGTTCACACTGAGATATGAAAACGAATCCTTGTCACTTCTGGTTGGGATAAGAGTAATTGCATTGTCTCTGACCTGAGAGCATTTACTGTGGTCAGTAGATTAAAACTAACCTCAAATTTTTTTCAGAGAAGCTAAAATTGGCATCATGATTAACCTACATATTTTCTTTACCAGTATTTCTTTGCCTCTTTGTTTCAAAAGTTGATATTGAGTAAAATCAGAGAAAGATTAGCTTAACAAAAACAGGAACAGGAGAAAATAACATTACATATAAACTAGATCATTGACATTGGATGATGAAATATTTGGCATTAATCTATGTAAATAAAAATTGGATTTCCATAAAACAAAATAATGTGAGGAAGTTTCCTGCCTTTTATTTCCAATGTATGTTGTTTTGCAGGTTTCCTGTGTATGTTTATGCAAGAATACAACTCTACCTCATTGTTACTTACAACACAGCTGCAAAACCTCATATTCTAACTCTGAGAGAAATGACAGATTTTTGAAAATCATCCTTTGAAAGTTCACAAAATCTATTTCTTTCCTTTTGGTGCAAATTTATGTCTATGTCTGTGTGTGTGTGTGTGTGTGTGTGTGTGTGTGTGTGTGTGTATACTTGTCCAGGTACTGTGAAGATCCAAAACTGACACAGAATGTAAGATGTTTTTACTCCATTGTTTCTTTTTTCCTATTTTATTGAGACAGGGTCTGTCACAGAATGGAAAGTTCACTATTACTGCCATAACATCTAGTCAGTGAGTCTCCAAGATACTACTGTCTCCAGCCCCTAGCATTGTGGTTTACATATATCTACTAAAGTCCCAGATCATTAAGTGGGTTCTGAGGATATGTTTGCTTTTTTTTTGGCAAACATATTATGAAGATCATTATCTCACAAGCACCAAAAGAGCTAGTTTAAACCTATAACAGCATGACTGTAATATAACAATTACTAAACATAAAAAGGAGGAAAAATAGCGTGTGAATATAATTTTTAGTCCTAAAATATGTGACAGACTTTCCCATTTTCTCACGTTGAGTATAAAACTTAAGTCATATAAGCAACAATGATGATGATGATGAAGAAGAGGAGGAAGAGGAGGAGGATGATGATAACAATAACAGTCAACTCATTCGTCTCTCCTAAGGTCATATGATGAATATAGAGCTTGGGGTTCAAGAACACTAATTGCCTTCACAGTTATGCAGGAGTTGAACTGAGCTCTGTTGGAGGTCACAGCTGGGCAGCAGAAGACAGAAGGTAATGAGATAGCTAGACTGTGGGGTACTGGCTCATTGGCTGCTCATTTGAGAAATCCTGGTGTATGGATGAAGACCTTACTCTTAAAAATAATGAGGCAGACAGGAGTCATTGATTGAACTTGAAGCAGAGGCATGGGGAAAGACAAAGATGAGACCAAAAAATATCTCTAGTGTGATGGAAATCATCTGAAGCAAAGAACAGTCTTTATAGATGGCCTTGCCTAACCTGGGCTACAAATGTTACAAATATTTCTTTACCTTCTTTTTGTCCATTTATATGAAGGAAATTTCCAAGACCTTATAGACCAGGGCTCAGGCATACACACCTATTAGTAAGTTCTGGTCTTTGAATAGAGTAAGCAATGTAATCAATATTATACAACCTATATTCCAGCACAGTTGTTCCTCTGTTATGAAAAGGATATATCAAATGCACACAAAATAGAAAGTAAAAAGACACTGACCTGTGTTCATAGCCTAAATAATTGCCTGATGTTATCTTTGAGGGAATGCTTATAAGAGAGAATGAGAGAGAGAATGAAAGAGAGAGAGAGAGAGAGAGAGAGAGAGAGAGAGAGAGAGAGAGAGAGAGAGAGAGGAGAGAGAACTGAAAGGTGAATCATATCTTTAGAGAGGAAATGGAGACTGTTCTTTCACTAGGCTTCCTAAAGAATCTCCCTGGTGACATTACCTGCATCCAGTGTTAAATGAAGAGTATTGCCTCTGTGAATAATCAGGTAATCAAAAACTAGTTACTGCTTTGACTTTTTATTACAGGTTCTTCAGCCACTTGCATTTAACATTCTTAAATGTATCATTATTTTAAACACACATCATTATTTTAATTATAACCAATTAGATGTGCCTGCATCATGCATGCATCATTATGCACCTTACCAAAAAGCACTTTAATCAAATTGCATACCAACAGTCTTTATTATAATTTATGTGTGCATGCCTGTGGTTGATTTGTATCTTTGAGGGATTAATTTTAGAAGACATGAAAGTGAACTTGGATCAGATTGCTCTGGTACTCCTAAATTCAGAATATTTTTGTAATATTAGATCCCATTTTGATTTCCTATCTCAGGATATAACAGATGCTAAGAGGCTAAATCTTTTATGTTTAGACTCCATTTTAGAGAACCTGACTTGAGTTTGAACTCAGGTAAACTAACAGGCTGGTACCTAGCATTAGTTTTCAAGTTGCCCCTCAACAAAACCAGTGCCTAGCTCCAGTCTCTAGGCTAATCCCTGACAAGACCAGCATCTCCAGGTTGCACCTTCAACAAGGCCAGTGTTTACATTTCCCAGATTCATAAAGAAGTCTTTTTGCATATATTTGCAATATGGTACAGTATGCAAAGACCATTAGGCTACTTATGAACTTAGTTTGATGCTGACATCTTTGCTCTTTCTCTTTGTGATAGTTAATTTAGATTGTAAGGTTGGATGGATTAAGAAATTCCCATGGTGCTTAATAGTGCATACATTTGTGAGTATTTGTGAGGGTGTTTTCTTAGGGTTCTAACTGAGAAAAGAAGACCCATCTTAAATGTTAGTGGTGCCATATTTATTGCTAGAGCCCCAGACTGAATAAAAATCAGGAAAAGAGGAAGTCAATTTATTTTCTGCTCTAGAGTAGGTAGGAGCTTAGAAAATGAAAACTAATAAATCATGCAATAGCCAACTTTATTCAGAGTATCTGACAATTTATGCTCTGAGGGTTAAAAGCATTCATATGAGTAAAGTGTACAATAACAAGGGTAAGCCACACATGGTAGAAAAACCACACATGACAAAATATGTGTTCCATAGAGGCATATAAATAAGTAACACTAGCCAGTTCTAATGAATAATCTGAAATAAACTCACTCCTACCCACTATACCTAGGAAGAGCATGAAAGCATAATCCAAGAACAATTTTGTGTTTGTCAAGAAATAGAGATCATATAACTCTTGTTTTTGTTTTCTGGGGTTTTCTTCATACGCACTCAGATATCTCACACCATTCCAGTTCTTGGACAGTGTTTCAACATGAACTGAGTCCCTTTTCAGATTTCTTATGCTACCTGTCTCCATTATATATCTGCCACTGAAAAATGTGTCCCCTTAAATCTAGAGCCAAAACAAAATGCTTCCCTTTTAAAGTTTCTCTCTCATTTCTTCTTTTCCTGTGTGTATGTGTGTATGTGTACATGCCTGCATGTGCATATGTTTGAAAGAGAGGAAGATCTTTCCATCTTATGAGATCTTCTTTGATTTCTTTCTTCAGAGACTTGGAAGTTCTTGTCATATAAACCTTTCACTTGCTTAGTTAGAGTCACATCAAGGTATTTTATATTATTTGTGACTACTGTGAAGGGTGTCATTTCCCTAATTTCTTTCTCAGCCTGTTTATCCTTTGAGTAGAGGAGGGCTACTGACTTGTTTGAATTAATTTTATATCCAGCCACTTTGCTGAAGTAGTTTATCAGCTGTAGGAGTTCTCTGATGGAATTTTGAGGTCACTTAAGTATACTATCATATCATCTTCAAATAGTGATATTTTGACTTCTACCTTTCCAATTTGTATCTCTTTGATCTCCTTTTGTTGTGTAATTGCTCTGGCTAGGACTTCAAGTACTATATTGAATAGATAGCAAGAGAGTGGGCAGCCTTGTCTGGTCCCTGATTTTAGTGGGATTGCTTCAAGTTTCTCTTCATTTAGTTTGATGTTGGCTGCTGGTTTGATGTGTGTTGCTTTTACTATGTTTAGGAATGGGCCTTGAATTCCTGATCTTTTCAAGACTTTTATCATGAAGGGATGTTGAATTTTGTCAAATGTTTTCTCGGCATCTAGTGAGATGATCATGTGGTTTTTTTTCTTTGAGTTTGTTTATATAGTGTATTATGTTGATAGATTTCCGTATATTGAACCATGCCTACATCTCTGGGATGAAGCCTGCTGGTTCATGATGGATGATTGTTTTGATGTGTTCTTGGATTTGGTTTGTGAGAATTATATTGAGTATTTTTGCATCGAAATTCAAAAGGGAAATTGGTCTGAATTTCTCCTTCTTTGTGTGGTTTAGGTATGAGTATAATTGTGGCTTCATAGAAAGAATTGAGTAATATTCCTTCTGTTTCTATTTTGTGGAATAGTTTGAAGAGGATTGGTATTAGGCCTTCTTTAGAGGTCTGTTAGAATTCTGCACTAGATCCATCTGGTTCTGGGCTTTTATTGATTGGGGGACTATTAATGACTGCTGCTATTTCTTTAGGCATCGTAGGACTGTTTAGAAAGTTTATCTGATCCTAATTTAGCTTTGGTACCTGGTATCTGTCTAGAAAATTGTTCATTTCATCCAGATTTTTCAGTTTTGTTGAATATAGGCTTTTATAGTAGGATCTATGAGTTTTTGGATTTCCTTTGTTTCTGTTGTAATGTTTCCCTTTTCATTTATGATTTTGTTAATTTGGATATTGTCTCTGTGCTCTCTGGTTAGTCGGCTAATGGTTTATCTATCTTGCTGATTTTCTCAAAGAACCAGCTCCTGGTTTCGTTGATTCTTTGTATAGTTCTTTTTGTTTCTACTTGGTTTGTTTCAGCCCTGAGTGTGATTATTTTCTGCCAACTACTCCTTTTGGGTTTATTTGCTTCTTTTTGTTCTGGAGCTTTCAGGTACTCTGTCAAGCTGCTAGTGTATGCTCTCTCCAGTTTCTTTTGGAGGCACTCAGAGCTGTGAGTTTTTCTCTTAGCACGTTTTCATTGTTCCCATAAGTTTAGGTGTATTGTGCTTCCATTTTCATTGAATTCTAAAAAGTCTTTAATTTCTTTCTTTATTTCTTCCTTGTGTAGAGCATTTTTCAGCTTCCATGTATATGTGGGCTTTCTGGTGTTTTTGTTGTTATTGAAGACTGCCTTAGTCCATGGTGATCTGATAGGATGCACAAGATTATTTGAAACTCTTTATATTTGTTGCAGCCTGTTGTGACCGATTATATGGTGATTTTTGGAGAAGGTATCATGAGGTACTGAAAAGAAGGTATTTTTATTTTAGTATGCAATGTTCTATAGATAACTGTTAAATCCATTTGGTTCATAACTTCTGTTAGTTTCACTGTGTCTCTATTTTGTTTCTGTTTCCATGATCTGTCCATTGTTGAGAATGAGGTGTTGAAGTCTCCCACTATTATTGTGCGAAATACAATGTGTGTTTGAGCTTTAGTAAAGTGGTTTTTTTTTTTTTTTTTTGGTGAATGTGGGTGTCCTTGCATTTGGAGCATAGATGTTCAGAATTGAGAGTTCATCTTCTAGAGTTTCTCTTTGACAAGTATAAAGTGTCCTTCCTTTTTTTTTTTTTTTTTTTTTGATAACTTTTGGCTCAAAGTCAATTTTATTCGATATTAGAATGGCTACTCCCACTTGTTTCTTGAGACTACATTTGCTTGGAAAATTGTTTTCCATTTTTTTCCTCTAAGGTAGTGTCTGTCTTTGTCACTGAGGTGCAGTTTCTGTATGCAGCAAAATGCTGGGTCCTGTTTTTGTATCCAGTCTGTGAGTCTATGTCTTTTTATTGGGAAACTGAGTCCATTGATTTTAAGAGATATTAACGAAAAGTGATTGTTGCTTTCTGTTATTTTTGTTATTATAGGTGGAATTAGGTTTGTGTGGCTATTTTCTTTTGGTTTTGTTGGAAGAAGATTATTTTCTTGCCTTTTTTTTTTTTTTTTTTTTTTTTTTTTTTCTTTTGGTTTTTCGAGAACAGGGTTTCTTGTGTAGTCTGGCTGTCCTGGAACTCACTCTGTAGACCAGGCTGGCCTCGAACTCAGAAATCCGCCTGCCTCTGCCTCCCAAGTGCTGGGATTAAAGGCGTGCGCCACCACCGCCTGGCTTTTTTCTTCCCTTTTTTAAGGTGTAGTTTTTCTCTTTGTGTTGGCGTTTTCCATCTATTATCCTTTGTAGGGCTGGATTTGTGGAAAGAAACTATGTAAATTTGGCTTTGTCATGGAATATCTTGGTTTCTACAGCTATAGTAATTGAGAGTTTTCTGGGTATAGTAGCCTGGGTTGGCATTTGTGTTCTCTTAGGGTCTGTATGACATTTGTCCAGGATCTTCTGGCTTTTATAGTCTCTATTGAGAACTCTGGTGTAATTCTGATAGGTCTGCCTTTATATGTCACTTGACCTTTTCCCCTTATAGCTTTTAATATTCTTTCTTTGTTTTATGCATTTGGTGTTTTGGTTATTATGTGACAGGAAGAATTTCTTTTCTGGTCCAATTTGGAGTTCTGTAGGCTTCTTGTATGTTCATGGAAGTCTCTTTCTTTAGGTTAGGGAAGGTTTCTTCTATAATTTTGTTGAAGATATTTACTTGCCCTTTAAGTTGGGAATCTTCACTCTCATCTATACCTATTTTCCTTATGTTTGGTTTTCTCATTGTGTCCTGAATTTCCTGGATGTTTTGTGTTAAGAACTTTTTGCATTTTCTGTTATCTTTGACTGTTGTGTGTGGCAGAAATTTCCCTGTCCAATGTATTTGCAGCAGGAGGCCTATGATTGGATAGGAAAACAGGAGGCAGAGCTAAAGGTGGCAGAGACAGGAATGCAGGGAGAAATGAAGAGGGAGTGAGGAAGGGAAAATGGCAGTGTTAGTGGACCCTCATGGCTTCAGGTAAACAAATAGATATGAAGAAATAGAAATCGGAAGGTTAGGAAAATTGGAATAACTTTCTAAATTGTGTGGGCATCTTGTGTATTGAGATTTTATTGATATATGTATAAAATCCATTGGTTAACTTTAAGCATCTAAAGTTTTGATTTACAGGGTGATGGGTGTTGTGGCTGATCTCAGGGTAGACAATCATTGCATGGCGCTAGCATGGTCACTCAGGAGAGCCTGCTGAGATGAGAACACCCAGATGGGTCCAGGTTGCATGCTGGTAGCAGGCATTAGTGCAGGAACTTGGTAGCTGGGCCTAGAGCCAAGCCAGACACATCTTTTTAAATCCCTCCCACAACAATTGTATCAATGTTTTCTATGGTATCTTCTGCACCTGAGATTCTGTCTTCTATCTCTTGTATTCTGTTGGTGATACTTGTATCTATGATTCCTGATCTCTTTCCTAGGTTTTTCTATCTCCAGAGTTGTTTCCCTTTGTGATTTCTTTATTGTTTCTATTCCACTTTTAGATCCTGGATCGTTTTGTTCAATTCCTTCATCTGTTTGGTTGTTTTTCCTATAATTATTTAAGGGATTTTTTTGTGTTTCCTCTTTAAGGGCTTCTACCTGTTTACCTGTGTTCTCCTGTATTTCTTTTTTCTTCTTCTTTTTTTTTTTATTGGAACTTTTATTTACATTTCAGGTCTTTTCCCCTTACCCCCTTTCCCCCCTCCTCCCAGGAACTCCCTATCCCTTCCCCACTCCTCCTGCCTCTATGATGGTGTACCCACACCCACCCTCCCAGAACCTCACCTCCCACCCTCGAATACCACCCCCCACGATGTCCAGCCTTCATGGGACCAAGAATCTCTTCTCCCACTTATATATAGCTCCCTTGCATATATAGCTGGAGCCATGGGACCCTCCCTAAGCGCTCCCAGGCTGGTGGTTTAGACTCTAGGGGCTCTGGTTGGTTGGTATTGTTGCTCTCCTCATGGGTACCCTTTCTATCCTTCGGTCTTCACTCTATCTTCTCTGTTGGGAACCCCATGATCAGTTTAATGGTTACCTGTGAGCATCCGCCTCTGAATATGTCAGACTCTTGCAGACCTCTAAGGTGACAGTTATTTAGGCTCCTGTCAGCATGCACCTCCTGACACCCACGTCAGCATCTACCTTTGGTGACTGCACATGGGATGGATACCCAAGTGGAATGGTCTGTAGATGGCCCCTCCTTCAGTTTCTGTCCTGCACTTTGCATCCATATTTGCTCCCTTGAGTATTTTGTTACTTTTCTAAGAGGGGGACTGTGCCCTCCCCCCACACACACACTTGGTCTTCATTCCTCATGAGCTTTACGTGGTCTGTGAGTTGAATCTTGGGTGTTTCAAGCTTCTGGGTTAAAGTCCAATAATCAGTGAGTGAATACCATGTATGTTCTTTTGTGATTGGGTTACCTCACTCAGGATGATATTTTCTAGTTCCATCCATTTATATAAGAATTTATCAAATTCGTTGTTTTTAATAGCTAGAGTAATATTCCATTGTGTAAATGTACCACATTTTTTGTATCTGTTCCTCTGTTGAAGGGCATCTGAGTTCTTTCCAGTTTCTGGTATTATAAATAAAGCTGCTATGAACATAGTGGAGCGTATGTCCTTGTGATGTGTTAGAGCATCTTCTGGGTATATGCCCCGGAGTGGTATAGCTGGGTCCTCAGGTAGTGATATGTCCAATTTTCTGAGGAACCGCCAGACTGTTTTCCATATTGGTTGTACCATCTTGCAACCCCACCAACAATGGAGGAGTGTTCCTCTTTCTCCACATCCTCGCCAGCATCTACTATCACCTTAGTTTTTAATCTTAGCCATTCTGACTGGTGTGAGGTGGAATCTCAGGGTTGTTTTGATTTGCATTTCCCTGATGACTAGGGATGCTGAAATTAGGGAAATGACACCCTTCACAATAGTCACAAATAATATAAAATACCTTGGGGTGAACCTAACCAAGCAGGTGAAAGATCTGTATGACAAGAACTTCAAGTCTCTGAAGAAAGAAACTGAAGAAGATCTCAGGAAATGGAAAGATCTCCCATGCTCATGGATTGGCAGCATTAATATAGTAAAAATGGCCATTTTGCCAAAAGCAATCTACAGATTCAATGCAATCCCCATTAAAATATCAACTCAATTCTTTACAGAGCTAGAAAGAGAAATTCTCAAATTTATTTGGAATAACAAAAAACCAGGATAGAGAAAACCATTCTCAACAATAAAAGAGCTTCTGGAGGAATCACCATCCCTGACCTCAAGCTGTACTACAGAGCAATAGTGATAAAAACTGCCTGGTATTGGTACAGAGACAGGCAGGAAGATCAGTGGAATAGAGTTGAAGACCCAGAAATGAACCCACACACCTATGGTCATTTGATCTTTGACAAAGGAGCTAAAACCATCCAGTGGAACAAGGACAGCATTTTCAACAAATGGTGCTGCTTCACTGGAGGACAACATGCAGAAGAATGCAAATCGATCCATTCTTATCTCCGTGTAGGAATCTCAAGTCCAAGTGGATAAAGGACCTTCACATAAAACCAGACACACTGAAACTAATAGAAGAGAAGGTGGGGAAGACCCTCGAAACCTAGGCACAGGGGAAAAGTTCCTGAACAGAACACCAATGGCTTGTGCTCTAAGATCAAGAATTGACAAATGGGACTCCCATAAAATTGCAAAGTTTCTGTAAGGCAAAGGACACTGTCAATAGGACAAAATGGCAACCAACAGATTGGGAAAAGATCTTTACCAATCCCACATCTGATAGAGGACTAATGTCCGATACATACAAAGAACTCAAGAAATTAGGCTCTAGACAACCAAATAACCCTATTAAAAATGGGGTATGGAGCTAAACAAAGAATTCTCAACTGAGAAAATACGAATGGCCCGAGAAGCACCTCCTGTATTTCTTTAAGGGAGTCATTTATGTCCTTCTTAAAGTCTTCTATCAGCATCAAGAGATGCGACATTAATTGGAATCTTGCTTTTCTGGTGTGTTGGGGTATCCAGGACTTGTTGTGGTAGGAGAACTGGGTTCTGATCATGTCAAGTAGCCTTGGTTTATGTTGCTTAGGTTCTTGTGCTTGCCTCTTGCCATCTGGTTATCTCTGGTGTTAGTTGGTCTTGCTATCTCTGACTGGAGCTTGTCCCTCTTGTGGGCCTATAATCCTGTGATCTTAGGTGTGTCACCACTCCTGGCAAGACCTGCTCTCTCCTTGGTGGGGTTTGTGTGTAGAGAGCTGTGGGACAGCCTTAGCTCCAGGGTGTAGATAGAAACAGGAAGGATCTGTCCCTAGATGCTCCACTGTTCCTGTGCTCTGTGCCCTCCTGGCTGGTTCTGCGTTGGACAGTTATTGGAATAAAAGTGGAGACCTCACTTCTGAGCTTAGGAATAAGGACACTCCCGGGAGACCAGCTGTCTCCTGGATTTGTGTATGGAAGGCTATGGAACAGCCTTAGCTCCCAGGTGCAGATGGAGACTGGAAGGATCCTGTCCTCCTGTGGTGTAGTTTTGCTCACTGCATTTACTGAGGTTTATAATGAGTATTCAAGGAAGGGGGAAATGAAAAATGTTAAGTTTGCCAAGGAAAGGAGAATGAACATGAGATGTAGTGTGATTCCCTTCTATCAGGGCTTTAATGGCTACATCTCTATCTGGTAGCAGGAACTTGGCAGTATCATCTAAATGATTTTATAGCTGTGTAAAATGTAAGACTTATAGGGTCATGAATGCTTGCAGCAAGGTTGCTTCAAGCTGTTCATGTTGACAATATGTACTTGGGTCAGATTCCTTACAAGGAAGGAAATCCTAAGAAGTTACTTCATGAATCTGTGAACGAGAATAGAAATAATCATTCTGTACCATTGTATGTTGGGAGTATGTAATTTTTACTTTTACAGGGCTCACAGTTAGATGCCCTTGTGTGTCAGAAGAGAGTATGGACTTCTGAAGTGCTGAACAGCTCACCAATAGTGACTCTTAAAGTTGGGATGAATTTTGTGCTATAAGATGTCTGAGTCTGTGGCAGCTAGTTCTAGAGTATTGTAGTTTGGCTGTTAAGTTGTTCCAGGTGGATTTGTGATGGTCAATTTAATTGTCTACTTGATTAATAAGGTACACATCTGGGTGTCTTTGAGGACAGTTCCAAGGTAGTTTAACTGAAGATAGAAGACCTACCCAAGTCTGGGTGACACCACCCACAGTATAAGATCCTGGACTGAAAAAGAAGAGGAAACAACTGAAGATTAACATGCATTTTTCTGCTTCTGGATTTACTCAGATGTGAATAAGCCTCTAAAGCCACAATCACTTGGACAATGCCATTAAAGTGTAAGCCAAAATATGACCTAGATTTATTTTTCTTTTGCTTCATGTATATAGGTGTTTTTCCTGAATGTATAAATATTGCTAGTGCTTATCTGGTGCCCTTAGAAGCACATTGGGTTGATGATGAGCTGATACATACTGATAACACCAGGTTCAAGCACCTTTGTGGGCCTTTGTTGGTGGAGAAGGTAGGGCCAAGACTGTTTTGCATATGGCCAATTAGGCCAAAAGCTTCTTTGACTTTACCACATATAGGAGTCCTGTGTCCTTTGCCATTATATTTTACAGGATCTGCCCTTAGTAGAAAGGAATCAGGTTATCTAATAGGATTTGTTCCTTAGCCCCCATTTTCTGTTATACACTTTTCTGTCTATAATAACTCAAATACAGATACTGTCAATTTAAATTCCATCCAAGCAATGTCTTTAAAAACAAAATGAAGCAATGCATTAAAATACTCTGGGTTCTTCTTTCTCCTCAGGAGTTCAGGAATGCATTCCTGAGTGGAAGGTCCTATAAAGATGGCTGCAGGAGGCATAGGATTTAAGCTTGAGGCTTCCCTTCTGGGACCATGGTACAGAACCTCCAGGTGTCATTTTGTGTTAGTTGTAAAGGTAGAATGCTAGGGACTTTGAAAAGTGTAAGGTGACTATTGACACAAGCTTTCTACAACTCCTCCAGTTTTTGAAAAACCACCACCAGCAGCTATGTTTAAACTTTGGGTTTCCATCACCTTTCATTTTTGCATTCTTTAAAGGCATTCATTTGACTTTCTGTTACCATAATCTGTTGGTTCTTCTGTCACTAATACCCAAGGATCTCCTGGACACCAGAGGCCTGAAATTGATTTGCTTTTGTTTGAGTAGTACCTGTCCTCTCCCAGAGTCATTTAGCTGAGTGAATCAACAGCACAGGGTGCTTTCCTATTGTTCATTTAACCCCACTCTTAACCCTTCTAAAACCACATTTGAAAGAGTAGGCCCTTAGAAAGCTTGTGATGTGTAAATATTTAGCCAGCCAGATAGGGATAGTGAGCGTGTTCTCCATTAACACAAAACATGACGTCATTTTGATAATCCATCGGTTTATTATCAGCTATGTGCTGAGACTGAATGTTACAGGGAGATAATTAAGAACTGTACCTGACATAATAGAGTTGATTACAGTGATGGAGGGGAGTCTTCTGGAGAGGGCTGTGTGAAGCACAGCCTTTCTATTTGCAGTTGATTTTTTTTCCATGTACTTTAAGCACACTGCTCTCAGCGTAGATAAGTAGGTCATCTTAGAGCCATCAGAAAAAAGCTTTGCAGGAACAGGACAGACATGTGTCATTATAAGGCTGTGTTAAGCCACTGTTTCATGCTCAATGTATTTCTGAGTCAAAGGGGAAAGAAAGGTGATAGTGCTCATTGAAGGGAGTTTAAAGCAAAACTCAAAGTCAGCAAACAATAGGGATCTGAGCTCCACGTGTTAGGTTTGATGAACTGATGAGATTTCAGTATGGCATTGACTTATGGAACAAACCAAGACTGTTATTACTTTGTGGATTCTTAACTAAGGACAACTCCATTCTGGGTATCCTCAGACACCCAACCTGGTTTGTAGGATACAAGAGGTACAGTAACACTCTTCCTATCTGTCTCAGGCAGCACAGAAACATTTAGTTCCAAATCTTATCCTTGCCTGATCCTGTCTCCTGTCTCTTAGAAGATTATCTCTTTGGGGTTCTTCATTGTGATTATGAGTTTATCTGTAGATGCAGCCTTCTTGTCATGGAGCTGTGATTACTTGGTTACTTTTCAGCCACTGGATTAGAGTCCAGCAGCTCTGGGCTGCTCTGCACTATCATTCCTTTGTGTTTATAGCCTCATTCAAATCTTTCCTAAGATACGATGAAAAGACTAAATATTCTTGCCCAGTTTGACACAATCAGTGATTCCCCACTTTCTATTGTTCTCCCCTTTTCACTTCCATCTTTCTTTTTTCTCAAAGACCTCTTCTTCAAAATGTAACCTCTGAAGCCATGTGCTTGGTTTTAAGTCTCTAGCTGTACATGACCACATGCATGTCAGTGTGTCTTGGCATGCCAGTGTTTTTAATAATAAAGTGTGGATAATTCTGTCATGTATATTAAGAGGATAGTTGTTATATGATAGACATTCTTGGTTGTTAACTTTATTATATCTGAAATTAACTAAAACCTATACTGCTGACTATACCCTTGAAAAAATGTTTTGATTGGATCATTTGTGCTAGAAAGACCCACCTTAAACCTGGGCCATACCTTTAGCACAGCGCATATAAAAGACATACATGGAAGAAGGAAGCTTTCTTTTGCACTTCATCTGCTTTCCCTCAGTCGCATTGGCAAGTTAGATTTCTTTTGGATGTTTACTGAAGACCAGCTGAGACATCTAGCACTGAGGACCAAACAGTTTCTGGGTCCTTGGAATTTTTTTTCAGGGGACAGCATTGTTGGAATAGCTGGATCACAGCCTGTAAATCACTCTAATAAATCCCATTTTTACATATATTCTTTTGTTTGTCTGTTTCCCCTTTGGAATCCTGTTGAGTCTGTGGCAAACTGTCTAATGCTTAAGATGAGTTCTGGAATGTAGCAAACCTTTAGTGGAATCGTTCTCACTTCAATATGGTGCTTCCTCCCATTCTTCCACAACTTGGGTTCTTCTCTCGATAGGCATGTACAGGCATCTACAAGTGCACTTCTTCTAATCATAGATGAACTGCTTCTTGCTACAGTTATTAGGGAATGGCTCAAGAGAAGGGAGTAGGTTGATTTGACATTGGAGATATCCAATTCAGAGGATGCACATCCCAGCAAAAGATAAGTAGCTGGAAAGAAGGGCTTGTGAAGTTAGTTGAATTGCCATAAAAATAATACCCGATGGAAGCTCATAACAATTTTCTCATTTTATTTAAAATCCTAACTCAGCAAATTTGTTTATAGTTTTAACCCGGAAAAGGGGAATGCTAGGCCCCTGAGGCAGGAGTGTGGGTTTGGGGGAGCATCCCAGAGTCACAGGGGAGGGAGGGAAGGCCCCTGTGGAGGTGAAACTGGGAAGGGGGATAACATTTGAAATGTAAATAAATAATAACCATAAAAAAATAGAGCTCATTCAATAGATTGTGTGGTTGGCTTTTTTTTTCTTGTACCACATGATCTGTTTTGGGCATACACATTCCTCGTGTTTTTCCCTTTATGGGGTCAGCAGCATCCCTGGAAATTAGGGCCTACAAAAAACTTCCTTTTTACTCAGATTACCTGCCATTCTGCTCTTAGTACAGACACACCTCAAAGGCAAGACTTCGGGGGTTCAGTGAAATGAAGGGGGAACAATAATACCACAAACAAAGTTTTGCAGGATTGACTAGAGCACATATATGTGGATGATATTCTGGGTGAAACTAAGTGCAACTGCCCAATTAGAGACGATGTACAGCGGTTTTCAGTTCAAAGTCATATACTAGGCACCTGACAAGGCAGGCAGTGGCTTCACAGGGCCAGCCAGAAACTGGTAAACAATCCTTGGAGCATGCGTCGGCCTCTTTCCCCTCCTGAGGGGGCTAAATGATAATGAGGAATTGGCAGCTTAACCTATCCTTAAGAGGACACCACCCAGGCGTTTTGGCAGCAAGATAAGCACTCGCTTCTGCTGCTGCGCCTTTTTTTGGCCTGCGCCTTTTGGCCCTTCGCTTCGCTTCCCCTTCCCCTTCCTTCCCTGCCCTTCCTTGCCTTCCCTTCCCGGGCCTTCCGGTCCGGTCCCCCGGCCATACATCCTATCCTAGTCCTGTCCAGTTCCCCGTCCCTAAGTCAAAGCCTCCTGGAATAAAGCTGACTGGGGAAGGACGACCGTGTCACGTCTTACTGTGGCCAAGGCGGACGCGACATTTTGTTGGCCCTACGGGGAACGAGGACTTCGCTTCGTGGATTCAGAACTCAGCAGTAGGAATGCGGTAAAGGAATTTTATTGTTCAGAAAGTGCCCATGATAGGGCCACACAAGTTCCGCGGTAAAGCGGCGTCACAGAAAGTGCCCGGGGGATAGGGCCACACAAGGTCGGGGAAAAGCGGCTCACAGAAAGTGCCCATGAATAGGGCCGTCAAAAGGTCCGGGGTTAAAGCGGCGCATAAGGCCCTGTCTAGGTCCATGGTAAAGGCAATTAATCACGAAAACCTTAAATATCATGTTTGTTTTTGTTGTAGACCAGTGTGGGTCGGTCGGGTGTCGTAAATGTTTTTCCTAGTATGTAGCCCTTTGTTTCTTTTTAAATTTCATCGTCCAGGATAAGTGTAAAAAAACAAAGGACGAAAAAGGGCCTCCAACTTTATCCTAGCTTAAAAGATTTAGAGACTGAGAGTCCTCCACTCGATAGCTCAGATGAGAGGAAAGAGGGAACTTAGACAAGATGGCGGAAGAAGAAAATTTGAAAGATGGGGGGAAATCAGAGAACCTATCTTTGAAAGGGAGTCTGTGACCCCCCTAGGCGGAGGAAAGGCAAACATGGGGCGGAAAAGCTTAAATACCGCCGGGAGACGCCCCAGCTCCGCCCCAGGCCCGCCTCCAAAAGGCGGGTTTTCCTGGGCCGTCCACCCCCAGGGACTCAGGGACTCATCGTTCTGCCCTGAGACTTGGAAGGAAGCGCGTATGGCCTTCCCAGTTTTTTGAGATCCGAATCAACAAAGATTCTGAGATTGGATATCAAGTTTTTAAAAAATCTGCGAATCAGTCAGGACTTACGGCGTTAATGCTTCCACACGCAACCTTGATAGAAAGGTTTAGCGACACGGGCCATGACACCATCTGATGGAAAGTACTGTGAACCTGCTTAACTTGGGGCAATATCTTGATTGGAAATCATTACAGTGATTATGCTCAGGACAGGCTCAAGCCAATCCCCGCCGCAGGACAGCCCTTTGGAACCGGGATATTTTCTAGGTCAGGGACAATGGGCAGAACCAAAACAGCATACCCCAGCTTGTAGGGGCCAAATTGTGCATGGCTGTTAGAGCCTGAAGGGCTCACCAATAGGGGAAAGTTTTGGCAATTTAACAAAAATTCCTCCAGGGTCCACTGGGGGCCTTCTCCGACTACGGGTTTCGCATGATGGAAGCCGCAGGAGAATTTTTGGGGCATCCTGATACAGCCATCCATTGATAAGAAATTTTGGTTTTGAACAGTGCACCAAAGAGCAGGTGGCCATCCCCCCTGGAAAGAAAAGGGGTTCAGGCTTGGATGAAGGCTTGTAGGAGTTTTGGTGGACCATGCCAACTCTGGCTTGGCACTGCATTATGCATTTGTCAAGTAAGGCAGGACCCCTGCTGCGGGGCTTGCTTCAACGGGCAGCCGCCGGACACTTTAAGAGTCAGTGCCCCAAAGAGACAGGGAAAAGACAAAGAGACAGGGAAAAACAAGGAATCCCCCTTGTCTGAGGCCGCCAGGAATATGCCCAAAATGTCACAAAGGGTAATCATGGGCCAGTGAATGCAGATACAAGGGAACCCTGAGAGCCAAACGCGCCTTCTGGTTATGGTAGTACACAGTCAAAAAACTGCAGCGGGCCCCGCTTCCAGGGCCCTTAAATATAGGAGAAATAGAGGGGGCAGAGTAAACCCCAAACCCTACACCCCCCGAGCCTTGGAGAGCCCACGGGCAGCAGGGTTGGAGCGCTGCACCACAATTCGTTAACACCCCAAATGGGTGTGCAACATTGAACGGACTCAGGGCCACTGCTCCCGAAAGTGGGTCTACGAAAGGACCTCTTCTTCACCCTAAAAGGTCTCATGGTACATCCGGGGTTTTAAAGATCCCGATTTGGAGGGCACAGTTAGATCCTGCTCCTCTCCCGCGGTTGGTGGCCATTTCCAGGGACAAGTCAAATATAATGCTACCAGCTTAATAAGTGTTCCCGAAGTAAAAATGTATAAGGGGAATAAAGGCCTCGGATCCTCCGGGACGAAGCCGCCTTTTATCTTTAGTTTGGACCAAAGATTTAAAAAAGAATTGGAAATTAAGGGGCAGAAAAATATTGGGCTTTAGACACAGGAGCTGGTAGCATTATAGCCCAAAAAGACTGGCCTAAAAACTGGCCCATTCAAGCATCAACCCAAAAACCCTACAAGGGCTGGGTATGCAAAATCGCCCGATTTAAGCGCAGTACATTATCTTGGAAGACAAGAAGGAAATGAAGGCACCTTCCAACCTTTTGTGTTATCTTTACCTATTAGCCTTTGGGGCAGAGAACTGTTTAAAAGCCATGAAATTGAGTTTGACAAACACAATTATTCCACAGAGGCAACAAACATGATTGACAACATGGATGGCATCCATCTCATGGCACTGGAAAACATCTCCAAGAGAGAAGGGAACAAGTGCACTGCAGTCTAAAGGTTGCTGCCATGGGACTGGGTTTTTCCTAGTGGCCACTGGACCTAGTATACCCATTATTTGGAAGACTGAGGAGCCAGTGTGGGTTCCCCAGTGGCCTCTTTCCTCAGAAAAGTTGCTAGCCATAAGACAACTAGTCAAAGAACAATTAGAGTTGGGAAAATATTAAACCTTAATCTCTCCCTGGGAACACTCCCATATTTGTTAAAAAAAAAGAAATCAGGGGATTGGAGGCTGCTACATGACCTGCGAGCCATAACCGTCAGATGCAGGTCATGGGGCCGTTCAAAGAGGATTGCCTCTACTATCTACTCTACCTCGTGATTGGCCTATTATTGTCATTGACATTAAAGATTGTTTCTTTTCTATTCCACTTTGTGAAAAGGACAGTGAGAGATTTGCCTTTACGTTCCATCCAAAATCATGAGGAACCTGACCAGCGTTACCAGTGGGCAGTACTGCCTCAAGGCATGGCCAATAGCCCCACATGTGTCAATTATATGTGGCAGAGGCCTTAGCCCCTGTCAGGGAAAAATTTCCCCAGGTTCATTGTCTTCATTACATGGATGACATTTTAATAGCAGCAAAAACTGAACCTTTGTTGGACTGTTCTATGCAAGTTGATCAAGCATTTAGACAAAAGACCAGCTGATAAAGCTCCAGAAAAGTTCAGCAAAGCAAGGTAATGAAATACCTTGGGGCAAAATAAGTATCAAGGGACATAGACCCCCAAAAATTTGAATTACGTAAAGAACAACCTTACAACCCTAAAATGATTTTCAAAAATTGCTAGGGTGACATTAATTGGATACGTCCTTATCTACATCTGTCTAACCGGGAATTAAAACCTTTGTATGAGATATTGATGGGTGATTCAGCTCTTGACTCGCCCCGTCTCTGACTCCGGAAGGCAGAGCTGCACTTGAGAAGGTAAAAAAAGAGCTTGAGGGAAGCCTTCCTAGGAAGACTAAAACCGGAGCTACCCATAAACCTATGTGTCCTTGCCACACAAATCAACCTACGGGGGTTTTTTGTGGCAGGATGAGCCACTCTTGTGGGTCCACCCAAAAATATCTCCAAGCAAATCCATTGAACATTATCCCACCACAGTAGCTCGTCTGGCCCAGGAGGGCATTCGCCTATGTGTGCAGCACTTTGGACGAACGCCTGAAACACTCATAACACCCTACTCTGCTTACCAGGTGAAGGTCTTATTTTGGTACAATAGATGACTGGGCCATTTGACCTGTAGTTTTGATGGCATTATAGATAATCATTACCCCAAACATCCTTTATTATCCTTTTTCAAGGAGCATCCTGTAGTTTTTCCTTCCGTCACCTCTCATAGTCCCTTGAAAAATGTACCTAATATTTTCACTGACGGTTCCAAAACTGGTTGCGGAGCCTATTTGATAGAGAACTCTGAGCCTGTAATGTGTCAATTCCAGCCTGGATCACCTCAGGTTGTTGAACTGAAAATAGTTCTAGAAGTTTTTAGAAACTGTCATTTTGCTTTTAATTTGCTTTCAGACTCTGCATATGTGGTAAACGCTGTCAGAGTCTTAGAAGTTGCCGGTCCAATCAAAGCCAGTAGTACAGTGTGCGCTCTTTTTAAAGATCTGCAACACATGATTCGGCAGCGCACCAACAAATTCTTTATCCAGCATATTAGAGCTCATACGGGACTCCCTGGTCCCTTGAGCGCTGGAAATAATGCAGTGGATCAACTGTCTCGAAAAGAGTTTATCTTTTTGAACAGTGTATACGACCGGGCAGTACACTTTCATCAACGCTTTCATGTCAATTCTAAAACTTTACAGCAAAAATTTAACTTGCCGCGAGCCACAGCACGCCAAATTGTGCTCGATTGCCCCAATGCATTATTACACTTACATCCTCGCATGTGGCATCAACCTCGAGGCATTTCACCCTCAGGGTTTGGCAGATGGATGTCACTCACTTTACAGAATTTGGAAAATTAAAATATATTCATGTCTCTGTGGATACTTGTTCAGGTATCATCCATGCTACTCCCCTCACTGGGGAAAGAACTACCAATGTAACTACTCATTGCTTGGAAGCATGGGCAGCTTGGGGAAAACCCCAAACGCTTAAGACGGACAATGGGCCAGCCTACACGGCACAGGCCTTTTCTTCCTTTTGCCAACGCATGGAAGTCTCACTCACTCATGGACTGCCCTACAACCCCCAGGGGCAGGGCATTGTTAGAACGAGCACACCGCACGCTCAAAGAATGCCTTCAAAAACAAAAAGAGGGAATAGGCCACGGCCTTACCCCAAGCATAGACTATCCTTAGCACTATTTACCTTAAATTTCCTAAATTTGGATGCTCAGGGTCAGTCTGCTGCTGACAGGCATCATAATCACCTACGCCCTCCGCCAGAGAAAGTAAAATGGAAAGATATTATAAACAAACATATGGCGAGGGCCCGATCCCGTGCTCTTAAGGGCACGAGGTTCTGTTTGCGTCTTTCCAGAGGACCAAGAAAACCCCATCTGGGTACCCGAGAGATTGACTCGGAAGATCTCCAGCCCGGCAGTCCCAGACGGAGAAAAGGATGATGAGGGCATAGATCCTGTTTTTGACCCTACTACTGCTATGGATACCGGGTGACTTTATACCTTTGTGGGCCGTCACACGCACCTGGCCAGTGCCTATGCCGGTCCATTCTAATTCCCCGGTCCTTCCTACCTTTTCTCTACCTTTTGTGTTTGTATGCTTTGCCAAAATCAAAACTCTGCGCCTTGTATTAGCCAATGTATCTGCTTGGTTGGATCCCTTGCAGATAGTAAGGTTGACGCAGAGGTTTTGAGAAACGTGCTTGTTCAGGTAAGTTTGGGATCGTCACAAGGTTCGGGGGACGCCTCGAACCGGACTGATGACTCCCTAAACATCACCATGCTATTTATGATTTAAAATGCCACCATATCTTTGCCAAAGAACTCTACTAAATGCAGAGTGCTGGGAAGGCAGGAATGACACTGCCTTTATTGTCAGACTGCCTACCTCTGTACCGGCAACGGTGGAGGCTGACCTTAATACCTTTCCCATTTTTAACCTGTTTAAATATAAACTTATTCAGCTCTCTTGCGTCTCCTCTCTCAGGGGACTGTATATTACTCCTTTGGTATATAACTCTTCTCAGTCTCTCAATCAGAGTCGCCTCCTGTCTGAGTACCTGAAAGGAAATTGGTCGAAAGAAGACGAGTACCTATCCAGGAGGCTCCTGTTGCAGATCGCTACCCTGAATGGCACCCGCCTGGATCCCCTTACTTTGGAGGGGCTCACCACTTGGGTCAAGGGTGCCCTTAATTTTCTTTAAAGAATGAGCAAGAGTATTTATCTGGGGAGCTGTTGTTCTCCTAGGATGTGGTTTCTGCCTTTGGTTTCTGTGTCATTTGTGCCATGACCATGCAAGACATAAGGTTGTTGTTTACCAGGCGCTGACTGCCATGGAGGAAGGCACTCCCCAGGTATTTGGCTGGCCTCCCTTAGGGAGGCATAGTGGGGAGCTTTCTGGACCCAGTAATGGCCATCCAGGCATAATCCCTAGATCCTGACCATCTTGACCATTGCCAAAGGTGTACACTCATGAGGCTCCTACAGCATCACCTCAATGTTTCTGAAGCGGGGAGTACGAGGAGCGCCTCGACTAGAGATGTTCTCAATCCTGAGATAGATTCTCTGAAAGCATGTCCGAGTGCATAGAGGTTTTGTGCCAAATGTACTCTCCCTGAAAAAAGGCACGAAGGCGGGTATGGCAGAAATATAAACTTTCCCATTACAATGCCTTCACTTTGGACAAGGGCTCGGACCTCTGTTTTCCACCGCTGACTTGCTGCGCTAGCGGCGACCTTCTAGGTGTGCTTTCAATCGCCTCACGCCAAACACCTAATGAATGAGTTCAAGCATGCTTGGTGTGGGATGCCTAAGGTCTGAAGGGTCCAGAGGTAACCTACTTCAAATTTAATAAATAAATAAGGGGGAGATGTAGGCAGCCGTGTTTACAGTTGCAAAGTATATGACTAGCACCTGACAGGAGGCAGCTGGCTTCACAGTGCAGCTCAGAACTGTAACAAGTCCTTGAGCATGCGTCGCCGTGCCCTCCTGACGTCTGATAATGAGTATGCGCTTAACCTATCCTGAGAGACACGTCACCCAGCGCGTCTAGGCGCTAGATAAGCAGCTCGTTCTGCTGCTGCGCCCTTTGGCTGCGCCTTTTGGCCTTCGCTTCGTCCTTCCTTCTTCCGCCCTTCCTGCCTCCCTCCCGGCCTTCCGGTCGGTCCCCGGCCATACATCCCTATCCTAGTCCTCGTCCAGTTCCCCGTCCCTAAGTCAAAGCCGTCCTGGAATAAAGCTGATGAGAAGATCCGACCGTGTCACGTCTACTTGCTGCCAAGGCGACGCGACAAGACATGACATTAAAGACATCTAACTTTCCAATGGGCATTGATACACTTAGGAACTGCTGGCTCTCTAACAGTGAATAAAGTCTGGGAGAAACTACATTGTAGCATGTTTGATAAGACACTGTGCTGGATACCTTTTTTTTTTCTGCCACAAAATGTCTCTTTGGAAACTAAAGGAAGACAGTCATTCTCCACTAAGACAATGAGTCTATTAAAAAGTGAGGTATGCATATGTGAGGGCTGGGGGAAGCTGGCAAGAACAGGCAGCCATAGGGACATGTCTATCTTTTAGCATCTACAGGTGCCTTGTCAGACAGAGGGGAGGAGATCACAAAGCGTATCCCAGCTGAGCACACTCCACATTCCCTCTAAACCCAGAAGTCCTCTCTCAAGTCCTGAGAATAATTTACATCCTACTACCCTGTATTGTACATGAGTGAATGACTTCTCTTCTGTTCTGTGTCCAGGTGGATGGATACAATACCTCACTGTTGATAGAGAATGATATCACTCATATCCATATCAAATTGTGATATCTGACTGTTTTAGGGGGTGTAATATCATTTAGTTTAGTGGTCATTTGTGCAGGAAACCTATGGCTCAGTCCTGCTCTGCTTTCTATTTCTCATATAAGCATCTAAACAAGTCACTTCATCTCTCTGAGTCTTGGCTTCCCCTTTTATAAAGTGGAGATAAGCATGTATAAGTGACTAGCTCAGTGAGGGGATCCTGCAGTAAACATATACTAAAATTATCTGAAATTTTGGGGCATCCTTTCATGTTCACCAGATGATATCAAGGAAACTGAAATTTTTCTGTTGGGATTCTTAAGATCATTAATAAAAAATTTAAATAATGACTTGTTGGGCAGTGGTAGCACATGCCTTTAATCCCAGCATTCAGGAGGCAGAGGCACAAGGATCTATGAGTTCAAAGCCAGCCTGATCTATAGAGAAGAATTGTGTGTTACTCAGAAAGGTGGGTAGCCTAGCCAAATTTTATGGTGGGCTCCTAGAGACTGTGGTGGGATAGAGTGGGGGAGAAATTCTGGGAAGTAAAAGTAAAAGTATTGAAGGCATACTTATCTCTTTCAGTTGTCTCTTTCATAAGCTTAAGGTAAAGCTTCCTTTCTAATAGTGGTCTTTCTTGGTCTGGTCCTTTTTAGCCTTAGAAACCTATCAGCAAGATTAAGCCTTAAGGAAGAAGACAATAGCCAATGGTGTGTCTCCAGCTAGAGTTAGATCTCATTCTTACTATCACACAAACAGTCCTGTGTAGCTGTTTATGCACTACACAAATGGTCAGTCTTAGGTTTTTAAAAAGATGCATCTTACCAAAATGAGACAGGATTGCTGCACCTCATAATACTTGGGATTTGATATCTGAGAATCAGAAGTCAGTATTATTCGCATCCTGTCTTTGCACATGATGAGGGCTTCTGGCCTCAGGGAAGGTGTTGACAAATTCAGATTTTTTTTTCTCCCTGTGCCTTTCCCCTTTCTTCTCATCCAGGAGTTTTGTCTGAAGATTAAGCAGATGGTGCCCTGCCAGGAGGGGAGAAACATGCTGTTATCGTCTGAATGGGCCAGTGAGCAGGAGGTTCTTTTTCCTGTGCTTTTGAAAAGCACAGTACCAGCCCAGCACTGTGCTTAAATAAGTTAATAGGTATGTTCTCTGACAGAGCAAATGCTTTAAGTTTGAAATACAGTCTGCACATCATTTGAATTTTTGAGATTTTATTGAGTACTACTCTCTTGACATATTTTGTTTGGCACAGATTTCTAGTTACAGAGGATTAGCAGTTGAATAGTTTGCAGACCTTGTGAAACAAAATCCTCATTTAGTAGCTGAATTTGGCTACATTTTGACAATATACAAATACACAAAATCCTTTTACTTTTTGGGTAATTTTTATAAACGGTGGTTTAATGTCTTGTTCTTGTTTGTTCATGGCATTTTTTTCTTTCCTCTTTCTTTCACCTCTCCAGCAATTCGTTTCCAGTGTTTTAGCTGCAGCAGCCCAAACAGAAAGCACAAGAGAAAAAACAGGCTTGGAGGGACTGAACTTCCCAAGGAAGAAGAATGGGCCTTGCAGTATTTGAGGTCAAGAATGTGTTTACCCTCTGCCCTGATGCTGTTTGCATGCAAGCATGGGGTTGTGGGACTTCTAAGGGCCATTATGTCACCAGGATTGGCAGTGGGAGATCTGCTGCATCCTAGCAGAAGAAGTGGAGATGTGGCTTTGTAGTAGAGCACTTGCCTAGCACTCAGGAGAGCTTGGCTTCACTTCTCAGAAGAAGGAATTTGAACCAACAACAGCTCTTAGGTCCCCACACATTATGTTCAGGTAGAAATGTTAACAGGTCTCTGAGTCCAGGGTGGCCCTTCACTCTCCTGCCTCTTGCTGCTCCTAATCCAGGGACAAACTTTAGAGAGCACAGGTCTTCAGTAACTTTGGCTATAATCTTCCTGAAAACATTTTGCTATCTCTTTTTGATGTAAACGGAACTACTTTTGTTGGCTAGGGACCTCTTCTTTGCTCTAATTATACAAGGTACAATTATAGTCCTCTGGTCTGGAAACAGTAAAGTGCTTTGGAGAAGTTCACAGAGATTTTATTCTTATGACATCATCTATCTGGGGAACCAAAAGAAGCAAACAGGAAGGCAAAGGACATTTCTCAAGAGGAAATAATAACATGATTTATATGAGCTTCACAGCCATGCCTAGTGGATCATATGATCAGCGACGGCTTTCAGCAGGGACTCACATGGATTGTGGTGGGGGAAAGTTTTGTCTTCGGAGCTATGCCACAGATCCATCTTATCTATGTTGAGTCCATTTGTGAGTGCTCTAGCGTTCCCCGGGGGTCTGGAAACAGTGAGGCCTAACCTGGCTGTGAAACCGCCTTTCCCCAAGATGATCAGTTATCAGGGACTTTGTTATTTTGCTGATATGTTGAGAAATCGTAGAAGCATCAGGGCGGTAGAGAGAGCAGTGTCTGGCATGGGGAGAGGGAGGCTGTTTTCTTGTTAGAAAATATACTTTCATAGGCAAATCTGGAATCCTGTTGTTATTAAAAAGAATAACCAAAAGATGATTTACTTTAGATATGTGCTAGTGATATCCTTTACCCCCCCCCACCCTGCCCCACCATACTAATTATCACATAGCTTTTAAAGGCCTGTTTCCCCTCCCAGTGTCTCACAGACTCCCAGCTGGATCCTGGCACAATGGTAAGTTATTGCATGGGACATTTCCGTTTTGAATAGTAAAATCTGTATAGATTCCACATATCTTTGAAGAAGTATAGCTGCTGCCACTGAGTGACAGGGATAGATGAACTCAGGGGCAGCCCTGGGAAAACAAGGAACTACCCAGTCAGCCTTTTGTAATCAAGGGACCACTTTAAGCACCCATGGAGACCAGCCTGACATCCAGGGGCAGGGAGTCTGATGATTTAGCTCTGCATTTTGGCCTTCTGTATCATGTAGGACACACAATCTTCCTTTAATTGCATGCTTGGTACATACTCCAAGGGCTGTATCAGGAACAATAAGAGGTCTGTTGCTGAAACCTCATTGTTTCATTCACAGTGGGAAGAGAAAAAAAAAGGTTCTTGTGGGCCCTTAGGTGTGAGCCTGTCAAATTATTTTATTCCTGTTAAAATGTAAGCAGATGAGAAACATATTGAAAGAAAGGAAAGAAGTTCACTGACATTACCCCCTTCCCATCAATATTTAAACTCCTGCCTCTTTCCGACAACGCCTAGCTAGAGGGTCAAGTTCCTCACCTTCTGCTGCTTTTCTCTTTAGATTGTTTTTGTTTGTTGTTTTTTTTTTTTTTTAATTAAATTTCTGGTTAATGTACAAAGACGTGGGTTTCCGCGTGACATTTTCTACACATAAATGATTATTTTGGGCTCACATCCCCCTTTCCTCCACTGCTCACATCTCTCTCCCTCTTGTTGGTCCCCTTCCACAGAGTAGATGGATACTCCAGCTGCTTTCCTGACACATATTCCATTTCCCTCTCTTGCCCACCCTTCTATTGTTGTTTTGCTTTTTTACTCTCAATTTGTTAAGATGCTGAAATCTTCTTTGTGTGATTTATGAAGAAACTTGAAGCGATTAGTTTGGTAGTGCATGAAAATTCCTCAGGTTGGAAAGCATGGCCAGTCTGTCACACTGCAGTGGACTGGCTGGGAACCTGAGCAGACAGCTCTGAGCCATACGGGGATTGTGTTGAGTTATTAAACACTTGTGGTAAAGCTGCTTATTGTTAATTCCCTGATGTCCTGCTGAAGTGATAGGATAAAATCAGATCGGATTAGATCAGAGAGCCTGGGAGCCAGCCTTTGGAGCAGATTCATTTAATCAATAAAAAGACCTTCTGAGGGGAAGGAGGGATCTGAGCTGTGCTGGCTGTCCAAGGATTAAGATCCAGTGTGCAAAAAGCTGTGGGAATGAAACCCCAATTTAATTGTATATATTGCCCCTTCTTACAGAGTATAATTCTTTTCTCAAACATTGTACTTTACTAAACGGTATATATATTTCTTTAAGGTTTTATTACTCCAGTAAACAGGAAGGTTATTTTTTAAAAAGAATGGAGGGCTGTGGGAAATCTGCCCTACGAAAGATATTTCCTCCAAAACAATTTAGGCTTAAATGACTCCTCAAGAAACACTAATCCTGTATGAGTTAATCTGCAAAGTTCCTGTTGTCCTTTTGTGAAGAGAAATATTTGGGAAGCTCTCAATTCCCTATTAGATTTGTAAACTCCACCGCCTACTTTTCAACCCCACCCACGATGTCCCTTCACCCATGACTAACAGGTAAACTGAGGCATATCTATTATCTCTAAGTGTGACTATGCCCTACCACAGCATGGACTTGCCAGGAACGTGACAGTGGCACCCATTAGCAAGTTAGCTATGGAAAATGAGGAAAAATGAAGAACAGCACCAATGAAGACAGCAAGTCCTTGATGGTTATTGGTCTTAATGGTGCTGTAAAAATGATGTCCGCTTTTACCAGGAGTAATTTATATTCTGAATTAAATAAGGACATGTATGTATAAATCCATTCTATAAAAGTTAATTTTCCATCTAGATGTGCTGATGACTCCGAGCCGGCATACCTTTACCGTTTGTTAATTATTGCGGGATGGTTTAACACTATTTTCCAAATCAGCATGCATGCATAAAATGACTGCAATCCAATTTGACACATTATTAGTGATGATTATTGTCATAGATAAATTAGATTGAACAGAAAATAACCTCCATCCTTAGCATGTTTTAGCTCTCAGAATTAATGTGATTTGGTGAACACATATAAATAAAGATCTGATGAGTCCCCGCTGAC
This sequence comes from Mastomys natalensis, assembly GCA_021653895.1. Classification (NCBI taxonomy): domain Eukaryota; kingdom Metazoa; phylum Chordata; class Mammalia; order Rodentia; family Muridae; genus Mastomys; species Mastomys natalensis. The sequence continues at coordinate 124,981 of JAJTUV010001211.1, read as the reverse complement.
GGCAGGGCCTGCCGCTGCTGGAGTGTATCAATTTCACGCAGATGATGAATTCCTTAAGCATTCAACGATAATCATGCTTGATTTGACAAGACTTTCTCATGCTATTTTAGGGCCTTAATTTTCTGTGAAGTTCTGTCAAGTGCTCATCAAGCACCCACTTATCTCCGTATCGTAACCCAGCAGCCAATCACAAGGTTGCCTAACAGTACAGCTCCAAGGGCTGGTCCATTAATATTCAAGTCACCTGACTGTCCAAGGAGAGAAACCAATCAATAGCTGATTAACATTCAGATCACATGACTCCCGAAGAGAGTAAATGAGTTACACAGTAAGACATCAAACAAATTTTCATCTTGAAAGAGTGATTGCTTTTTCTGCTGCTGTGATGTTTGTCAAATTCACTCTAGCCTTGTCCAATTAAGCTCCATGAACTGAATTAATAACGAGGATCTGTGAGCAACACGCCAGGGTGAGAGCTGCAAGGAGAGATGGAGTGAGAACTGCTAAAGAAATTCCTAGAATGATTGAAGAATCACATCTGGATAACTGGAATAATTGCTTTTGCAATTCGGATGCCGCTTTGTAAGCTCCCGTGTGAAGTGTGAACTGGTGGATGCTGGGATATGGTGCTGGGCTGGGGTTATACTTCAGAGATGGATGTGGGCTTAAGTTTAGAGTGATTTTAAAGGCATTATACAAATACATGGTAATTGGATTATTGTTTTTGACTATAGTAATCAATTTTATTTGCATACTTGATTATGTTCTCGGGCTTTTAGAAGTATAATTACAAAATTTATACCTGCTTCTCACAGAACAAGAAGTGGTGCCTGTCCTACACTCTAGTGTTCTAGGTGAAGAAAGAACAGAGACAGTTTCTCCTAGAGTATGTGTGTCAGGGTTTTTATAGGTGACTTGTTTTATTAGCTTTAGCAAATCTGTAAATTAAATTAGGTTTATTATCTAAAAGGTAGATGAAAACATAATGGTTATTTCCAGGAAAAAGTAGACACTGTCTATCTCACTGTTGATAGCCAAGGACAGCTTTCTGGAAGTTTCAGGTAAGTTCTGCTCAGTCACTGTGCCAGCTGCACCTCACCACACAGATGCACTGCTAAACTTAGATGACATGTTTAGAATAGAGATCCTACGACTAATAAAGCTTTCCTTCCTCCCCTAAAGGGAGTAAGACCTGACTACTGGTTTATTGGAATTATCAAAGAGTGTCAAATCCCATTCAATAAGTTCCAGCATGAAATTAGCTAAATTCCCAAAGGCCTTTCTAAAACAATATCGTCAAATAAAAGGTGTTGGCCTTGCTGGAAAGGAGTGTTAAAAGCAGTTATAGTGAGAAGAAATCAATCGGACTGTGTCAGGAGGCAATGTCTATGCATGCAGTTAATAACTCTCTTAATGGGACTTCTTGGCTTGGTGATTCCCGTACAGGGAGGAAAGTGGGGTGTGGAATACAGGGTGGGCAAAGGGCCATAAGTCAATTCCCAGCACTGTTAGTCAAGGGTAGAAATTTCAAAGAGAGAAGCGATGAATTTAAAGTCCCAGCAAGCAGAGGAAGGAGAGGTGAATACTGCATTTAGCCGGAATGAGGGAACGAAGGTGGAAAAGGAACGCTTACTAGTCCAAACTGGACCGTCGTAATGTAATTAAAACTGACTTCGTCTCAAGAACAAGAGACTCCATTTCCCAAGAGCTGTTTGCTTCAGATCAGGCCTGAAGGAGGGCATCTTATAGAAGTGTTTGTTTTTTGTTTTTTTAAGTACAAGTTAGGGAATCCCAACCGCTAATGCTCAAATCCAATCTTAGACACTTATGAAAACTCTCTAAGCTGATCTGAAAAGGCTCAGTGCCCAAGGTAAATTAAGTTTAGCGGATAGTCTTTTGAATATTTAATCTTCAGCTCAGCCTGAAACTCTGTGAACATTGCACATCCGCCCACACGCAGCAATGGAGCCCATTCTTAGAAGCACCCCACTTCCTGATACTTAAGACCCATGGAAGGGAAGGTGGCTCCAGGTTGTTCTCAGTCAGCTTAGAGGGCTCTGAAGCAAAGATTATTCCACTTTCTGAATAACTTTACATAATTAATAGTTTTCCATGCAGACTATTGTATGCCTTAATTGTTGTTTCAACAGCTGTTTTCATTAAATTGTAAAACCCGCTGTGTGTAATCCTTTGAGCCCCAGTATTGACAAGAAGAAAGGCCCCCGGAGCTGCTCTGGGGGAAGAGATCTGTGCCAAGCTGGGACACCATCATGAAGTTACTTGAAAAATAAGGCCTTCACTGGGGCTGGTTGTGTTGCTAATCCATTAGGCTTTTCAAAAGAACCATGCCCTGCACCCTTATGGCTAAATTGACCCAACAACCAATCAATGCCTTTATTTGCTGAGTGGCTGCCCCTGAAGGGTCTTACAGCTAGGTCCAAGCTGTAATCAAAGACTCCATCAGTACTGGGGCCCAGATGACACAAATAGCCAAACTTTGAACGTGGCTGGCCCAGAGCCATTCACACCATTTTGAAGATACAAAGAGGCTGTGTTGCGCGATGGAATTCATTTTCTTGTTTACTTCCTCCAGAAACAAGAGCATCATCAGCAGGCCCAGTGCTTCGGATCAGACCATGGAGTTGTTGACAGAAGCTTGGCGTGGTTCGCCAGCTTTCCACATGAAATGCTGGCTTTCTTCTCATACACCCCCTACTGTTTGTCTCTCTGCCAATTGTAGCACATCAGAGCAGCCATTGAGATAATGACCGTGAAGTCTCTCGATACACTTTGATGAAGTGTAACATTTTTTTAAAAAGGATTTCTGCCTGTGCCAGAATGATGAAGGCAGCTGACTAAAAATCTCCCCATCAAAATCAAGGCTGATGAACAGCAGGCGTGGCATAACCATCCGCAGAGAAGACAGAGGAACTTGCAGCCAAAGCACCCTTTCCCGGTCTGTTTGCCACAGTCTTTGCTTTAAAAGTACCTTTGTTTCAAGATGAATATATGTCAGTTGCTACTTCAGTCGCCAGCATTTTAAATTTTTCTTTCTTTTTTTTTTTTTTTTTTTTTTTTTTTTTTTTTTTGTTCTTTCTACCAAAGCCCAGAAAGTTTTAGAGCCAGATATCTTTCAGCCAGATCCTTATTTAATGATTTGGAAAATAAGCCCTGGTTAACAACTTTCTCTCAGTTGGGAAACACAGTGATACTTCCCAGGCTCCAGTCAGAGACTGACCCTAGACTTGGGCCATTTTTGATTTCTTTACTTTGGCCAGAATTAAGAACAGGTTAAACAAAAGGCGTTCCGAGCCAATCAGGAGCAAAATTAAGCTGCTAAGAACATAGATGAAGACTGAGCTTCTTTGAGGAAAAATGTCTTTACTTTTTCGGTCATTATATCTTACATTTATTGAGCACTTGCTGCCACTCAGGGTCAGGACCAAATGAGACAGGCTAGGATATGAAGGTCCAAGTGAGGAAGCTGAGAGCTGGTCATTTAACCAAACTCCGAAGATCTGGAATTAGGGAAGCAGTGCTCTATTGAGTACCTACCTGCTCAGATAATTGTCCCTCTGTGGAAACCTGATGTCCATTTAATAAGCACACCTACAGTTTACTAAATGGTAACACAAGGCAGAGAAGATAGAATGACGTATGGTTTAATCGGTGAAGGCAAGAATAAGATAGCTTGAGTTCACAGTTTGCCTTTAAGAGTCAGCATCCCGTTCTGCAAGTTAACATGTGTTAACACTCAGAAAGTAGGGTCAAGTATGAGAGACGCTGCAGGCAGTTTTGGGAGTCTCAGTCTTACTTAGCTTGCGGCTCTGAATGTGCTCTGCCCTGGGGAAGACTGCGCAAGCTACAAAGGCTAGGATTGTCAGAATGGCACCGTTAAAAAGCGTCTATGCTTAATTAAGTTTATGTAGAAAGGAAATTACAATTCAATTTCCTTTAGAATTTTGCCTCTACATAATAATCCATTTTTTTGGGGAACAACAAAGTATGTAAGAGCAGGGAGGATAGAAAATTCTAAGAAGAATGAAGGTAAACAAAGTCAGGGAGTATGGAAAGATTGTTTAAAAAGAAAAAAACCTTCTACTTGGATCAGGCTTTATTGCTCATACTTATAATTCTAGTCCTTGAGAGTCCTAGGCACGAGGGAGGATTGCTATGAATTTCACAAGCGCCTAGAGTGAACCTGTGAGGCCTTGTCACGGGGAAACAAAACAAAACAACAGAATGTTTGTCCTTGAGTGTGGAAATGAGGTGACTAAAGTAAAGCTTTTATTTTGACATCAGAACAAAGGTAATGGGCTAGCTCTGAGAATAGCTGCAAGGCGTCAACTACAGGGCTTCACTACCTTTTTCCTAAGAAAGTGTATTTCAGGTGATGAGGCAGGCTCATTCCAGTTTGCACTTAGACTGAATTTTATCATTTATTTAGATTTTGAAAAGAATATTACCTCAAATCCAAGTGTTGCCATGGTAAATCAAATAAACCAATTCCTTCTTTAGCTCATTTTTTTTTTTTCTAAAATATCAGCCATGGTTATTGTTATAGTTTGATTTTTGTTGCTGTGATAAATAAAACACTGAACAAAACTAATTTCGGGGAGGAAAGGTTTTGTTTGTTTTTTGTTTTTGTTTTAGAGCCCATCATCTAGGGAAGTCAAGGAAGGAAATCAAGACAGGAACTTGGGGACAAGAATTGAAGCATTTCAATCAGTGGATGAGTACTATTATTGGCTTGCTCTCCCTGACTTTCTTAGCACCTTTCTTATACAGCCCAGGACCTTCTACAGAGATAGGCAGTGTATCGTTGTTCACTGGGTCCTCATACATCAATTAACAATTAAGAAAATGCCCTGTAGACATTCTTACAGTCAATCCTATAGACGAATTCTTCATTTGAGGGTTCTTCTTCCCAGGTGTATCAAATTGATAATTAGAAGCTATGACAGGATCAAAAAGCTGATTAACATATATTGTGTGGTAGGAGTCTCTTAAATTACTTCTAACAATTCCCGCTGCTCTGATCCATCCCTTCATGTTTCTCTGCCTCTGCGCCTGTGTTGATTTTAGTGAATTTAACCCCAAAATCATGGGATTTTTGTTTTAAGATTCAGAACAAAGACTGGATCCCATCTTGGTCCTACTGCCTTTATCTCTTTGATGTGTATTCTTATGCCTTTCTTTCCTTCTTCCCCTTTTCTCTCCTTCTCTATGTATCTGTCAGTTTCATCCTAGTCACCAGGAAAGCCAGCCCAAGCTATCCTGCCAGAGAGGACTTAGAGTTTCAGAGGTCATATGGAGCATAATGAAAGCAGTTTTATGGAGGGTGCATGCAATGATTCTCTATACAATTTCAACAATGAAGTTCTGAAATGACATCTTCAGTGACATCTTGATTTTGACAGTCTTGTTAGTAATCCTGATATAGAACTATCCACCTAAACTTGCTTCTCCCTTCTTAAGCTACAAAGCAATTTTATGTACGTATATGTCTATAGCTTGGTTTTTGAGACAGGGTCCCACTGTGTAGTAAACAGTGGGTTCAACTTCCCTTGACCCACAGCCTCTGATAGAGAGCCTCTGATAGATACTGTGGGATTTTTATGGGCCCCAAGTTCTCAAAGGTTTCTGAGATCCAGCTTAACTTCTCTGAGCCAGTGGAATCAGATCAGTCAAGAGGGTGCTTAGCCTAACTCCTTTGTAAATGACTCACCCTAGCCCAGACCTCAGCTTTAGCTATCTTCTGGGAGAACTAGGTATACTCAGGAAATAAGAAAGCTATCAATGGATGTCTGCCTCCAACCCCTTCCCTCAGGGATTAAGGGTCTATGCAGAAGAGGACACAGAACAATTTTAATAGCCAGAAGGAATAGATACCTCCTGGAGATGCTGTTTTCCAGACACAAAAGGAATGATGCAGGTATGATCTCACAGAGACTGTGGCAGCATGCATAAGATCTGCACATGTTCAAGCCAGAAACATACCAGTGGTGAGAGGAGGAAGTAGACACTGTCTCCTAACCATAACTAACAGCCAATCTCAGTTGATGTGGGCTTGCAAAAGGAAAATTAATTTTCATCAGTGAAATTCGATTGAGTATATTAACTACATTTAGGGTGGAAAAAAGATAGCATTTTCAACAAATGATGCTGGTCTAACTGGCAGTCTGCATGTAGTAGAGTACAAATTGATCCATATTTATCACCTTTCACAAAGCTCACGTTCCAAATGGATCAAGAACCTCCACATAAAACTAGATACTCTGAATCTAATAGAAGAGAATGTGGGAAAGAGTCTTTAACACATTGGCACAGGAGAAATTTCCTGAACAGAACACCAATGCCTCAGGCTCTAAGATCAACTGTATGTTCCCTACTCAAACCATATGGTATCTTCAGCAAAAGGAATCTTACCATGTGCTTCTGATAGAAAATACAACCGTGGAAATAACCTATATTGTTTTGGATACATCATACAACTTCCTAGACATCAGCACATGGAGAAGTAACTTACTTCTGGCACAGGGATTCTCACTTAATAATTTTATCACTATAGAAACATATTAATCCATGTATGTAGTATATCTCCATTCACCCCTTTTTATTTTAATTGTTTAAGCTGTTGTGCATATATATATATATATATATATATATATGTGTGTGTGTGTGTGTGTGTGTGTGTGTGTGTGTTTTGTTTCACTTCCTCATTTATAAAAGGCATGTGCTATTAGTGCTTGCCTTAGTATTATTGAGAAAATACACAATACACATAAATTTAGTAAAATAGTGTTTAGAACACAGCAAACACAAAATAGATATTGATTTGTCTTCCTTTTGCATTCTGACTGCTGTTGTGTGCTCAGCACTTTTTTATAAGTTTTGCAGGACAGTGCTGCCCACTATTTCCCAAAAGTAGTGGTTCTCAATATATGGGTTGCAACAAATGACTATTACACAGGGGTCACATATTAGATATTCAACATATCAGATCTTTACATTATGATTCATAACACTAACAAAATTATAGTTATGGAGTAGCAATAGAAATAATTTTATGATTGGGGGTCACCACAACAAGGAATGTATTAAAGCGTTAGAGTTCTGGGAAAGTTGAAAACCATTGCAAAGGATGTTTACTTCAGCATCCCTACTGTTCTTTAACTTTATAGGTCTGGGGATAGACCTTATTCCTTCCACTTTCAAATTATATAGGATGCATGGAAATGGAAGGCCAGCATCTCCATAGTTGCTTCATAGCTGCTTCATTTAGGTTTAGCGAACATTGACAATAGGTCTTGTCCAAGTCATACCCAGTAGAAAAAAATAAATGCACTTATAGTGTGGACTACAGATTGGATTTGGATTCTGTTACCATCAGCCTTGAAATTACAAAGGGGCTGTCCATTACAAAGGGGCTAAAACATGCCTTGTCTGCAAACCAAAGACCTACTGATACTATGGACAGAAAGTATCATTCTTGGACAGTTACTAAAAAAGTTCTGTCAGAGCATCTCACAATGCAGTAGAGAGAAACGAAGACTCTATTATAGTACCAGGAAAATGTCTGTATTTTTAAAGCAAGTCCATCAATAAGAAATAACATCAGTTTTTCAGGTAGAGATATGACTTTGTACAAGCAAATGTTCTGATGCAAACAGGTGGCCTTTCCCAAGTACAAATAATCTGCTGACACTCTTACAAACATTATATTCTGATAGATGACCTTGAACATCCTGGTATGTAAGTGGAGATGGGTTTGTACATCCCAAGTGATGGAGTGTCAGATGTATGTCACATTTTGCTTCTCAAGAGCATACCAAATTATAAATATTCTCTTTATTTTGAAAATGCTGTCAGTTCAGTTCCTCTTAAACAGGTTGTACAAAGAGAAAATAGAGCTGGGTGTTTGGATTCATTACTTTTCTGTTGCTGTGATACAAGGCTACCAAAAGGCAATTTAAAGAAGAGCATCAGACAAAGATAACATATCTTCAATCTTAAATATGAAGCACAGAGAGTGAACTGAAAGTGTAGTAGGATTCTTAAACGCTCAAAACCCACACCGGGTGATATACTTCTTTCAGAAAGTCCACACCTCCTAATGGTTCCATACCATCCCCCAAACAGTATCACTAACTGAGGACAAATACCCAAGAATATGGGGGATATTTCTTACTTAAACTACTGCAGTGGTCAACCCAGAAGACTTGGAAAAGCTGTGTGATATGAGGAGAGAAAAATCTATGCAGGAACTCAGTCTTTTAGCTGGTAACAGGGGAGTAAATGCACATCCTATCTTACTTTCACTATGAGTCATATGTCAAAATAATGATGTGATATATTGCTTATCACACACACACACTCACACACCACATACATACATACTCCCCCCCCCCACAGAGTGATCTCATTTGCAGCTCCTCACTGTCATAAGTCCTGAGATGTGTCCATGTTCATCTGAGCACTGTTACAGAGACCAATCTGCCATTCATCACCAGTGACTGAAGTACATAGTTTGATGTTGATATGCAAATGAAGTGTCGTAGTCTTTATTTCACAAGACTGCTGGGATATTTAAATGAGGTCATTTCTAAAGCAGCACAGTTTCTTGCACATAGTAAATGCTTAATAAACAGTGACAGCAAGACTACAGCTACAGTCACTCATATCCTTCCACAGTGAATGTTTTCCAGGTTTAATTGGGGTACGGCACCCTATAAAGTTACTCCCTAAGGCACTGTGGTAGACTCAGCCAGTAGAAAAATATTGAGCATAATGAAATGTTCATTTTGTGCCAGTTTTAAGGGCTATTACAACAGGACCTTCCCTCAACATAGAAAGAGGTGGTGGAGTTAGCACCCCTGAGCTGGAATTTTGGAGGCCATTCTTCCCTGAATAGACCTTCCCAGACTTCTCTTTGCCTCATTTCCTCTCCCAAGTCTGAGTGCGAAGCCAGAGCAATGTATTTTTATTCTTGTATGTACTTATATGCTGATTTTTCATCTACTAAAATGTAATGAGTTTAAAAGTGCAATTATTTTGTCATTAAACATTCTTCCCAACTCCCCAAATTGCTTGGCACTCAACCAAAGGAAACACACTCCCCTTTGGCCCAGAGCATTTAAGACTCAGAGGAAACAGGTATGTTTAGTCTGCTTCACAGCATCCTTAAATGGGGAGAAGTGCATAGGCTTCAAAGAACCTGAAGCAGTGCAAAGTAGCCAAATGACTGAATGAGAAAGGATGGGAATGAAAGTTAATAGGAAAGAAACTGAAAGCACAGAACAAGCCCAGAGTGCATACTTGGAAGATAGCATTGGCCTTGGGCTTCAGCACTGAAAGAACAAAGTCACTACAAAGTAACCACTCTCTCTACAAGGGCCAAATACAGTCTCTCCTGGTAATTCCTTATACATTTTGAATTACTCAATACAGTAAGAACTTCAGATTTATGCTGTCAGGTGTGATATTAACTTAGAATTTGCTATGTATTCTGGTTCTGTGACATTAAGAGAGATGAGGTTTTCTTATTTTCTTTTTGACACAGGGTCCTTCTGTGTAGCTTAGAGTGGCTTTAAACTTGTGATCTTCCTGTCTCATCCTCCTGTGTATTGGGAATACATGGTGAACTACTATGTCTGGCTGAGATCCTTTAGTCTGAAAAAAAAACAACGTATGACCTAGGCACAATTTTAATTGTAACTGGAAAGACAGAAAGCCTGTGATTTCAGGGATCATACAGCCAAGAGACGATTGATGAAGACTCAAACACTAGCAGGTAGACACCAGAGCTATCTGATTCCTTATCAGTAGTCCAGGTTTTTAAACATCTTTTAATTTTTTTCCCGGTGCAAATTTTCTTTCTCTGTCTGTTCTCCTTCCTTGTCTTTCTGTTCTGCCTGTTTTTGGTTTTGTGACTTTTTCACAAAGTCAGTTCAGTTTTACAAGTGATGCTATGAGCAGCTCCACTTTGGATGCTACCACAGAGCTGGTGACTTCTGTTGAGTTATATGCTATTCTGTGGCAAATTCAGGGTGACCCGTAGTAGCTGAACCACAGAAAACCCAGTGAACAATTTATACTAGGCCTCTGCTGTCGTTGAGATGACATTTGCCCCATAAAGACAAAAAATAAGCAAGAACACGAATATGCACACATGATTTCAGGTAGCCCTATGCTTCATTACGTTCACAAGACACTGGGATAGAATACTGCATGCTTTGGGAGGGACTCATACTTTAGGTAGGGAAGCCAGAAAAGGTATCTGGACAGAGGGGATATTTGAGCTGTCCACAAGAGGAGGAAGGGTCCCTTAAAGATCTTTGTGCATTAGAATTGTGGAATGAGTGAACTGCTCAAAGCTGCCAGAGGTATCATGTCTGTGGTAATTCATTTTATATCTTTTCTGACACCTCTGAAATATTTCTGAGACCCCTAATTTATTGCCTCTCCATGGGCGTTGCTAATACTTGACAGGGGTGCTCTGAGAAATATTAGGTAAATAAGTGTGAAGAGCTATATAAATGCTAAATAATGAGGTGGTAATAACCCTTTCTTCAGGTAGACATTGGGATAGGCAGCTCACACTTGGATGCCCTAGCAAATGTGGAAATCAATACCACAGCATCCTGCCCACACCATCCTTTAAAATAGAAAAAATAAATGAGCCGATGATCATGATATTCAAAGTGGTTAGTGATCAAATAGCTGTCTTGAGAGGAACTGGTGTGTGAAGTGTGAAATGGAAGCAGCAACTAGCAGCACATTGCAGCACAGGGCAAACACAGGACTGCAGCTGGGTGCACAGCTGCTTGCCTGTACCCATGCTGCTTTCCAGTGGAACGTGCCCTCATCAGGACGGGCCTCCACCACCAACTTATTAGACAGAGATCAACCTGAAAGAGCTGGATAGCAGCACTTGCCAGCCCCATCTGGTCCTCTTGGCCTGGTTGGTATTCCCGGGTGGGGCGATGGATTGAGATGCCAGTACAAGACACCCTCCTTGGAAGGCACTAGGGAAGGGGAGGAGCAAAGAGTGGATGAATGCTGCACCTTTACTAGATGACATTCTGGGGCCTAACTTGAGAAGCTTTAGTCCTAAGCCTCCTCTGACTGCAATGGATGAGTCTTCTCATTTCTTTAATGAATCCTATTTCTTTTGATATAATGTTCATGTGCACCAACAATCTTTCTGCTTTCACTGATATTAGCAATGATATAGTTGAGATTGTAGTAGCACTCCCTCACACACAATCATGTTTACTTCTAATACCACACATATGCACACCACAACATCATACTACTCTATTTATATACAAATGTACTTAAGTAAACAGTCAATCAGAACACCACAATACTACACCTGACCACACCCAACACACTGCTTATATAACTACCTCCTCCATTCCTATCATAACACACACACAAACACACTATACTACCTACATTCATCTCATACAACCGGACACCAAACACACATATACCTACCATACCACAGACACATACATATCATGATGTAATACACATTCATAGAAATATCTTCAATGACCCTGTAGAATACCGGCTGTATAGCAAAAAATTTATTGCCCTACTTTTCTCCATAAAACAAGAAAGTAAAATAAATTAATAAGTGAATCAGTGTTTGAATACTGTTGCTCGTACTTGATACAGCTTCTGGTTGACTGAAGAAGTCACTTTTTTTGTGAGGAACAGGTAATGTGAATGTACTGCTGTAATCATGAAGGTTTTCCAGGGCATGATGAATGTATTTTTTGAGATCTGGCTAAAAATTAGGAGAAGTAATTTAAAAAGAATATGTCAAGATAATTCTAATCTTTAGGAAATTATGATTTAAATTAGGTAAGGGGGAGTAAAGAGAATCAAAAACACATAACTGATTTTATATCAAATGGAACAAGTTTAAAATGCTCCGGTCTATGATGACAGTCGACTAATATTCTTTGGACACATGTTCCATATGACATGGGAAATGCTCAATAGCCTTCCTGCTGGTAAGTCAGCCATGATGCTCATTTCAGCTTCCAGTGTCCTAGCTGCTTGGACTAGAGCTGTTTTTCAGGTTTTCTGATTCCACAAAGTACACTTGTCTTACTGCCAAGTCAGCCTGGACTAGGCTGATTTGTTAGCAGTTACACTACACAGGTTTAAGACCGGTTGGTGACTTTAATTGACTACCAATAGGTGGGAAGAAGACTAATGAAGAAGGAAGTTACTTGCTCAAATCCCATGCTTTTAAGGAAGATAACCCAGACTAATAAAATAAAGAATCAGAAGCCAAGAAATGGTCCCTGGTTATTACTCTGAACATTTTATTTGATGGAAGTCTTGTATTTTTTCCTTTCCTTCCTCTCAAGTCTCTCTGATACTTGATTTCCTTCCTGATATTATCTCCTGAGTCCTTGGCTCTGTTGCTCTATCCTGTGGACTTAATGATTACTTTTACATTGTCCACTCTTCATTTTTGACAGTCCCTTGAAAATGGGCTCTGCTTATTGTCAGACTCATAGAATTTTGATCTGGCTCAGTCAAGTTTATCACAAATCTGTGCAGTTTGGCTCATTTTCATGGCCCTAGGAGATTCAAACCTAGTTCTCATGATTGGGTGAGAGTGAAAGAAATGATCAGATGAGGAAACAGGAAGATTATGTGTCTTAGCCTAAGCTAAACAGGACCAAGGTGTTTTGCTGTGTCACACTCTTTTCTTCCATTACTTGTTTGTTATACTCTCATCTTGTCTTGTCTTTGCCTATCTCATACTTTCTTATAGCCTTTGAACTAGTTTATTTTCATCTAGTAGCTCTTTGGATGATGTGAGAATGAGAACCAATGATATCTACAATAAGCAATTGAGACATTGCTGAGTTGCTAATGCTTTTTTAGCACCTAGGAAACTTCTTAAGCTGGGAAAGTGTTCTGATTTGTTTGAGAATCAGTTGGTGCAAAAATCAATAGATGTTTGCTGAATAAATTAAAGAATGAATAAATAGAAATTCTTAAATGTAGTTCTGTATCATTCATTGTATCTGGTACCTCAAACATTCATTTTAAATTTATTTGTTTGTTTGTTTGTTTGTTTACTAATTTATTTTTCTTTTTGAGTCACAACACATATGTAGAGGTCAGGGGATAATATGTGGGAGTCAGAAGTTGTTTTATACCATTGGGACTGTGAAACTTGAACTTAGGCCATCAAGCTTTGAGGCAAATAACCTTGCAAGTTGAGCTGTACCCCAGCCATGTATTCAGGCACTTGTAGTAGTAATAAAACATAGAAGCTTAGTTTTTCATCTATACTATTTTCATATAGTAATTCTTCAGAGATTGCCCTTTTTTTTGGTTAAATTTATGTTTTGGTAATTTCATGCATACATATTCTGCATATTCTCACTCCAGTCTCTCCTATTTCCCTCTCACACTAGTCATTTGCCCCTCCTCCCTACAGGTCCCCTTCCCATATTCATGTTTTTTTGTTTTGTTGTGATGCAGGGCCATCTGTGTGTCTATGCATTTGGAAATGTCCACTAGAGTCTCATGGGATCACAGTTTGATATATAATGGAAGACAGTGACTGTTGCTCCCTCAGAGTCCATCAGTATCAAGTAATTCAAAAGGGAAAGGATCCATGACTTGGCTGTTTATAGGCCTGGTCTTGTGCAGGTCCAGTACAAGCAATCTAAATGTTGTAACAACATGATCACAATGTCATTATTTGCACCCCTTATTAATCCTTTCCTTTGGCTCTTATATTTCTGCTTCTGCTTCTACAATGCTTTCTAACTCTTAGCAGAGGTAAGGTGAGCTGAAATGTCTTTTTAGAGTTGAAAACTCAACCATTGCCTTTTTTCTTAGCAACTGAAAAAGCCACAAGTTTCTGTATTTATTTATTTTTTTACTGTAAAAAGAAGTTTCTTTGATTAAGGACAAGAGGTACACTGTCTATGATTATAAACATAGATATTTAAAATGCAATTTAACACCATGTCTACTTATTTAAACAATGATGAGTTCCCACATAGGGCCTATAATTGTAGGCATAAATTTTTTTGCAACATACTTTTAATAAGGGTTCAACCTCTCATCTAGTCTACCACCCAGCAGAAGTAGTGGAAGAGAAAAGTTGTTAAGATAATTGGGGAAGTGGACCTGTTCAGCAACAGTTCTTTGGGAGCCAGCTCAGTCTTCTTTATCAGCAGTTCAGTCCTGTAGCAAACACCAAATATGATTTAGCAGCTGGAGTCCAGTCTTCTAGGCAGGCAGACACCAGCCACAAACCAGCAACTGTAGTTCAATCTTGAAGAAACCACAAGGCTCACCAACTAGCCTGAGGAAAGATTGCAGGAACATCACAAGCAATTCTTGGACAAATTTCCCTCAATGACTGCATTACCACAAGTTGAGCTCAACAACACTGTATAAGGTGAAATAATACATGTATGATGTTAGTAAAGAATAGCTAGGTGAAGCAAACCAAACCAATGTTCCGTGCTCCTCTCCTATTGGCTACGTCATAGTTATCCTCCATCACAGGTCCTTTCACATGTTTGCTGTATCAAAACATCCTTTCACTTGTGTCTATTTTAGGAAAACATTCTTTCACATGCCTGCTTTAGCAAGACATCCTTTTACCTATGTGCCCCAGCAAAATTTTATTTGAAATAACTAACATTCCAAAGAAACTAAGAGTTTCCTTTTCATATAACATTGCCAGCCATGGGTATTTTAATAGGTATACATTGCTAGGCATATAGTCTCTTGTCTTAGTTTTACTACTGTGAACAGCCACCATGACCAAGGAAACTATTATAAAGACAACATTTAATTGGAGCTGGCTTATAGGTTCAGAAATTCAGTTCATTATCATCAAGGCAGGAGCATGGCAACAGCCAGGCAGGCAGGGTGCATGAAGAGTTGAGAGTTCTATATCTTCATCTGAAGGCCACCAGAAGACTGGCTTCCAGGAGCTAGGATGAGGAATTTAAAGCCCACACCCATAGTGATACTTACTTCAACAAGGCCACACTTACTCCAAAAAGGCCACACCTCCTAATAGTGCCACTCCCTGGGCTGAACATATTCAAACCATCACATATCTCCTATAGAGTGGGTCTTAAACTCATTATAAGAACAGTTGGGTTTTTTTTGGGGGGGAGGTATCTAGGTTACCTCACTCAGGATGATAT
Organism: Mastomys natalensis; assembly: GCA_021653895.1. Taxonomy (NCBI): domain Eukaryota; kingdom Metazoa; phylum Chordata; class Mammalia; order Rodentia; family Muridae; genus Mastomys; species Mastomys natalensis. Next base: position 109,766 of record JAJTUV010001211.1, on the reverse strand, counting down.
TTTCTAGTTCTACCCATTTGCCTACAAAATTCATGATGTCCTTGTATTCCATTGTCTAAATAAGCCACATTTTTGTATTCATTTTTGGGAGAGGGAAATATGGGTTGTTACCAGCTTCTGGTTATTAAAAATAAGGCTGCTATGAACATAGTGGAGCATATTTTCTTGTGGTATGGTGGAACATCTTTTAGGTATATGCCCAGAAGAGGTATAGCTGGGTCTTCAGGTAGGATTATTTCCAATTTTCTGGGAACTGCAAGATAGATTTTAAGAGTGGTTTTACCAGTTTGTAATGCCACCAGCAGTGGAGGAGTGTTCTTCTTTCCCCACATCCTCACCAGTATGTGCTATCACTTGAGCTTTTGATCTTAGCCATTCTTATTAGTGTAAGGTGAAATCTTAGGATCATTTTGATTCCCATTTTCCTAATAACTAAGGATGTTGAACATTTCTTTAAGTGCTTCTCAGCCATTCAAAATTTCTCTATGGAGAATTCTCTGTTTAGCTCTGTACCCCATTTTTAAATTGGGGTTTTTTCTTTTCTTTGTTTTTTTTTCAGTCTAACTTCTTGAGTTCTTTATATATTTTAGATATTAGCCCTCAACCTGATGTAGGGTTAGTGAAATCTTTCCCAATCTCCAGGTCGCCGTTTTGTCCTATTGACAGTGTACTTTTAGAAACTTTTTAGTTTCACAGGTCCCATTTGTCAATTGTTGATCTTAGAGCCTGAGCCATCGGTGTTCTGTTCAGGAAATATTCCCCTGTGTCAATGTGTTTGAGGCTATTTCCCACTCTCTTTTCTAATACACTTAGTGTATCTTGTTTATGTTGAGGTCTTTGATCCACTTAGACTTGAGCTTTGTAGAAGGTGATAGACATGGATCAATTTGCTGTCTCCTACAAGCAGAATGCCAGTTAGACCAGCACTATTCGTGGAAGATGCTTTCTTTTTTTCTCACTATATGGTTTTGGCTTCTTTGTCAAAGATTAAGTTTCCATAGGTGTGTGGGTTTATTTTTGGGTCTTCAATTCTATTCCATTGATTGAACTATCTGTCTCTGTACCAATATCATGTGGATTTTATCATTGTTGCTCTGTAGTACAGCTTAAGGAAAGGGATGGTGATTCTGTCAGAACTTCTTTTATTGTTTAGAATGGTTTTTGCTATTCTGGGTTTTTTGTTTTTCTGTATAAAGTTGAGAATTGCTCTTTCCATGTCTGTGAGGAATTTTGTTGGAATTTTGATGTGGATTGCATTGAATCTGTAGATTGCTTTGGTAAGATAGCCATTTTCGCTGTGTTAATCTCACCAATCTATGTGCATGAGAGATCTTTCCATCTTCTCAGGTCTACTTCGATTTCTTTCAGGGACTTGAAGTTCTTGTCATACAGATATTTCACTTGCTTGATTAGAGTTATACCAAGACATTTTATATTATTTGTGACTATTGTGAAGGGTGTTGCTTCCCTAATTTCTTTTTCAACTTGTTTATCATTTATGTAAAGGAAGGCTACTGATCTGGGACCTGGTGGGACAGGGGAGGGGGAAAGGTCAGGGCAGGATCAGATATGGGTAGAGATAGGAGAGAAGCCCAGAAAGGTCAGGAGAATGAATGGAAATATGCAGTTGGAGGAGGTGGTGGGGCAGGGTGAATCTCTAGAAAGTCTCAGAGAACTAGTGTATTAGAATCTCCCAGGACTCAATGAGGATGATCTCAGCCAAAACGACTAACAGTGGAGCAATGAAACTGGAAGAGACCACCTCCCATAGATAGATAGAACCCCCAGTGGAGGGACAGGGTCACTAACCTACCTTCAAATTTTTTGACCCAGAATTGTTCCTGACTAAAAGAAATATAGCAACAAAATGAAGCAGAGTTTGAAGGAAAGGCCATCTAGTGATAGGCCCAATTTGGGATTTATTCCATGGGTGAACACCAAACCCTGACACTATTCCTGATGCCATGCTGTGCTTGCAAACAGTAGCTTAGCATAGCTGTCCTCTGAGAGGCTTTACTAGCAGCTTACAAAGACAGATGCAGATACTCACAGCCAACCATTGGATTGAGGTCAGGGACCCCTATGGAAGTGTTAGGGGAAGGGTTGAAGGAGCTGAAGGGAATGGCAACCTCACAGGAAGGCCAACAGTATCAACTGACCTGTACCCCTCAGAGCTCCCAGAGAGTAAGCCACCAACCAAAGAACATACATGGGATGGTCCCTGCCCCTATACCTCCCACCCCCTGTACATATGTAGCAGAAGACAGACAAGCACATATGTCTTGTCTGGCCTCAGTGGGAAAGAATGTGCCTAATCCTGTAGAGCTTGATTCCCTACGGAAGGGGGATATGAGGTGGGGTGAGCTGGCAGTGGGTGGGTGGGTAAGGGGGTAGGCAGGTGGAGGGGTATGGGGCAGCCTCTCAGAGGCAAAGGGGAGGGGGAATGGTGTGAAGAATTCTTGGAGGGGGGACTTGGAAGGGGGGATTTGGAATATAAATAAATGAAACATATAATAATAAAAAGAATAGTTGGTTACCTCCATAACAATTATGCTGCAATTGCACCAGTAGGCACATCTTACATAGCAGGTTGCCACTGTAGTTTCTGTATTTTAAAGCTGGTTATACTCTTTTCCTGCAGCATCTTGCAAAGCATCCTCTCAAACTTTGAATGTTGGCCAGAAGGGGAGATGCTTCTGAGGTACCAGGAAGCATTCAGAACCCCCCCAGAAGACCACCAAGGAACCAAATTAATCCCCAGAATATTGACTAGTCCCTGACTTGCCTGGAAAACAAAAGCTGGTCCATTGTCTGATGCTATCATCTGAGGAAGTCCATACCTTGTTAGTAAGCCAAGAGCTTCTTTGTCACTGTGGATGTAGTTTTAATCTTGGTGAGGAAAGCCTCAGTCCAACCTGAAAAGGTATCTATAAACATCAATAAATATTATATCCAAATATTTTGGTTTTACCTGTGTGAAGTCTCTCTCTCTCAGTAGGCTCTAGTCTTTATGCCTCACTGGCAAGCTTTATAGTTCTTGACAATCTCAGCCATCTTTTAGGTGGCATCTCTGATCTTGATATCAAATCCTGCATTCTCCAGACATTTGTGTGGGAGGGGCAGTGGATCTTCTGATGTAGACATTTGTATGGGAGGGGCAGTGGATCTTCTGATGTATGTATAGTTTCATTTCTTCTGGCACAATGAGTCTGTAGTCTGCAGTCTTCTATCGTCTCTTATGACACTGAGATATAGGCAGGTTTCTGGCCTAGATCATGTCTTTTGTAGGATATTTGGGCTCATCAGGGAGTGTGGTGTCTCCTGAGTCTTGGGCAATCAAAGGCATGAGGGGTCAATTTCTAGGGCCACCTGCTGGGCTGTTTCATCTGTCTTGGGGTCTTTTGTTTTGTTTTATTTTTGCCCCAGACAGTGGATGATAGCCAGCCTTCAGGTCCTCATAGAGCCCTTAGTAAGGTGAGGATTTCCTCTTTATTTTTGATAGTTTTTTCCTTCTGCTGTCAGAAGGAAACAGGCCCATGGACATGAGCTGTAATAAAGTAATTTTGTCTTTTTTCAGTGTTTTAGTCAGGGTTTCTATTCCTGCAAAAAATATCATGACCAAGAAGCAAGTTGGAAAGGAAAAAGGTTTATTCAGCTCACACTTCCACATTGCTGTTCAGCACCAAAGGAAGTCAGGACTGGAACTGAAGCAGGTCAGGAAGCAGGAGCTGATGCAGAGGCCATGGAGGAGTGTTCCTTACTGGCTTGCTTCCCCTGGCTTGCTCAGCTTGCTTTCTTAGAGAACCCAAGACTACCAGCCCAGAGATGGCACCACCCACAATGGGCCCCTCCCCTCTTGATCACTAATTGAGAAAATGCCTTACAGCTGGATCTGATGGAGGCATTTTCTCAACTGAAGCTCCTTTCTCTATGATAACCACAACTTGGTCAAGTTGACACACAAGACCAGCTAGTACACTCAGTTCTAAATCCTTGGTTGGAGCTATCAGTTTAGCTTTCTAGGCTGACATTTCTGCCAGGAATAACTCTGTTCATATGATCTCAGTGTCTGAGACCAGCACTGACCCAGCATATCTCTGTCCATCCTGAACAAAGTTGTTGCTCTTGGTGAACCTTGTTACCTCTGCGTCCATCAAGGGAGTATTCTAAAGATCTGGTCTGGTCCCATGGATGTGGGCCAAAATGTCCAAGCAGTCATGCAGAGGCCCGTTGAGATCTGGATCAGGCAGCAGGGCAATTGAGCTTAGGGCAGGTATGGCCTGAAAAGTTATCCTGGGGCATTTAAGAGGAAAGACTAGTAGTGAGTCATTTTGGCATTGGAGATGATCAGGTTTTGGCCCAGTGACAGTTTGTCAGCATCCTTAACTAGGAGGACTGTGGGCCCAGTGATGCACAAACTTGGAGACTGGGACAGCCTCTGTCTACTAGGTCTCAAATCTTTCATTTATGAAGAGATGGAGTGGCTTAGTCACTTCTGGCACCCCAAAGCTGGTATATAAACTTTTTCTCCCCTTGAAGAGCCACCTCTGACCTTTAAAACAAGGAAGCTGGTGGGTTTCTCTTCTATTTTTAGGGTACCCTGGGCATGTTTTAAGGCCATGGTTTGAGCAGGCTATTTTTTCTTGGTGTATTTCTTTTTTTTAAAAAAAAAAATATTTATTTATTTTTACAATGAATACATTGGTTTCTTTCTTTAGGGACGCCCTAAGATCTTTCTCTAGAAGCTAATTGTTTCAGACCTCTCCTACACAGGTTAGCCACTGGCCCAGTTCAGAGCCTGAATAAGCATATTGGTTTCTAGAAGCTATTTGTTTCAGATGTCTCCTACAGTCCTCTACTTTGGATGTGGCTACCAACAGGATTTTGCCAGGTTGTGAGTCTGTTGCCCCTGTCCTGTCATCTGTCTGTACTCTCTCTTTCATTAAACACTTTCTCTGCCACTATCACTAAGTCCCTTAGACTTTTTCTTCTAATATCTCTCCCTGCCTAATGTTATACACTTAGGCCATATTAGAGGATTGTCTTGTGGCCACCTTGAGACCTGCCAGCAGAGTCTAACGGTAAACCAAGAGCCTCCTCTTACCTTCAACAGTGTTAATGTCCCAGTCTGTGTGAGTTAGGGGAAACATCTGAAAGCATCTGAAAAGGGGGAGTTCTGGGTTCTCCAGTTATAAGATCATTAGTGACAAAGGGCCAATAGTGATGAGGCCTCAACTGTGTACAAGGGCAGGACTACAGACTCAGGCTTAGGAGGCAGCTCCCATCTGCTTCCTGTCCCTGCAGCAGGAACCCCCTCCCCTGCCTGTGGTGGGGCTGTTTGTGGGCAGAGCTACCTTTCTGCCTGAGGAGTTGAATAAGGTGGGGCTGCCTGTTGTCTGGGAAGAAAAAGTTTTTCTATGGTGACAAAAATTGTCTGTTCCCTAGTTTTAACATAGTGGAATTGAAGGCATCTATCCCATGTTAAACGTCCATCAGAAAGTCACCCATAATAGATAACAAAGACAAAACACACGACAAATTCCAAGCATTCTGCACTGCAACATGCTACCTTAAAACCACCAGAAAGTGGTGGTCATATATAAGAAAAGAAACTCTGTCTCTTTCTCTCTGTTCAGGAAGTAACCAGATTGGTGTGCATCCTTGGCCCTCTGACACTTTGCCTAGTGATCTTACAATTGGAGAATGCAGAACTCCTACATTTCACCCACCCAGACCAGGACTCAGAATATCTTCTGGTCCCTCATGGCCAGGGTCCTCTGATGCACTGCCTTAACTGTGTCTGGCCACATATACAGATTAAAGACCTTTTAAATTCCAGAACAGAATTACGGGTGTGGCATCACTCAATTTAGTCTTGATGACTAATGATGTTGAACACTTTTTAAAAGGTTTGTTATCCATTGATATTTCTTGTTTGAAGAATTCTCTATTCAGTTCTACATATTTTTGAGACCTCTACTCAGTTACAGCACAATATATTGAACAGATTGGTTATTTTCTTGAGGTTTGGTTTTTCATGTTATTTCTATATTCTAGATATTCATCCTCTGTCAGATATATAGCTGAGAAATATTTTCTCTTATTCTCTATGCTGCCTCTTTACTTGATTGACAGTTTTTTGCTGTACAGAGAACTAACTTCACAAAATACTAAGTGTTGATCTTATTTTCTAAATGACCAAAATCCTAGTTAGAACATCTGTATCTATGTCTATATTATGCAGTATATTTCCCCTTCTCTCTTGTCATTTTAGAGTTTCAATTTCCTTCTGGCCCCAATCAACTTGGAGTTAATTTTCATCATGGTATCTAATTTTAGTTTAGAAGAATCTCTACATGAATATCCAATTATACAGTGCACTATTTGTTGATAAAAGCCCTTAAGATATGTAGAATGTAGGAAGCATATCTCAATAAAGACTATACAGCAAAAACTTATGCATAACACTGTGTTATGTGCAGATAAAGCCAAGCAATTTCTACTAAGATCAGGAACATGGCCAGGTGTTTACTTTCTTCTCTACTCATATTCAATACAGTGCTTAAAGTCTTAGCTACAGTATAAGACAAGAGAGTGCATAAAAGGAATAAAATTAGGAAAATAAGTCAAAATATTTGCAGATGGTATGATTCTATGTACAAAAGACCCTATGAGAAATTTTTTTAGAACTGATAAACACTAACATTAGTAATATAAACTAGTCCAGTCACTATGCACATCACTACTAAGGTTTTAAAAAGAAGATGCATCATAAGATTTAACCATACTAGGCAGGTTATTTGCCCGAAGGACTCCAAACCAACATATCAAAGACATTTGCACATCAGTGTATATTACAGCCCTATTCACCATAGGTCAGTGTGGACCTAAGTGTTCCCTCCTCCAGTACACACACACACACACACACACACACACACACACACACATACACTCAGCTTAAAGAAGAATAAAGTTGTATTATTTTCAGGAACCTTTAGATAACTATATTAAATAAATTAAATTATCTCCAGAAAGAGAAATATTGTGTGTTTTCTCCTTTGTTGTTTCTATATTATATATAGATACATAAACATGTGTATACACACATATATTATAGATATATATTATATGCATATTATAGACAAGGAGAAGTGCAATTATTTAGGAGAAGAGAAAGGAATAAGAAAGGGCAAATTAAGGAGGGTAGTATGTTACGTAAGAAATACGTTTAAATATACACATAGCAGTTTGAATGAGAACACCCTTCATAGACTCAGTCATTTACTCCCTTGCTTTCCAGTTGATGGGTTGTGTGGGGAGGTTCAGGATATACGACTTGTTAGCAGCATATCACTGCAGGGAGTCACCGAGGACTAGGCCTTGCCTTACTTCTGCTTTATTCCCTATGCTTTGGGCTTGAAGTTTGAGAGTTGAGTTCTCATCTTGTTCCTGCTAACATGGAAAATACATAAAAGGGGTTTATTGTGATATTACTAAGTCTTTCCTTCTAATAATGTTTAATAGAATGGGTGGGAAAAACAAGGGTAAGAAGTGATGGACATCTTTCTTTCCTTCATGAGCAGGCTGCCTTTCATATGAAATCTGGTGCTATCTTCCCTACCTTCAACAGTTGGCTGACTGTAGAGTCACTCTGTCAGAAGAGTCCTGTGAAGGTGACCTTCTGTAAGGTTACTGTATAAGAAGGTCTGCTTTTGGGGACATTTATTTGTGGATGTTCTGCTCTGAAGCCTAATCACTGACTTGTGGACGTCCAGGTTACACAGAGAGACACTCCTATTTGCCATCCCACAGAGGTAATGGCAGTACCTTTTGCCAGCACATGACTACTCTCCCTGATGAGCAGCTCAGTTGATTCTTTGTGATCTTGAAGGTCCAGGCCGTATTTGACTGTACACCATAAAGATCTCAACCAAGAGTTGCCTACCCCATTCCTAATCAGCTCTCAAGTACAAAGGAATAATCAAGTACTATTTTAAAGTTCTATGCCATGGTGAAATTTGTTACCTAGTAAAAGGAAACCAGAATATAATGCTTTTATTTTCATATAAATCTGAAAGAATGCATACAATTTATCAACCATTTGAAAGATTTATAATACCACACAAAATGCATTTTTAATTGTAATGTTTTTTAGGTCAGTTTACTCAACTAGATTTTGTGGCATGCACTGGTGACTTAGGAGAATAGGGTATGAGCCTTTAGCCTAGGTGTTCTAGGCTAGTCAGCTGATGCAACATAGTTTGGCCTTCACTGAAAAGAAGTCACTTTCTTAGTAATTAGTCTTGAAACTAAAATCTCAGTTGACCAGAAATCTTGGAAAAGATGTAAACAAATATTTTAGAATCTGTAAGACTTGTAAGTGCTGATTAAGATAAAGAGGTGAAGATGTGATAAAAACAAGTGGTATGTAGGCAGAGGAAGCTTATGTTTTAGTTTCATTGCTGAAGCATTTCATATTCATGATCCAGTGCTGTCATTTAAACATTCTATAAGTGTTAATTCCATTCTTTCCTATGTATCCTGAAATAATGAGTGTAACCACGGTAAAGTTGAACAAATCACACTTTCCTAAAGCTGTATACTTTATGGTTCAAATATTTCCCTTAACTACTGTGTGGCTTTCCATAGTGTTCCCTTCTTTGCTCAGATCTACCTCAATTCTCTTTCAGAGATTCATTCTCATTGATGTTAGACTCTTGCAAAAATCGCTCCTGTGACCACCTCCTTTGATTTTCAAGGTCATGACCCTGGCTTACTTATTGAATGCAGTTCCCTTCCCTAGTGCAAATGGTAGTAAGTCAGATGCATATCAAATAAGAATTTTAATTCAGATCATCACATGTTTATGTATTTAAATTTAAGAGTTAAATGGATATAATTGGTAACATTACCCATTTGCTTTGATTTGAGATGCCAAATGATTGAAAAAATTTAATTTAGAAGTGAATTAGCTTGCTTATTTGAATTTATCATTTTTGCATAATTAGAATGAACTAATTTAATTTGCAGTTATCCTTTTAAATGGTTTAAGTTACATCTACGGAGATTCTCAAGGCCACCTAATTACTAGAGTCACTCTGCAGACGTCTCTCTTTTCACAGGATTAGGAAGTATTAAAGTATAACTTTTACAGCTGGATATGGAATGTGCAAGCCTGATACTGTCTCGAATAATGTATTTAAGAAAATGTGAACAATTGATCTCACTGAAAGATAGAACAACCCTCACAACATGGACTAAGAGATTGGGATATGTGCAGATGGTTGTGTGCATACCATGTGTTCACATTTGTGTTGAACACACTCCACCAAGGTCAGGCCAAGGGATTAGCATTCATTAGGTAGTGGGCAGAGGGCAGCTGGTTTTGCTTTTTGGTTATCTGGTAGCTTCATGGAATGCTTTCATTGACTCCGCCTTTCACCTAGTTTGTTTACTTCTTCTCCAAGCGTAAGCCTCTAGGATCCTATCTAGGGATCAATACCTAAGTCAGAAGGAAAATATTTTCTACATTTACTAACTGAGACATTTCAGAGCAAATAGTCTCAGCAGAGCCTCTACTGGAAAGGATGGTTGTGCAAAGCAGAACTTTGTTTTGGTAAACACAATTAGGACAAGCAGGTTCTATACCATGAAGTTCCTATTAACACTTTCTTTTTCTTTCCTTTTTGCTTCCTCTTTTCAGAGTCTCCAAGGAAAGTCTCTTGTTATTCTTCTGCTACAATTAGGATCCTATTCTTGGCTTCCATTATTCTTCCTTCCTTGTAAAGAAGTGAGAACCAACACCTGTATTAGACATAGGTTTAGGCTTTTAATGTCAGGCTTGGGGAGACGTTACTAAATTTGATTCATATTTTTAAAGGAGAAACCCCAAAGATGCTGTTCTTTTTAAATGTGAGTTACCTCTTCCATTTTCTGTAGAATTAGGGCAATGGTCTAGAAAAAAAAATGACATCTTACTCTTCTCTAGTGTGGACCTGTGTTTTGCTTGAAGGTGCTGAGAAATTTGAATTCCGAGCACATCTTTTTCTTGTAGAAGGTCTCTACTGTGACTGATTTAATGCCAACTTGCCACAAATTAGAATCACCTGAGTAGGGAACCCCACTTGACAAAGGGTTCTGATGGAATTGATTGTTGTGGAAAGACACACTAGGATTAGGTATCACCTTTTAGTAGCAGTCTGAAACCAGGTGAAACCCATATGGCTGAAGGAAAATACCCCACCTTTTTCCGGCTTGGTCTTCTCTTCTGCTGCTGAGTTACTTTGCCCTGTCATTGCTGCTGGTGATTCCTATGATGATATCAGAGCTGGCATTTCTACATTTTCATCATGAGCTTGAGTTCATGCTTCTCTAGCACCTCCCTTGTTCCCAGTGCCAGATGGGTACTGCTAAAGCACCCAATCCTTGTGGAGTAAGCAACTATTAATTGTCACTGCCTCCCCAAACCTTCCACAGTTGCCTCCACCAATGACAAAAAAGAGAGGAGAGGAAGGGACCAAGATTTCACGTTCTGCTCAAAGCATGCCCTTAACCATCTGGATACTTCCCCTACTGGGTTCCATCTGTAAAATTTCACTAGCAAAGGCATACTGGAACAAGCCTAGAACACCATTGTCTAAGCATGGGAGAAATGCAGGGGATTCTGACTTCACTGTTAGTCTGGACCACACAAGAAGTTCCAGGGAAGCTTAGAGCTCATGCTGGGACAACTTCAAAACACACACACACACACACACACACACACACACACACACCACACACTTACATATATAGTTAATGTACAAGATAATGAGTTTCATTCTGACATTTTTATAGGCACTAAGCTGTGCTTAACTCTTCCCTCTCTATGCTGGTCCACACTGGTCATGGTGTTACCATCTCTACCTTGTTTTCCTGTTGTGGATAGTCTCAGCCTTGTATTTTGATCTTAGTTCCCAGTGGATAGCCCCAGCCTTGTATTTTGATCCTAGTCTCACTTTCCTGGGAGGGGCTGCAAAGGATGATTGAATCTATACACAGGTGATGTCTTGTGAACCTTCTGTCCAATTAAAACTTGTAAAATAAAGGCTAGAGCCAGTGATTGGGCAGTAGAAGGGGAGGCGGAGAAAAAAGGCTTAGGGGAGGAGAAAGTGAGAGGAATTCTATATAAAAGATAGAGGGAGAAGGAGGTAGAAGCAGAGGCAGAGATAGAAGCAGAAGGAAAATCTACGGAGGAAGGAGTTGGAAGCCTACAATGGAGGAGCCGGAGCTGGGAGGACAAGCACGTGGTCTGGATAAACTGCAACTTATAAGGGATCTCATAGCTGGGATTAGAGTAGTGCAATGATAATCTGCCCAATCTAGGCGTGCAATTTATATCATAATTATTGAGTTGTGTTTTTCTTTGACTGGTCTTATTTGGGTCGGAGACTTATAGCAACATTTTCCTTCTCCGAATTTCATTGATCTGCTTGACTGTGTCAGTTGCTGATGATGTCTACCCAGGTTTTTAATTTGATTGGCTGTTTTTCCCCTGAATTGTTGTTTTGTTTCTTTCAATATGTTAATTTCTTTGTTGAAGTTTTCCTCCATGTTTTCAAACATTTCCAAGTTTTTTAATCTTTACACCCGTTTTTGCCACTTTCTTTTCTAGGTCCTGATTGGCTTCTGACTTTTCTTCACATGATTCTTTGAGTCATGGATTTTTTTAAAATAGTAGAGTCCAGAATATATTTCTGGCATCTCAGCCATCTCATCTTAGTTTCCAGCATTGAGAAGCCATCACCCTGGGAGAGATCACAGTGTGCTGCTGACTCATGACTCCCCTTTGTTGTGTTTATTTGCTGTGGTGTGTGTGTCCTGCAGGTTTTAGCACTCCTCTTTCTCAAACTGCTATTGTTATTTGCTTGTATTTTATGGGAGTCTTCCTGATGAGTTGTAGTTAGCATTAACTTGGAGTTAACCTTCAGGGAGGATGCTGCTGACTTCAAACCCAGGGTTGACTTCAGGAGAAGCACTGTGCACATTACTTATGCTGCACTATGTGAGAGGTTCAGAGACAGTGACACTATTATCCTTGCTGAGGAGAATGTATGTTATATGTTTTTATATTAAGCATGACAGTTTTTAAGTAGTGAAGTTAGGAGGGAATGAGAAAGGAGGAACAAAGCAGTAAAATGGGAAGGAAAGTATATTGGTTGGAGATATGAACACAGTAGAGAATACTCTATAATTAAGTTCAAAGGAAGGGCAGACACAAAAGCCTGTGTAGTGTGTTTTGGAAGTTACAACACAACAACTAATAAATACAACAAAGATTAAAAAGTTAAATTAAATATTAAATCTATAGATTGAAGTAATAAAAATAAAAACAAGAAACAAAAGGAGACAGATGAAATTCCATCAATGTTTTTTCCCAGTTTTCTGCCATGGCTTCTCCCAGCATTACATTTTTTTCTCCTCTTCCTTCTCCTCCTCCTATCCATGCTTTTATCCTTTCTTCTTTCTCCCTTTCTTTTCCTCCACAGAGCAGAGTGAGGTAGGGGAGTGCCTTGGCTCCAGCACTAAATTCAACAAAGGTAAGTTAATATGTCCTTCCAGAGAGAAGGAGTTCTGTGACCCAAGATCACTTTATGCCAGACCTCCTCCATCTGATTTCCTTGGAGTCTCACATTTCAACCCTATCTTCGATGCTTAGAGGATCAATCAATCAATTCATGCAGGGCTCTCTCTGTGGGTTTCTGAGAATGTGTGGTGGGCACATTTGTTACTAAAGTTTTTTATGGTCAAGCATGAAACTAATGCAATGACCACTCTGCAATCTCTTATACCATGTCAGAGACGTGGGTCAGCAGGTTTTAAAGATGTCAGTTTCAGAGGTCTTCAACTCTTCTGTGCCTTTCTCACAGTCTGTGCTACTTGGGGTCTGTTGTTCCTATCAGATTGCTGCACTATGTGCTGTTTCACTGCAGTAAGCCCCTCCGGTCCTGATCACTTTATTCCTCTGGGCAACGGCTGGGGAGGGGGAATGCTGGCATTAAGAATTTCCAAACTTCAGACTCTCATACTGCATTTCTAGTACTGTATCTGGATCCTTCTTGCTGTGCTCAACTCTCCTCACTGGGCACTTTGAATTCAGCCTTTTGCTTTGAACTTCCAGGACTGTGAATGATTCTTTCTTTGGTTCTTGCTTCCAGTGCTTAGAGTCCTTGAACACTTCCCTGATGGGTCTCGATTCAACTTGAGTAGCTTGGTGTGGCTGCATGCCCTAGGTGGGTTCTTTATGAAGAAAGTTCCACTCAGTCTTTTCTGTTTAATGTATCTCATTTCTCTGCCAGTGGCTTTTTATCATGACTTTCTCTTATCTGAAATTACTTTTAATTCACTGCCTTGCCACAATCCCTAAGACTTGTATTTTGCCTTTATTATCTTGAAGTATGTTTCTTTTGTTCCTAGATTTCTCAGAACTTTTATGAGGCTCGGATACTAAACTTTTTCAAAGGCAAAAGTTATTTATAGACATATCTATGTAATTTCATTAGTTACATCTATTGATGTATTACATTTATTTACTTGCATACATCTGAAAAGCCAGATCAATAATAGTATGCAAGTATCCTGGAATGGGGCTAGGAGGTAGCAAGAGTAGCATAGAAGTTTAAGGTACATCATTTAACTACTCAGCTGTTGAGTACAGTTTTTAATAATTTGGTTTTTCTGTGATGTGATTGGGGATTAGCATAAGGTAAATAAATACAGCCACCAGATTAATTCTGTTTACATTTATATTAAGAATAATTTATTTACAATGATCTTTTAAAGTATAAGTTCCATAGGTTTCTAAATAAAATTTCCCACATTTTATTAGATGAAATATTCTGCAATTGCCTGTTAAGTATATTTTATTCTCTAGTGCATATTAACACCTTATATTGATTTTTAGTTTGGATGGTGCTTATGGCTAGATTTATTGTAAACTTCAAACAACCAGGGATCACCTGGGTAAAGGGATTCAGTGTGGGATTATCTACACTGGTTTGTTCTGCTAGTGAGGGATTATCTTCATTAAGTTAATTGATATAGGAAGACCCACTGTGGCTGGGTCTATCTTAGATAAGGAGTTCTGGATTGTCTAAGAGGGCAGAGATTGTATTAAATATGAGCAAGCAAGTGAACCATGTGTGTACTTACCTCTCTATGAGTTAACCTGTGAAAGTGTTATGACTACCTGCTTGAAGTTCTTTTTTTTTTTTTTTTTTGAATGGTGTAACTTTTATAAATAGAAATTGTTTCACAGCTAATATACAGTGAAGTCTTGAGCTCACAAAGGATCCAACTGGAACTTTATTTTTAGGGTTGAGAAAAATACTAATTTCTGAGTAACTTTGTTCTTCACATTGAAAACTATAGTGTATTTATGTCTATTATAACACCACTTAATCTTGTTTGAGAAAATAGTCTAAAGTGTGTGGGATATCAAAAGAAAACAATCCTCATGTAAAAAAAAAATTGAAGTAATAAATTATTCTTTACCAGTCCCAATACATAATGAGTAAAATTCACTTCCATTTTCCAAAATTGCAAATTAAAGGCACTACAAATTACCACCCTAGTTTTTTTCTGATTTAGTCTACATGAAAGCTTTATTATCCAGGGCAAACATTGTGCTGTTTCTGATTTCATGATTTTTGTCTCAAATGTTCTCCTCTACTTACCTGTTTTTTTTTTTTTAATTTATTTAGTTATTTAAATCACATCATAATTTACTTATTTACACAGAGGTTATAAACACAAAAAGGCAGGATGTGGGGAAGGGAATGCACCAGAGCATAGGTGTTCAGGGGAGTACAGATACCTTTCAGAACAGGGTATCAGCTGGGTGTAGGTTCAGGGGACAGGTCACTATGACTCTGCCTATGATTCACTTGTCCTTATCAAAGTTGGTACTGTCCCGAGGCTGCCTATTTATAAGATCTATGACTACTCAGATGGTAAGTTTCCACAGAACTACCTGTTTACAATAGCTTATAGCCTGCTGTTTCAGTGTTTTTCCATAGAGACCCAAGACTTTGTGTTAGCATGTATGTATGTCAGGCCTATTGCTGATTTTAGGCCTATGGCTGATTTTAGGCCTTCAGTGTATAAGCAGGGCTGCCCCTAACATCTCCTCCCTTCTCTAAGTATAGAGGGGCCTTGGCAATTCTAATCTTGCAAAGGCGAGGATAGAGGCCTGACCTCCAATAATTGAAGGGGACCTTGTAATGGCTCCGTCCTCCTGTCGTTGTCCAGTGAGGCATGAGGGCCATACCCACCTGATGTCTTTTTCCTGGAGAGGGGATACTTTTGACATCAACTCCTATGCAGTCAGCTTGTCCCTCAGGGAACCCAGAGAGATATTTTTAGTTTTTATTTATATTCCCTTGCAGTGCTTAGCCTTGCAGCCTAAGCAAGAATTCGATCACCAGTCAGAGAGGGTTCTGGATAGCCCCTCTCTGCTTTGTCTAGGGGTTGAAGTCCCCTCTTTTAGGTTGGGTGGAGATGGGTTTGAGGAACACCCTGGATAAAGTAAAACCTCACCTTGAGTCTCATGGTCCTCCATAGCTAACTTATAATGTATCTGAATAGGTTTTGCTACCAAATTATCTATCTGTTGTATCACAAAGTTAGTCAGCCTATTTAAGGCCCAGGACCAAAAGAAATCAGCAAAAATAACCCAATTAATGGTCCCAAGATGGTAGGAAGTGGGGTTGACAACCATGGAGAGGTTGAAAACCAGTCCTTGTACCAGCTCTCATCTTTCTCTTTCTCCTTTCTCTTTCTCTTTCTCTTTCTCTCTCTCTGTCTTTTCTTCCGGGCCTTCTCTGACCTTTTTCATGTTCTCTTTAACCATCCCTGTCTTGTCTATGTAAGGGCAACATTCTTCTTTAAGGGCTGTAACAGTCAAGAGCTGTACACAGTCTTTTCTATTGTAGAATTTAGTCTCTATTTAATATTCTGAGAGAGATGTAAATCCTAATTTCCCTCAACAACCAATTGACAAAAGAGCAATTTTACAAAAAGTAGAAGCTATTATTAATCGATATATTATAAAGACTGATTAGTTGTTGGCTGTTCTATAACAGTTCTTTGATAAAAGAGATTACTAATGTAGATTTATATTTCTTTAAATAATGTCTTTATGACTCTCTGAGTGTGGAAGAACTGGCTGCTGGCGCTTCTGCCCAGATCTTACAAGAACTCTGAAAAATGTGTTTTTAAAAATAAAAGATGGGGAACTGTTTCCCCCCAGAAGGAGTCTCCTGAAACACTCTCATTCATCCCTTTCGTTTACTTTTAACTCTCTAAAACTGAAAGCTCATGGCAAATCGGCTGTTGACTGCCTCTGGCATTGCTGAGACCACTAAAGACTATGCCATGCTATGTGGAAGGTCCCGCTTACC
Organism: Mastomys natalensis; assembly: GCA_021653895.1. NCBI lineage: Eukaryota > Metazoa > Chordata > Mammalia > Rodentia > Muridae > Mastomys > Mastomys natalensis. The sequence goes on along the minus strand of JAJTUV010001211.1, from coordinate 93,327 downwards.
CTTAAATGGAATGGCCTGGACCTAGTTCTCATATGGGGCTGAGGACTGATATGCCTGTTTGATACCACAGAAGGCACAGCTAAATGGCTGCCAAAAAGTTTAATGAAATAAAAAGATACCCCCACAAAGCCAGGCCCAACTATAAATAAGATGAATAACAATTGACCTCCAGGGAAGAGAAATCTCCCTGAGAATTCCCTTCTTTTTCTTTTCAGGTAAAAATGAAACACCTGTGATGTCTGCTGGTAGAAGCTCTAATCCTGATGCTGCTCCAGACTTATACTACTCAGACCTTTGATGGGCCATTGACAAGGACACCAAACAGCTAGACATTGACATCACTAATCTGAAGAAATCCCTCGTTTCGATGTCTGAAATGATCTCCAAAAATTGCAAAGGACTTTATTGGACTTGATTTACTCTTCTGCTTGAAGTTCTTGTGTTGGACTTTCTATAATGATCAGCTCTTACTTGGAATTTGTTAGCTGAAATTAATCTTTCTCCCCGCTAAGGGTTTTTATCAGGGTATTTTATTACAACAAAATGAAATTAGGACAATGAATATTTATTGATAGTATTGGGGAGAAGAAGGCATGTATGATTATTGTATCAGAACACATCTGTACTTAATGTCTATACTGATTATTCAATAAAATAGAGATCTAAGCATTTGATGCCATATATGTATACTTTATGTTACATCTTCATGATGAAATTTTCTCTTTATTAGTATGAAATGGGTTTATTTATGTCTCCAAAATAATTTTTGATTGAAACTAATCTATCAGTTATTAGAATACTATAGTCCCCTTTCTAGTAACCCACCTTGAGGTACTTCTTGAAGGTTGACACGTGTGCAAGCCAGAAAATAAAACTGTTGCTTTTGCATTGATCTGTATATTGGTGTCTCACTCAGGGGTGTCTCAAAGTTTAGTACCACTGACTGAGAGGCATGTCTTACATTTGGAGACTTTGTCCTGGTGTGGTCAATTGCAGTGGTCAGATGTGCCTTAACTCTGTGACCAGGGGGAGTCTGGAGACACCACCCTGGAAGGAGTTGAGAAGACTCCATTCCTTTTGGAAACCACAAGACACAGTATTGTCAGGAGCCCAGTCTTGCTATAACCTGTTTTTGTGGCCCTGTCATGGGCAACTGTCTGTATAACCTGGTTTCTGTTGTGTCAATTGTTTTCTCTGTAATCCAGGCTACCTAGTTTACAGACGGCATCAGTTTTCTCCACAAAGGTCAGAGATGAGCAGGTGCTGCCTTGGTGGAAGGCACAAATGTCTTCTGGGCTGAACTCTACCTCCCAGTATATCAGCACAGAAGGCGGAGCTAATTGCCCTCACCAAAGTTTTGGAACTTGGGGCTGGCAAGAAAATGAACAACTACATGGATAGCAAGTATACCTGTACCACAACCACACCCACAGGGCTATCTACCAAGAGAGAGAACTGCTTTACATCAGAGGGAAAAGAAATAAAAAACAAGCAGGAGATCTTGGATCTCTTAGATACCCTGATGAAGCCAGCAACTGTGAGTATTATTCATACCCAGGACATCAAAAGGGAAGAGACTCAGTGGCCCGGGGCAATAACCAGGCAGATCAAGTGACTCGAGAAGTGGTTATGCAGGAGCCTATCACAGTTATGAGCCTGCAAGAGACAGTTGCTGGGAAATGAGACGGACTAAGAGATGGTCTCACTTAAATATACGAAAGAAGAAAGAACTCAGATTGCTATGCACCCTAACAATTATCACCTAGAGAAGGAAAGGCAATGGTGCACACAAGAAGGAAAAACTATACTCCCCAGAAAACAAGCAAAAGACTTACTTAGCCAAATGCATGAATAGACTTATTTAGGGGATAAGCTCATCCAAGCCATCAAGGATCTAAGGTATATGTAATGGACCTCAGGGTTTTAGCCAGAGATACAGTAGAACAGTGTAAGGTATGCAAGAAAGTGAATGTTATGCAGCCAAGGGTAAACAAGGCAAAAGTCCTAGGGGAGAACGGCCTGGAGTATATTGGTAGTTGATTTTACAGAAGTTAAGCAGGAAAATATGGTTAAAAATACCTTTTAGTGTTTGTGGATACTTTCTCTGTATGGTTTGGGCTTTCCCCGCCAGCAATAAACAGCTACTGTGGTAGCCAAAAGATATTAGGAATTTTCCGAGATTCCCAGGTAATTGATTGGACAATGGCCTGCTTTTGTTTCTAAGGATCTGGGATTGTCAGAGGATATTGGGTAATTGGAAGCTCCATTGTCCATCCCCAAAGCTCAGGGCACGTAGAGAGAATGAACAAAACCCTAAACTTTAACTAAATTGTCCTTGGAGACTGGTGCTGACTGGTGGTGCTCCTTCCCCTGGTTCTGTTTCGAGCGAACCTGATTTAATCCCTATCTTTTATCCTTGTATGGAGACTCTTTATGGACCCGCTATTATGCCCTCTAATTTCGCTGAGGTTTATGCTCATTTCAGAATTAACTTCAGGCCTCAGGATCTTATCTCAATTGCAGTGCTTCCAGAGATTCAGCTACCACCATATAGATTGGGTATCCAAGAGTCACATGATAAATTAGGAAGATTGGAGGAATGTTTGCTGTGTTGTTGACCTTCAAGCCCTAAAGTGGAAGGGCAGTAACTGCTGGTTCACACTCCCCAGACCCCATAAAGTGCATGCCAACTGCTGGTTAAAACACCTGAGCCTCATCTTCAACTTGCTCAGCCAATCTAGCAAGCAGAGAAACCTGGGAATTCTAAGGTGTATCTTCCCTTCTGCAAGCTAGCACCTCGATGCATATAGTTCTCCTTCTGGCAAGCCTCTAGCAGCCACCTTCCAAAGTCTTGGCCACTAGAGAACACCTACTGTATTACTGGTGGACCTATGATACACTCTTATTAGTGGTGGCCTTGTTTATCTCTGGAAATAGTCATAGGACGACTGGGGAGGTATACACCTATAAACAGGGGGAGGATTTGAATCTAAACTTGTTGTAACACCTTGTCTGAAGCGAGGATAGGGCTTAGGGTGAGGACACCGAAATTGAAGAGTGTCCTGCACAAAACCACCATATAGTGCCCCTAAATGGGAGACAGCAGCAGGCCCATAGTGTTGGAGGAACAACCACTTTTTCTGTGTTTCCTGGGTGTGAAACATTGGGAAGCACATACTAAAGACCATTCTGGGGTTAGTTGAAGATTCAGTGGCCAAAGTGAGAGAAGGTCTAGTCAAGTGGAAGAGAGAAAGAGAACAGAGTCAGAGTGGGTTCCAGTCCTGGTTTAACTCCTCCCCTTCATTAGCCACCTTGTTAGGACCCCTAATTGTTCTCTTGCTATTGTTGTCCTTTGGACTCCACATATTGGATAAGCTTATAGACTTCATAAAAGAGAGAATAGGAGCAGTACAGCTGATAGTCCTGCATCAACAACATGAGACCCTGAGGACAGGATCTGAAGAATATGAGTTACCCAAGACTCCTGAGTGTAGCTTCAGGATTGGAGCTTGTACAAGAAAAAAGGGGGAATGAGGGACCCTAAGGGCTTTTCCAGTCCCACACCCTCCTTACAGCTTTCCCCTCCAGGCTGGGGTCAAGGCTAGGCCAAGTTCCATTCTCCACCATAGGAACATTTTTAAGTAAAAAATTCTCAGAATATACTGACCCTCTGGAAAGTCCTAGGTAGAGTTCAGATGCATGTCATGCAAGCTAGCCAATAGATTTAAAGGTTGATATGCTTAACCAATAAGATTGAACTGTAACTTTGCTGATGTAACCTGTGCTCCTAAAAAGTATAAAAACTGCTTGTAATAACCATTTGGGGTGGCCTTCTAGTAACCCACCTTGAGAGACTAGTTGAAGGTCGACCCCGGCATGCCAGAAATAAAATAAACCTCTTGCTTTTGAAAAAAAAATATACATATATATAATAACTATAGTACTTTCACCCCTCAATCTGTGTCTTTAACTGTGAGGTGTCTTTCTTGGAGAAAGAAGATAGTGGAATCTCATAACTCTCTCGTTTACGTTCCCACTAGTTAGTACATCTTTAAATTGGAGACTTTAGGGCATGTATAATTTGGGTTATTATTGGGAGAGATTTACTAATTATTATGATCTGGTTGGTTAGGTTTTTTTTTATTATTGATTACATTATTGCTCTTTTATTCTCCCTCACCTACTTGCATTAAGAGTTTGCTATTTTACTGTGGTGGGCATTGTGGGTTTTATCTGGTTTGTTTATATATTCCTTCAGTGCAGTTTCTTTGTTCTTTTGATTGTGACTCTTTTCTTCCTCACTGTTTAAGATTCCTATCAGTGTATTCTGTAGAGTTAAATTGAATTGTTTTTATTTGTGCTGGCTTGAAATATTCTTATTTTTTCATCAACTTAAAAAAGTGGCAATCTTAGTTGGCAGTTCTTCATGTTCTAGCTTGAAATATGTTTTCAACTTTTTTTGTGTTTCTATAGTTTCTGTTTAGAGATGGGATTTATTCTGATGTATTAGACCTTGACATTTTAATGGCCATTTTTTCTTTTTTCTTTTTTTAAAGACAGCTTGATAGCTACAACCTACCACTTAGAAATTGAGATAAAGGATGGGGGCATTTAAAGGTAAATAGAGCAAATATGAGATTAAATGAGCAGAACATATAAGGTGAATGTTAGAAAGGGGAGAAATGAGCCAGAGATAAAACAAAAGAAAAATGACTTAATAATTAAAATTCATAAACAAAATTTGATAAATGTCATAAGGAGAATACAAAATGAAATACGAAAGTTTAGAAAATAATCAATATGGTCAGTAAGATGGCTCACTGGGTAACAGTAGTTCCTGTTAAGCCTGAAGCCTGAGACCTGAGTTCAGTCTCTGGGACCCTGTAGTGGTTTGAATGTGATTGACCTCCATAGGCTCATATGTTTGACGCTTGTTCCACAGTCGATAGAGCTGTTTGAAATGGATTAGGTTTGGCATTGTTGGCAGAAGTGTGTCAATGGAGGTGGGCTTTGAGGTTGCAAAATCCACGCCTTTCCAGTTCCCTCTCCCTCTCTCCCTCTCTCCCTCTCTCCCTCTCTCCCTCTCTCCCTCTCTCCCTCTCTCCCTCTCCCTCTCTCCCTCTCTCCCTCTCTCCCTCTCTCCCTCTCTCCCTCTCCCTTTTCTCTCTCCCTCTCTCTCTCCATGCACGTTCATTTGCATGTGCTTGTGCATGTGTGTCTTCTACTTGTTAAGATGTAAGTTCTCAGCTACTGCTCCAGTAGCATACCTGCCTGGTACCATGCTTCCCTTCTGAACTGTAAGCAAGTCTCCAACCACATTCTTTCTCCTATACATTGCTTTAGGTATAGTTATTTGTCACAGCAGTAGAAAAGTACCTAAGATAGACCCTCATGATGGAAAAAACAGTAATTCATTCCCATTAATTATCTTCTGATTTCCCCACATGCTATCTGGCATGTGTTTTCCCTTTTCTAAATAAATTATAAAATGAAAAACCTAATAGACAAAAACACTGAAAACCAAAACAAAGAAACAAACAAACAAACACCGCTCCCCAAACCCTACAATATAATAAAAGGAACAAAAGAAGGAGCTATTGGCTTAAGCATCTTTTCCCTTCCTGCTGGGAGCTGTGTGGCTAGGTCACTTGACTTGAATTCTTCTCACCATGCCTCTTCTTCTTCTTCTTCTTCTTTTTTTTCTTTCACTTATTTCACCCCTTCAGGTTTCCACTGCTTTGTTACACTCTTGAAACAGAGTCCACTCTTTCTTGTCCTGATTATTTTTCTTTACTGCAGTGATCACACATGGGCATCCAGTGACATGCCCACGTTCGAAGTACACAGTTAGCATGGTAATGAACAAAAATGTCTCACCTAGTCAACTATATCAAATTACATAATTTTAGTGACTTTCTGTCTCTGAGCCTCAATCTTCTGGTATGTAAAATGAATGAGGGAGAATGAACATCAGATTTCCTTCCTCAATATATTCAGCAAAATTCATTCACAAGAATTTCCCATAAAACCATTCTTATACTTGAGTACTTTAAATAGGTCCTACCAAGAAAACACTAAATATGGAAAGTCCTTGACCTTCAATAGCATAGTGTAGGGCTCTTTACCACAATGAGCAGGAATACTTACATAGCTATTCTGCTTTGTTCACCTGTGATATAGTATTCAAAAAATTTCATGAGATACACAACTTTTTCTTTTAAAGTAAGACATGTAGCAGATTATTTTGTATATCTGAAGACTAATATAAGAATTATGACTTCTTCTGAAGTAGGCAAGGCTATGTTCTGTGATTGTAATAGACACAACTTGACATCATTTCTTAACAGATGATAGGTTATTATTATGAGTGAAGGAGTATCCTGAATTTGTAGGACACAAACACATAAAAGCAAGGATATAGTCCCCACCAAAAACAACAAACCTCAGTTATTCATTCATAAGGAACAAATATCATGGAACTTCAATAAAAAATAAACATCTATAATTAAAGTTGTTTTGTAAGGAAGGAAGATTATGGATGAGACCAAGTTGTGGGCATGTGTAATAGTGACAGCTATTTTGATAAGCTTTTGTCAGACTGACACTAGAAGACAAATTGGTATTAGCATAGGACTACTGATTTCCAGTTGCTCTCATGCATTGCCATGCTGAGTTCTTCTAATACCCTCTGAGATTCCTATACCTCTCCCATTCTTACCACCTCACCATTTTATTTATTTATTTTTTTGGTGTGGAATAGACTCAAAAAAAAATGCTTGATGAAGGTCACAGACTTAACTGTTGGAGAATCAGAGTTTAAAACCATGTTGTGCACTTTCTCCAACTGTGTTAGATGTTTGTAACATGTAGCTGAAATCTATATGATCCTGATGCTATTGATGGACATCCAAAGCCAGAGCAGCTTGGAAGACACTTCTGATTCTGACTTTTGAACGCATTTAGCTGCATGAACTTCAATTATTTACATTGCAGATTTTGTGCTTTACCTTTTATAATTTTGATACTAATTTGCAAAATCCCTATGAAGAATGAACACAAGATATAAGAAGTTACTTGGTTATGTTTGCCTTTAGGAGCTAAGAAAAAATAGAAGTTCTTACTGTGATGTACAGCCATCTCCTGAAAAGATTCCTCCACCCACTTGCCAATGTGATAATGATGAAGTTAAAAAGTCTCTTATTATTCTTGGAGTTGCCTGTTCTAGCCAAAACTTCCCCACTTAGTTAAACCCATATGCTTGACTCAAGAACTGCTGCAAAGTATCAGAAGAGCTATTAAATTACCAAGATCCACATCTGAAATAAAAAATTCATGGCAGGAAACCTTTCATTTTTATAGCTTGTCAAACACTAGCTTCTGAGGGCTGTACTCTTAAGATCTTCAGAGGTTCTGTCACAAGGTGTCTTCAAAGGCAGCCTTCATCAACAGAGGATTTCTTAACAAAACTTATTTGAACTAATGTCATATTCTGGGCTTGCAAACCCTTGCTATCTCCAGCACTAGAGTCAGTTAAGCCTGAGAGAGTTGCCAATAAATTTGTTCTAGTTCTGAGGCTTAATATCACCTTAGTTTACTCGAGCCTGTGAAAGCTACTTACCAAGTTCTAGAAACGTAGACTGACTATTAGATTCTTCTATCATTTTATTTTTAACTTTTTAAGTGTTTGATATTATACTGTAATTATACCATTTCCTCCTTCCCTTCCTACTTTCTAAACCCTCCCAATCACGATGACCCTGGTTCTCTTCCAAATTAAGGGGTTCTTTTTTCTTTAATTATTATTGCATGCATATATGTGTATGTATATGCATATGTATATGTATATGTATATACATATACACTTTTAATGTAATCTCTTTTGTCTGTATAATGTTACATGCTTGTGCTTTTAGAGCTGGCCATGTTATATTGGTTAACTAATTGATATGCTTTTCCTTGGGGAAGAATGTTTCTACCATGCTTAACATTTCTTAATTGCTTGTAGTTTTCTGTATAGGATTGAGAGCTTCTGAGCTTTTCCCTGTCTACTTTAACATGTTTATTGGTGTCATCATTGTTCATTTAATGCTTGTGCAGTCATACTAGTGAGACATTATAGCTATATCTTCTGATATTATTGGAAGAAACAATCTCATGGAAAAAAATCCATATTTCTCGGCCTTTTACAAGCTTGACTTCTCTTCTACAATGTTCCCTGGACCTTAGAAATGGGAATATTATGTAGGTGTTATTAGTTGGGTCTGGACTTCACAATTTTGAATTATTCTTGGTTGTGTTTTTTCTGTAGTGAGTCTTAATTTGTTGTAAAGGGAAATTTCCTAACTTTGAATTGAGGACTATACTTCTCTATGGATATAAGAACAAATATTTAGAATGTAGTTAAGAATTAGGCTGGTTTAATAAACTAGTGGTTGTAAGTTCTCCTCCAATATCCATGCTTCTACATTTTACTGAGTATGGTTAGCTAGGTTTCTAGTATTATGTATGGTTCATATACATATACATGTATATATATGTATGTATGTATATATGTGTGTGTGTGTGTGTGTGTTGTGTGTGTATGTATATATATATGAACAATTCATGGTATTTCTTTAATTTATAACTATATTGTATTCTGTAATGTACAGGCACCACACTTTCACTATCTATTTTTTGGTTATAGGAGATTTAGGTTGTTTCCATTTTCTACCTATTGTAAACAGGAGAAAGAGTGAAGATGGCTGAGCAAGTATATGTGCAGTAGGTTGTTGCATTCTTTGGGCATATACCAAGAAGTGTTATAGCTAAATAATAGGCTGGACTTAATTTTAACTGTATTGAGAGTTCTTTACATGCATTTCCATAGTAACTACACCAGTTGCAATTTCACTAGCAGTGAACGAAGCTTCTCTATACCTAGCCTCCTAACACATTCCCTCCATTCCCTCCAGCATTTGTTGTTGTTGTTGTTGGTGGTGGTGGTGATGGTAGTGGTGGTAGTGATGGGGTTTGTGTATGTGTGTGCATGCACATGTGTATTTAAATTCTTGCATCTTTTCAGTTCAGACTGGAGAGAGATGAAATCTCAAGTTGGTTTGAATTGCCTTTTCCTAGTTGCTGTGGACAATTTTTGAGACATTTCTTAGCTTTTTTTGTTGTTTTTCTTCTGAAAACTCTGTACAGTTCCCAGCCCCATCTTTTGAATAGGTTGTTTATATTTTGACTCTATTTGTGAAGTTCTTTATATATTCGTGATTGTAATGCTGTTAGTTGTATAGCTGGTAAATATTCTTCCGAATTCTATAGATCTTCTCTTTGCCTGGTTGATTATAGTTTTAGTTTCACAGAACATTTTTACATTTATAAAATCTTGCTTATTGTTGGCTTTCATTCTTGGGCAAATAGAGTCCTATTCAGACAGTCATTTTCTACATACATGTCTTGTAGTGTACTGTGTATATTATCTTCTATTAGTTTGAGTGTTTAAGGCTTCAGATTTAGGATCCATTTGGAGTTATTATTTTTGGCTAGGTGAAAGATACAGTTCTAATTTCATCTTTTTAAAAAGGTGGGCATCCTAGTTTTCTCACCACCACTTTTTTTATGATACTTTTTATTTTTATGAACTATCTTCATTACTTTACATTGCTGCTTTTGTGGAGTACCACATTGTGTTTACTACTATGACTTTGTAATATATCTTTTTGTTTTGCTTTTTTCCTTTTCACAAAGATGCTTTTAAATTTTAAATTATGTGTACATGTCTCTGTTTAGGAACATGAATGCAGTTACAGCAGATTTCAGAGAAGCACTTCAGATTCTCTGGAGCTGGAGTTATAGGCAGTTGTGAACCACCCAACATAGGTGCTAGGATTCAAACTTCAGACCTCTTCAAGAACAGTAAATGTTCTCAACCACTGGTCTTTCTCTCCAGCTCTTCTCTTCCTTTTTATTATTTTATTTTTTATTAATTAATTTATATATTATTGCATCCCAAATGCTTCCCCCCTCCTTGCTCCCTCTCAAAGAATCCCTCCTCCTTTCCCCTTTCCCCCCTCCTCAGCACATGCTCTGCCACTGAGGCCAGAAGAGGCAGCCCTCTGCTACACATGTGCTTGAAGCCTCAGACCAGCATGTGTATGCTCTTTGGTTGGTGGCTCAGTCCCTGAGGGCTCCCAGGTGTTCAAGTTAGTTATCACTGTTGGTCTTCCTATGTGGTTCCCATCTCCTTCAGGGCCTCCAATCTGTGGGACCATGAAAAGGATAGCTTGGTTTCTGGTAGAGCACTGGCTATAGATGGTTGGAGACCCTGCAAGGGACGGAATACATTTTGCCATGCTCCCAGACCCCAGGCTCCTGACATATGGCCAAGACCTCCATTGATCAGTGCCTTTCAGTCACATAGGTCAATGCCACAGGTAGAGGGCATGACTACAGGCCTCAGGACCTCGAGAGGTCTACATACTAATGAGATACTTGAAGGTCAGAGGGCATAGCCAATGAAGTATTCCTTCCCAGACCCTCCTCCCTCCTCCCTCCTTATTTAACTCAGGTCTTCCCTGAGTTTGGGGGATAGGATGCAGCCACATTCACTTTCCGCCATGACAATAAACCTTTTGGAACCATGGACTTCCTTAGGTTTTGGAGTCCCCACCATGAGGAACCGTGGAGAAGGCCTTTAGCTAATGAGCCATTGCCACTGTCTTCACCTAATCTCCCACATGAGGACCTCTCTACGTTCTGCCTTGGAGGCCATCAATTCGACCTAGCTAGCCAAGCCTTGATCCAGCCAATCAAGTGCAGTAACAAAGAGTCTCTATCTGCAGGGTGCTGTCGGGGCTTCCCTCCCTCTTGTTCCTCACAGCTGCGGGCCAGCCTCATATGCCCCCACATCTCTGTTCCTCTGAGGCTCTCAGCAGCATCTGGGAGCCTGAGGACATAGACCACCGACCTCCCAGGTCAGCCACCTTGGCCTGGAGACGATCATTAGGAGACATGCCTCCGCAGGACCTCAGACTGAGTGAGATCTCCTCACACCTGGGTGGGGCCCTGTAGCATCTTCCCAGCACTGCATGGGGTGAACTCAGTCAAAATCCCACACTTCTGCTCCCTAGAGCAGCAGGAACCACAATTCCGCCCAACAGGCTCCACACATACGCCCATGCGCGAGCGAACAACCCCACATCAATCCTCTGTACAAATCTATAAGGTTCCCAAAGCGTGTCCAATGTTTGGCTGTAGGAATCTGCATCTGTTTCAGTCAGCTTCTGGGTAGAGCCTCTTAGAGAATAGGTATAGTATTCTGTAAGCATAGCAGAATATCATTAATAGTGTCAGGGGTTGTTGCTTGCCCAAGGGATCAGTCTCAAGTTGGGCTAGGTATTGCTTGACCATTCTTTCAGTCACTGCTCCATTTTTGACACTGTATTTCTTTTACACAGGACAAATTTTGGGTAAAAAGTTTTGTGGGTGGATTGATAGCTTTATCTCTCTACTGGGAGTCCTTCCTGGCTACAGGAGGTGGTCTCTTCAGATTCAATGTACCTATTGTTAGGCATTTGAGCTAAGGTGACTGGCATTGACTCCTGGAAGCCTTCTCAATCCCAGATCTCTGGAACTTTCTAGAGATCCCCATTCTCCCCCTCCCAGATGCAGATTCTGATTCATTCTCCTGATCATATGAGACTCTCTACTGTTTCTTCTCACACCCGATCTTGTTTCCCTATTTCCCCCTTTCCTCTCCCACAAAGGTTTCTCCTTCTGCCTCCCTTCCCTTAGAAGGGGGAACTATTTTGTTCTCTCTTCTAAATGAGATTCAAGCATGCTCAGTTGGGCCTTCCTTCTTGTTTAACTTATTTGTGTCTGTGGGGTATATCATGGCTATTCTGTATTGTATGGCTAATACCCACATATCAATGATTACATATCATGCATGTCATTTTGTGTCTGGTTTACCTCACTTAGGATGATATTTTCTAGTTCCATCCAATTGCCTGCAAAATTCATGATGCCCCTATTTTTAATAGCTGAATAGTATGCCATTATAGATAGCTTTTGGTAAGATGGCCATTGTCACTGTTAATCCTATTAATCCATGAGCATAGGGCATCTTTCCATCTTCTGTTATCTTCCTTAATTTCTTTCTTCAGTGATTTGAAGTTCTTCTTATATAGGTTTTTTTACTTTTTGGTTAGAATTACACCATGATATTTTATATTATTTGTGGCAATTGTGAAGACATGCATGGAATGTACCCAATGATAAGTGAATATTAGCAACTTATGGTCAATTTTGGAGGAGTAACTGTGAGGTGCTGAGGATGACTTATGTTATTTTGTTTTAGGGTGAAAGGTTCTGTAGATATTTGCTAAATCCATTTGGTTCATTCATTCTGTTCATTGTTTCTCTGTTTAGTTTCTGTCTCAATAACTTGTCTGTTGATGAGGGTTGGGTGTTCAAGTCCCCCACTATTATTGTGTAAGGTTTAATGTGTGGCTTGAGCTTTAGTAAAGTTTCTTTTATAAATGTGGGTGTCCTTGCATTTGAGGCATAGATGTTTTCCACTGATGCATATGATGTGGTCTTTCTCATCTTTTGGTTGAAAGCCTATTTTCTTACATATGAGTGTGGCTACTCCAGCTTGTTTCTTGGGTCTGTTTGCTTGAAAAACATTTTTCTAGTCCTTTACCCTAAAGTAATGTCTATCTTTGTTGCTTAAATGTGTTTCTTATTTGCATCAGAATAAAGGATCCTGTTTATGTATCCAGTCTGTTAACCTGCCCCTTGTTATTAATAAATTGAGTCAATTGATGTTCAGAAATATTGATGACCAGTGTTATTTGACTTATTGATTCTTTTTAAAGGAAATATATCTATTCATCCAGAACTAGAACATACTATTATATTTACAAACATGGAGAAAGAATTCAAACAGAACCCCAGCTTTCTCATGAATTTTGCCATGACAGAAGGATTGCATTTTCATTGGTGGATGCTCTCCTCAGTTCTCAAGTGAGTTTCTCACTCTTTGGTTATTTGAGGCTGAGTGGTCAGGTTCTCAGAATCACTTCCTTCAGGAATTATTCCTGATTCTACAGAATGAGATGAAGAAATTATCTCACATTGGCTCACAGAATAATTAAAGCTAAGAAGTCTCTGTAGATTGTAGACTCAAACGTCTTGAGAGGTTAATGACCAATGGAATTCATTCTAGTTTGATTGCAAACTTCCAAGAAGCAGAAATTCTTAGAGTGAGAGAACATGATATCTTAGGTTTAGCAGTTAACAGAAATAATTCAGCTTTCCTCTGCTTTTCATTCTCTTTAAGAATTCTTTTATCTTTAGTGAGTGATGTCACTGGTTCTGGTTATCAGATTCAGACTTGGATGTAGTCGTATCCTGACTAAGCTATTTTTTATGTCTAAAAGGCATTTTTTTTTTTTTTTACTATGCTCATTGCATTCACTTCAGTCTCCTTCCTCCAGTGACACCACCCAGAAAAAAATAACTAAACACAATCATAGTACCCCATGGATATCCACTGGACATTATATAAGTAGAAGTTAAGAGACTAAGAGTCTGCACATCTGGAGAGCCACAACCTTGATATACCCTGTAGCTGGAGAGTCTTCCTGGGGATCCTGACCCTCAATTCAGACACTTCTATTAGATATTGTATCTGACCTTCATTTAAGATATGTCACACATGTGAACAGCCTTGGGAAGACAGGATTAGGATTGTAGAGTGTGAACATTGTGTGAAGACCCTCTGTATAATGAAATAACCTATAATGTTCAGATTTTATAACATGAATATATTCTTATATAGGTTAGGAATATGTTCTGTTTACCAGTGATTTGCAATTAATAATGATCATAGAAGGGCTGGTGGTACAGCCCTGTAGTGCTAGTTACTCAGATGGCTGGTGGAAGAGAATTGCAACCTCAGGACCTGCCCAGGCAATGTATGCCCAATTTTGCAATCAAAAGCTGAAGAGTACTGGGTATACTGCTAATTATGTAGAATACTTAACTGGCAAGGATGAGGCTATAATGTTTATTCACCTGAAGGAGTTTGGTAGCCTGCTGGTACTGTAGTGAACCATCTGGTTCCTACTTCAGTACCAATGTTGAAGAATATTGAGATGCACAGACTCATTACAATTGGAACCAACTAAAAGCTAGTTGACTATTAATGACTCAGTGATTCATATCTTCCAAAATTTGTTCTTTCTCTTTTTGTAGTTCATTAAATGGCAAATAAGATACTTTTTGGGATCCTTCTGGTTTCCTGAGCAGTCCTGGGCCTCCAGCTCTGCACCCTATCCCCCAAAATCCAGAGGAGGCTGGATTCCCAGGAGCTCTATCATGCCGAGGATCATAGGTGAGGAGGCCGAGACACCCTCACCCCTCTCCAAACAGGGAGTATTTGGGACCCGCTGAGACCCAGAAACTTCCACAAAGCCAGTGGTTTGGGAACCTTCCAGTCTTTGCTGGTGCACTGAGCAGTCCTAAAGCACCAGCTCTGTACCCAATCCAAGAACACACAGAGGAGTCTGGACTCCCAGGAGCTCTAACACACCCAGGAATATAGAATTATAATATGATCACAGGATCTCAGGACAATGGTCATACTAGGATTTCAGGATCCCAGAAGTAGCTGACTCCCAGGAGCTCTTACACCCAGGATCTCAGGATCACAAGATCACAGTGACAGCTGGACTCTGAGGAGATCGACACAACCAAGATAACAGAACAGACAGGCTCCAGTCAGGGCAGTGAGTGAAGGTAGCACTAGAGATAACTAGATGATGAAAGGCAAGTGCAAGAACATAAGTAACAGAAATCAAGGTTACTTGGCATCATTAGAACCTAGTTCTCCCACACTAGAAAGTCTTGAATTCCCCATACCACCAGGAAAGCAAGATTCAGATTTAAAATCACTTCTAATGATATTGATAGAGGACTTTAAGAAGGACATAAATAACACTCATAAAGAATTTGAGGAGAACACATGTAAACAGGTAGAAGCCCTTAAAGAGGAAACACAAAAATCCCTTAAAGAATTAGAAGAGAACACAATCAAACAGGGGAAGGAATTGAACAAATCCATCCAGGACATAAAAATGGAAGTAGAAACAATAAAGAAATCACAAAGGGAAGCTACCCTGGAGATAGAAAACCTAGGAAAAAAATCAGGGGTCATAGATGCAAGCATCACCAACAGAATACAAGAGATAGAAGAGAGATTCTCAGGTGTAGAAGATATCATAGAAAATATTGACACAGCTATCAAAGAAAATGCAAAATGCAAAAAGTTCTTAACACAAAACATCCAGGAAATTCAGGACACAATGAGAAGACCAAACCTAAGGATAATAGATATAGATGAGAGTGAAGATTCCCAACTTAAAGGGCCAATAAATATCTTCAACAAAATTGTAGAAGAAAACTTCCCTAACCTAAACAAAGAGATGTCCATAAACATACAAGAAGCCTACAGAACTTCAAATAAACTGGACCAGAAAAGAAATTCCTCCTGTCACATAATAGTCAAAACACCAAATGCACAAAACAAAGAAAGAATATTAAAAGTGTAGTAGAGGGAAGTATTTAAACTGCAAATTTGTTCGCTGTGAAGTCTCCTACCCGAAGGAGACCAGTAAAAGGACAACACAACTCAATAATTATGGTATAAATAGCATGCCTAGATTGGGCAGATTTACCACTTCACTACTCTAATCCCCAGCTATGAGATCCCTTATAACTTGCGGTTTTATCCAGGCCGAATGGTTGTCCAGCTCTATTGTTGGCTTCCTTCTACCTCTGGCTTCTTTCTGCTTCAACTTCCTCTCCTGCTCTCCTCTGCCTCTCTCTTTCTGATTCTGTTTCTGCCTCCTTTTATATCGAATTCCTCTCACTCTCTCCTCCCCCAAGCCTTTTTCTCCGCTTCCCTTTCTACTGCCCAATCTCTGGCTCTAGCCTTTATTTTACAGGTTTTAATTGGACAGAAGGTTTACAAGACGTCACCTGTGTACAGATTCAATCATCCTCTGCAGCCCCTCCCAGGAGGGTGGAGCTAGGATCAAATACAAGGCTGAGGCTATCACAACATTGATTCAATCCTCTCAGGAGGGTGGAACTAGGATCAAAATACAAGGCTGGGGCTATCCACAACATAAAAGAAATAAGGCAAAACGGTCAAGTAACTTATAAAGACAGACCTATCAGAATTACACCAGACTTTTCAGCAGAGACTATAAAAACCAGAAGATCCTTGACAGATGTCATACAGATCCCAAGAGAACACAAATGCCAGCCCAAACTACTATACCCAGCAAAACTCTCAATTACTATAGGTGGAGCGACCAAGATATTCTATGGAAAAACCAAATTTATACAATATCTTTCCACAAATCCAGTCTTACAAAGGATAATAGATGGAAAAATTCCAACACAAGGAGGAAACTCCACACTAGAAAAAGCAAAAAAGTAATCTTCCAACAAACCTAAAAGAACATAGCCACACAAATATAACTATACCTCTAATAACAAAAATAACAAGAAGCAACAATCACTTTTCCTTAATATCTCTTAACATCAATGGACTCAATTCCCCAATAAAAAGACATAGACTAACAAACTGGATATGTAAACAGGACCCAACATTTTTCTGCATACAGGAAACACATTTCAGTGACAAAGAGAGACACAACCTCTGACTAAAAGGTTGGAAAACAATTTTCCAAACAAATGGTCCCAAGAAATAAGCTAGAGTAGCCATTCTAATATCGAATAAAAGTGACTTTTAACCAAAAGTTATCAAAAAGATAAGGAAGACACTTCACACTCATCAAAGGAAAAATCAACCAAGATGAACTTTCAATTCTGAACATCTATGCTCCATATGCAAGGACACAGACATTCATAAAAGAAACTTTACTAAAGCTCAAAGCACACATTGTACCTCACACAATAATAGTAGGAGACTTTAACACCCCACTCTCAGCAATGGACATATCATGGAAACAGAAACTAAACAGAGACACAGTGAAACTAAGAGAAGTTATGAACCAAATGGATTCAGCAGATATCTATAGAACATTTCATTCAAAAACAAAAGAATTTTCTTCTTCTTAGCACCTCATGGTATCTTCTCCAAAATGACCATACAATTGGTCACAAAACAGGCCTCAACAGATACAAAAAGATTGAAATAATCCATGCATCCTATCAGATCACCACGGATTAAGGCTGGTCTTTAGTAATGATAAAATCAATGGAAAAAGTGTTGGTGCTTCAGTCCTCCTTAGAAGGAGTAACAAAATTCTCACAGGAGCAAATATGGAGACAAAGTGTGGAGCATAGACTGGAGGAGGGACCATCTTGAGACTGCCCCACCTGGGGATCTATGCCAGGTGCAATCACCAAATGCAAACACTGTTGTGCATGCTGAAAGTGCATGCTGGCAGGAGCCTGGTATACCTGTCTTCTGAGAGGCTTGCCTCCTGAGAGGCTCTGCCAGAGCTTGACATATACAGAGGTGAATGCTGGCAGCTAACCATTGAACTGATCACAGGGATCCCCAATAGAGGAGTTAGAGAAGACTGAAGGAGATGATGGGGTTTTCAGCCCCATCAGGAGAGCAACAATATCAACTAACAAACTCCCAGGAATTAAAAAGCTAGAAGGAAACACACATGGAGGGACCTATGGCTCCAGCTGTATATGTAGTGGAGGATGGCCTTGTTGGGCATCAAGGGGAATCGGAGGGACTTGGTACTGTGAAGGCTGGATGCCTCAATGTGGGGGAACTTGAGGGTGGGGAGTTGGGAGTGGGTGGATGGGTGGGGCCACACCCTCATAGAAGTAGGAGGAGGTGGATGTGATAAGAGGTTTCTTGGGAGGGTAATGGGGAAAGGGGCTAACATTGGAAATGTAGATAATTATCCAAACAAAACAAAACAAAACAACAACAACAACAACAACAAAAAACCCAACAGATAATAGAACTGGCTATCACAATTGAGCATTTGAAATCTTTTGTCAGCAATTTAATATTTCCCATACTACTGGGATTCCTTATAATTGTCAAGTACAAGGGACTGTGGAAGGGGCCCATGGAACTTTAAAACAATATCTTCATAAAATAAAAAAGGGGGATGCATATCCCCATACACAACAAATTTATTTAACTCATAATTTTTTTATTTTAATTTTTTTTTTTTACAAATTTTGAATGTCAAGGAAGTTTCTGCTGAATGTCTATGGCACTCTACAACTAGGCATACTTATGCATAGGTGAAAGGGAAGGATCCACTTACTGGCATATGGCATGATCCCAATCAGATATTTAATATGGGAAACAGGGCATGTTTGTGGATTTTTTTCCTGCAGGATGCTGAAGGATCATGGTGGCTACCAGAGCAATGGGTGAGACATGCTGATTTCTGGAGAAAGATGATGCTGATATGTGAGCTTGCTGATTTCCCTGACAATGGTGACTGGGAAACTGAATTGGACATATATGTTCCTGACCCACCTTTGCTTACCTATACCCCCAGATGGGACAAGCTGCCTTGCCTCAAGTTTTAGACCCTGTGGAACATAGAATGAAAGAGAGAAGTTATAATGACTCTTGTATTTTTCTTAAATGTGACCAGTTATTCAAACTCAATCATGGACTGGTCTAAAAATCAATCCAATATTGGAAATAACAGTCTTTATTTGGAAGGTTGGATCTGGACATTTTCAGAGACATTTGGAAGTTAGCTGCAGTTCTCTATGGTGTTATATTAGCAAGAGATAAATTTGGAGCAGGATTTGGATTTCAAACAAGTGTTAGTATATGTGTTAAGACTCTTTTAACTGTCAAGTTAAAATTACTTTTGTTTCTTTCTATAGTATTTAACATAAGTTGTATTGCTTCTAACTTTCTAATTGTGTTAGTTTGTTGAAACCTGGCATGACTGTTAAGGAGATCTATCAACCAGCTTTTGTTTTAGTGCCCTGAGTATCACAGAATCTTGGTATTCTGAAAAAAGCTTGCAAGTACTGTACAAAGTGAGTCAGGCTTTAAGCAGAAACAAGAGTGTAGTGAGCTTAATTATTGCTGGTACAACAGCTTTAATTACATTATTTGCTAGCACACTGCTTCTGCAATTGCTTTGACACAAGAAGACAGCTACTTTTGTTAATAATTTAACAAAAAAATGTTACTCATGTGTTTTATATATAAGAGGATTTAGATAGGCATTTGGAACGATGAATTGATGCTCTTTATCCTATTCAAATTATTGGAAGGAGGTTCAGAGTTTAAGAGTAAGGAGCCATCTCGAGTGTCATACCAAATACCATTGGATTCTTCTTAGTTCTAAACTTTACAGTGGTAGTCACTATAATTAGGAAAAAGTTTAAAGACACTTGCAGTGTCTTTGGCACAATTCTAACACCTTTCTGGATGTTTTTACTTTGCATAGTGAGCTTAAGAAATTAAAGAATGTTGTGCTGCTGACCTTGATGTGGCAGATACTACTGATAAAATTACCCATGACCCACGGTCAGTATTTCTATTTTGATCAAGCTACAAGAATGGCATATATAACTTGATCATGCTAGCCCTTTTTGTTCTGGGAATAATTTATTCCTGCCCATCATGTTAAAGCTTGTCTTCAACAACATCAACATGTTGATAGCCAAAGTACATGACTTGAAACCAAAAATGGACCCCCAGACAGAATTATTAAATTAACAGGCTGTCAAATGAGTATGGGTAAGATTCTGCACAGAACCTTACAACCTAAGTCAGAAGTGCATTGCTTTTGATAATGCATATTCCATGATGGGTAAGGAAGGCATTCTTGGCAGAACAACCTAAGACAGGTCAGTCTTGTTTATGAGACAAAAAGAGGGAGAGGCAGAGAGCTTATGGGGCTACTTGGCCAGAATCTGACATGGGCCAAGGACAAGGAAATGGGCTGCTTGGCAGGAATATGTCATTGGCCAAGGACAAGGAAGTGTGCTTCAGACAGAAATCTGACATTAGGCTAGAACAAAGAAGTAATTTCAGCAGGTATTTAAATCCTAGGCTAGAACAAAGAAGTAGGCTTCAAACATGAAAATGACTTTGGGCTAGGACAAGGAAGTAGGCTCAGATATTTTGGTCATCCTAATAAGCCCTTAGAAGCAGTGATCATGTGAAGGTTTACAGGACTTTGTATATTGCCTTGTTTGTTCTTTGACTATTGGTGTTTATTGTCTTGCTTGTTCCTTGACTATTTCCATCTATTGTGTTGCTAATTCTTCAACCTAGAACTGACCTTAACACTTGCATGTAATTAAAATGGTATAAAAGCAAAAAGGAGGAGGGGGATGGGATAGGGTTTTTCTAGGGAGGGGAAATGGGGAGACATCCAAATTGTAAGTAAAGTAAAATATCCAATAAAAAAAATACAAAAAAAAAAAAGAAAAAAAATGCTTCTTGGTTTAAAAAGTCTGTAAGTTTTACTTTTGTGCTTGTGGGGCACTGATATCTTATATAATAATTGCTTTACTTGATGAAAATGCTGGGAGTAAAGGCCTTCACAGAGCATACAGAAAAAGTCACACTGGAAGGACAGGTAGAAAGAAATAACCAATACTTTCCAGTATTCCAACGAACCCCAGCTTACCACTGACATACAACCTAATCAGTTCATACAAGTGATCACTGGCAAGATCAAGAGAGGGTCATCCATGTGAGCTCAGTCCTGACTGAAAAACAGCTGTTGTATACAGGTACATTTGGAAATGGTTAGTGGCATAGTATACGGCAGCTATTTCTATGATTACAGTAGAGACTCCGGGAGTAATGGCAGTTATTTCTCCTATCCGGAAAGAGGGTATTGAGTAGAGACTTATATCTTCACTTTGTTAGCCTTTATCTATATGGTGAATTTGAAACAAATATATCTAGTGTTAATCTTATCTGATCAAAAATGATTCTTCTTTTTACACAGAATGGTTTGAAAATGAAATGGGTGAATGATTGGCATATAATAAATACAACCTTCACTCAACATTATTCCAGTCACACTCAAATTTCTTCCCTACCTGCAGATAGTACTTAACTCTAAGTATACTTATGTCGTTGTAAGTACTTACTTTAAGAGTTAAAGTACTTTAATTCTTAAGGAAAGTCCTGTGACATGCTGAAGACAGTTTTGTCCCAGGTCAACCAAGGACAGTTTATGCATTTGATAAATAACCATGATGTTTACTTGAAAAGGAAGGAAACTATTAAATTTTTAGTGGCATTTTTCCCTGTAACAATGGCAACTTTATGGGCCAGTACCAGAATATGCTCATTGGGTCTATGGCTCTGGCTACCTGCACCTACTCTTCTGAGGTAACCTGGTTGTATGTTAGATT
Source organism: Mastomys natalensis (assembly GCA_021653895.1). Classification (NCBI taxonomy): domain Eukaryota; kingdom Metazoa; phylum Chordata; class Mammalia; order Rodentia; family Muridae; genus Mastomys; species Mastomys natalensis. The sequence goes on along the minus strand of JAJTUV010001211.1, from coordinate 71,916 downwards.
AACTGATTCCTCAGGGAGCACTGAAGAGGCTATTTTCCTTTCCTGGGAAAGTGTTGAGGCATTTACCTACTCATTTTTGGAGCATGGCTGGGATTGCTGGAGCCATCCATCTTAGTTATACTTTCTCTGAAAAGGCTATTCCTTGTGAAATTCACTTAGACAAAAGCTATACATTTCAGAAAAGGACTGAATGAAACCTGGCACTTACTGAGCCCTTGCCTGAGTACTAAAAGGTGATTTATTGTTTTAGACAGGGAGTCTCATATTGTTTGTCTAATTTAGGTTAAAAATGTGCAGATCCCCAAGTGCTAAGGTCCCTGGAGAAAAACAAAACAAAACAAAACAAAACAACACAAACAAATACAACCAAAAGACTGAGAAAAGAAACTAGTCTGAGCTCCAGTTTCCACTTTTAAAAATCACAATGCCAACCTAGATTTTTGAAGGTCCCATGAGATCACCCAGCTGGAGTGTAGCTGACACCTCTGTGCCAGCTGCCGAGGCTGCAGCTTTATGGCAAAGAAATAAACAAGGATTTCTGCAGCCAAGTGCTACCTACAGAGCGTTAAATACACACACACACACACACACACACACACACACACACACACACAAATAAATAAAATAAAAATAAATCGAAGTGTCTTTGAGATTATTTTTTAATTATTTTTAATTGTTTTTTTTTCCTCTATTTAAATTTAAAAGAGAAATAAAACCCCAATTTGCCAAACTTTTTCATTTAATGGGTTTCTCTAAGGGAACAGAACTCATAGGACAAATATCTATAACAGTATAGATTTATTTGATTGCTTACATGATATGGCTCACATTGTGAGGCTGAGATCCATTGTCTGTTTAGTGTACGAGAGGCATCATCCTTCTCAATCTTGCATTCAAGGTCTGGAGAGTTTCAAAAGAGTTATTGATATTTAGTTCATATTGAAGGCAGAAGCTATGTTTCAATGCCAATAAACAAAGGCAACAGAACAGCAGCAACAGAGTAGATTCTCTTATCAGCAAAAAAGTAATGTGGGGAAGGATAATGCCACTCTGGGGAGAATCTTCCTCTCTTAGTTAATCCTTCCAAGAATACTCTGACAGAACCACCTGGAGGCATGCTTTTTAGGTGATTTGGGTCTCATTAATTGACAACCAAGGTTAACCATCATACTGGCCATAGACCTGCTCTAACAAGCTAATGTAACATGATTTCCCCAAAGTAGTTATCAATGAGAAAATTTGAGTCTGAACTATGTCTTAAATAATTTTTTTCTTCAGACTTCTTATAGGACTCCATAGTTTCCATACTTTAATGCCAAGAAATTCAGCTTAGTTACTACAGCTATTGATGAAGCTCAAGTTTTCCTTATTCCCATAAGTTAAGAAAGCCATTTGAGTACTTTATAGTCTTATAAGAAAACTTCTATTGAGAAATGTAGATGAACAACTATGCAATGATTAGTCTATGTAATGGCTACTGTTGATTGTTAAGTTGAATACATTTGGAAAGAACTGCAATCCATAAATGGAGAACATTTCTGTGAGAGACATTATTTTGAAATGGTGATTCCATTTTAGTCGAGACCTTTGAGGTTGAAAGATACATATCTATGATCCAGATCTTGAGGTGGAAGAAACATCTTTAATTTGAGTCATACCCTCTGCTATATGTTATATGAGGACATAGAAGAAGGAAGTTGTTTTTTCTTTGCCTGATACCTTGCCAGCACATGCATTCCTTCACTTGCCTCATAGCCTACTTCTTTGGGATTCTAGCATATACTGAAAAACAACTGAGACATCCAGTCTTATGACTGAGCAACTAATGGAGTCTCATCACAGCCAGCCATTGTTAGAACACAGCTGTAAGTCTTGGTGATAAGTTTTTATATGTAAATTTATTCTATAAGTTCTGTTACTCTAGAGAACCCTGACTATATAGCCCTTTGAAGGATTTTACTTCTAAAACTCTTTGAAGAGTAAACTCTTTTTTTAAAAAAAGTACTGTGTTGTGTGTGTGTGTGTGTATGGTGTACACAGGTGTGCACCTATTTGTGGTACCTATGAGGCCAGAAGAGGCTAATCTTCTAAAACTGGCATTATAGGGGTTGTGAGCTGTCACAGGGATACTGGAAATGACTGAGCTCTTACCTGAACTATCTCTCCAGACTTCATACAATAATTCTTACAGAAAATTCTGAATAAGGGTCAATAGGAGGAGAAAAAGCCAAAGTCTATCTCACAGAGATAGTCCTTTTTTTTTTTTTTTTTTAATCCAGACATAACTTGATGTTGCTTCTTCTCATGGTGTAAGGGAATGTTCTCCATAATAGTCTCCCTTTGGCTTTGATGATTAGTCAGCTAACAGTATTCACCAGGAGACAATAATAGGACATGGACACACACACGTGCATACCTACTCTGAAGACGCAGCTAGGTAGAACAGATGCCTATCAAGAATATAAGGCAGGAGATCCTTGTGTTTGAGAGCAGCTGGAGATATATAGGGAAACATTGTTTCAAACAACAACGACAACAGAAGAAAATAATTGATGAACACAGCTGTGCATATATGAAAGTCCCATTATTTTCCAAAGAACTGAAAACCCTGAACGCTAGAGAACCCTATGGTGTAATTGTCTATATCTGCTCATTGTCCTATATAAGGTAGGAAAGGGAATGAGTGTTCTTTAACTCACCCTTTTCTTCTGCTCAGGACCTCATAGGATTGGATATTGCTCACTTATGTTCAGCGGAACTTGAAGCTTTCTTGAGAGCAGCAATTCATATGTTAATTTTAATTACAAGTATCTAACACATGAGAAATAATGGACTGATATACAGCTTAAATAGAACCAAAATAAGCCACAAGAAAAAAAATGACACATAAATAGACACTTAAACTAGAAGCTCTAATATTATATATTAGATTTAATTACTCTGTCAAATCATAGTAAATGTTTTTAGCCATTTTCAACTTTTATAATTGCTACAGACTGGAACAAAAATTTCTGGTGAGGTACTGGTATACATATCTAATTTGGAATAGTTCAACAGGAAGATTTTATTTTGATTTACTAGTGATTGTTTCTGGGATATTCTTCCTATTTATGTCTAATATCCCTGAAGGTAAGAATTTGAACTGGAAATACTTGAACAATGACTCTTACTTTTCCTATTTTGATGTCATCTTGGGCTGTAAAACACATGGCTTAGGATGAATGAACACTTAAGAAAATCATTGGATGTTGTTTGAGAAAGTTAGCCACTGTGACAAAATGCCTAATAAAGCTTAGTTGAGGATGCTGTGGTTCATAGATTAAGCAGTTGTACTTCTTGATCCATGGTAAGGCAGAACACCATGACAACAGGAATCTATGGTAGAGGATTTTCATATCATGGAATGGTGAAACTAAAAAGAGAGGCAGTAAGCAGCCTTGGGAAAGATTTACTCAACAGCATGCCTCAATGATCTGCTTCCTGTAGATAATCACCCCCTTTCATACTTCTCGTAATTCTCTTGCCACCATTTTCATAATTCTTCAAAATAAGTCTATCAGTCCAGAGAACATGTGGAACAGTTGACCAAACCACAACAGATGGTAAAGGCAAATTTTGATCTATACCTTTATTGGGAAGAAAAGAAAAAAAGCTCAAGAATTAAAATTTTTGGATTTGTGAGAATTTCCCTAGTGTCTATATCACAGTAAGCCTGAGATCCACCAAAGATACATCTACAAGTGGTCAGTTAATCAGCCTGTCTTAGTTAGGGTTTCTATTAGTGTAAAGAGACACCATGAGTCAGGCAACTCTTATAAATGAGAACATTTAATTGGAAATGGCTTATAAGTTCTGAGGTTCAGTTCATTATCATCATGAGAGGAAGCATCTGGACAGGCATGGCATTGGAAGAGCTGAGAGTTCTACATCTTATTCTGAATGCAAACAGAATAGTATCTTTCAGGCACATAGGAAGAATGCCTCAGACCCTATTACCACAGTGATACACTTTCTCCAGCAAGGCCACACTTATTCCAACAAAGCCATATCTCATAATAGTGTCACTCCCTGGGCCATGCATATTCAAATGACTGCATTCCATTCCCTGGACACCATAGTCTTGTTCAAACATATGAGTCTATAGGGGCCATACCTAGTCATAGCATAATTCAAAATATATTTAGTCCAACTTCAAAAATCCCCATAGTTTATCACAGTCTCACAAGTGTTTAAAAGTCTAAAGTTCAAAGTCTCTTTGGAGATTCATCCAGTCACTTAACTGTAATCCCCTATAAAATTAAAATTCAAAAGCAGATCACATACCTCCAACATCTCAAGATATACAATAGTGTTCCAAAATGTCAAAATGAAGAAATTCTGGACCCAAGCAAGACCAAAACCCAGCTGGGCAAACTCTAAACTCTGTATGTGCATGTATGGTATAAAAGTCCTCTTCATATCTCTAACACCTTTCATGTTTGTTGAGTGCCACAAACTTCTTTCTCTTGGGTGGTTCTTGGTGATCACCCATGAGCTCCACTTCTCTGGAATCTTTTGCTGTAACTAGGCTTCACCAATAATCTATCATAGACTCTCTTCATTATTCCCAGCCTCAACGTTGTATGACGATGACCTCTTCAGTTCTGGGCAGTTAACTGCAACGGAGCCTGGAGCCTGCACCTTCACTATTGGCCTTCCCTGGCCTTTCATAGTGCCAAGCTCTGCTGCTCTATATGACCCCTTCATCCCTTCAAAACCAGAACCACCTGGATGATTCTGCACCATGACGTATAACCTTGGCTATTTCTAGAACACAGCTTCTTTGTGTTGTCAGAAAACACATTCCCAGAAGATTTCATCTCAGTGTTGCTGGTCTCTTGCTAACACTGCTAATTCTTAGCTCCAACTTACCAGCATCAATTGTCCCAGTAGTCTTCTTCTCTTGACTAAAAAGCCAGAGCCACATGGCTGAAGCTTCCAAGTTCTGATGCTTGCTGGAGATGGAACATAGCCCATTGTTTCTATTATATTATCACCAGCTTTCTGTTTTCCAACTCCTTCACTGCCTAAGCTTGGCTGTCCTGAAATTTTATAGATTGGCCTTGAACTCAGTGATCTGCATGCTTCAGTCTCCTGAGTTCTGAAATTAAAGATGTGTACCACCCCACCTGGACCTATGCTTTTCTCTACTTGGAAACTGCTCTGTACTAGGCTTGGCCTTAAACTCAGAAATTCATTTGCCTCTGTCTTCTGGGATTAGAGGTATGTACTATCATGCCTAGAACTAAGGCTTTTCTAAAAATCCAGGTCAACAGTCTGTGCCTCCATTTTTGGACTGTAGTTTATTCCAGAATAAAGATTCAAATGAAAATAATAACCAAATAGTAATAATTCTGTTCAAGGGCAAATGCATTCACAATAAACTTGTCTTGATGGGATTTTGCCAGCAAATCACCAGTCTCTTAATCTTTTTACCTCCTGAAACATAGGATTTAGCTCCATTGTGTTTCCCAGTGCCCTTTTCTTACTAAAACAAAAACAGTACATTTTGTATTTTTTTTTTCAGCTTGCTTCTTTTCATTAAAACATTCTTCATAAGAGTGAACTTTAGTAACATCACAACAGAATTTATACTTACACAACAGACTATACCAGGATGTTTTGTGGTTTCCTTTACTAGTGCAATTAATCTAAATCTCTTCATTTTAGCCTTCAGCAAACTCTTCAGACAAGAGCAAAAACAGTCTAATTCTTTACCAAAATATTGCAAAAACAGTCTCTAGGACATAGTAGCATTCATCTCTTCTGAAACTTCTTGAGCTAGGCTCCATTGTTCAAATTACCCTCACCATCATTGTGAACTGGAAAATCATAGATATGTCATGTGATACAGACTCATGTGGTGTTTTGCTGAGCCACGACCCATGAGAGGACACATGATATTTGGAGAGAGTATAAACAGGACTCAATGGACAGTGAAGGTGTACTTGCATAGCTGACTTTCTAAAGCTTTGTTGGTCTTGAGGTTTTATCTTTGATAATCTATACTTTGTTGAGAGAGGCACAGTAGAGAATTTCTCCTAAAGTCTGCAGCTGATTCTGTTCTGATGTGGTGGATGCCTGGCAGTTTCTACTTGAGTGTGCAACTACTGCTCATTCATGTTTGGAATCTTGACACCAATGAACTGTCCTGCTGGTATTGTGAAAGAGATTAGAATTGCCCCCAAGGAACTACTACTAAATAGGTCCACATCTCCTTGTCCTATTTACCATCTTTCCTCCCCTACCTTTGGATGGTGGGCTAGAAGTGGGGACTTGAGGCATTTGAGGACCTTATTAAAAGTAGGCTTTAAAAAAGTGTAGGCCTATATCAATGTTTTCTGTATTCCTAGCTAAGATGGTCCATTAAGTCCCACTTAAAGCAGTCTATTGCTTTCCAAATCCAAAATTCCACAATCTATATTTCTCCAAACAAAAACATGGCCAGGCCTACATTACAGGCATACCCTATTCCTGGTACCAACTTCTGTCTTAGTTAGGGTTTCCACTGCTGTAAAGAGACACCATAAATACAGCATCTCTTATAAAGGACAATAATTAATTAGGAGTGACTTACAGGTTCAGAGGTTCAATCAATTATCACAGCAATATCTAGGCAGGCATGGCACTAAAGGAGCTGAGAGTTCTATAACTTGTTCCAAAGGCAAACAGGAGAAAACTGTCTTTCAGGCCGCTATGAGGAGGGTGTCAAAGCCCAACCCCAGAGTGGCATACTTCCTCCAGCTAGGCTATACCTCCTCCAACATGGCCACACCTCCAAACAGTGCCACTCTCTGGGCCAAGCATGTTCAAGCAAACACTCAGATCTTACTTGTTGCCCTTTACTTTGTTGACAGTATGGTGTTGGGAGATTTTTCTGTATTATTTATTTTAATAGTTTTTGAGAATTTCATAGGTAACTATGGTATTTATATTATTTTTACCTGTTGCTCTCCACCATTTCCTCCCAACTTGATGAGTATATTTAGTGTTGCTTGAGTGTATGTATGTAGGGTTAGCCACTATCAGGTAGGTCCCCAGAGAAGATTGATTTTTCCCTTTCTCAACAGACTTTAACTGCCTTTAACTATTTATCTAGGAATGGGGCCACCATCTACATTGGAATGCAAATTAATGCTGTCATTGTATAGGTCTTGTTTAGGTAACCATGTGTCATGTGTCGAGGTTTCATGGATTCAGTTTTGTTTCCCTGTCATTTAGGGAATATACTGTATTACACCAGATGTCTTGGCCTTCTGGCTCTTACAATATTTCTGTTCCCTTTTCTAAGATGTTCTCTTGGACTTAGATATAGAAATTACACTGTACATGTATCAACTGAGATTGGAAACCTTCCAAGGCCAGTTGCTCTCTGCATTTTAACCAGTTGTGGCTCTTGGTAATGATCTTCCTCTGCCAGACAAAGAACAGTCTTTGTTGAAGAGTGAGTGCTAAACTTATCTGTAGGTATACGTACAAGCATTAAGAACACTGTTAGGAATTAGATTGATTTAGAAACATGGGAGTAGTAAGTTCTTTAAGTTCTTTAGGATTTATGACCACACCAGTCATGGGTTGTTGGCTGTATTTACAGTATTTACAGTTCTAGGCATGAATGTTTTCTTTTTGAGCAGGACTTAAGTCTAATTAGATAGCTATTGGTCACATCCAAATATAACTGGTACTATTGCATCCATTGGCAGTATGCATGCTCTTCTGATATGATAAGAGGTCATCAATTATAATAAAAAATAGTCCTCTAGAATTTTAGGGAGACTTCTTTTCCTTGAAACAATTCATAACTTGTTGAAAATATTAATTGCCCCCTGAATAAATGTTTTGATACAGTGGTGGTATTTGGCATTTTTCTCTGTGTCAGATATTATTATTTTCAACAGAAAAGCTGTAGTTGTCAGCATGTGGATCATATGAAGTTGGGCCTGCTAGTATTATCAGATGAAGCAAGATGAAGGCTCATATAATCCCTCCACTATCTGGTGATATATAACTGGTTAATATGCTTCTGGGAGAGAAGCACTAATTGTGTAGGTACCTATAATGTTTCCCTTCTCTTAGAAGTAACTTCAAATCCATGCTTCTGAAATTTCCCTCAATAAATTTATTGTTTAATAAAACTATAATTAGTTGGTATAGCTTAATTGGGTCTATAATTATTCTTTCTGAGGTGAATAGAAGTAAATTTACAGGAGAAAGAACATAACAGAACTGAAGTGTATGTGTGTGTGTGTGTGTGTGTGTGTGTGTATCTGTCTGTCTGTCTGTCTCTGTCCTATGTAGGGATACATATTAGGTAGCACACAGCTTATGCTTAGAGAAACAGAGAAGTTGGTTCACCCCTTACTGATTGTTTCTCTTGTGTTTCAGAAAAGATTACCAGTCTTTTAGAGCTTTATTTAAAGCATGACTACCCATGCCCCATGAAGATCCTTCATTCCTTGGGAAAATCTGAGCAGGTAGCTTCGCTTCTTCTATCTTAGTATAGCTGTTAGGATATAGTGTGGTAGTTTAAGCTTCCTCCTCACTGATCATTTAATGTCCTTAAGAACTGTGTTTCCCTTAGCATAGGTCACTATTTTTTGTCAATTAAGTTAGTTTTGAAAATACAATGTCTTAGTAGCGTTTTAGTTATTATTGCCAGTGAGTACAAGTGGATCTTTCTTTAATGTATTTGGGGTATTGTTCAGTGACCTCTGGGACTGGGATAGTGCATAGGAGTAGAGTAGAAATTGCCTACATAACTCTCATGTCATTTTTTTGACTTCTTTTTTCCCCCAACCCCTTCTATATAACCCTCCTTCCTGAAAGTACCATGCAACTTCCAAAGGAGGGAAGTAATCATTAGTCCTATGCATCTATGATGCCTATGATGATGAACTACAAACAACCAGCATAACAAGTAAACCACACGGCCGCAGTAATGGCACACATACAGTGATGATAGCTTGCAGCTCTCTAATCAGACTTAAGGCCCTCTCAACAAAAAGGAAGGCATGCCTGGTACTAGAAACTCAGCAAACTACCCAGGGCTAAATGAGGTCAAGGATCTTGGAGGAAAACTGAAAACTGTCCTTTTACTGAAACAGCACAATCCCAGTTTCATTCTAAATATTTGTCCTTATACCTTCAAATAAATGTAGTCTTCACTGAACATCAAGGGAACTTCTCGTTGCAACAGATGGAGACCATTACAGTAACCCACAACCATCATCTCATATTATAAACATTTTCTTCTAAGTTGCTGCCTTTTCTCTCTGGGGTCTGGATTGAATTTCTCTGCTTATATGTATTCCATTTCATGTCATTGATCATTTTTTTTTTTTTTATCAGAAAAGGCTTAAAGCTTTCATCTGTAATTTTACTCATTTCAGTATCTCTGAGTGTTGAGTAATCATGTCCTTTGGGAGGAGTCATTTTTTTTTTTTGCCTACGGTGTTAGGACTTGAATGTCACTTGTACAGTTTGGAAAGAATCTTTATTTATTTATTTATTTATTTACTTATTTATTTATCATGTATTAGTATACTAGCTGTTTTCAGTCACACCAGAAAAGGGCATCAGATCCCATTTCAAATGGTTGTGGGCTACCATGTGATTTCTGAGAATTGAACTCAGGATCTCTGGAAGAGCAGTCAGTGCTCTCAACCACTGAGGCATCTCTCTAGGCCTGGAGAGAATCTTCTTATTGAAAATGTTGATCTTGAAGGTTCAAGTGGTATTGGCAGGGCCACTCACTGTGGAAGAAACAAAATATTGTAGCAAAAATAAAAGCAAGTCTTGCAAAATACAAAAAAGAGACTTCAAGTCAAGTCAACTGCATTGTACTAGTACATTACCAATGGGTATATAAATGAACATTGCAAAGCAATTTAGAATGTGCTATGCAGTTAGAAAGGATTTAAAGTCTGGAAATGGTAAATACATAGCATGAAGGAAGGAACTATAAGGTTGGACAGTAGATTAAATAGATAAGAGAAAAAAAGGAAGAAGGGGAGAGAAGAGCAAATAACACCAGACAAAAGAAGAGAAAGGGAAAACAGTAACATTTCTCAACTATAATAATATGCTTTACAACTGATGAATCAAAAAGCATAGTAACAAAAATCTGAGAGTACTGAAAAAGAAAAAGTTAAATAGGTGAATAAAATACTGCAAGATATTTAAAGTAGGAAAAACTAGAATAAAAACAGAAAGTAAAAACACTAATAAATACTGACAAGATTAAAAAATGAATAAGTCAAATTCAAGGGAAATAAAATGACATCATTAAAAATTAAAATGACACAACAGAAAATATCCTGCTAAAATGTATAAGGAAAGCCAGCAATCACATGAGAAAGATAAAAACTCAACAGAGAAAACAAGAGTTGGTTCTTTATTTTCTCACACTGTGGGTAGGACACCATGGTCTGGCACTTTGGGTGAGATAGCATTCTCTGACACTATTGCTAGAGACACCTTCTACTTTGGCTTGCATCCTGAACAGTGTCTCCTTGCTTCCATGTTTGTGTCTGAATCTCCTTTCATTTTGAATTCAGAGTAATCTTTAAAAATCAAACATTATATTGTGGTACATATCTGCTCCAGACTTCAAGAAAGTTCTAACTCATAAGAAAGTCCAAAGATATTTCTTCATGATGCAATTAACTCCACTTCTGTGCTTCGTTGCCAACATACTTCAATTTCTTGTCCCATCATCACGATACTGGTCTTCTGTGTCCTCTGAATATACCAATCATTTGCCAACCTTAAGGCCTTTGTTTTTATTCTCTTGATCTGGAACACTCTACATAGAATATTATATATACTTTGTATATGCATAACATAAAAAACTCTACTTTAAAAAATTCAGGTTTCTGCAGAGAAAACTTTTCTGACTGCCCTAAGTAAAATAGCCCCTCCCTCTTCAAGCACTCTGACTCTCTTACTCTGCTCAATTAGTTGCCATGAATTTTGTCACAATTGGTATGTGTAAGATATGTCTATATATCTATATATCTCATACTTGCACATCTATCATCTATATATCTATCTATATCAAAGATTTACATAATGCATATAAATTGTATGTTGACTTACAAGTAAGACTATAGACTCCATGAAGTCATAGACTTTGATTTTCTTACTGTATACCAGTGTGTTTGTTTATATTTAAATTACTCTCTTTTTGAAGGGTGGAGAATCTCTTCATGTTGCCTAAGCTGTCTCAGACTCACATATCCTCTGACTCCTGAGTAGCAGAGACTGTAGGCATATGTCATCACATTTGACTCAAAATTCTTTTTGAAGCAAATGTTTTTTCTTGGATTCCAGTATTACCAGCCATGGCATAAAATTGCAGATGTCTTTTGAATGAGACAGAGGCAGATTTGTGTGTGCAGATGAGAACTGGACAGGTGAATAGGTGCAGAGTGCAGAACTAGGTAGAAGGCTGTGCCATCTTCTCAACTCAAAGTTTCCTGACAACTCTTAACTTGACAGAAGAAAGAAGTTTTAAGTTACAGTTTACATTTTGCTTAATAAATTGAACCAAGTATTTTAGTTACTGAGCTATTCATATTCTTTACAATGTGTAACAGGCAGAAGGTTTAAGATTATGGAACTTCTCATCACTCAGCATTTATTTCAAATTGTCAGAAAAAAAAATGAGTCTCCAAGATTGGTTATAATAAATTGAGTCTTCAAGAGTAGCATTTATCAAAGGTCCATAAAGGAAGTGAATTAGGTTGTCTCTCCAAGTCTTCCTTCCTCTTCTTATTTCCTTTCTTTCCTTCCTTTTCTGTCTTGATTTCATCTTAAGGAAGTTCTCTTAATTGAATTTAACGGCTACCATTGTATCATGATTTTTATCATAATAGCAATTTATTTTATACTGCCTTATCAAAGTATAGAAGCAATATTTCATTAACCTGATTCCAGACTCATCATTATAGCTGCCATGGAGCAACTATTTAATGTTTGTAGAATAGCATTCCTCTCTTTGATCAGAATTTAAAAATTACTTAACTATCAAAATTATCCAGAATAGCAAAGATTATTGAAGATAGAAAGGAGATACATTACTTATGTATTTAAGGAGATGACACATTCCAAGATTCCCACACATTTATCACAAAGAAAGCTGAAAATTATTCTATTCTGTGGAATAACACTTTACTTCATAAACATATTATAGGTTTGGCTTTATTCTTGCTGTTCACTCAAGCTTCCAATCACATAATCGCTGCTTCTTCATACAGAGATAAATGGCATCTATGGCTCTTGGACACTGTGGAAGAAGTCTGTGCTTTAATATAAAAACCGCAAATGATTGGTACTGTCACCTAGAGGTTGAAAGTTATAAAACATTTTGAATAAAAGTGATGCCACATGAATTTAATAATTTTCTTTAGGATTATTATTTTCCAAACAGTAGCCACGAATTAATCCTTTCTGGGAAAACAGGTTCCATCAAATGTATTGTCAAGCCAACTGCCTGAGCTTTTTCTTTCTTTCTTTCTTTTTCTTCTCTCTTTGTTTTAATTTTGGGAGATGGATTTGGGGGGTGGGAGAATGAACCAGAGCTGTGACATCTTTGACTAAATCCCCCCTGCCATTCAATTCTTTTTTTTCTTTTACAAACCTCTCCAACTTCATAATTCTGCAAAAGGCTTAATCACAGTCACTGGAGGAGTGCCTTGGCTTGCTGAGTGTGGGAAGTAGGGATTTAATATGCCAATTAAAACTCCATTGTTATTAAAAAATTCTTGAGTTGTCTAATTTGCATAGGAAAAGCAACTCAAGTATGAATCTCTTTTGAGCAAACCTGCTGGGGTTGACAATTACATGAACTCTGAGAACCTTTCCCAGTGATTTTGAGTGAGCCTCTGCAAGTCACCATGGCCCAATGAGCCCTCTTGGGGGCACAGTGAAGCTACAACTTCCTGGCCTTTGCATCATTTTATCCACAGCACGTATGTATGCCTTAGACTTATAGCACACACAAGATTTCTGTCATATTATCAGCCTTAAATTTCTATTCTAGTGGTGACGTTCATCTTGCCCACTCTGACTAAAACTCAGTAGATAAGTAACAAAAAATTAGACTAATATTTCAACACGTATGAGGAAAGTTATGCTGTACAGAACTAAGTGGCCAATAACTATTTCCTTTCTAGCTTAATAAGGTTAGACTTTTCCAAGGGTGTAAGAGAACCTTCAGAGTTAGTACAGAATACACTGAGTTCTTAGCACAGAGGAGACTTAGGAACAAGCAGTGTGTGCCTGTCTGGGCAAAACCAGTTTCAACAGTACCCCATAACCCTAAAGGGACAGTAGGAATTTGGCCTTGCTCCTGGGCCTTGGTTCCTTTCACTTAGCATCAGCCATCCTTTCCCCGTGTGTGTGTTGTGTGTGTGTGTGTGTGTGTGTGTGTGTGTGTGTGTTTTAAGGAGAAAAAAGTCAAAGTCTGCTAGGGTGAGTTGGTAAGTGCTGATTCGACAAGTTATTGAGTGGAACAGAATTGTAAATTTGATGGCTGGACCTTGGTGTTTAGTCTAAGGAATGAGTCAGTGGCCAAAGAAGGGTATAGGCAATGTGAGCTACCTTTAGGAATGTAATCTAATGGTTCAGGAAGGTAGAGGGAAGAGGCAAGGCCAAAACTGGTTGGCAGTGTTTGTGTGAGTTAAAGAGACCTTCCTAGTGATTTGGTGAAAATAGGCACATCCAACTTCATTGTTTGAGGCTAGCAACTTTCCTGTTTCCTCTATTAATATATTGGCACATTCTTCATGAAATATTAACCAGATAATTTGTCATTATTATTTAAAATGTTGGTATTTAGAATCAATTACATAAAAACTACAGCTAAATCAAAGTAATCCTTATAATCCAATAAAGTTTGATTTACTTGCTGTCAAAGAAGAAAAGAGAATGGCATGTTAGCATGGAGAAACTCAGCTGTACAATGGTAGTGACCCCATAAGGACAGAACCTTCAACTGATGCCGAAGATCCTCAGAATAAAAGCGATGGCAATATCAGAAACACACTTTTCCTTATTCTGTCATTATTACCTGCGTGGGGAAGTAATTTTGCATGCATGTGTCATTCTAAAAGTCTTTTTTGAGGTTCAGTTATGATATATAAGCTCTTAGCTGCATCTAATTCTGAGCTAATAAAGAGAAAAAAATGTCAATCCAAAATGTCAAGTCAATTGCTGTAAGGGTGGCTTTGGATCTCAATATACTGTACTAGACTTTATTCTTGAGTGCTGTTAAGTGTCAATAGTGTGATTGTGTGTGTGTGTGTGTGTGTGTGTGTGTGTGTGTGTGTATGTATGTATGTATGTGTGTGCCTTTCATTTTAGTCTACACAGGTGTGACATAAGTGTAAAGGTCAGAACTGGGCAACCTATGGGAAAACTAAATGCAACTTTAAAATATGGAGTTGGGCCCACCATTCAAAACTGGTACTCTATTAAATATTGATGTGCTCACATTGTACCACATGCTTGGTAGATTCCAGTAGTAATCTGAAATTACTAAAATGAGAATATATAATTAGTCACTCTTTCTCTCTACTGATCTATGCTGAACATATATAATAAACTCAAAAGCCTCTCTGTTCCTTTAATTAACATATCTGATGATTTTGCACATTTTGCACACTTACATCACCTCAATATATTTCAAATCCCAAGGTTGAGATAAGAGTTATAGAAACAGTTGTTTGATTTAGACAATACTTTAAATTATATTGACATCTGATATAATCTTACTTGCTTTATTAGTTACATATTTTTGATAAGAATTAGAAGTTATAACAAAATTAATCTACATAAAATATATCATAATCTATTGAAAATATCTTTATATTACAAATATGTGCATCTTAAGCCTATTAATGCATAACATTCATTTTAAATGTGTATGTAGTCATATATTTTCTGTTGGCATATAAAATATAATTTTAATGTGCCATTCAGATTTCCTTAAAAGCTGATCAGTGTAATTGATTAAGCAGTTAAGTCTTCCGCCTTTTAAATTAATATTTTTTGCTTTTACCTTGTAAAAGCTTTTTAGTGTAGTTAAAGTCTATGGATGGGAAAGCAGAAAGGAGTTTCCATAATTATACTGTAACCTCCCCAAGACACAGAAGTCAAAAGCAGTCAGTGACAGCTGTTTGACATTATCCTAACATGAGACGATTTTATCATAAAAAATCCATTCTGTTGCTCTTGTTTTCTTTGTGTCTGAACACAACCAAGAGAATTTTCACAGCATCACAGAAACTGAGACTGAACTCTTACTCACGATATGACTAAAGGACATGTCTTGTTGTTTTTGAGAATCTTAGTTCTATGGAAAGAAGGCGAAACTGGGAAGAAAAGAGTGGTTTTGTGTGGTGTGTGTGTGTGTGTGTGTGTGTGTGTGTGTGTGGTATGAGTGTGTTTCTGATAGTATACTAATACTTTTATGAATGGAAATCTACTAACAAAGCACTTGGAGAAGTCAATTTATATCAGGCATTATTACATGTTTAAAAACAGACGGATACTGTGCATAATGTTCCTGTACTCTCAGCAATCTCCAGGCAGGGCAAGAAAATGTCAGACTGGAGATGAGCTTGGACCTTATATTAAAGGCTTCCTTCAAAAGCCAATAAAAGAAACAAAATAAAACCCAAATAAGAAAAAAAGAAATCCACAGAAAATCTTCTAAAAGTATAATATACTATCTCAGGGAGTTTGTATGCAGGTTGGTGCTCCTATGCTTAGAAGACCTTGTTTCCTTGATTCCTGTTTCATTTTCTTTTTTACCTATCATGTCATTTGCATATATATTATGATTTCTGGTTTTGAGTTTTTATGAAATTTTTGCATATGTAATTGTGTGTTTCTCTGTCTATATGTGTTTCTTGTGCTTTTTCTTTGACACTATTTTGTTTTGTTCTATTCCAGTTTGGTTTTAGAGTATCTTATTTTGTTTCATTATTAATTTTAGATGACTGTTTTTTAGTGAGAGAGAAATAAAGGGTGTGGGTTTGTGTGGGAGGAAAAGTGGGAAAGACCTAGGAAGAGTTGGGAGAGGGAAAACTGTAATCAGTTTATATTGTATGAAAATTTTTATTTAAAAACAAGAACTGAATAATAAATAGTTACATAAAAGTTGTATGTGGTATTCTGGGAGGTGGTAGATACTGAAGAAGGAATCCTAAAAATAATTATTGTTGTCGTTATTGTTATTTTGTTTTGTTTTTTTCAAGAAATGGTTTCTCTATGTAGCTCTGGCTATAAATGTTGGTTTTATTTCTTAGAAGATGGGATGAAATGAGAGCAGTACCTAAGCTTTATGAATAAATGGCTTGGGAGACCTGAGTGTTTCTATCTAAATATCCCTAGGTCTAAGTCTGGAAGCTTCTTGTTTCCTTACAATCTAATCTTCTGCAATCTTGGGCCTTGAAGCCTTCAGCTTCCAGCCTCAGTCTAATGATCTAGGCCTACAATGGTTCAGCTTCAGAGATTTACTGCTGAATAAACTCACTCTAGCTCTTTCTCAACTGTGGCTGACTGGTTTCTGTTTTGGCTCAAGCACCTCTCCAAGCTGCCTGATTCAAATTGACTTCTCTCAGCTTCTGACTAAATTGCTCTGCTTCAAAAACTCTCTGAACTTCATGAGTTGAAAGGAACTGAATGGACTGAAAAGAACTACATAAACTCAACTACATTCTACTGAACTCCACTGCATTGCCTGAACTCAAATGAACTGCACTCACCAAACTGCCCTCCACACACTCATCTTAAGTAGCCTCTCACTCCTATCTGTTCTCCTGAGAGTTGGGTATATCCTCTTGTTTACTTGTTCTGTCATATTTTTTTCTGATAAGTCACTTTGTCTGCCCCTCAATTAGATATCATTGTTTGGGATTAAAGGTGTCTGCTAAATGTGTACTTGTATTCCAGCCAGAGAGATTAAAAGTGTATCATAAGGGCATGTCTATATTCTATCCAGAGAAATTAAAGGTATGTTATCCCAGCCAGATCATACAAACCTAAAAGGTGTTTGAATGTGATCCCTTGTCAGAGGAGCCATGTTATTGGATTAAAATTTCTCTATTCCTGGCTGTAATAGAACTAGGTCTGTAGATCAAGCTAGCCTTCAAATCACAAAGATCTTCCTGCTTCTGCCTCTCAAGTGCTGGAATTAAAGGCATGCACCACTATTACCTAACATAAAAAGTTCTTAATTTTAGGATGTTGTTTACTTATTCAAATATATATCCTAGTTGAGAATATTTGTTGCAAAATGATCTCTTATGTATTATAATTTTCTCTTTTCATATTTCTTGTTATAAATCATACTTGTTATAAATAATATTTATTACATAATCTTGTTATAAATTACATTTATTTGTGTGATTATCTTACACCCCTACCTTTAAATGGAAGAAATGGAAGCAGGAATATGCTCATTTTCCATTTCGCTCTGAATATGACGAGCATAGCCATTACCCAAATACTAGCTGAATGAATTAATGAGTGAGGGTGATCTGCTCATTACATATAAGAGAGATAGCAGCATCATATGCCATACACAAGCCACAGACGATTTTATGAAGAATGAATCACCAGTCCAGTCCACTTTTGTTTTGTCATGGGTAAGATGTTGGGGTAGAACTTGGTTTTGAAAATTGGAAGTATTACTGTAGGAAAGAGGTCTCTTGGGTACAAGGAAATAATGACAGAAGAGTGGTACAGAATAAGCATAGCAGAGGAGAAAGCCAGTTCCCTTGGGGATAATGAATAGTTGCAGAAAATACTGTGGAACCAGATAATAACTAATTTCACAGAGATTGTTTCCCTTTGGATCAGTTTCTTCCTAAACAGAACCCATGGTGAGGACTTGCGAGTGCTTTCTTAGGAATTTCTCCATAAAGAACAGAGTAAGGGGTGTATGGAAGAAGAAAAAAAAAAAAAACAATCAAGGCTATCTGTGTTGTGGAGACAAAGTTGCAGTATGATCCCAATCCTGCTGAGGTATTTTTGAGTATACATTATTCCAGAATATGCCCAGGGTAAAGAGATAGGAATTCAGCATCCAGGCTAGGGAGGTATTAATTAGCTGTTGCCCCAAGACTTGGAGATGCTCAAGCCTTTTCTGTTTTCTCCTCAAGATGGGATAAAGGAGTTCTTTCTAGTAGGTTAAAATAGAATGTGCTAAAGGTTGTTAGAAGCATATGATACCTAAGGGAGGAACAGAAAAGCTTTGGAAAAGACCTGAACATAGAACTGGCCACATTTGCCATAGGACCTATATCCTATGTATGTACAGATCACTAACTTTTCTCAGTTCTGACCATATACCGGGAGCACCTGAATATCATCTGAGAAATGAATGACGGGGTACCATCCCAGATAAGTCAGTTCAGAATCTCTCCTTACAACCTGGACATATTTTTTTTTTCTTTAGGAGGAAATGGCTTGTGGATTTCTGGGTGTAGTGTGGCAGAGTGTGGAGTAATAGTACAGAGAAATAAGTGGGTAGGGACTCAAAGGCTTAAATGAAGCAGAAAACTAGAAGAGAAAATCAAAGTTTAGTCACAGATAACGACTTGAAGGACTATGATGATACAGCAACTGAAAACAAAAAGACAAATGTGAGAGAGATGAGGACCACCAATGTAAGACTAAATAACCAATTGGGTGTAAAGGTTTGTTCACAGTGGCTTGAAGACACCCAGGCTGTGTCTGGATTTGAAGCATAATCCTTTAAAGGACTATGATGCTCAAACTATGTGAATAGTCACATCAGTGTAATTTATGAATTTTGTAGGTTGGAAAGGAACATACTTATTGTAAAGAGGATGCTTCTCTAAAGGCTTAGATTATTCTTTGGGCACAAATTAGAAATTCTGTGACCACTTTCAATTTCACAATACTGATTGTAATAGAAACAAGTATATCTTACGTAGTCCAGAGAATTTGCTTCCAAGGAACTCAGATTACTTGTGTTTAAAATGTGGTTTTCATAAATCTATAACATGGTGCCAGCATCATTATTCCAGTTAAAAGTTTTGGCATTTGGTAATTAAAAATGCTAAGGTATGGGCATCTATTTTACCCTCAATGTTAGCTATAAACTGTAACTCTTGATTCAGCTATATTACTGAATATATATTTTACGGTTTTTCCTTTTTAAATGAAGCAATAAAGGCAATAATTTTTACCTGACACAATATTTAATGTAAGCAACTGAATATGATTTGGTTTTTGAGACAAGATCTTATACTGTAGCCTGAGCTGGTCTCAAGTTACTGTCAATCTTCCTTCCACACCCTCTTGAAAGCTGGGATTACAAATGTATGTATAATCAGATGTGGCTTTAATTTTGTAGGTTTTAGTTTGTCATATAATTTTTATTTGTATGCTCAAAGTGAAGGATTGCCATGTAACTATAAAGAATTAATAGAGTCAAAGGTTAAAATTAGGATAATTTAGTTTAAGGATTTTACTTGACTTCACTTTTTATTTCAGAATCAACTAGCCCTTTACTCTATAAATAGTCTGATGAGTTGAGCTATGATATTGATTTTATAGATAGATAGTCTAAAGAAATACCAAACAAACAAATCATGAAAAGTAGGTTGATCTTCTATAACTTGAGACTTGGTAAGAATCATGTTTGTAGGTCTCAAAATTGTATCATCCACAGTGGCCTAGGCAATAGAGGCATATCTGGAGTGTAATGGTCCAGATTCCCAGGGAATGAGTGCTGTAGTTCTTAAATATTGAAGAAGACACCTGCTATCTTGTTGGACTATCTGACTGTAAGACATTTGAATGCTGGGATAGGAGGATAAGTGGATCTAACTGGGCTCATTAAGTTATAGCCATTCTTAAGCATCTGTAGTAGGTATGTGCCAGCATACCCAGTTTAAATCACTCTTTTCTGTGAATGTAGCAGAATGGAGGGGGGTCCACTCATGAAACTGTGTCAATTCTTCACCTTCCTAGGATGATGTGGACTCCAGGAGTATCTCTGTTCTCAAGATGGAGTTTTGCTGCAGTAGTTTGAGAATTCATGGAGACAGAGTCAGAATTTATATTCTGAAACAAAGGCACCATGCAGATTCAATATAATCCTCCTCTTTGACCTTACAAAGAAATATTACATAAGTAAGTCACATGTAAACTTCAATCCAGGTGTAACCACACAGGATTGTAATCCTAGCCTTCTGAAGGCTGAAGCAAGAGGGTTTCCAGTCTGGACTACAATGTAAGAACATGTTTCAGGCAGGGGCTCTAGACTTTTGGTCACTCTGGAATTCTCTAGTAATTAGGATTGCAGCATCCATGGAAATTAATTCTGCTATGACCAGTGTTTACTCTATTTGCCCCAAATAGGGCATCCTCTGGCCAGGGATATGGATTGTTGTTACAGTGTGCAGTACTCCTTTCCTGCTGCCAGCTCAGTGCCCTGTAGACACTATGTCAACTTCTAGAGCTCTCTTTAGTATATTTTGTCCAAACTCATTTGTTTAGTTCTGGGCACCTCTACTTTGCAAAGTTGTAACCAACATCACCTTTTATTTTTTGTGTTGAGTTCTTTATTTTAAAATTTGTTTGTTTAGTGTGTGTGTGTGTGTGTGTGTGTGTGTGTGTGTACTGGGGATGCCAGAGGTTGATTTTATATATGGACTTCTAATCATGTTACACATTTTTTTTTTTTTTTTGGAGACAAGGTCTCACCAATTAAGTTAGATTGTCTGGGCAGCATGCCCCAGAATCTGACTGATTCTCCCTAAACGCTGAAGGTCTGCATATGCACCACAGTTTTGGCTTTTGCATGGATGCCAGGATATAAATTTGGGCCCTCATGTTTATACAGCAAGTTTTTACCCACTGAACAATCTTTTTTTTATGTTTGCTCACTCTTTGATGACCTTTTCTCCCATTAATCTCTCTGAATTTTCTACATTGCCTTTTATCTCTATGAATTTCCTTAAATCATTATTTTCAAATCCCTTTCGGTCAATTTTTGTCATTTTTCTTTTGTATGGGAGTCTCTTTCTTGTGTCTCCTGGCTAGTATTTATAGTAACTGATGTCTCTGTTAATTGCTTTTAGTAATTAGGTGGCATGTCTTTCATAACAGGGAACTTTCATCTGGAGGTGTACCCTAGAGTGTTGTTTGCGTAGGCTACTCTGGCTTTGCTTCCTGTTGACTGCAACAGTGTAGTGCGTGAAAATAATTCTTCAGCTGAAATCAATGTTGACAATGCCTGTGTGCACCCCAATAGCTGCAGGCAATTGGGATGTAGCTCGTGGTGCTTATGGCTAAGTGTGGATCACTTGACAGCTGCATGGTTATGTGAGGAAGGACTCTTGCAGACGAGACGCAGATAGCATGAAACTTGCCTATGAGCCACTGAGGCCACTTTTGTGGGTTTCATACAGTGGGTCTTATAAAGTTGTGTGGCAGCCAGGGTTTAGCTTCTTAGAGTGAGATTCTCAGCAGCTGTTTAGAGCCACAGAAGTTTGTAGAAGGAAGATGACTCCTTGGTGTTGCCTGTGCCCTGGACTACTTGCCAACCTACCCCACCTGCCCTTGAAGGTAGCACATTTTCAACGACACAGATCTGTGAGCAGGTGAGACACAGCTGCAACAAGCTCTCTAAATGAACACTGCTGCAAACTTCTTTGATACTCTCCACCTGTGCCCCATTTGTCCCAAGAAAGTGTCTCTTCTAAACAGCAGTTCCTGATTGGCTGGCATTGTCTGCACCAGCAATCTTAGGTCTCTTCAGGCAGTTCTCAATTAGGTCCACCTGCAGGAGTTGTTTATGCAGCTGTGCGGGCCCTTGCATTTACATAGTGGTGGCCCTGCCTTTCCTGATACACCTTGTATTAGGGTTTCAAGATAGCTTGCCTGGCTGCATCTTACACCATAGGAGAAGAGTGGTTTCCAACCACCTTCCAGCACTCATAAACGGTGAGTTGCATGGATCATTCCAGGTGGATAGACATGATATAGAGTTTATGGGCAGGGTCTCTGCCTAGTCCTCTGGGTCTGTTGTATGGAGTATGAGACCTGGTATACCTGCTTGTTCCTCAGGGCCTTGGTGGACCAATGGCCTCAATCCAGCTGCTCTGCTGTTTTCTATTGAGCCACTTCAGAGGCCTCCTTGCACTGTGAATCCATTTGGCTGTTTCTAAGGCAAGGGTAAACACAGAATGTTGTTGTTCTGGGTTAGGCAGCTTCCAGGATGCTTTACATTACCACCTGCAGGATACTGGGTGACCCAGAGTGTTCTGGGGTAGGCATTTGTTTTGGAGCAATGCAGTGTAGACTGGATTTTCCATCAGCCCCTAGGATTGGGCTTAGGGTCTTGGGGCTGGTGAACTTCTCCAACCGGAAATATTTCATGTTTCTACGGTATTAGCGGTGGCTATTGCTCTTGTTTATTTATTTATTTTTCTGTCAAGCAAAATCAAGATAATTCCTCACAGCTGTAGAAAATGAAGTGAGAAGTAAGATAGGAATAGCACATATGTGGGCCTGGCTTCCTCACTTGGGTGTGAGCTACTGCTCTTCTGGGCTGGAGGTGCTTCTGAACTGGGTCCTCCTGTGACCAACTGAGCCAGGAACCTAGAAAAAAGAGATCATCACAGATGAGGGGCCTGTGGGTTCTAGGGGTACTCGCTGTGTTTGCAGGGGTCCTGGAAACGCCAGAAAGAAGGTAGAGCTGGTGTTCCAGCGGCCTGCATGACTGTGCTGGGTCCTTCCAGACAAGATTCAATAGTTTCAGAAAAAAATCAAAACAAAAACCAAAAAACTGAAACAAAAACATGTTCTCAATTTACTTTCCCTCCCTCATTTTACTTTCCCTCCTGTATTACTTCCCTCCCTCTCTCCTTCCCTCTCTCCCCTTCTGCCATGTTAGAAATTCAATTTAGAGTCTTGGCCACACTGGATGAGTCTCTACTATTAAGATACTTCATAAGTTTCAGTTGAATGTTAAACATGTTTAGTTTTGAGAGTGAATTATGTTAGATTTCTATGAAAGTCAACACTCATGTTACCTCCTCCTATCTGTCTTTAGCATCGCTGTTATCTGTGTCTGGTGCAAGGCTGCGCACCTGCATGTTTGCGAAAAGATGTTGTTCCATAGAACAGCAACTCTGGTGATTTCTAACTTAGAGGAAATCAATTGTTTCATGAGCTGCCTGCTTTTCAACTGTGGGGTATAGAGTAGCACCTAAACTCTTAACACCATGAGATGCCACAGCTTCACCCAGATTTAAGTACATCCAGCATTAGGAAAAAATATAGATAAGAAGCAAGCACAGCAATGGTATAGGAAGTTGTGTTATGTTCTTTTGGTTTTTTTCCCAGGCACAGTTTTAAATTTCCCTGCTACTTTCCTACTTTATTTATGTCAGGGCTGAAGCTGGGGGAGTAGGCCTTTTTACTTCAGGATCTTTCCAACTTTATTGCTATTTTTAGTTAATTTTAGTTTAGCGTATATGATATTGCATTTGAGCATGGCATCTAAATTCTAGATTCTTTTCATATTTCTGTAAATAATATTATTGGCATTTGGGTGATGGCTTCAAATGTGTATATTACTTTTGCTAATATAGTCAGTTAGTGAGAGTTATCCTCCCGATTCATGAACTCTGGGAAGTTTTTACATCTTGCAATAACTTCATCTCTTTTTTCAAAGTTTGACAAGGTTTTTTTCTCTTCTTTAATGATTGTTTGTATTATTTCTTGATTACATTATATTTTAAAATTTCATATTTTAAGTAAATCTATTTGGTATTGCTGTTATTGAAGACTAGCCTTAGTCTGTGGTGATATGGTAGGATGCATGAGATTATTTCAATTTTCTTGTATCTGTTGATGACTATTTTGTGACCGATTATATGGTCGATTTTGGAGTAGGTGCCATGAGATGCTGAGAAGAAAATATATTCTTTTGTTGTAGGATGAAATGTTCTATAGATATCTATTAAATCCGTTTGATCCATCACTTCTGTTAGTTTTACTGTGTCTCTGTTTAGTTTCTGTTTCCATGATCTGTTCATTGATGAGAGTGGGGTGTTAAAGTCTCCCATTATTATTGTGTGGGGTGTAATATGTGCTTTGAGCTTTAGTAAAGTTTCTTTTATGAATGTGGGTGCCCTTGTATTTGGAGCATAGATGTTCAGAGTTTTTCTTGGTAGATTTTTCCTTTGATGAGTATGAAGTGTCCTTCCTTTATTATTTTTTGATAACTTTTGGTTAAAAGTCAATTTTATTTGATATTAGAATGGCTACTCCAGTTTGTTTCTTGGAACCATTTGCTTGGAAAATTGTTTTCCAGTCCTTCACTCTGAGGTAGTTAGTGTCTGTCTTCGACACTGAGGTGCATTTCCTGTATAGAGCAAAATGCTGGGTCCTGTTACATACCCAGTCTGTTAGTCTATGTCTTTTTATTGAGGAATTGAGTCCATTGATGTTAAGAGATATTAAGGAATAGTGATTATTGCTTCCTGTTATTTTGTTGTTAGAGGTGGAATTATGTTTGTGTCGGTATCTTCTTTTAGGTTGTTGAAAGAAGATTACTTTTTTTGCTTTTTCTAGGGTATAATTTCCCTCCTTGTTTTGGAGGTTTCCCTCTATTATCCTTTATAGGGCTGGATTTGTGGAAAGGTATTATGTAAATTTGGTTTTGTCATGGAATATCTTGATTTCTCCATGTATGGTAGTTGAAAAATTTCTGGGTATAGTATCCTGGGCTGGCATTTGTGTTCTCCTAGGGTCTGTATGACAGATGCCAAGGATCTTCTAACTTTCATAGACTCTGGTGAGAAGTCTGGTATAATTCTGATAGGTCTGCCTTTATATGTTACTTGACCTTACTGCTTTTAATATTCTTTCTTTGTTTGGTGCATTTAGTGTTTTGACTATTATGTGACAGGAGGAATTTCTTTTCTGGTCCAGTTTATTTGAAGTTCTGTAGGCTTCCTGTATGTTTATGGACATCTCTTCCTTTAGGTTAGGGAAGTTTTCTTCTATAATTTTGTTGAAGATATTTACTTGCCCTTTAAGTTGGGAATTTTTGCTCTCTTCTATGCCTGTTATCCTTAGGTTTAGTCTTCTCATTGTGTCCTGGATTTCCTGGATGTTTTGTGTTAGGATCTTTTTGCATTTTGCATTTTCTTTGACTGTTGTGTCAGTGTTTTCTATGGTATCTTCTACATCTGAGATTCTCTCTTCTATCTCTTGTATTCTGTTTGTGATGCTTGTATCCATGACTCCCGATCTCTTTCCTAGGTTTTCTATTTCCAGGGTTGTTTCCCTTTGTGATTTCCTTATTGATTCTACTTCCATTTTTAGATCCTGGATGGTTTTGTTCGATTTCATTTCCTGTTTAGTTTCGTTTTCCTGTAATTCTTTAAGGGATTTTTGTGTTTTCTCTTTACCCATGCTCTCCTGTATTTCTTTGAAGGAGTTATGTCCTTCTTAAAGTCCTCTATCATCATCATGAGATTTGACTTTAAATCAGAGTCTTATTTTTCAGGTGTGTTGGAGTAACCTGGGCTCACTGTGGTGGGAGAACTGGGTTATGATGATGCCAAGTAACCTTGGTTTCTGTTGTTTATGTTCTCCCCTTCCTCTCTCCGCCATCTGGATATATCTGGTGTTAGCTGGTCTTCCTGTGGCTTGTCCCTCCTGCAAGCCTGTGTGTCAGTACTTCTGGGAGGCCAATTCTCTCTGGGATGAATTTGGGTATGGAAAGCTGTGGCACAGGGTGCAGACGGTAACCTGAAAGATCCTGTCCCAGGTTGCTCCTTGGTTCCTGTGTCTTGGTGACTCTGAGCCGGTCCCTCTTGGGCCAGGAATTTGAGCACAAGTTGTGGTGTTACCTGTGCTCATGGGTATGCCAGCACTGCTGGGAGACCAGCTCTCTCCTGGCTGTATTTGGGTATGGAGTGATGTTGCCCAGGATCAGCTCCCGCACAGATGGAAACTGCTCCTTGGTTCCTGTGTCCTGAGGTTTCAGGGAGGGTTTCTTGGACCAGAAGTGGTGGTCTTACCTGTGCTCACAGGTGTGTCAGCACTTTTGGGAGACTAGCTCTGTTCTGGAGATATTTGGGTATGGAGGGTTGTGTGGCATCGGATCAGCTCCAGGTGCAGATAGAACCCGGAAGTATCTTCCCTTATATTCTTAATGTCTCCAGGTTGTTTATTATGAAGTCATTTTGAACTTTGTCAAATGCCTATTTTGTGTCTAACGAAAATGATCCTGTAATTTCTGTTTTGACATTTATTTAAATGAACTTTTGTTCATATAAATTTTATTTGAATTTTTTATTTATATGAACCTTTGTTGGTTTGCATATTTTGAAACAACCTTAAACTGGATGAAGTTTTTTTGATTACAATATATGATTTTCTTAATGTCGTTCTGAATTTAGTTTTCAAGTGTTTTAGTTGAGAGTCTTTGTATCTCTATTCATCAGAGAAATTGGTCTGTAGTTTGTATTTTAACTTTATTCAGTTTTGGATAAAGAACTACAATATAAGACCTAACATCTTGACTGTGATAGAGGAAAATGCAGGGAATATGATTCAATTAATAGTACAGGAAAGGACTTTCTTAACAGTACTATAGTAGCAAAGTTGATAAACAAGACTTCACAAATCTAAGAAATTTTATGTACAGCCATTTACACCATGTTTTCAGTAAAGAGGCAGCCAATAAAATGTGAAAAAGTTTACCACCTAAATATCTGACAGAGAGTTAGTATCTAGATTATACAAAGAGCTCAAAGAAAAATCAAGAAAACAAACAACCCAAATAGAATTTGGGGGTATAAGTAAAAGGAGAGTTCTCAAAAGAAGAAATACAAATGGCTAAGAAATATTTTAAAACATGTTTAACATTTTTTGGCATTAGGAAAATGAAATTTAAAACTACTTTGTTTAATCATATTTGTAATCATTCTTTTAAATTATGCATCTGGAATCTTATTTTGATCAGGGATTGATTATTATTGGAGGAGAGAAGTTGTCTCTGTTTTTGTTTTCTTTTTCTTTTTTCTTTTTTTAACCTGCATTTTTCCTGGGACCTGCCCATCTTTGTTTAGAGAGTTTGGTTTAGATTTTTGTTGGTATTACTATTATTTTAATTCAGGTTGCATGTCTTCCTTCAGTGAGTATGTTGGTAGTAGTCAAGACAGACTTAATTGTACTACAGTTTTGATGATGTGTTTGTCTGTGAGACTAGTGCTCCAGGCCCCAGGCCCCAGGCTGTAAATACTGTGTTGAACTTAGTCGTTGGCAATAGTTACTATCCAGACATCAGATAGTTGACTGTAACAGACACTTGTAGAGAACTGATTGGTTTAGGTATTAGAAGAATTTTGATAATTCTGTATATACTTACTGTTAGTTATTGTGGGTATGAGTGGACAGGAAGAGAACAGGTAAGCAGTCATGATGAGGCCAGTGAGTAATGTTAGCTTGGTAGATGGAACATGGATAGGCATGGATATATGGGAAAGTGTTAAACCTTGATAATTTATTGCTATTGAATACATTTTGACCTTGTGGAGAGATACAAATGTGTTCATCTGTTTCTGATGTATTTTGTTCATGAGAATTTGCTTTCAAAATGGCTCCTAGCTGTGTCTCAGCAGGCTATATAGCAAGACAAAAACTGGTTTTCATTCCACTCCTAACAAGTCCACTAGAGGAATTATTGTGCCACTGATACCTACAATTTGATTTATAGCTCTTGAGGGTTATACGCATGTCCTGTTGATAGACTTCCCAGCTTTTGTTTGGATTACTTTTTGGCAGCAGCTTCAGAGTATTTTTCTCCCAAAGTGGATAGTTGAGGTTCTACAGCCTTTATCACTGTGGGATGAAGTCTAATTTTTTTTTTCTCATTTTGAAGCTCTCTTCATTGCCTTTCAGAGAACCAATCTCTGCCACCGTCATTCTGGGAATTTCCTTTCAACTTTTATTCAATTAATCAAGTAGCATCTTCTTATTCATAGAAAAATTCCTATTCTTCAATGTGATTGTGTCTTAGTAGGGGGAATTCATATTTCTTGATCAATAGTTTTATTGATGAGCTAGAAATCCTTATTGTAAGAAAAGTCCGTCTCTCTTTAATTAAAATATATCTTTAGTTACTTATAGTGTCTGTGTAACTAGAAGGCTAGAACAAGATGCTAATTTTGCCTTTTAAAAAACTATATCTAGGACCTTTATTAAATATATATTATAAGGTTAAGATGGCTATGATGAGAGAGAGAGAGAGAGAGAGAGAGAGAGAGAGAGAGAGAGAGAGAGAGAATGAATTCCCCTCTTTAAAAAAAGTAGAAATAGTATCTACACCATACAGTTGATTTATTGGGTAAGTATGTTTTGCTGCATCACAAAATTTCTTTAATCTATTCAACATAGTTTCAAGACTCAAGAGGAGGAAAGTTGATGGAATTCACACACACACACACACACACACACACACACACACACAGACACACACAGACACACATTTCATTACTGCTGCCTTTCTTTCTAGTAATGCCAAGTTCCCTGTCCTTCTTTGTAGTAATACAAAGTTGCTACTTAGATACTTTGGTTTCACATTGGAGACTTTCTTCTTGTCAATTGTTTCAAAACTGTATCTACTGGAAAAAGCCTTTTTCTTTCCTTCTTTTGAGAAGTTGTCAATTTTTACTTCCTTCTTAAAGGATGCTTTATTTCTGAATTCAAAAATCGCTTGAAAATTGTTCATGCCTTTTTTTTTTATCTCCAAGGTTTTTGATGAAAACCCAGCTGCTCTTGAATTGTTTTCATTTGAGTGTGGGATATTTCTTAATTATTTTGAATTTTTGTCTTTAGTTCTCTTGATATCTTTAAGTCATCTACTCTCTTTGGGTCATTTTTTTTTTTTTAATTTTTAGGCTTGTATTTCTTGCCAAATTTAGAGTTTCCGCTACTACTTATGTACACATTTAGCTTTACTTTTCTCCTCAGGAATACTTATACAAACATTAGATATTTTTATTAGGTTATTGAAAATTCCAGTGCTCAAAGAAACTTGGAGAAGAGAGGTAGGAAAGAATTGAAGAGTCAGATAAAAAGACAAAGGGATGTCTTTTGGGGGCTTCCTAACCATTATAATAATGACTCTAGAGTGGCTGAGATCGTCTCCATTCACCCTGTACAAAGCAAAGCTCCTCATTAGTTGACCCTGGGACTGGGAAAGGATCGTGGAGTCCTATTTCTTTTTAGCTGAACCATTGAAAACTGGTGGATTCTAGGGGAGAGACATTTATTCAATAATGTACCCATGGACAAACCACCAGGCTCTCATGACAGTTCCAAAAACCTATGCTCACACAGATGGTGTTGGTTAAACAGAGTAGGTAACAAAACAAAACAAGAAGATATGAATATATAAGAGAGATCTCCATCAAGGAAATGCAGATGAGAAGGGTGAGAATCATAAGAGAGACTAGGAGGTAAGAGTTGCTAGAATGTACTGTATACATGTATGAAACTGTCAAAGAAGAAAAAGTAAAATGTTAAATTTTAAGTTGATGGGAAATGATATAATTATATTATAATCTCAACAATAAAAGAAATAGCTAAAATTTATTTTAAAGTTTTATACTATCCACTGTTCAAATACAGACATTATATTATGTACTTTTAGATTCAGTTCTTCTTTTTAATGCCCCCCCACTGTTGTGTTCAACCCATGCATTTTTAATATTTGTTGTTTGCTTGTTTTAAAATATGAGATACACAGGAAATATGAGATACACAGGAAATGGAAAAATGAAGATAAATCACCACCAGCTTGTCTTTTCTTAGACTACATTATTACCTCTTATCCCAATTCGTGTGTGTGTGTGTGTGTGTGTACATATGTGACATTCTAAAATAAACTTCTAAAGACTTTTTCATGTCTTCTGTATTGTAGTATAGTACTACAGGATTCTACTATCCAGGATGTAATATGTGACATCTAATTCTCAGATACTTGCTGCTTCTAATGTCCTCCTAGGTTTGTGACTTGAGGAGTACACAAAGAAATTGGATAGCCAGAGGATGACAAATATGAATCATTATGGTTGACTCACAATGCTTCAAAATTAGCTGAAGAGTAAAGCATTCCTTTCTCAGATTACATCCATGCATCTCTGAAGACCACAGAAGCTATATTTTTTTTGCCTACAATGCTCAAATGAGCTGCACTGTTTTAAATAGTAGAAGTGAAGTTTCTTAATATTTAGACAGTAGTTAGCTTTCAGTACTACTGTTCTGAATGTTTTGTGTCTCACTCTTTTGTATTTAGGAAAAGGCAGTGGCAGCCATCCAGATGACTTCTAAAAAAAAGTTTTCCCAGTGCTTGGTGGAAGA
Organism: Mastomys natalensis; assembly: GCA_021653895.1. Classification (NCBI taxonomy): domain Eukaryota; kingdom Metazoa; phylum Chordata; class Mammalia; order Rodentia; family Muridae; genus Mastomys; species Mastomys natalensis. The sequence goes on along the minus strand of JAJTUV010001211.1, from coordinate 41,448 downwards.
AAATTAGCTTTCAAGATGTTGAAGTCTTTAAAAAATCAAACTGAGCATTTAAGTTTCTGAAATAATGTCTTCATTTGAAAATAAATTATATAAAAACCAACTTTATTGTTTGCATTTTAATCATTTTATATCTGTGAATCAAGTTCCTCTTGCTGCTTGAGTAGGTGCCATCTGCCCATCTGTAACTGAGCCAGATTTATATTGGAGCCTGATTTCATATTTAGTTCTGATAGATGAAACATGTATCTTCATAAGGAATGAAACTGTGGAAGATTTCAACACTTTCTTAACACTCAAATTTACTTATTAATAACTATATGCATTTTTGTCAATACTGATTTGTATATAACCTATACTAGAGGTATTAGTTATCCACTGACACATACATGTACATATATATACATACATATATGTATATATATACATACATACACATATATACATACATATAAACATGCATATATATAAATGTCATATTCTTAGAACTATCCCTGGAAGATTTTGCCAGATTATACCAATTAAGTCTATAATTTAGCTGATGCTTTCTTCTGTCGTGAACAGTGCATGACAAGTCTCCTCATATGTCTTTGGTAACCTGACAGTGCTAGTTGATCCTATGATCTTAGAGATGCTTTCTAATATGTCTGGAATCTTGCTGATTCAACTCTGATCCTTGTGTTTAGGCTTCTGGCAAGTTGGCCCAGCAGGTCAAAAGGGTTAATGAGATACGTTACTGGGCTGCCAGAGCATCTTCAGGAGTTTCTTTCTATGAAGTTATGACAAACGATAACCATTAAGGAATGGCAAGGTGTACCAATACCATCCAGCATTGTCCACTGTCTGTTGGGACCTTTTTAACATCATGAGTCCTTTCATGTGTTTGTTTTAGCAAAACATTGTTTTACCTTTGTTTGCTTCAGCAAAACATTTCTTCACAAGTCTGCTTTAGCTAGACATCCTTTCTCCTGTGTCTGCTTCAGGAAAACATTCCTTCATGTGTCTGTTTTAGCAAAACATCCCTTCATCTGTGTCAGCTTTAGGAAAGCATCATTTGACATAACTGACTTTCCAACAAAACCAGAATCTTCCACTTCACAAGTGTTTTAGAGTATGCCTTGATCATGAATTGCAGGATATATTGTGGCAGTACACTTGTGTCACTTTAGCATATAATTTGATCATTTTCTCCATTTAATGTTAATAATACAGATTATAAAACAGTCTTATGTGACTGGAAATGTCTGGTATTGTCCAAATGCTGTCACCTGAGGATGGCAGGTCCTGAGGAACCTGTGTATTTTATTATCAGCTTATTGCTTTTAAATATAACTTATATTCCAGTTATTAAGTCTTAACTTCTCTTCGCAACATGTGTCCTACAAGGTTATTAATATTTGTGAGATTACTTTTGAAAACAAAATTACATGTAAAATGTAAATTTCAGAATGTGTTATTTGTTATGTCTGCATTTTATAAGCCCTTACTCCCTCACATGCCACCTTGCTGTGGTGTACCCAAAGAAGGCTGGAAAAATAAAATAAAATAAAACAAGAACAACAAATGAAAGTCCTGAATTGTAGTAGCATCAGACAGCTCTGCTTCTTTGTTCCAGGATTGCAATTCCCCAGTCCCAAAAATCATTCTTGCCAAAATTTGTTTTGGAAATATAACATATTTTGAATATGACATATGTTCAAAATTAGCAGGAAATGTAGCCAAGATTGGGAATTAGGAAGAAAAAATTATTTCAGAAAATATTTGATGGCCAAGAAAAAGTGTTTGGATTAAAAAATTAGGGAATTTCATTGTTTAGTAAATTCCATAATATTTTAAAAGTCTCAGAAGAAATAGTAAACATTTTTTCTCTCAATATTTATAACTGTCATTTAAGAGTTTTTGTAATTAAATGAGGGGAGTAAGTGTAATGTATATGCAATCATCTTTAGGTGGGCTATTTTATTATTATTTCTAGAATGTCATGTACTTAAATTTTGCCATATGCATATGCCATATATGAAGTTGATCTGTTACTTTTAGGCTAGATAGACATAGTTGAAGGGACCCAGAGCAAAAATCCAGTTTGACAACTTGATAAACATATTGTGGTTTCTGTAATAAATTTACAATAGGCTTTTTTTTTTTAATTTTGGATTTTCTGAAATTCTTTATGTCAAAGCTGAGGCCATTCACTAGCCAGCTCTGTACAAGGTAGTAAGGTGTTGTAGAGTTCTAATTTGACTGCAGGAGATTTAAAATATCTTTGAGGAGAACAGGGTTTCCTAAGTGGGAGGTCTTGTTCCTGTTAGGGCTCTTTACATAGGAACAGGACATCTTTTACGATTTTAGAGATATATAAAGGAAAATAAGTGATCCAGACCACTCCAAAATGAATATATATTTCTCTTCTCTCTCTCTCTCTCTCTCTTTTTTTTTTTAAAAAAGAAATCAATATCTACTGAGGTACCTACTGTGAGTGGAAAGAACATTGTATGAGTAGAATAATTTTGTTATGGATACTCACTATGGTAGATGAATAGACAAGACAGTTCTCAATGAAAGAAATACAAATAGTCAGTAAATATTTTCAAAATTATACAACAGTATTAGCCATCAGCACAATAAATTAAAACTTCTTTGAGATTCTGTCTCATACCAATTATAATGACTAGCATCAGGAAAACAAAGCACATACATGTAATGAAATAAGGATGTTGCCTAAAAAATGGATGGACCTGGACATCAACACAACATTAAGTAAAATTATCCAGATTCAGAGAGACAAATATGGCATGTTTCCTCTCTCTTGTGTAGGATCTAGACCCTTCACTCATGCTGGCAATTGTGTCACCAGTGGGCACATATTATGTGTCATGCCAGTAGTGTTGGATAGAGGTTTTGTATCATGCTCCTGTGTCACCAGTGAACACATATTATCCTGCAGGTCAGTATTGTACCACACAGGTTACTTTTGTACCTGGGTAAGACGACTGATGACTTTTTTCTTGAAAGTGTTACTATTATACATTTATTCAGCTCTCCTATCATATATATTTTGCAAGTGCAGATTTATTTGCCTTGGCATATAGCTGCCCAGTGTTTGTACTGCTTCTAAAAAAGAATTACTGTTCTGACACTACTATAAAAAATCAATTGGTCATAAATATAAGGAAGATTTATCTACTTTTAATTTTATTTCATTGATTTATATGTCTACTTGAAATACTGTCAATTACTATTGTTTGGTAGTTAGCTTTGAATCTGAGAAGTGGGAGTTCCACATATTTTTTTTCTAACAGATTGTCTTGTTTAATGTAGACCTTTTGCAATTTCATATGGATTTTGAAGAAATTTGTCAATCTATGAGCAAATTTTTTGGCTTCTCATAAGTATTATGCTGTCTCTATAGATAAGTGTATTTATTAATACATAACTGATGTATTAATACCTAACAAAATATGTTTGATGTACAAAATACCTAACAAGAAGTAATTTAAAGAACTTTTACATCAGAGAGTAATGCAGCTCATCATTGTTGCAGATGTATGTGGCAAGAGTGGAAAGCTCTTTGTCATATTGATTCTGCTGTCAGGAAGTAGACAGAGAACGAGAAGTGGGGCCAGGCTATAAAATATCAAGGCCCAGCCCTAGTGATCCTCTTCCTCTACCAAGGTTCTACTCCTAAATTTTAAATTGAAACCATAACATTCCACCTCAATCCTCACATGCTGATTTAGATTTCATAATATCAAACACATTCATTCCAATTTCCAAACTCCCCATGCTTTTAAATAGTCACAACATTGTTCAAATGTGCAATGAGTTTCCTGAGACTAAAAGAAATCTTTTAAATATGAGGTTCAGTGAAGTCAAAATACAACTTATATCCATACAACAAAGAATGGCAGAGCAGATGTGCCCACAGCAAAAGGGAGGAAGACATCATAGCATACAAAAATTGCACCAAAGTAAGACCCAAATTGTCTTAGTTAGGATTTTATTGCTTTGAAGAGACAACATGACCAAGGCAACTCTCATAAAAGGAAGCATTTTATTGGAACTGGCTTACAGTTTCAGAGGTTCAGTCGATCATCATTGTGGTGGGAAACATGACATCTTGCAGACAGACTTGGTGTGGGAGGAACCAAGAGTTCTACAACTTGATCTGAAGGCAGCCTGGAGGACACTCACTCTCTCTTGCACTGAGTGGAGCCTAAGCATAGGAGCCTCAAAACTTAATAGTGACACACTTCTTCCAACAATGACACACCTAACAGTGCCACTCCCTGGGCTAAACATATTTAAACAACCACACAAACCCTGCGGGGAAACATTAAATCTTGCAGTTTCATGACTAGCATCTAGAGCTTATAGTGTAATCAACTCAGATCAAAGATTTTAGGTAGACTTGCCACCCCTGCTCTTCCGCCTTTACCACACACACTCTTTCTCAAGTGGGCTCCATTCTGTTTATGTAGCTGTATTTTTTTTCATATCATCAAATAACATTGATGCAGATAAAAGTATCAAGTTCTGCTGCCACTTTGGGATAGAGTCCAATCATTTTGACCACTGTGCAATAGGCTTTATATGTTGACCTAGGGATCTATTTCCAATGGTGGTTTAATTACAGAAGCAGGAAATATCTTCAGAATTCCACATTAGCCTCTCTTCCTTTGAATGAATTTGCACTTTTACAAGTTTTAGTCTGTAATGGATGTGGTCTTGACATCAAGGCATCTCGTTTACTATCTCCATGCGTGCTACAGATTTATATATAATGCTAAAATTTGCTTAACATTTGCAGCACAAGAGTTGACAATAGTTTTAAATTTGTTTGAGCCCCATTATTCTATAACCTGAATATTTTAAATGTCTTTTTTCCTGATAATTTATGTCTTTTCACTGTAGATCCAGATTAGAGTGGGTAGTATTAACCATACACCAGACTAAATGTTATTTTGTCTTAAATGTTTTTTACTAAACAAATTATTTCATTATTTTCTTGTAAATGTAATCTCACTTACTTCCTCAGGATATATACAGAATACAGACAGATTTTTAGCTGGAACATAACATGAGTGACCTCTATGCTAGTTCTTTATGAAATCTATGGAATCTTCATTCCTTATGAAATCTCATGAATTGGGTCTCTACTATTTCTATTAATTTCTTTGGGCATTTAAGTCTTCCACAATGCCATCGGAATGTCTGGTTAAGCTCTGATAACAGTATTTTAGGAACTTTTAGTCAGTAGAGCTTATAGTCTTATAAAACAAAAAAGTTTGGAGCTAGAGAGAGATTTCAGTAGTTAAGAGCACTTATCCAAGTCCAAGTCTTAGCACCCAAACAATTGCTCACAACATCTGTAAATCCAGCCCCAAGTGATCCAATACCCCCTTCTGGCTTTATGGGTAACAAACATACACATAGTAAACAGAAAAGCAAAAACAAAACATCTATACATATAAAGTAAATTAATTAATTAATTAAATAAACAAAAACAAACATCAAGGATTACTCTTTATTTCCTTCAGCCAAGATCATGTTCTTGTATGTCCTAAAGGGACTACAGCCTTCCCAAACAATGCTACCAGCTAGGATCTAAGTGTGCCAACATATGGTCTTATAGAGATGCTTTACATTAAAACCACAACAATTAGTTGGTGAATATTACTATCTTCACAATTAGATATCTTTTGGTATAAGAGCTTAATATTTTGCCCAGTTATTTAGATATTTAAATTTTCCATCAATTTTTAATTTTAGAGTATAAATTTTGTACTGTTTTCTTAAATGTATTATTAGTAGTTAATTTTGCTGATACTATAAGCGGAATAGAACATTTCTTGATCATTTACTATACATGTCTATACATGCTTATATTCTATTGTTCTATAACTCTGAATCTTTATGGACACTGTTAACTTTGCCATAATTATTCTGTATTCATTAACTTTTTAATTTTTACATGCTATTGGCTGTTAGAGAAATGGGTACTTTCAATTTTATGGTTTTTGTTACCTATTAGAATCTCATTTTTTGTTTGTTTGTTTCTAATGAGAGACAGAAAGGGAGTGGATCTGTATGGGATGGGAAGTGGGGAGGAAATGGGAGGAATAGGTGGAGGAGAAACTGTAATCAAGATATATTGTATGAGCAAAGAATTTGTTTTTAATGAAAGTGAAAAGTGGTTATTACAAGGGAAATCTGAAGCTCACAAATGATTTGAGGTCTAATTTGAGTATTTACTGTCTGTGAACACTTTAGCATCTTCTGTAGTTGAAAGATTATTTAATCGGCCTCTGGCGTTGGGCGCCAATTTGTAGTAGAGGGAATTACTTAAACCCCAAATTTGTTGGCGTAAGATCTCCTGCCCAATGGAGACCAGTAAAGGAAGACACAACTCAATAATTATATAATTATGGTATAAATAGCACACCTAGATTGGGCAGATTTACCACTACACTACTCTAATCCCCGGCTATGAGATCCCTTATAACTTGTGGTTCATCCAGGCCACGTGGTTGTCCTCCGTCATCAGCTTCCTTCTACCACCGGCTTCCTTCTCCCTGCTTCCTCCTGCTTCTCCTTAGGCTTCTGCTCTCTGTTTCTGCTTCTGCCTCCTTCTATATCGAATTCCTCTCACTCTCTCCTCCCTAAGCCTTTTTCTCCGCCTCTCCTTCTACTGCCCAATCTCTGGCTCTAGCCTTTATTTTACAGGTTTTAATTGGACAGAAGGTTTACAAGATGTCTCTGTGTACAGATTCAATCATCCTCTGCAGCTCCTCTCAGAAGGGTGGAACTAGGATCAAAATACAAGGCTGGGGATATCCACAACATTGATTCAATCCTCCTCTGCAGCCCCTCCCAGGAGGGTGGAACTAGATCAAAATACAAGCCTAGGGCTATCCATTGGGAACTAGGATCAAAATACAAGGCTGAGGCTATCCACAACATGTGTAAAACTCTTAGAATATTTTCAAGAGTGTAAGATTAGTGCATTCATTCATAGGAACTTAGAAGATCAATCTTCTCACAACGAAAATAATTTTTATTTTATAGTTTTAATAGCCAACATGACATTTTATGTTCCACTTCATATGGTCTAGTTGTTTTGCAAAATAATTGATTTTGCTCATTTATAAGATATAGTTGATTTACATTGACCGTGCATGATTGATATAAAGAGCAATCAGAAATGACTTTGTCACTTTGAATGGCAAAGCACAAGAGTGAACCAAATGTGTTTTATTATATGTGCAACAAATGTTGTGAAAAATGTATGCTAGAAATGACCTAAAGTAACTTTGACCTTAGAATTAAATTTCAAAATGGGATCCAAGTGTATTCGTGAATTTAGTCAATATACTTAGATCATTTTTAACTGTAGTCTTTTACCTCTGTGGTTGGCTGTAATCTGATAGGCTGTAGATGTAGTCAAGTAATTTCCAGTATAGGACCTTGTGGAGGTAATGCTATTCCTAAATGAAAGTGTGTTGCATTTTTGCCTTACAGTTATTCTTGCACTGTTGACATTTCTGGAGTTTCTTTTTGACACAAAGGTTATTCATTCATTCATTCATTCATTCATCCATCCATTCAACCATTTCACCCAAATAATCAGTGTTCTAAAAAGGTAGAAAACATTTGGCAAAGTTGTTTACCTCTGGGGCTCAGTCTTCCTATAGAGCTATAAAAGTTATGAGGTCAAATATCAATTTTGTTTTTTTCTCCTTCTTATTTGTCCTCCTCTCAGTAAAATCATTGAATAAGAATTTGTAGATTGCATGACTGGGAAAGAATCATAGTTTTCAACAATAAAGGGCAGTGTCCAATGTAATGCCTGATACATGTTAGGTATTCAGAAACCTAATTTACATGAAGGGAAAAACAATAGGTGATATTTAATGAGAATAAGAATGGGGTGGAGATATTCAGGTTAGTGTGCTGGTGTGAACGCATGTGTATGCATATGCAGAGGACACAGAGGGATGGTGTATCATCATTTATTACTTGTGACATCTTACTTCCTTGAGACATGATATCTAACTGAACTAGAGACTTCTAGTTTCTGCACACTAGCTGGCCAATCAACTCTTGAGATCTTCTGTTCCCCTAATGTGGACCAATGTTCACTCTGTATTAGTGTGATAGTTTACCCTAGTAAATTTTGCATCTGGAACTGGTGCTTTTTCATCTCTAGTAGTGTTTGCTTCTTGACTTTCTCCAAATCCAGCATTCAGTTAGTGTCTTCCTCAACTTTTCAGTGAGGCATTTCACCATGTTGACCCCGATGATTAAGCAACTTCCCTCATTCTGTTACGCACTACTGTCATGGAGCACCCTTTATGGTATAACATTTTGATATTTCACCCTCTTTCCTGACTTTCCTTCTCAATGAAATGAAAGAAAATTTTATTTTACTGACAATTTTGTCCTGTTCTGTGCATTAATATTTCTTATACTAGTTCAGGATATTGATTTTTGCACTTTAAAATTGCTTTGCTTTGAAATCTCTTGAGAAAGCAGCCAATTTTGTACTTTGCTCATGTTCTTCACAATTCTAAGTAGAAAACTATTTAACTAACTCCTGATAATGATTCATTGATACAGTAATTATTCTGAAAAAAAGTAAATTACTGTCTATAACTCTGTTCTTTTTTTCATTGTAAAGTCAAGTATGTCCCAGACATTACTTTGCTTGTTAAGAAAATAATCTGGCTTTGGTACAGACACAACTATGTTTCACTTTCTACTTGGTACATAAGTGGAACTCAGGGCAAGTTTTACAATGGAGTTTGGATTCCATTACTTATGAATGAGACTATATAATTTTTTGATATAGTTATCATGATAATTACATCTATCATGAGTAGAATATTTGGTAACATAGCAGACTTCTCATCTTCTTCTTTTTTTTTTTTTTTTTGGATTGTACTGTAGTTATCACCACAGACCTGAATTCTGTAGAAACTTTGTAAAATAAATGTCACAGTCCTACTGGGCAAATGTTTGATTAGACTGTCAGTATATTGTCATTCTTCTCTTTTTAAATAAATTTCTATTAAAATGGCACTTGTCTGCCAAACTCTTGGGCTCTTCACTGCCATAAACAACACGTGACCATCCCCTTGGCCACTATGCCTTCATTCAGGCATCAAGGGCAGGCAGTGGCCAATGAGAGACACTGTAGATCCCTACCTAGCAGCCATATTCCCTGGGGCTGCAGGGCACATGGCATTCCTTAGAACTCAACATTAGTGACAACTTCTTAGGGCCAGCCTTTAAAACCCCAATGGTAATGGTGTTGCTTTCATGCTTAGAGCCTTCACAGCTAGCTTGAGCCCATCGATTTCACTGAGAATCAGGTGTTAAAAACAAGTAAATAGAATGACCAAATAAATTAAATGTTTTAAAGCCCTGAGAATTCATAGACTGGTTTTAGGACATTTTGTTTATTATTTATTTATTTATTTATTTTGTTTGTTTGTTTGTTTTTAGGAATCGGGACTCTCAGTGAGCAGCTTATAGGTTTGGCAAACCACATTTTCTACAATGGGATTTTATACAGGCCTGCAGCTCAAAATCCAAGTCTGAAATCTGGGAGGGAAGGCATTCTGGAAAATAGAAGATCTAATAAAACCAAAGACATCTCATGTTCGATGCTGTCATGAAGGGCTGGGCATCTGTTGGTCTGGGTGTAGCTGATCTTCATGTGAATCCAACTTGGTACACAATCGCTGAACAATACAACATGTCAAGCAAAGTACATGGTGCACAGTGTGTTCTGATGGACCTGGACTGCCTCGTCCAGAGCTTGGTATTCTCGCCCATTGCTCTGCTTAGAGGTACGGCTTCCTTCAGCGCTGTCATATTCTTTATTCACTAGGTGGTACTTGACTTGGAAGGCCACCAGGTGAGCATAGTAAGCTGGTGCAGGTATTAACTCAGAGCATGTGCCGGGCATGTAGGTGTGACACAGCTTGTAGGTCAGAATCTGCAGCTCATCAGAAGAAAAACAATTGTCATCCCAAAGCACGTGGTAGTAGGAAGGACGATTTGTCTTCTGGATGCCAGCATGACTGCACAGGTAGAAGTAAAACTCAGTTGGATGGGTGATCTTCGTGTCAACGATTGTGAGTGCTGGAATGTTCCCACTCTTTCCAACCTGCTCATTCTTGTCTGTGCATAAGAGGCACCACGATGAACGTGATCCTTGGCTGATAGTTTTTCTCCAGTTTTATGCAGGCCTCTCTGATGGCCAGGCGCTCATGGTGGAGAACCTGCTGGAACTGGCCCTTGGTGATGTCGTCTGGGTAGAAGATGATGCAGGTTGGCTTGAAGCGTGTAGATTTGTAGAAATGAATGAACAGCTCTTGTACCATAGCAGCCAGGTCCTGGACGATCTCCTGTTGGTGCTGCTCTAAGCGCATGGTGGCACAGTAGCAATTGGAGTGTGTGTCCATGCTGCCCACGACAGCAGCAATCAAAGCTTTCTTCCCATCCTCTGTTGGTGGGTGGGTGGCATCGGCTGCCAGGAAGATGACTGGTTGCTGGAACATTGGAGGTCTGCCCTGTGGCAGCAGGATGTTGTTGACGCCTCCCAGCTTGACACTGATCTTTCAGCAGATTGGTTAGGGTCTGCGGTGTGGTCCTCTGCACATTCTTCATTTGGACGCACTGTGTGGCCATCCCCAGAACTGTGTTTTTCACACGCTTAACTTCCGCATACACAGGAGTTTTGCCAGGCAGGATGACCACCAGCTGGAAACCAGCGTATGCGTTCTTCAGGTGTCAGAACATGGACTCCACACTGTCTGCCCCCTGTGCATATTTACAGAAGCAGGGCTGATCCTGGATAGTCATCCCAGCATCTCTTGAGATCTTCCTCAGTTGCTCTGTGAAGGAACTGAGATGGACTTGTGTACTCTGGCGCTAGGTTGCGAACCAGGCAATGGCCCACATCTTGATTTCCATGGCATTGTGGAACTTCTTGTTTCTATGTCCCACGCATCTTGGACACAGGTGCGCTTTGTTCCTGCTCCCATAGAGGATGGAGGTGACTGCAGAACCTGCCCAATCACATCTGTCATCTCATCTTTCAGCATGATTACAAATTCATGAACATACAGATCTGTATTAAAACTTGCACTTCGCATTAATTTGCTGATCTCCTCTTGCCAATTGGGTGCTGACCTGACAGTTGCTCTGATCATGGCTGAGGTCTGATTGTTAATTTTTTTATACATCTGTGTCCAGCAACTATGTTACAGACCTCCAAAGGAAGGTAGGTGTGTTTCTGCTCCTGTCTAACTTGTAAACACTGGAGGTGGGAGTAGCACAGAACTAGCTTATACCTGTCCTTGAAGTACTGGGCCACTGTACACTCCACTGTCTGCCCATTCTCTTGCTGCAGTGGAAATGTTTGATGGCTGGCAGACAGCCTAGTCACATTGCAGATATGATACTCCCTCTTCATCTGACCGCAGTGTACTATCTCTACCTTTAGACCTTTAATTTCTCTGGTAAACTTTACCCTTCGGAATCTGTCAGAGGTTTTTGTTGTTCTTCAATACTTTTAAAATCCAAAACTTCACAAACAAACGCTATCACTGGCTGTGTCTTGTATAACGCTGTTGCTAATATATCAATATTCAGCATCGTTTTCCAAAGAGAAGGTCGAACAGACTGATGGAAGTCAAACCACAGTTCTCTGTCCCCCACCCAGAGGTTTGGAACAAGCCTTCAGATGCAGTAAAGAAGGAACAGCCAACAGGGGTATACTTCAAGGATGGCAAGTGCCTCATGACAACACCCTGGATCTTCTTGAAGGGGACACTGGGCAGCCGCCCCTAAAGTTCAGGCAGGAAGAATGCAAATTCAAGATCAGCCTGGGCTATATAGTAACACCCTGCTGAGAGAGAAATGGAGTGAGAATATTTCATGAAAATTAATTCATAAAATGTTAATTAAAACATAATATGTTTCCCTCCATCTGCATTTTTCAGTGATAAGGTACTAAAATGAAGCTTTGTGGTTTCATTTATGCTTTCAGTAAAAGAAACTGGTCCAAATATTTAATATTTATTCTAATTTAACTTAAAGTTTGGAAACTTGACCTCAGTGTAGAGATTGGACTTATCTCTTAGATCCCATGTCTTATCATGACTGAGTGTTATTTATTATCATAAATGTTATTGAGTAGAAATTTTAACTGAGTAGTCTTTCATTGATTGTAGAAATTCCAGCCATTAGAGCATATGCTGATCCAGAGCCATGTCTCTCCTTATCAGGTCTTTGAAAACACGTCACAGTTGATTGTAAAAACATCGCAACACCTAATAGACACTGACTTTATACTAAAATATATTATTTAGCTTTCACTTCCACAATGGAGTGAAGAAGCTTCAAACAGTTATTCTTAGAAAGCATGAAAGGGGTTGGATAGACTTTAAGTTATCCCATGGATGCAACTCAATATTTGTATTAGGCTATTTCTGTGTTCCTATTTGATTTTCATTCATAGAATTTCCAGAAACTTCTTAGTCAGCTTTATCTTTCCACATGGGAGCATTAATCAAGATAACCCCAACAAAATTGTTGGTGCACAATTTTTTTTGCCATGTGCTCTGAAGTTAATTCAGAATTACTTCAAAAGAGTGTCATGTCAGTGTCTGGTCACCAGTATCTCATCTGTTATGCTGGCAATATTTGAAATACCTTTCAATGTTTTCTCTATATCATATAGACTATTAATATATATGAAATTGCATGTGCTTCTTTTCAGCTTTCTTTATCATCTCCCTGCACTGCTAGTTTTGCATGCAGCCAGCAATAAATCCAGTGCAGATGGTCTAAGTAAGTTATGGAAAATCCTAATGTGATTGGACAGATTCATAAAATGTAGTCAGATTGTACACAGTTGAATAGATATTTCTCCTTCCTCTGCACCCTACATAAGACAGAGTGTTTGCATATATACCCACTCTAGGTGAGAACCTTGGCCACACATAAAGAAGTTGATAAATCTAAGAGCACTCACTAGTCATCACCTTGCAGATCATGAATCGGTTAGAACAAACTATATAAATAAGTTGCCACAGCCTTATTACTCTGCTGGCTGGGTTTTTCTAGTGGACTGGTTTTTAATCTAACAATATGAGCCAGTGAGATATTTCATGCCATGGTAGTAACTATCTATAATCAGATGCTCCATCTTTTTAAAAATTTTAATCTTGAATCAAGACTCATTGTTCATATATAATGATGAAGGAAAGTGGGAGGTGACAGAATTTCTAAGTTATGATTATATGTCATATGCCAGAGCATAAATCTGTGTGTGATCTTGCATTAATGTTTACTAATTTTCTAAAATAAACTTGTATAACTGTCAGAAAATGAACTTGAGCTAATTAGCTGAAGTTTACTCTCTGGGTACTCATTCCATTTTTAATGAGTCTCAGTGCTTCTTGTATGGTGTGTTTACCAGAACTGTTCTGGTTGCAAGTCATAAAATGCCAGTGGGATTGGTTGTAGTGAAAGGGCTGACTTGTGTACTTCTTGGAACTGGTGATGCTATCCCTAAGACCATGGCTTCAGAAATTGGACTTATAACTTTGCTGTCCCACCAAGGAGAATGCCACTTATTCTTGAGATTTCCCCTTTCTGGACTCTGCCAGGTTTTCTAATGAGTTCTGCCAAGACTCTTGCCAGAATACTCTGGGTATGTGTGATTTTCATATGAAAATTTCCAGACAGAGGAGACAGATGGCATTAGGAGAAAATTTTTCCTTGTTTCTTTCTGTGGGAGGAAACAAATCACTCTTCCATATTGTATTAAAGACCTTGTTGGACTTCAATAAATTTAAACTTATTAGGCATGGCTTATCAGGGCTAGAATATGATATGTCACTATTTTTATAAAAATGTTACAATTAAAACTGCACAAAACTCAGTTGTTATAGCTGACTTAACACTTCCTAGAAGTGTGCTTTTTGCTCATTTTGTTTTTATAAACTATTATAAACCCCTGATATATCTCACTTAAGGAGAACAGAAGATATAGTGGCTGATACTGATTGATTCCTCCTATTTCCTTTCCCTCTCAAATCATTTCCAGTTTCCTACTATTTGGTTTCTGATGACTGACAGATGGGAAACATAACATACTCATGAAATGCATTCTTCTCTAGGCTCAATATCTTCCACTAACAAAGAGAAGGCCATTGCCTCTTCTCTACAGTCACTGGTGTTTTGATGTTCCAAACAACGTCTTCCATAGTTCTGGCAGGAAATTTTCCATCAGAAAAGTTTTTCATAGAAAGGCTTCATATACATTATTCTGTCCATAGCTGCTCCCCATTCAATTCTTTGTATTTGAGATCAGATATCAAGTAAGGTTTCGTATTTTCTTGTTTACCTGTGTTCTTTACATGAATTTAAGTATGGATTAAGAATATCCAGAGGATATATAATGGAAAGATGGGCAAATTGTTAGTATACATTTGAATAAGTCAATTTGCACAAAAGTTTAATTTAATTTATTTTTCTTTTTACTGGCAGAGACTTGTAAAAAAAATAATCAGAATAGTTTCTACCTCAAGATCCAGCTATACTACTCCTGGACATATACCCAAAGATGCTCCACCATACCACAAAGATACTTGCTCCATTATGGTCATAGCAGCTTTATTTGTAATAGCCAAAAACTGGAAACAACCTAGATTCTCCTCAACTGAAGAATGGATAAAGAAAATGTGGTTCATTTACACAATGGAATACTACTCAGCTATTAAAAACAAGGACATCATGAAATATACAGGCAAATGGATAGAATTAGAAAATACCCTAAGTGAGGTAACCTAGACTCAAAAGGACATGCATAGTATGTACTTACTGATAAGTGGGTATTAACCATAAAATATAGGATACTTACTCTGCAATCCACAGATATACAAGGAAGGTTCAAAGGAGGATGTTTGAATCTCACTCAGGATGAGTTATAAAATTGTCACTGGAGTTGGATGGAGGGAGGTAAATGGTGTGTGAGAATGGGGAGTGGAAGGGCAGATCAGAAGTAGGGAGTTCAGGGAGAGAGCTCCTGGAGAGTTTACAGAAATTGGTGGGGGAAAGATCTTTGGATATATCAGAGAACTTGGATCCCTGAAGCTCTAGGGAGTTTAAGAGGGTGAATTTAGCTAAGGCTCCTAGCAGCAGGGGATATGGAACCTGAAATGGCCACCTCCTGTATTCAGGCAGGACTCCTGGTGATTCCTAAACACTAAACCTAAACAAAATGTTTGATCCCAAAATTTGTTCTGCGTACAAAAAAAGATGTTGAGAGACCGAGGGAAGGGCAAATCAATAAAAAATACCAGAAATAGATGTTTAGAGAATAGACTAAATTTTCTTCATAGCTAAATAGTATTTTATAGTTTATATGTATCACATTTTAATTATCTATCTGTGAGTTGAAGAATATTTAATTTGTTTCAGTGACTTAGCTGTTGTGCATAGAATAGCAATGAATATGAATAAGTAGGATGTAAGTTCCTTTGGGCATATGCCAAGGAATCATGCAGCCAGGGCATATAGTAGCTGTGTTTTTAGCTTTTTGAGACTTCTCTACCCTAATGTGGAGCAGTAGATCACTTTGAAATCTTACTAATGGTGACTGAGGGATTCATTTTTCCTATACAACTGTCAACATTTGTTGTAAGTTTTCTTGTAGATCTTTGCCCTTCTGGAAAGGGTAAAACAAAATTTCAATGTTGTTTTGATTTGCATTTTCCTCATTACTAGGAACAATGAGTATTTTTAAAAATATTTCTTAGCCAATTTCTCCCAAGACCCAATTGTTGAGTTAGGTAATTTTTATTAATTAATTTATTTATTCACTCTACATCCCACTGTCCTCTCCTCTCAGTCCCACCCTCACACCACACCTGTCCCCATATACCATCCTTTTCTCCTCAAAGAAGTGGAGGCCCCACATGGGTCCCAACCTGCACTGGCACATTAAGTTTCCCCACGACTAAGCGCATGCTCTCCCACAAAGGCCAGACAAGACATTCCAACTGGGGGAAAGGAATCTAAAGGCAGACAATAGAGTGAGAGATAGTCCCAACCCAATTGTTAGGGGACCCACATGAAAGACCAATGTGCATATCTGCTACATATGTATAGGGGGCATAGGTCTAGCCCAAGCATGTTGGTTGGTGTTTCGGTCTTTATGAGTACACATGCGCCCAGGTTAGTTGACTCTGTAGGTTTTCTTGTGGTGTCTCTGACCCCTCTGGCTCCCTCAATCCTCAATCTTCCTGTCCCTCTCTTCCACAAGACTCCCAAACTCCACCTATTGTTTGGCTGTGGGTCTCTGCATCTGTTCCCACAGCTGCTAAATGAAGTCTCTCAGAAGCTCAGTTATGCTAAACTCCTGTCTGCAAGCATGGCAGCATATTAATAGTGTCAGGGGTTGTCTCTTGGATGAGATGGATTGGGGCAGTCATTGGTGAGTCAATCCCTCAATCTCTGCTCCATCTTTATTCCTGCACATCTTGTAGTCAGCACAAATTTTGGGTAGAAGGTTTTGTGGTTGAGTTGGTATCCCCCTCACTCTACTGGAAGTCCCATCTGGCTATAGGAGGTGGACACTTGAGGCTTTATATCCACTGCTGTTACAAGTTTCAGCTTGGGGGTCACCCCATAGATTCCTAGGAGCCTCCCCTGTTCCAGGTCTCTAGCTAGTCCAGAGATGCCTTCCTACTGATTTCTGATCTCTCTCCCCATCCTCTCTCCTTCTACCTCCCTCTTCCCCTAACCTTATCTCTACCAATGTTAGCCTCCCCATCCCTTCTCCCATTCAGTTTACTACCTCCACCCACCTCTGATGTTTATTTTTTTCCTCTTCAGAGTGACATTCAAGTATACACCCTAGGGCCCTCCATATTACTTAGTTTTCCTGGGTCTGTGGATTTTAGCATGTTTTCCTGTTCTTTATGGCTAATATCCACTTATAAATGAGTACATGTAATGCATGTCTTTATGAGTCTGAGTTACATCACTCAGAATATTTTCTAGTTCCATCCATTTTCCTGTAAATTTCATGATATTCCTGTTTTTAATTGCTGAGTTGTATAAACGAACTATTGTGTAAATGAACCACATTAAAAAATATTCTTTGATTAAGATACATTTAGGTTGGTTCCAGTTTGTGGCTATTACAAATAGAGTTATGATGAACATGGTTGGGCAAGTTTCCTTGTGGTATGGTGGCAGTTTGGGTATATGCCCAGGAGTGAGATAGGTGGGTTTTGAAGTAGAACTATTTCCAATTTTCTGAGAAACTGTCAAATTAGTTTCAAAAGTGGCTATACAAGTTTGTACTGTTATCAGCAATGGAAGAGTATTACCCTTGCCAGCATGTGTGGTCACTTGAATTTCTGAACTTAGACATTCAGAATGATGTAAGATTCAGAGTCATTTTGATTTCTCTGATGACCAAGGAATGTTTCTTTAAGTGCTTCTCAGCTATTCATGATTCCTCTGTTGAGAATTCTTTGTTTAGCTCTGTACCCCATTTTTAACTGGGTTATAGGTTTGTTGGTGGCAATTTTTTTGAGTTCTTTTTATTTTAGATATTAGTCCCCTGTTGAATGTAGGGTTGGTAAAGATCTTTTCCCAACCTTTAGGCAGCTGTTTTGTCTCACTGGCAGCATCTTTTACCTTACAGATTTTCATTTTCATCAGGTCCCATTTAATGATTGTTGATCTTAGTGCCTGAACTATGAGTGTCCTGTTCAGGAAATTGCTTCTCGTGCCTATGTGTTCAAGGTTAATCCTCCACTTTCTTTTCTATCAGATTTAGTGTATCTGGTTTTATGTTAAGGTCTTTGATCCTGTTGAACTTGAGGGTGATAAGCATGGATCTCTTTGCATTCTTCTACATGTAGACATCTATTCAGAGCAGAACCATTTGTTGAAGATGCTTGCTTTCTTCCATTGTATGGTTTTAGCTCCTTGGTAAAAAATCAAGTGTCCATAGGTCTGTAGGTTTATTTCTGGGTCTTTGATTTAATTCTATTTATCACCCTGTCTGGTTTTATGGCAATAGCATACAGTTTCTATTACTATTGCACTGTACTGAAGCTTGAAATTGGGGAAGGTAATACTGCTAGACATGATGATACTTCTGGAAGTTGAAAATTGCTCATTCAAGGTCTATGAAAAATTGTGTTGGAGTTTTGATAGGAAATGCACTTAATTTGTATGAAATGATTGCTTTTGGTAAGATGGCCATTTTTACTATTGTAATCCTACTGATACATGAGCATGGGAGATCTTTCTATCTTCTGATATCTTTTTCAATTTCTTTCTTCACAGACTTGAAGTTTTTATTATATAGTACTTTCACATGCTTGATTTGAGATACTCCAAGATATTTTATATTATTTGTGGCTACTGTGAAAGGTGTTTCTTCCCTAATATCTTTCCCAGCTTGTATATCATTTATATAAAGGAAGACTAATAATATTTTGAGGCAATTTTGTATCCAGCCACTTTCTGAAGGTGTTTATCAGTTGTAGGAGTTCTGTGGTAAGTTTTGGAGTCACTTATGGATACTTTCATATCATCTATGACTAGTGATACTTTGACTTCTTCCTTTCCAATTTGTATCTCCTTGATCTCTCTCAGTTGTCTTATTGCTCTACATAGAACTTCAAGTACTATATTGAAGAGGTAGAGAGAGAAAGTGGCCAGTCTTGTCTTGTCCTTAAATTAGTTGAATTGCTTTATCTTTCTCTCCATTTAATTTGATGTTGGCTACTGCCTTGCTGTATATTAACTTTATTGGGTTTAGGTATGCTCTTTGTATGCCTGTTATCTACAGAAATTTTAACATAAAGGGATGTTGAATTTTGTCAATGGCTTTTTTTTAGCACCTAAAGAGATTATCATGTCCTTTTATTTCTTCTCTCAGTTTGCTTATATGGTGGATTATATCGGTGGATCTTTATATATTGAACCATCCTTGCATCCTGGGGATGGAATTAATAGCATGAGGTAGAGGGAGGGAGGGACCTGAATGGGAGAGGGGAGGAAAACATGTAATGGGGGGGGGGCAGACAGGAGAGAAGAGAAGCCTTGAAGGTGAGCAGAATGAATGGAAATATGAAACCTCAGAGGGTGGGAGGTGGGAGAACCTCTATAATGTACCGGAGACCTGGTAGGTGAGAGACTTTCAGGACTCAAAGGGAGGGACCTTAGATGAAATGCCCAACAGTGGGGAGAGGTAACTTGTAGAGTCCACCTCCAATAGAAAGCCAGGGCATCAGGTAGAGAAATGGTGTTGCCATCCCACAGTCAAAAATTGTGACCCAGAATTGTTTCTGTCTAAAAGAACTGCAGGGACAAAAATGAAGAAGAAACTGAGGGACAGGCAGTCCAGTGACAGCCAACTTGGGATTCATCTCAAGGGAAGGGTCTCAAGCCTGACACTATTACTGATGTATGGTGTATTTACAGACAAGAGCCTAGCCTAGCATGGCTGTTTCTGAGAGACCCAAAAAGCGTCTGACTGAGACAGATGCAGACTCTTACCACCCTACCATTGAACTAAAGTTGAGGACACTTGTGGTTGAATTAGGGAAAGTCTGGAAGAAGCTGAAGTGGAGGGCAATCCCATAGGAAGATCAGCAGTTTCAATTAACCCACCCCCTGAGATCTCTCAGACACTGAGCTACCAACAACGCAGCATATATAAGCTGGTCCAAAGCCTTGGACACATATATAGCAGAGGATTGCCTAGTTTTGCCTCAGTGGAAGAAGAGGTGTCTAACATTGGGAGAGACTTGAGGCCCTAGGGAGTGGAGAGGCCTTGTAAGGGGTAGGAGTTGTGGTGGGAACATCCTCTTGGAAACAGAGGGGAGAAGTAATGGAATGAGGAACTGTGGGAGGGAGGACAGGGAGAGGTGCAACAGCTGGACTGTAAAAAATTTAATAATAATAAATAACTAATAATAAACTTCTATTTCTTTCTGCTAGCTCATCTGATGCAGACCAAAAGCCCAGTCTTATATTTACATATCATTTCAGTCATTTACTCCAGGTTCCTTTTTGACGATCCCAAGAATTGTCATTCCATGACTTTTAGGAAAGGGACAGTAAGAACTTTTTTTTTTTTAAACATTGCAAAAGAAGATCTGCCTGCCTTTGTAAACTTAGTTGTGTGGGATCCAGTCCTGAGAGTACCATTCTGACCATGCCTGGACAGTAGTAAATTTGGTCTGTCCCAGGTTGACATGAATCTGTATAGCTGGGATAGATTCTCTTCGAGTCTGTGGCCTAATTCTTCATCTGATTGATTGACTTTTTTCATTTGTTTGTTAATTTGTTTGGTTTTATAGCTGGGCAGAATATTTTTGTTTTTATAAAGTTCCAGTTTTCAATTGTTGGTCTTAGTTCTTGGGCATAAAGAGTCCTATTTAGAAAGTCCTTCCCTGTACCTATATCATGTATGGTATTATTTGTTTTTATTCTGCCATTTTCTGTGTTTTAGGTTTAGCATTTACATCTTTGATCTAATTGAAGTTGATTTTTGTGCAAGGTGATAGATACAAATTCAATTTCATAAATTTTTCTGCATGTGGACATTCAACTTTTCCAACACAACTTGTTGAATATGCTTTCTTTTCTCCATAACATGTTTTTGGCATCTTTGTCAAACATTTAATTGCAGAGTCATGTGTACTCATGTTTGGGTTTCCTATTCTGGCCTACTGGTTCTACATGTCTGTTTTTGTGCCAATATCAGTTAGTTTCATTTCATAATATATCTTAAGATTTGTAATTGTAATCCCTGTAGCATTATTATTATTATTATTATTATTATTAATTATTATTATTACTCAGTGTTGCTTTTGCTATCCAGAGTCTTTTCTGGTTTCATATGAATTTTATTATAGATTCTTATATTTCTCTGATAAGTGCTATGGGAATTTTGATTGAGATTACATTGACTTTGTAAATAACTAATGGGAGGTGATGATTTTTACAATGTTAATTGTGTCAATCCATGATTATCAAGTGGCTTTCCATTCTCAAGTGTCTTTCTCTACCTGCTTTCTTTAGAGATTTGAAGCTTTTTTTTTTTTAAATAGAAGTCCTTCATTTCCTTGGTTTATTTTATTTTCTTTGGTGCCAATGTGAATGGAAGCATGTCTATGATTTGTGTCTCTATATATTTCTTGTTGATGTAGAGAAAATCTATTGATTGTATCAATTGATTTTGTATCCTGTTATATTGCTGAGTTTATTTTTTCTTAAGAAATATTTCTGGTAGTACTTTTGTGATCTTTAATATTATGATATCCTTTCATCAGTAAATAGGGATATTTTGAATTCTTTTCATATTTATATTACTTTAATTTCCTTCTCTTGCCTTATTGCCCCAGCTAGTGCTTTAAGCCCAATATTGAAAGGGTTTGTGGATAGTGAATAGCTCTGTCATATTCTGGACTTCAATGGAATTGTTTCAAGATTCTCTCCATTGAGGATATATTCAGCTTTCTTATATAATCCAAGACCACCTGCCCAGGGCTGGCACTGCTCATAGTAGGCTGGATCTTCTCTCATTAGTTATTAATTAAGCAAACACCTCACAGACTGATGAAGTCATTTTCTTAATTAAGATATCCTCTCCCCAGATGACTCTATCTTGTGTCAAGTTGACAAAGAACCATCTAGAATATAGAGCTATTATAAAAATCCACACCATGTGTTGTTGGTAAATCATGCTTTAATTCCAACATCCAGAAGGCTGACGTTGATTACCTTCAGTAATCTGAGGTATATTATAAGGTCCGGGCCAACCTAGTATATACAATGAAAATTATGAAAATTGCACATCACAAAAAAGAAAAAAAATCACATAAATCCATTTACCTTGTTTCTCAGGAAAATACTGTAATAATATTAATGATATATGTATCATGAATACATACATAATCTGTAACACTTATAGCCACAAATACATGTACCTGCATATAAATGATAGGAGAGGAAAGAAGGCTACTGTGAAAGAGAAATGATATTTAAATGAGTGTTTGACTAAAGAATTATGTAGAAACAAACTGAAGGTTTTTTGTTTGTTTGTTTGTTTTTTTTAAATCAGGTCTTTACTATTTTCTAGAGACTTGATTGTCATTAACATAAGTAGTTGCAGGGGAAGATTGCAGTGTAATAAGATTGCATTATAGTCAACTTTTTATTTTATATTAAAGAGACAAACTATGTAGATTATCACAAACATGCTCTAAGATCTGGAATATTGAAAGAGGTTAACTGCCTATCTAAGCTTTCCATACACTTTGGATTAAGAAGAAGAATTTTGGCTTTTTTCTTTCTTTGTTTTGTTTTTCTTTTCCTTTTTGTTCCTTTTTTTAAAAGCTGAACTAAGGATGTTGTCTCTAATCTATATCTCAATCCCTTCCTTTGAGGGAGAAACACACTTATGAGATTACTGTACACCATAGGTTCCTGTACTTTTTCTAATTTAGAATATTTAATTTTACTTACAATAAATGCTTTTTCAAAGATTGAGTTACTGCCAATCCTCTCTTGGCAGGTCTTTCCATACATTCTTTGGTCAGTGAGACCATTAACTCTATCTATCACATTAGAAGTCTGATGGATGTTGTACTATGTTACCAAAGTTATCCTCACTGAATATTTGCTGCTAAAAACTCTGGAATAATGGAGTTCATTTTGTTGTAGACTCAGAATTTGTGTTGGTACACACTGAAGAGTTCCTATTTCATTCACTAAAACTCACATGTATGCTATTTTGGAGTGGGGATTAAATATTCCAAGTATTTTATCAACATTTGGAGGACAAACCCATCTTATTTTGAGGGCTGTCCTTTAGGAACTCTGTGGTTGATGATTTAGCCTCTTCTTTCTTTCTTGGCTTATGCTGACAGGCCCGAGGGATGCATTTCCTTGGAAGATCAAATGTAATTCTTCTTATGTCATCAAAGGCATCAGCAGCTAAACTTTGGCTCATTTCCTTTCCTTAAATTACTCAACGTTTTTCATTTAACTGTAACTAAGTCATGAAAAGCTGACTGTGTCTAGACAGGACCGCATCCTGTCCCATTGTGGTTATTTCCAAGCTTTCTATTGTCTCCTCAAACTTAAGTACTCTCTTCAAATTTAAGTACATAAACCCTTTAGAAACTGTCAAAATAAGTAGGAAGAATGAAAATAAAATTTAGCAAAGGGTTGAAAGCTATTCTAACAGAGAAATTGATAGAGGAGACTAAAACCTGTGTTCCTAGATGTAGAGATTTTCATCCCTGATAAAATGTATCTTTCTGTTAATAAAGCTAATCCAAGTTTTGAATACCAAATTTATTGGCAGAATGGTATAAATAAACTGTATATTAGATCTGATAAGTTTATATAAGTAAGGAAATACAGAGACATAAAATTTTATTTTAAACATAAAGCTTTAATATTTAACTACCCTTTTGTGAAGTACATTTGAAAAAATTTCCCAGTGAAACATATATCAAACTATCAGAATTCAATAAATATTAAAGTATTGAAATATTTTAGTTACTGACCTATTTTGTTTCAATGTACAGAATATTGTTTTTCAATTTCATTATTTAATATAATGTAAACTTTTAAATATAATGTAAACATAAAGTGAACTTTTATGAGGGAAACATATAACAGGCACAGGTCCTGGAAGGGTAAGTATGCTCCTATATAAACACAAAGCAAACCAAATAGTACCTGTGTTTAACATTAAAATCAGAAATTCCATGTTTAATGTAAAATATAGAATATTTCAAATTCCATGTAATTTTTAATATTAATAAATTAATTTGTTTTGTGATTTCTTCATATTTATAGACTATAGTGAGCATAGGAAAGCCATGTCCAAGGATGGTTAAAGTTTTCTTGATGTTCTAATAAGTGTGTGTGGCATAAAGACCAAGTTCATTGAGATGTGAGAGAACATGTCTTTGCACATTTTTTTTACATGAATAAATGTTAATTACTGCCTCCTTGAGAGTGAGAAGTCAAGAACTCTAGAAAGGGTTGGAATGGCAGATGCTTTTGCTAGAAAGAAAATTCCAATGTGTCTTAATTGCTTTCATCCTGTTCTGTTTCTATTTTTTCTCTTCAATCTATCATTTAAAGCTTTCTCATAGATTATTAAATAAAGATTATCTATACTCTGTCTCTAGGTATTTCCCTCCAAAATACTCAAAAAGCAGCTGAAAGAGTCAATGCAAATATTTGCACCCAACCAATGGACAGAAGCTGTTGACCCATGTGGTTTAATTAGGGAAAAGCTGGAAGAAGCTGAGGAGGAGGGTGACCTGTAGGAGGAAGTCTCAACTAATCTGGACCCCTGAGATCTCTCAAACACTGATCCACCAACCAGGCAACATATACTAGCTGATATGAGGCTCCTAACACATATACAGCAGATGACTGCCTGGTCTGGGTTCACTCAGAGAAGATGCACCTAACCCTCAAAAGACTGGAGGCCTCAGGGAGTTTAGAAGTCTGTTTGGGTGGGTGTTGGGTGGTGGGGACATCCTCGTGGAGACAGGAGGTAGAGAAGAGGGATGAGATGTGGAACAGACAGATTATGGATTGGGCGGGGAATAAAATCTGGACTGAAATAAATAAATAAATAAATAAATAAATAAATAAATAAATAAATAGAAGATTAAATAAAAATGTAGTCATGAAGATGTGGCATTGCTTCAGTATAAATTTTTTTCTAAGTACAAACTTATTGAGGCATAAATTCATTTACTATAATGTTACATGCTGTGATGGCTATTGTTGGTTGTCAAATTGTCTACATCTTGAATTAATTAAAACCCAAGTGGCTGGATACACCTGTGAGGGATTTTGTTTTCTTAATTAAATAATTTACAGTGGAAAGACCCACCTTTAATTGAGATCTTTTGAGTGGGAAGAATCACTTTTAATATGGGTCACACCTTACAGTTGCAGCCTATATAAAGCTGTCAATCCCTTGAAGTTTACACTTTGCAGTAGTTGGTGAGGGGCAATCATTTTCTCTGTCAGTTTGTCTCATGTCGAGATATCCTGGCCACACTTCTGCTAAGTACCCACATTCTCACATTTACTCTGTTGTCATCTGATCACTGTTTGTGCATTTCATCAACCCATACTCTGACACACACACACACACACACACACACACACTATGTCTACATGTTTCTCTATATATGATATATATATATAGATAGATATATGACTGACTATATGTGATACATATATACATATAGTTATAGATATACATATATAGGCATATGTGATATGTATATACATATAGTTATAGATACACATATATAGGCTATCACTTCTGTTCCTTTATGGAATCCTGATTAATACATCTGGTTAATATGGAATATTTTTAGGAATACACCTCATTGTAACAGGGTCGTTTGATATTTCTTTTACAAAAACCCATGCTTGACATCCCCACAACATTGTAGCTTTGAACCTTCACCTGAGTGGAAGGTAAATAAAATTAAAAGAAGGAGAAAGACTATGACTGCTGTATTACCCAGTCAGCCTATTCCCAGGACTCTGACTACTAGCCAGTGTTTGTCATAACTGAATTTCTCTCATGAACAGTCCTGGCTAATTGCTGCTATCATCACTACTGCAATCAAAGCAGCTGTAGCCATTGCAAGCATCATGAGGCTCAGGGTAAATGGTCTCAGCAGGTGAACTGCTTGAAGAGTGGCACCTCAATGAACTTCTCTCAGAGATAAACCACAGTAAGCTGTGAAGCTGTCACTGTGTCTGTTAGACTCATGGTCATCCCAGCCACACCATGGATCAGCTTTATGTCTCCCATAAAAATAACCATAGAAGTGCCACTAGCATCTTCAAGAAAACACAGTGAGCAGACTGTAGCAGGGCAAATCCAAGAATGTGGGTACTTGCCAGGAGTGTGGTCAGGGCATCTGGATATGAGACAGTCAGATAGAGAAAATGTTTGCTTCTCATCAACTATTTCAAGGGATTGCCAGCACCCAAAGGTACTTATCCTTCCACATTCTAGCCACAGGAATCATGTGCTATGGAAAGCTTGATTCCTAGATCAGTTCAGGCAAGAGAATAATTTGCTGGGTACAATTCAGTGGGAGCGTTTGCTAGGAAATTCTGGCACAAAGCAATCTATCATCACAGAAGTCCTTTTTATCTAGATGGGCACATCTTGTCTGAATTACTAAGCTGAGCATTCTCCCCCTCCTCCACACATTTAGAGAAAGATACAAATTAGAATCTAAAAAGAGGGAGAAATCATATCATCTCAGTGCAATATAAGTTCTGAATAAAGGTGTAATATCTTCTATTACATTTGTTACCTATGTTTACTTTTCGAGTTTAGTTTAGTTTTATATTTCTTATAATTTGTTACAGTCCTGTACTTTAGCTGGTAATCTACTGATTTCATCTCTGTTTCACTGAAAAGGAATTTCATGGTTATCATTTTTCTCATTAACATAAAGGTTTTGAACATTTTACTTTATAGTCTCTCTAGGACTCACTTACCTACAACCTGTTTACTTTTTCTTAGAGATATTTTACTTTTCTTCCCTCATATTTTCATGTTCTTTGTTCTCCTATTAAATATTGAAATCCGTCACTATACAAATAAATCTATAACTTTCACAATCCCCAAATAATGAGAAACAAAGACACAGATAAAATCTCACAGAAAACATTAGCATATTACTTCTGAAAAAAAGCCTCAGACATCATACAAAGGGTTCAAATAAACACATAAAGCAACCAATCAAAGACTTAGACAAAAAGTTGTCTACTTGAAAAAGAAGTAAATGACTTGGAGTATAAACTGAAAATATGGAGAAAAAATTCAGCAAAAATTTAGACACTGAAAATGAACCAAACAGAAATTATGGAATTAAAAAAGTTAATCAATCAGTTATAAAATGGAAAAATATAGAAAGACTGTAGGATTGCAATGTTCCAGGGTTACAGAAGAAAGGCCGAAGGAGCTTTAACCTGGGATACCTCAAACATGAGGATGGAGGTGTTGGTACCTCCATTACCCCAAACTGAAGCAGTTAACAGTTGCAGGAATCTATTACCCCGACAGTTATCAAGCTTTACTCCTTGTTTGACCTGATAAACACCCTATCCACTATATATACCCTGAGTATGTAGATGAAACATCTTCTAACTCCTCTGTCCTGGCCAATGGTGCACTGACAGCGCAAACTGCAGAGACCCTGGTCACCTCCCCAGAGGCAAAAGTACTTCTTCCCCTAGAAACCAAACCAATTCACTAAAGCTATTCCCTGGTGTGTTCTTTGACCAACCACTCATCAGCAACTAGATCTTGCACTGCACCCACCTGGGCTTGGTTAAGCTTCTGTCTTTAAAGTCTAGCCCAGTGTACAACAGACCTGGCTCTCCTGACAGGGAAAATGGACACTGGGCAGGAAAACACAATCAGAGAGCGTTTATTACCAACAAGACCAAACAACAGAAGAAATTTTCAGAATGGAAGCCAAAGTGATGATAATCATATTATATAAAGAAAAAAAATTGAAACTGATCTAAATCATTATAAAAATAAACACAATGTACATGGGAAAAAGGAGGAGCTAAGGATAAGTCAAAATACATGAGCAATTTTTTCAATAAAATTGATGTGTAAAATTCCTGCACCTATAGAAAGACATTCCTCGGAAAATTGGAAATATCTGAGGACTCAGCTATATCACTCCTGGGAATATACCCAAAAGATCCTCCAAAATATAACAAGGACACATGCTCTGCTATGTTCATAGCAACCTTATTTATAACAGCCAGAAGAAGCTGGAAACAACCCGGATGTTTTTCAGCAGGGAATGGATACAGAAAATTTGCTAATAAAAAAAATTTTTTTTTTTCAGAAATTTTTAGGATTAGGGGGAATTTAAAAATCTCTTTCCCTTGTGAGTCCCCAATCACCCCCCCAACCCCAAAAAAAAAAAAAAAAAAAAAAACCCACCCTGGAACCAAAAACTCCCGGGGTTTACAAAAAAAAACCCTCCCCAAATACCACAAAACTTTTTTAAGACCTTAAGGGGCCTAAAAAGGGGGGGGGGGAAAAGGGGGGGACCCCCCCCAAGGGGAAAACCCCCGGGGGGTTTACAAAAACTTTTGAAAAAAAAATTCATTTTTTTGGTATTGGAAACAAAGAATCAAGAACAGTGTGAACACCATTTTTTGTCGTGGACACAGATTTTTGGTAAAAAATGTTAAGAGAAAATTGGGTGGGGTTTGAAAAAATTAAAAAAAAAATTTAATTTTGTGCCACCCCCCCCCCCCCCAAAAAAAAACCCCCCCCCCCCCCCGTGGGAGGGCCTTGTTGGGGAAGTGGTCCCCGGGGGGAAGCTTTGCCCCCATGTTCTCTCCCAATACCTTTTACAAAATGGATCAAGCTCTCATTATCAATTATATTTTTTTATAGGGGTTTTTTGTCTGGTGTTCACAAAATAGAACAATGACTAAGACAAAACAAGGAAGAATTTTTGTGCTTTTTAGAGTTTTTCACATTGAACCAAGTACAAAAATACTCCCCCCATGGTTACTTTTTAATTTTCCCCTATAATGGTTTTGTTACCTATTTTTCCCCTTTTTTTTTTGTTTATTTTAAAGAAAATTTTTTTTATTTTATTGAGACAGGGATATGCACTCTTGCTGGCCGGGACTCACTATGTGGATCAACTATCTCTAATTTTCCTAAATTTGCCCCCCTATAAAAAAAAAGTCAAAAATTTAAAATCTTCATGGACATATTTCATAGTTTTTTTTAAAAAAATGCTTTTTTTAAAAGGGTTGACTTCATATTTTTATATTTGGGGTTTTTTGGGGTGAAGTGTCCTTTTATTTACATATTATTCATTCTAAATTTTTTTTCTTTTTTTGATAAACAAGAGATAAAACCCCACAAAAGCTGGTGTGGGGGGATTGCTAAATCTGGCATGGTTGCTTCAAAATAATGACTGGGAAATTTGTTTATAGTCCATAGTAAGAGAACAAAGTAATATTTTATAGATAGAGGTTCTTCTTTAAAGGGGGCTTTTTACCCAGTTGAAGTCTTATCAATTTATCCCCAAATTTTTGTTTTAAAATGGTAAGTTCGGAATCCCTACCATTAAAACTTTCTTTTATATTTTATTTTTAATACTTTTCTTTTTTTCTTTTCTTTTCTTTTTTTTTTTTTTTTTAATTTCCTTTTTTTTATTTTTTATTTTTTTTTTCTGCTATCAGACCACTTAGAAATTTGGCCTTTCATGATAATTATTTTTTTAGTGGTTTGAAGAGAAATGGTGAGGGGAAAACTACAACCTGTAAAAAAAGTTTTCCCAAAATTTTCTTCTTATTTTACAAAATAGACAAATCTGTTTTAAAAGAAAACCCCCCAGCCACCGAGGAAAAAAAGATTTTTCATGTGATAGCAGTATATTTGTTTTTTTTTCACCTTTCCAGCCAAACCCCTTTGAAAAAAAAATTTTTGCTTATGGGGACCCCCCCCTGTGCTTGAGGAATGAATACTCATACGTATTATTATGATAGCAATGTTACCATATCATAGAATCGTTGCACTGTTTGGCACCTTTTTTCCACGTCTTGAGATTACCATTATGAACAGAACTCTTCTATTTTAATTTTATAAATATGAAATTTTAACATAGACAGATTTTTGTCAGTTTTTGGTATATTCATGGGGAAAAAACCTTCACTTCCCCTCCAAATTTTCAGTTTTTAAAAAGTCCCCCAAATGAGCTCTTTTTGTTCAATTGGAGGACTTTCCTTGGGGATTTTCTAAAAAACAACCCCTACAATTTCATATTTTTGTAATTTATTTCCCCTTATTAAAAAATCTTACAAAGCACCTATACCCTATTTTATCATTCTTTTTACTGCTAAAAAATTCCCAATCTTTAACACGGGAGAGAAAGGTTTACTTTTTTATGGTTTCATTTTTCCAACCCCATTACAGCATGTTTTGTTGCGTGGATAAGCAAAATAAAGGAAGGAAGAGATTGTGGCAAAAATTTCCCATCCTGTTCCCAAACAAGAAAAGGAAATGCCCAAGACAAGAATACCCCCCAAAATTCCCCAGTGTTTTGCTCCTTTAAAACCGGCTACACCTCTAAAATTTCCACCCCTCCCAATAACAGCCTAGTTGAAAATTTTGCTGAAATAATCCACTGATAAATTCAAAATCTTTACCAGCTAGAATTTTAAACCTGAAATATAAAAACCTTTGGGATAACCCCCATTACAATCAATCCCCAGAAGTCCTAAATGAATATTTTTTCTTTTTTTTGCTTTTCAACCAAGAAGACTTGACTGGGCATTTTAATTAAAAAGGGCATTTTTTCTACCATGTTACCTTTTCTGTTTCACTGTAAATTTTTCTGAGTTTTGGCCCCAAAGTTTCTTCTGACCCCAAGAGTTTGGTTTGTACTATATTTTTTAGGCTGGGACTGCGGGTTTTTTTTTGTTTTTTTTTTTGGGTTTTTTTGGTCTTTTGTTTTTTTTTTCATATTCCTTTTTTGAAACATAGGCTAGAGAATCAAAAAAAAATTTAAAATTATGGGACTTTTTTTCGAAACATAGTTTTTTTTCGGAGAATAAAGTTGAAGATGAATGTTTCAGAAAAAAAAGGTTTATAATTTTAACCCATAAGATTTTGCAATTTTCTACATTTCCCGAGAATTATTTTTCCCAGCTAAAAATTTTTGGCAGAGTGGGTGAAAATCCGAAAAGGTGCCCCTTTCCTGTTTTTCAACTAAGGGAATTGGGGGAAATTTCCCTAATGATATATCTGATAAACATATTTTATATCTTGATTTAAATTTTTTTTAATTTTTTTTTTAAAATATAAATAACTGTACTTTCTTCACCCCGGAAAAGAGGTCGATCCCTTACAGAGGGTTATAACCCCATGTGTTTCTGGAATTGAACTCAGAACCCTGGAAGAACAATCATCTTTAAAAACCACTGAGACATCTTTCTACCCCCAAAATTTTTTTTAAAAGAAAGATTTTGTTCCATTTTTCTTTTTTCTTTTTGGCTTTTTTTTTTTTTTGTTATTGTTTTTAATGCTTCACAACTTTTTATTTTAAAAAAAATTTGCAATATTCTTTCCCATTTTAGGTTTTATATTTTTTTTCTTTTAGAATTATCTTGAATAAAAAGATTTGTTTTGTAGTTAAAAAATATTTCTTTGCGGGGGGGCTTTTTGTAATTAAAAAACACTTAAGAATTTTTTGGTATTAATATTGAAAAGTGAAGTAATTGAAGGGGCTATTCGGGTTTATAAATTTTGACATATCGGAATTGATTAAACCAAAATGGTTGGGGTAAACTTTAAGGGCTTTTTTTAATTAAAAAACATTTGAATGAGAAGACTAATTCAATCTGTATTTCCGCGTGAGTGACCATTTTTGCGGTGTTTTAGTTAGGGTTCTTTCGTAAAACACCAGGGGGAAGGCAACTCTTTTTAAAGAAAGTTTTAAAAGGGTGTCTGGCTTACAGTTTCAAATTTAATCTACTAAATTTTTTCAGTATGAATTTATATATGACACACACAGTTCATATAAACTACATCACTTTCCCCAAAACAATATACCAGTACATATGAAAAAATACAGGAATCAATCCTCCTTTAATAAAAACGAAAAAAACAGACTACTTTTTGATTAAAGAAAAAACCTCTTTTTTTTTCATCCGCAAACAAAAAAAAACAAAAAAACAAATCAGACTTAGAGTAAAAGTGGGGAAACTATTTTTTAAACAAAAGGTAGAAAACAAGAAGGGAAAAGTAAAAAAAACCTAATGGTAGTCTTAAATACAATATCAAAGAATAAAAAATGTGTGTGGGGGGTTGTTTTCTCAATTTTCATGAAAATTCATTAAGAGGGTTAAGTTCGGTTACTATGAAATTGGGGGACCAAATTTCTTAAAGCAAACACACTTACTATAAACAAAGAAACAATCCTGGCACAAAAAAAATCAACCCTGCTCCATACCAGACGCCTACACCTCCTCTAGAGTCTAGCCTGGTGAGTAACATCAAATACCCCATATATGTTTTTGTTCTTTCTCACAGCGGGTCTCCAACCATGCCCTGTCTTCTCACCTCCCACCCCAAAAAAAAACATTAGTGACCTCTAGACTTCCATAGGGCCCCCAAACCCAGCAAAACTTTTCTTAAAAAAACGCCAGGTTCAGGTACCCTAACTTCCTTTTTGCTCGGTCTTGCCCCCATCCGGGAGTGTTTTTGGCCCCCAAGAGTGTCCTTTTTTCCCCATGGAGCCTCAAGACCCAAACTACCATTTTGGAAAACACCCCCCAGTAGTCATGTGCCTGAGGACAGCAGCAGATTTGGGGGACCCCTGATTCACTTCGACCCCACACTTCCCCCCCCTTCCCGGGGTTTCCCCGTGGCATCAGGATCATCTAGTAACACCAGGGGAAACAGATGGCTAAAAACAACCATGAACACAACCAACATGACCAGGGCAATATGACCCCACTGATCCCAGTATCCTGACAGTAAGTCTTTAATATCCTAAAAAAACTGAAGCATGAGAAAAAATTTAAACCAATTTAAAAGAAATTGAGGCCTTTTTTTTTGGGAAAAAGTCTTTTGTCAATAATTTTTTTGTGGGGCACAAGGTGAAAGGATGTTTGCTAAAGAAGAATTGAAAATGTTTTCCTGAACAGGCACAGGTGAAAGGATTTTTTGCTATAGGGACATGAAAAAGAAACATTTTTGGTAGAAGGAAAAAAATAATCCACAGACAGGGGAACCAAGCTTGTTTGTTTTACTTTTTTCACTATTGTTTCTGAAAATAATGTATTTTTAAATTAATTTTGTTGGTGACTCGTGGTGATACTTGATAGAGAGAAACCGCCAAAGAATTTTTGGGAGGTTTTACTAGCATTTGCATTTTCACACCCCCAGGCCAGTTTGGGGCCCCTGTGTGTTTTCGGATGAACTACATTGCGATTCATGTGTAAATGCCTGTAGGACTTCAGTACAACTGCACTGCGATTTGTCTGGGTGTTGCTAGTGAACTTGCTGAAAAATGAAGTTGGAATTGCCCAAGGAATTTTTTTAAAAACAGTTTTTTCCCCATCCCCTAAAAAATTTTCTTTTCTACTACCTTGGGGGTGGTGGGCTGGGGGAGGGTTTAAAACCCTATTAAGTAACTCAAATATAATGCCCTTCCCCTACAGGGCCCTTAAAAAGAAGAAATAATAAATCCCTTCAAAAAATACGGAAAAAATAATTAAAAAGGTTCGGGGCCTTTAAAAGAATAAAAAATAAATTAAAGAAATAGAGGACAATACAATCAATAGGTGAAGGGTAAAAAAAAATGTCTAAAATTTTGAAAATGGAAATGAAAAAAAAAACAACCTCACAAACTGAACAATTTTAGACAGAAAACAAAGGAAAGAGAAAAAAAACTACTAAAAAACATATCAACAGAATAAAGGATAGAAAGGCATAGAAATACAATAGAAGAAATCAATCCGGGGTAAGAAGATGCCAAAAAAAAAAATTCAGGTGCCAAAAACATCCGGAAAATTTTTTTACATATAACAACAAAAAAAAGAATAAAAAAGGGAAAAAAAAAAATCTCACTAAAGGGCCCCAGAAAACATCTTAACAAAAATAGAAGAAAAAATTCTAACTTAAAAAAAGAACCCCAACCCCCTTTTTTCTGTACAAGGGCTTCAAAACACAAAAAATTTTCCCCAAAAAAAACAAAATTAACAAACCTAAATTAATGAACAAAGAAAAAATATTAAAAGCTAAAGGGGAAAAAAGCCAATAACAATAAATTCAGACTATCTGAATTACGTCTTTTCTAAAAGAACTCTAAAAGTTAGAAGGTGAACAATGTCTTTACACCCTAGAAAAAACTTTTGCTCAGATTACAATGCAGAGCAAATGGGTCCCCCAAAAGGAAAAAGAAGTTATTCTAAAAAAAAACCAAATTTAAAAATTAAATTCCCCAAGCCACCCCTAAGAGCATACTAGAATTAAAACAATACACTCAGAAACCTAAAAAAAAAGAAAATCCCACCTTAAAAACCCCAAAAAAGAGAAAAAAAAAACACACACAAAAAAAACACCACTGAGAAGAGAGAGAGGGAAGAGAGGAGGAGAGAGAGAGAGAGAGAAAAGAAAAAAGGGGTGGGGAGACACCCAAACCACATCAAAAAACAGAATTAACATCATTGGGGTTTTAAACAATGGGACCTCAATAAAAATACACAGGCAAAAAAAAGGGGGGGAAACAAATCCATCATTCTGCTGTATACAAAACACATTTCGCAACAAAGATAGAATTACCCCAGATTTAAAAGGCTGGAAAGGTTTTCCAAACAATAGAACCAAAAAACAACTGGAGTAGCCATCGAATACCTAAAAAAAATGACATTCAAAGAAAAGAAACCCCAAAAAAACTGGTTGGCCTTTTTATACTCACCAAAAAAAAAAGCATCGAAGCTTCTTAATTCTGAACATCTACCCCCCAAATTTGAGCACCCATTAAAAAAAAAAAAAAAAAAAAAAAAAAAAAACCGGGGGCGGTGGGGGCACACGCCTTTAATCCCAGCACTTGGGAGAGGCAGGGGCGGGGGGATTTCTGAGTTCGAGGCCGCCTGGTCTACAGGGGGGGGTTCCCGGGGGGCACCCGGGCCACACCAAAAAAAAAAAAAAAAAAGCACCCAAATTTTTAAAAAAAACTTTTTACGAAGCCAAATCACAAATGAACCCAGACATTAATGGTGGAAGACTTCAAAATCAATTTTTCCAAATGGACAGATCATGCGATAGAAAAAACAGAGTAACGGGGGAAAATAACAAGGCTAGACTGAAAGAAATGAATTTATGCCAGTTGGGTAATAAAACTTTGCCAAGAACCAAAAAAGCTAGCAAAAACCTTTTGGGGAGCGACTTGTAAACTTTCTTTGAAGGCAGGTGAATCTCAGAAACCCCCCCCTAATAAATAATTATTGTAGTTTTTTTCTTGATTGCCTTTCCCCAAATTTGAAGTAAGTTCTTATTGCTGAAACTACACTTTTCAAACCCGGGGTTTAGGGGGAAAAAGCAAATTGGTCGGAAAACCCAACCCTTAAAAAAGCTCTCACGTATCTAAGGACAGTTGCTTCCAAAGGCAAAGAGCAATCAATAGTATCATCAGCTGTAAGCCAAGACCTAAAAATACAAAACGGAAAATCCAAAGTTGCATTGTACATTTAATCTTAGAGATAATCAATATTTTTTCTTTGTACAAAAAAACACACTAAACAAAGGGAATTTATCCCTTGTATTGTACTCCGGGGAAAATAGCACGTTGGGGGGGCCTGAAACCAAAATAGAAAAATTCTACACTGCTACCTTTTAAGCTGTGTAATTCTTCCTCATTCAAAAAAAATTGTTATAACCCAGTAATTTAGTGTAATCCCTCAGAAAACAAAACAAAAAACTCTCTTGCGCACAATGGACCCCCCGAAACTTAACGGCAAAATAAAAACAAATGGGTGATATGGAATGATGGCGTAAAAAGATATGACAAAACCCAAGTCCAGGAAAAATTTAAGGGGGAGGGCCACATAAATTTTAGAAGCCAGAGGACCAGAATATATGTGTGAACTTTTCTTTTTGTAAAAGAGAATATGAATCCAGAAATCTCAAAAACAGGGCGAATAAAAAAACCCTTTCACAGTGCACACCAGCGACTTGTAATGGGGGGAGGGGAATTCCAAGTTCTAATCCAAGATGAAGGCATAGAGAAGTAAAGACTTTTGAGAAATAATTAGTTATCAATTGGGGGGTGGTGGATACACAGGCAGAGTTACAGGGGGGAAAGTTTATGCAGAGAGGGGGGGTTTGTTTTTGATATTCATGAGGAATTAAAAAGTAACAATTTAAAAAAAAAATAATTTTTAGAAAATTTTAATCGAATTCAATATGTTGAAAAAAAAACTTTGGGCTTCAGTGACAAAACCCATGGTTAATACTCTTGATATAATTCACTAAAGCATGATCCTAAAAACACCTGTACCCCCAAATTTTTAAGGGTTCAATGCCCCCTTTATTTTTTATTTGTATTTATTTATTTTTTAAATTTTTTTTTCAATTCCCATTTTAAAAACCCCTTTACATACCCGTAAACATGTGAACATATAAACAATATCACCAGACATGTACAAAAAAAATACACATACACACACACAAGAAAAATAAAAAAAGATAAATAAACAAAAAGAAAAAATCAGGGGAATAGAGTTTCACAGTTTGGTACAACAGACTAAGTGCAGACCAATAAGACCAAACCTTCATGAAAAAGGTAGAAATTTTTCAACATATATAAAGAAATGTTTTTTTTCCCGACTAAATATTTAATTGGATGTGATTTTGGGGTCTTGGTTTTTACTTAATTAGACCCCCACTCAATAAAAATAAATGCCCCTGGGCAATCTTTTAGCATCTTTTTTAAAAGATTCACGGGAAAAAAAGATCCTTCTCAAAGGGGGCAGTAGCTCTCTTGAAAGGAATGCTCTTCAAGACATGGGAAAATCACACTTTGACCTTCCACATGGGTTGCAGTGTGTCAACTTAGGAAATCCCCGGGTTTTTTAAACCCAATTGGTAAATCCCCCAAGGGGAAAATCACGACCAATAAGCTCATGAAAATATGCCAAAATAGGGGGGGCTTCAGTCCTTCTTAAAGGGGGTAACAAAAATCAAGGACAAATAGGAGACACGTGCAGGCAGAAATGGGGGGGGCCGTCTACAGACCCCCCCCCGGGGGGTATCCACCCCAGTGCACCCCCAAAAAGGAGAGGTTGATGGGTTTTAGGAGTACATGCTGACAGGGCCTGAAAAAGCTGTCCCTTAGAAGCTGCAAGGTCTGACATATAAAGGAGATGCTCCACAAACCTTAAACTGATCAGGGGG
The DNA here is from genome assembly GCA_021653895.1 of Mastomys natalensis. NCBI lineage: Eukaryota > Metazoa > Chordata > Mammalia > Rodentia > Muridae > Mastomys > Mastomys natalensis. Next base: position 4,376 of record JAJTUV010001211.1, on the reverse strand, counting down.
GTTCCCAATGGAAAGATAGAGTGAAGGCTGAAGGAGGAAGGAGTCGTGAAAACCTTTTGGGAAAAAACAATCCAACCAAAACCGACCCCCCCGGGTCAAAAACCACCGCCTGGGCACTTAGGGAGGGACCCAGGGGTCCCTTATATGCAAAGGGCATATATAAGGGGAGAAGAGACCTGCCCCCTGAAGGCTGGACGCAGGGGGGGGGGGGTATTTTGGGGGGGTGGGGGGGGTGAGGTACGGGGGAGGATGGGTGGGGTCCCAAAGTGAGATAGGGGGGGGGGAAGGGGTAGTGAGTTCCTGGGGGAGGGGGGAAAGGGGGGGGGAAAGGAAAAGAACATCTGAAATGTAAAAAAAATTTTTAAAAAAAAAAAAAAAGGTCAGTTTGGGACTGCTAAACATCTAGCCTCAGAGAATAACAATTACGGGGGGCGCCTCTCCAGCATTTTTTAATGATTTTTTTGGAACACCAATGCTTTTTTTTACGTATTAGATTTTTAATATTTTATTTATGTTTAAATAAATAAATAATTATAAAAATAATTTTAAAATATATAACTATAATATAAATAATTTATATAATAAAATAAAAAATTTCTTTAAGTTTTTTATGTAGCATATTTGAGTTTTTTTTGCTTGATTTATTGTAAATTTGGTGGAGCTTATCAGCTGAATTTTAATTGGTTGATGAAATTATAAAACAAAACGCTCAAGATCAAAAAAAGTTTGGGGGAAAAAGAACCTAAATTGAAAAAACTCCCCTTTCCTCAATTTTTCCAGGATTAATATGGGGGGCCGATCAGATGGGCATTTTGGGTATGAGGGTTTTTCCCGCCCTAGATTGGTAGTTGGGGTTCTATAAAAATTTTAAAAGGTTGATTAAGCATGGGAGTAAGCCAAAAAACTTTTTTTTAAAAACCCCTTTTAAACAACTAAAACTCATGCTGCTGGACTTCTTGGGGATTTTCTTAAACAGATTATTTTGAAGGAAGCCTATTTAAAAACTGGGCCATACTGTTTGGTGACAGCCCACATACAAAGACAAGGGAAAAGGTTTAACTTTGGTTGGCTTTCTTGCCCTTTGCTCTCTTGAAAAACCCTATCTATCTGTTGTAAGGAATTCTTTAAAATTGGTATTGAACCGACTGTTTTCAGGATTCCACATTTAGACTAAAAAATCAAAAAAAACTTATGGGAATTCTCCCTGACTCCACAAAAATTGGGATGCTTGAGACATCCAGACACATGGACTCCACAATTTCTGTGTCTTGGCCTTTGAGTCATGATCAATTTTAGACTCCCCCCCTACAGACTTAAGCCAATCCCTCCTTACACACATAACCAAACATACCACTCCTATGTATTTATTTTATAGTCTATTCCTCTAAAAAAACCCTTTGATGATAAAAGTCCCACGTGAATAGGGATCAAGAGGGGATTAAATGGATGCAGCAAGAGTTCCTTATATTGTTCCGCATTTTTCATTATTGTATATAAGAAGACAGTTTCCCAATCACTGCATACTCATTCCCATGCTGATTTCCAGGCTACTTTTGACTTTAGAAGCCTGTCCCCCCTGGGTCTCTTTTCTTTCAGGTGGCTGTAAGCCGTTTCCTGTGTCTTTCCGGATAACGGGAGTATACAAACAGGAAAGAAAGAAGGCACTGCTTCTGTATGTAAAGAATACTCCCAGTGGCTCAAACATGTGATATTTTTTGGGAAAATTTTTTTGTTTTAGGTTGAAGAGATAAGAAAAGCCACAGAAGAGAAGCAATGGTTTGTCATCAAATATTTATGAAAATATGTTGAATACATAAGATTATTATATCCATACATATAAGTTCAACTTCATGTTAAAATTCTGTTAAAATTCCTAATTTTTCAGTTACAATGAGTCAATGAAATGCATGTATGAGCTAAACATAACTTAAGATCATCAACACATCCTCACATTTTGAGAGCAATTTAATTTTATTTCTAAATGTTGAGAGCATTACAAAATTGTACAAATGAAAAAGATTGCTTACTTTACTTCACAAAATCAGATTAAAATTGTTCAGATAAACTGTGAAAAATACTGATTTGGAAAGTCTATCAAAATAACAGAATGCTAGATACCTGAAAATTTTCAAAAGGAAAGTGGCAAAAAGGAGAAAAAGATTATGTGATATTCAGTTCAAAATATCCTAGTAATTTCTAAACATTGTAACGTTAGAAATGATAGTCATTTTCCAGGCATGGCCTACAAAGCTATGAACATCTTTCATACCACCTTATATCCAATCTGCATCACAACCAGGCATATATTTTAACCCTTGCTCAAAATTTTACCTCTCATTCAGAGCTCTTCAAGTCGCCAGAACTTTTTGTAAATCTTCAGATCAAAATCAATTCCTTGAATAGTATTTCTCAAACACCCTGATAAAAATAACCCTGCCAGCCTTCTCATCACTTTAGTACCCCATTTCATTATGAGTTTAGGATTTATGTATATGTTGCATGTGAGTGTGTGTGTGTGCATCTGTGCATGTGTGCATGTGCAAATATACACATGATAGCTAAAAAGTATTTTAATTGCTTACTTGTTTATTTTCTGGTGTGCTTTACAGATTATATACATGACAGCTGTCTGCTCTATTCCCAAGTATGCCTGAAACCAAGAAAGCATTTAGTGCATATTTTAAGTAAATTCTGGTTTTTAATGAGTTTATAAATAAGAAACTCTCAAATATATGCTGTTCATATGAAATCTTAGGTCTACTATTCTGAAAGCACTTCAGAAAATTATTTTTCAGTCCATTGGGAATAATTCATTTTTTCCCATTGTCTAAAGAAAGGAGCATTAATCTAGATAAATTTTCATGAATGATTAAGTAGAGAAATGAGATACAGAGAAGAAACATCTAATAGATATTCTGACTTCATTCTATTGAGAGTCTCCTGATGTAGTACTGCACTGATAGTGTGTCACTCAGCTTCTCACTCGTTGCATAGCAATATGTAAGTAAGTAAACTCTGATTGGAATTATCTTAAACTATTCTAATAGAAATTATTTATTACAGCAAGTCAAAATAAATGTGATCTCATTGCTACTCAGAAACATATGTATGGATCTGAAGAGATAGTTTAACAGTTAAGATTACTTTCTGCTCTTCCAGAGGAATGATTTCCTTTCCAGCACCAACTTAGTATTTAATGAGCATCTGTAACTCCAGTTACAGGACATTCAATACTCTCTTTTGGTTTATGAATACATGTGCCACATAGACATACATGTAATCAAACCACCCATACTTTTAAAAATAAAAAAATCCTGGCTTTCTTGCTGGTCCCTAACTTGCTACTAACTTCTGTGGTTATTCTAATTAAAAAGTATATATCTACAAGCTTAAAGGCTAATATCCACACATTAGAGACACATGACAATGTTTGTATTTTTGTGTCTGGGCTGCATCATTCAGGATTATTGTTTCTAGCTCCATCCATTTATCTGCAAATTTGATGATTTCATTTTTTTACAGATAAATAATTTTTTATATATACAACTTTTCACCATCCATTCATCATTTGATGAACATCTGTGGAGTTTCCTAATATCATAAGCAGAGACGCAATAAACGTGGATGAGGAAATGTAAGAAGATGTAGAGTCCTTTAGGGTATATGCAAAAGAATAGTATAGCTGGATATTGTGGTGGATCAATTTTCAGCTTTCTGAGAAATGTCCACCCTAATTTTTCATAGTGGCTGTACCAGTTTGCAGTTCTACTATCAATGAAGATTAATAAGTTTTTAGCTTTCCCCTTTCCCTATATCCTTGCTAGCATGTGCTGGCTTTTTTTTTTTTTTTTTTTTTTTTTTTTTTTTTTTTTAATCTTGGCTATTCTGACTGGGATAGAAGAAATCTCAGAGTGGTTATATTTTGCATTTCTCAATGGATTAGAATACTGACCATTTAAAAAGTGTTTCTAGCCATTTGTTTTTTATCTGTTAAACACAAGGCAGGACAGAACTCTCCTAAAACATAAAAAAAAAAAAAACCCAAAAAAAAACAAAAAAAATACCCTCTCTGTTCAGTTCTATAACCTTATTTTTAAATTGTGCTATTTGTTTTCTGGATGTTTACTTTTCTATGTTTTTGCATTGTGTTATATATATAATATATATATATATATATATATATATATATATAATATACTATTTCTCAGATGTATAACTGGAAAAGAATTTTTCTCATTTTGTTGGTTGTCACTTTACCACAGATGATATTGTGTCTTGTGCTGAAGGTTCTTATCTTCATCAGGTCCCATTTATTAATTGATGGTTGTACTATTGGTGCTGTTTGTATCCTGTTCAAAAAGTCCTTTCTTGTTCCA